>JACTTY020000144.1:0-661543 GCA_014595695.2 Epargyreus clarus clarus
TGTAATGTACTATTACGCAACTATTTAAATTCTCAAAACTGGGTACATTTTCTTGTTAGGAGTGAGTAATCTTTACTAATCTATGATATAATGTGTTATTGTTTTGTTGTTTACAAATGAAGTGAACTTAAATTAATAAGAAGTCTTTAAATTTTTTACGTCGTTTACAAGCAATGCCTTCAAAATTGAGGACATTAATGCCTTGAACTTAAATAAATAAACATAACATCATTATATAATTTGCTGCAAACTCCAAGGATAAATTAAAAAGTAAACGACTTTTAAAAAACCTCGATTTTCTCAAAACTTACTTCAACTACATACATACGGATTTGGTGCTTTTGGGATTTTTCATAGCATTACACACTTAATTGTTATGCCAAAAACTGAATTTAATTTTAGTACCTATTTTAAGTTTATCCTATTACATAGACCACCACCACAGCACCACCGCCACACCGATTTCTACCTAATAACAGCAGTGTTAGGCGCTGCTGTGTTCCGGTTTGAAGGGTGTGGTAAGGGAGATAGACTTTTCCGAGGCGTTCCAGCTTAGTCCTCAGGGGTAGCGGCGCATCTGTGGCCGACCTCAGGTAGGAATATCTAATCCTATCTGGGGTTGATTACAGATGTCCATGGGCGGCAGTAGCCACTTACCATCAGGTGGACTGCATGCTCTTCTGCTACTCTCATATTATAAAGAAAGAAAGAAATAACTTAATTACGTAATGCATTGTACACACACATGGCAACGAAAAATTATCTTAATTAATTACAAAATAGTGGGATATGGGTAAATCGAAAACTTAAGATAAATTATATAGCAACACAAACGAAGAAAAAAGAAAAAAAATACAACAGATAAATAGATGCGTTCCTGCATATCCCTATGCTTGCAACATTGTAAGTACGTATATAAAGTAGATTACACTTATTTTTTTATTACTAAATATGGTTAATATGTTTTATCAAAACGCGAATACATGGACGATGAAAATAAATTTGACAGAAATAATTTCTGGCAAAAATGTAGTTATGTTACTTAAGCTTATGACTTTTTGGTATGCTTTTGGTGCTACTCGTACTTTTTTTTATAATATAAGATTAGCAGACGCGCATGCAGTCCACCTGATGGTAAGTGGCTCGGCAGTAGCCACGCAGTGGGCAGTAGCCCATGAACATCTGTAATCAACCCCAGATAGGATTAGATATTCCAACCTGAGGTCGGCCACAGATGCGCCGCTACCCCTGAGGACTAAGCTGGAACGCCTCGGAAAAGTCTGTCTCCCTTACCACACCCTTCAAACCGGAACACAGCAGCGCTTAACACTTCTATCTTATAAATACAATTACTACTAAACTGTGTTATTTAACTTTAAACGACTTTCAAATTATCTATTTAAATGAGTTCCATTCACTTTCTAGTGTCGGCGCTAAAGGCAACGCCACATGCGAGCTGAGCAAAGTAGACGAGAAAGAAATAAAAGAAAAGAATCTTCTACAAAAGCACCCAGACTATGACGTTTATGTACGACGGTTCCAGTGTGAACAGTCGCCACCATCGCCACTCCAACCACAATCTGATGATCCCGGAGACGGACCGCAGCACCGTCCGGTCTACCGGCCTGATGCTGAAGAGAAAAGACCGTTAGCAGGCTACCCACCGATAGATCTACGGCCGTTTGAGACTAACGGCCCGAGACCATCACCACCCTATGGCTACCGACCGGAAAGACCGAGTAGACCATTCAACAACTACATTGATAACGAAAGACCAGATGATTATGAGAATTCTAAACCAGATTATGATAGACCACCAAGTTATGGGGCTCATAAGCCTCAAGATATTCCATACAGGCCCGAAAGACCAGGTTATGGACCTCATAGACCTCAGGATGTACCGTATAGACCGGAAAGACCACACAACCACACACATAGACCAGATCCATACGATGTACTGCAGTTCCAAGAACCTTATGGACGACCACGGCCACCTACTGGATCTCTTCGACCAGATCCATATTACCCCAATCGTCCAAACGATGAAATCCAAGATATTTATGGACAAAAACCTGTAAAACCAGAGATTAGACCAGAACATCCTCAATATGTCTACATTATTAGACCTACGAGAAAGCCGTTGCAAGATCAAAGACCTCAAGAGGATACCGGTTATGGTAGACCACCAAAGCCTGATTATCCAAGACCAGATAGCCAGAACGATCCAGGACATCCCAACGGACCAGTAGGACCTCCCAACCGACCGTACAGACCTCGTCCTACTTACCAACCACCTAAACCCAATGACAAACCTACATACAGTTACAATGAGCAATACGCCAGCAATTATGCTGACAACCAGGACAATTCCATCTACGTACAAATATACGACCCTCCTAGACCCTACAGGCCTAAACCAGACAGGCCTATCCCCCAAGGAACCTTTGGATACGGAACCCAAAGCCAGCACTACTCACAAAGTGCCCAAAGTTCACAATATGGGTCTAGTTCAGTCAGCTATGGTCAGAATCGACCACAACAAGACCCGAAGCCCCAAAAGCCTGGTTATGGGCAATCAGATGTTGATAGCTCATATGGTCCAAAGCCTCAAGGTACTAAGCCTTCATACGCCGATCAACAATATCCATCATATGGAAGTCATGATTACAGCAGTCAAAGTGCGTATGGGGAAAGTCATTCCAGTAGTCACTATGGTGTAAGCCAAGGGTCATATAGCCAATATGGTACCGGTCAGAAAGGTCAGGGTCAAGGTCAGGGTTATGGAAGTCAAGATCACAGTCAGCCATCGTATGGTTCAAGTGATAGTCAATATGGTCACGACCAATATGGTTACGGTCAGAACCAAGCGTCGTATGGTCAAAGTCATCAACAATATGGCAGCAGTCAAATTAGTCAAGCATCTTATGGACAAAGTAGCCAATATGGTAGTCAAAACCAAGGATCTTATGGTGGTCAAACTAACGATCAATATGGCAGTAGTAAACCAGGATCGTACGGTGGTCAAAATAATGACCAATATGGCAGTAGTAAACCAGGATCGTACGGTGGTCAAAGTAATGACCAATATGGCAGTAGTAAACCAGGATCATACGGTGGTCAAAGTAACGACCAATATGGCAGTAGTAAACCAGGATCGTACGGTGGTCAAAGTAACGACCAATATGGCAGTAGTAAACCAGGATCGTACGGTGGTCAAAGTAACGATCAATATGGTAGTCAGAACCAAGGGTCATACGGTGGTCAAAGTCATGACCAATATGGTAGTAGTCAAAGCAACCAACAATATGGACAAAGTAATCAACAATATGGCAGTACGAGCAACCAGGGATACGGCGGTTCCAGTAACCAACAATATGGTCAAAACAACAAAGGATCTTATGGAATCCATTCTGACAGTGGTCATCATTATGGAACATCTCATGGCTCATATCAGTACGAAAGTCAAAGTGGTCAAAATCATCAGGTGTCTACCAGCGAATATAATTTGAGTAACCACCAAACCTATGGTCAAGTTACCAGTACACAATATGGAGGACATTCTGGTTCCCAAAGCAGCCATTCGTATGATGATGATGAACCATCCAATTACAACCGACCAAATCGACCTCATAAACCAACCAATCAAGATACTGGGTATACTAACCAACGACCACAAAACCAACCAACCTCGACCCGTCCTTCAAGCCAACAGGATAGTAGTTACGGGTCTACCCAAACTGGTAAGCCATCCAACGATTCCGGATATAAACCGGACCAAACCGGTTATGATTTTGACAGACCAGATTATAAACCGGTTTACGAGTCGGATATTGATAAACCGGGTGATGTGCCAAGTTACTTAGTGGGACCGAATGGAGAAATTGTGACGTCACGACCCGTTACGATCGGGGATTATGAAGAGAGACCCGGGTATGGACGGAACCCGGGTAATGAACCTTCTTATAAAGGTAAGTTATAAATTATTAGAAAATCCAACTAAAAAATAGAAAATATTTTTTATATCACGGCGTGCGTAAATTGACGTTTTACGCACGCTTCGCGTGCGCAAAACCCCCATTTCCGACCCCGTAATATAAAATTTTATACAACACGCGGACGAAAAATGTTTTTCTGACTCGTGTGATTGCAGTCCTCGCCTGCGGCTCGGCCTGCAAACTCACACTTGTCAGAAAAAAATTTTTCGTCCTCGTATTGTAATGTACTATTTTTTAAATTTGAATTAAGAATAGTGTAAATAAGATAAAAATATTTTTTATTGTAAATAAGCGTAGTTTTTTTAAACTATTATTTATTTTTCATTTTTTGGTCGAATTTTTTATAAAAGCGTATTTTTTAGTTTTTTTAACTATTATTTATTTTTCATTTTTTAGTGATTATTTTAGCGATTATTTTAACGATTATTACGTAGCGTATTATCAAGTTTATCTTTCGAATCAGCATCAGCACCTTTGCTTAGCAGTGCAAAAATGAATATTGGGTCATTGTTTAACACAGCTGTATGAAGTGGTGTTTTACATTGGTGTTTATTTTAATTGTTAACGTGAAAATCCCAGAGGAGTTGTTGAATGACATCCGAATTGCCAATGCTAACTGCTTTCTTTCATAATTTATACCATATCCCAGGTCCTCTATATTGGATAAAAGTAATCACGGAAAAAGGATGATAGAGCATCTTTTAAAAACAGGCGCTGATGGCAATACTCAAGAGAAAAACGGTCAACTGCTTTACATCTAGCCATTTCAAAAGGACGTCGTCCAATCATCGATTTAATATTACAGCATGATGATGTTAATATCAAAAAGAAGATTCTAGAATTTCTTCTCTTTGTGTTGCTGCTGCCTGCAGAGATTTTAAAACTGTTAGTAGTTTAATTAATTTTACAGCTCGAGTTAATAATATAAGTTGTGACTATGACGATGAGCTGAAATCATATATGCCTTTACATTTGGCAGCAAGAAATGGGAACAATGAAATAGTGGAAATCTTGTTAAAGGAAGGTGCAGATGTTGAAGTGCTGAATGAATAAGGATGATGAGACACCGCTTCATGATGCTATTAACAACGGACGCGTCGAAGTTGAGGTCAGGTCAGGTCAGGTCAGGTCAGGTTAGGTTAGGTTAGGTTAGGTGATCGGCGCGCCTGATAGATTCCTTTATTGGTCTTAACGCAGACCTTCCGGGTCTCAGGAAAACAAAAATCGCTGATCCTGATTATCCTAATAAGGATAACGGGTCAGAATGTTTAAAATATTGAATTGTCATCGGTCCTTAATAAGTATGCCAAATTTCGAGTTAATCCGACGTTTTGAAGGGGGTTAAAATCATGTTCAAAGATTCCGTTACATACTAACATACCAACATACCAACATACATACGTCTGAAGCTAATAAAAGCGTATTAAAAAAGACGCACTCTTACACTCACCTCCCCACATTAAAATTACCTGTAGGCGCTATGGACACACACAAAGGCGAATAAACAAACACCTAGAGCCAACATACGAGTAAATATCCCAATTCATCATTCAGATGACTGTCCGGAGATCGAACCCGGAACCATTTGTCAAACCAGTTGTTTTTACATCGGGGTTAAAGTCTGTATTTGTAAACAAAAAACGGTTTTATTTTTATTTTTAAGACGATTATACCAAATATCATTAACAAAAAACTAAAGTAGAGGAAGCATTTTAACATGACCCCAAATTATGTGACGCACGGTCATATTTACTGAGCGTGAGGGTCATGGGATTATTAAAATCGAATAACGCTCCACTCTTTGAAAATTTGGTGGAATTTTTGCACTATAGGAGTAGCACACGAGCATACAGTCCACCTGATGCTATGTGACATACTTTTCCGAGGCGTTCCAGCGTAGTCCTCAGGGGTAGCGGCGCATCTGTGGCCGACCTCAGGTGGGAATCTAATCCTATCTGGAGTTGATTACAGACGTCCATGGGCATCAGTAGCTTACCATCAAGTGGACTGCATGCTCGTCTGCTACCCTTATATTATAAAAAAAGTGGTTCGACTTCGACGGCACCACCGCCACACCTATGTCTGTTATAACAGCAGTGTTAAGCGCTGCTGTGTTCTGGTTTGAAGGGTGTGGTAAGGGAGACATAGTTTTCCGAGGCGTTCCAGCTTAGTCCTTATGGGTAGCGGCGGATCTGTGGCCGACCTCAGGTAGGAATCTAATCAAATAAGGTTGATGACAGATGTCCATGGGCAGTAGCTTACCATTAGGTGGACTGTTTGTCTACTCTTATAAAAAAGCTCGTGCCTCATAAATTTTGAATTGACTGTCAGCCAGTAAAGGTCATACACAGGCTGTGTTGTGATAATAACACATTGTGTTGAAACAAAGCTAAAGGTTGATGGTATGTCACACTGTCTGGTTGCACTTTGTTCTTCGAATTGGATTACAATTTTGTAAAATATGTTTTATTTGGGTTCCGTGACCAAAGAGTAAAAAACGGAACCCTGTTTCTAAGCCTACTGTTTTGAAGGTGGTAGAACCCTTTGTGGTTCAACTCCGGCGGCACCACCGCCACACCTATTTCTACCTAATAACAGCAGTGTAGCGCTGCTGTGTTCTGGTTTGAAGGGTGTGGTAAGGGAGACAGACTTTTCCGAGGCGTTCCAGCTTAGTCCTCAGGGGTAGCGGCGCATCAGTTGCCGACCTCAGATAGGAATATCTAATCCTATCTGGGGTTGATTACAGATGTCCATGGGCGGCAGTAGCCACTTACGATCGGGTGGACTGCATGCTCGTCTGCTACTCCTATATTATATAAAAAAAAAGCCTTCGCTGTCTATCCGTCTGTCATGGCTCTATCTCTGGCACCGTAATAGATAGACACTTGATTTTTTTACAGAATATGTATACTGGTGGCTCCTATAACACCAATACTAAAAATAAAAATAATCTTAAAAAAAGAACATATAATATATGGTCGAATTGAGAAAACTCCTCTTTTTTTGAAGTCGGTTAAAATAGACGTGAGTCGCAATACAAACCGCTATTTTTTTAGGTTTTTGAACTATATTTATTTTATTAATTTTTAGTATTTGTTGTTATAGCGGCCACCATTATGCATCGTTTGTAAAAAATCAAGTGTCTATCTATTTCGGTTTAAGAGATAGAGCTCTGTGACACACGAACAGACAGCAGAGGTTTCCATTTTAACCTTTGAGTACGGAATCCTAAAAATCATTCTACAAGAGGGCATTATAGATATGACTCAGAACATTTGAGTTATAGAGAAATAACATTATTATTTAACTAAAAGCCACGATATGATAGTTATTGAAACTAAAAAGTAATAATTAATTAAAGTAAAGTAATAGTTAATCCTGAGGATGTTGATAAGGACAATGGTACAAAATTATTAAAATCGTGTATTCGGTTTATAATCGTGTAATCGTTTTTTGATAATTCTTTATAATTTTGAATTAAACGGAACGTTCAAAGTGGACAGAAATCGGGTTCAAAGATTCCGTTACTTAGTTACATACATAGCCTACATACAACCTACATACCAAGCTAATAGAAGCGTGTTAAAAACAAGAAAATTAATGAATTTTTTATGGTACGGAACCCTCCGTGTGCGAGTTCAGCGCGTGTTTGGCCAATAATTATATTTTTATGAAGTAGGGAATGAACAAGTATATCTCCCATACCACATCTTTCAAACCAAAACACAGCAGCGCTTAACACTGCTGATAACAGAAATAGGTGTGGCGGTGGTGCCGCCGGAGTCGAACCACAGAGGGCTCTATAACTCTTTTATCAAATGACATAACCATCTATTTTTCTCGCCAATTCTAAGAAATAACATAAGAAACGTATCAAAAATCTCCAGTGTAAATCCCATAATTCGCTGGAAGTGGCCGAAACCTTCGTTTTTACTCATGTAATGGACATAATAGGAGGTCTAAACAATTTGGCGCGCGCCTACCGACAATTTACTGTACAAGATGATGTGTGGTGCAAGTTATGAGTGATTAACACATTAATAGCAGTGATAGCCTAGTGGATAAGAAACTCGGTGGTAGAACCCTTTGTGGTTCGACTCCGGCGGCACCACCGCCAAACCTATTTCTGTTATAACAGCAGTGTTAGGCGCTGCTGTGTTCCGGTTTGGAGGGTGTGGTAAGGGAGACAGACTTTTCCGAGGCGTTCCAGCTTAGTCCTCAGGGGTAGCGGCGCGTCTGTGGCCGACCTCAGGTAGGAATATCTTATCTTATCTGGGGTTGATTACAGATGTCCATGGGCGGCAGTAGCCACTTACCATCAGGTGGACTGCATGCTCGTCTGCTACTCTTAAATTATAAAAAAAAAAAACTCGGGCTCTTGATCGAGGGGTCCGAGGTTCAAATCCCAGGCACCCACGCACCTCTGATTTTTCAAAGTTATGTGCGCATTAGAAGTTAATTCTTTCACGGTGAATCACTTTCTTCAACGGTGAAGGAAACATTGTGAGGAAATCTGCATACCTGAGATACCTTAAAAAAGTTTTCATAGGTATGTGAAGTCTGTCCCTGTAGTACCGGGACCAGAATAGGGCTACGGTAACCCCTGCCTGTCGTAAGAAGCGACTAAAAGGGGCTTCCAGGGTTGCGGGCGGCAAGAGTGGGAGCTCAAACCGTCCAGCAAGCGACCCCGGGAAGGACGGCGGTTTGTGTGGTAGCATATCGCTGTTATCACCAGGAGATGTGAGAGGAGCGTAAATTGCTCCTGCCAGGGCAGAGCCCGATAGAAGGGCATCGCGTTAGGAGGACTTCGGTTGTGTTCCGTTCTCCACCAAACGCTGAGGACAGCCACCGGGGAGGTTTTAGTGCGGTAAAAATCCCACATAACCCGGCGTCACTCCCATGGCGTCGGGTACCTTTTGAAGGTTTCCACCTCGTCAACAAAAAAAAGGTATGTGAAGTCTACCAATTCGCACTTGGCCAGTGCGGTGGACTATGGTCTAATCCTTCTCATTTTGAGAGGAGACCCGTGCCCAGCAGTGGGACAGTAATTTCTGAGTTGGTACGACCAATTTTCGATTCGTTTATTTCAAACGCTAGTTCCCCGGGCACTACTATTATATAAATAGGACCGCCCCTGAGTACCAATAGTGTCGCTCCGCTCAGTTGACGCTCCCGCTCCAGCTTATGAATTAGATCACAACCAACAAGATAGCGATCTAATATCGGCGAATCTTTTTGTGTACGAAACTTATTGTTAGAGTTATATCATAATGGCTACAGCTAGCCGTCCTTCCCTATTGTCTATTATTTTGTCGGGTTTATGATGTATAACTATCATTCATGTTCATAACACCATTGATATGGGAAACCCTTGTAAGTAATGTCCATTATTAATAATCTATCTAATATCTTGCCTACTATATTTGACTAGCGACTTTGATGGCGGCACCATCGCTACACCTGTTTCTGTCATAACAGCAGTGTAGCGCTGCTGTGTCCTGGTTTGAAGGGTATGGTAAGGGAGACAAAGTTTTCCGAGGCGTTCCAGCTTACTCCTCAGGGGTAGCGGCGCATCAGTGGTCGACATCAAATTGGAATATCTATTCCTATCTGGGGTGTATTACAGATGGTCCATGGGCATCAGTAGCCACTTACTATCAGGTGGACTGCATGCTCGTCCGCTACTACTATATTATATACAAAATAATCTCTGGCTACTATCATCATCAACCCATTACTCTCCCTTGCCGGGCACAGGTCTCTTCTCAGAATGAGAAGGGTTAGGCCATAGTCCACCGCGTTACTCAGGTTTCCTTACGATGTTTTCCTTCTCTATTTAAGCAAGAGATAATTAATTTCTACCTACTAGAAATTCTCAAAATTATGGTTTTGCTTATCAAAAGATTTAAGATCAATATTTGCAATTTCTGCCCTTTTTTGTTGACGAGGGGGAAACCTTCAAACGCTACTTGGTGCCTTGGGAGCGACATAGGGTCACAGAAATCCTTACCGCACTAAAACCCCCCGGTGGCCGTCCTCGACGTTGCTAAGAGAACTCCGGGATCTCCTACGGAACGCAACCGGAGTCCTCTGAACGCGTTGCCTTTAGGTATCCGCCTAGCTAAGCTTCAAGGCTCGCTACACCGTCTGGTGTTCACGACGCTATGCGACCACACATACCACCGTCCTTCTTGGGTTCGCTTGCGAGGTTCGATCTCCCATTCTTGCCGCCCGCAACCTTGGACTCCCCATTTAGTCGCCTTTTACGACAGGCAGGGGATACCGTAGCCCTATTACCGTAGGTCCCGGCTAGATCGATAATGACAGATGTTATTATTTGAAGATTTATAAATTAGTAAATTATATCCTACGTAACAATACAATAGTTAAAATTGACCACTTTTGAAATAGATATCATCCTTTTAGATAGCAGTGCTTCCTACTTCAAACAATTGTTTAAACTCAAGGTTCATAAAACAATGGTTTTGGATTAATTACGTACAAATTCGTGACATCATTGAGTTTTTTTTATAAGTGTTGCAGACGAGTATCCAGTCTACCTAATGGTATAGTTATCGACAAACTGCTAGTCCGCTCTGAAGTTGTTGCGAGCAGGTGTAGTCACACAATTTGCTATGGCGATGCGATTAATTTCTATATTCAGAGCGGACTAGCAGTTTTATGGGGTCTATAAGTGGCTACTGCCGGCCGGGAATATCTGTAATGAACCCCGGATAGGATAAGACTTCTATCTTAGGTCGGCCACAGATGCGCCCCTACCCCTGCGGACTAAGTTGGAATGACTCGGACGTTTACTTATAACAGCAGTGTAAATCTGCTGTGTTCCGGTTTGAAGGGTGTCGTAAGGGTCCCTTACCGCAGTGTCCCTTACATAAGTGTCTACTTACAAAACCTTTTAACTGCCTCAGGAAGATCAACCCTATCTGAGTTTGGTTATAGATGCCCATGGCAATAAAAACTTACCATCAAGTGGCTTGACTGTTTGCTACTTCTTTCTGATATATTTTTGACGACATTATAATGTAGTAACACTAATAGTTTCCTGTAGTAAACGAGCTTCACTTACCTTCAAGGTCGAGTTGATCTCAATAGCCCGTTAGATAATACTATAGAAGACTTAATACTTAAAAAAATCAATCTTGATAACCTATATTGTTGATTGGTAGAACCCTTTGTGGTTCGACTCCGGCGGCACCACCGCCACACCTATTTCTACCTAATAACAGCAGTGTTAGGCGCTGCTGTGTTCCGGTTTGAAGGGTGTGGTAAGGGAGATATACTTTCCGAAGCGTTCCAGCTTAGTACTCAGGGGTAGCGGCGCATCTGTGGCCGACCTCAGGTAGGAATATCTAATCCTATCTGGGGTTGATTACAGATGTCCATGGGCGGCAGAAGCCACTTACCATCAGGTGGACTGCATGCTCGTCTGCTACTTCTGTATTATATAAAAAATCTCCAAACCACTCTCGGGTTGATTACAAATGTTCATGGGCGGCAGTAGCCACTTACGATCAAGTTTTGTTCGTTCGTTTAACCGCGAGTAGAGTCGCGTGGCAAACTAGTATACAAACATATAACATTGTAACTTGTAACATTGTGCGTAAAACGGTGACTACACCGTGGACATACAATAGTCGGATATATTCGGTTTTTGCTTCGAATAAATCCTTTTTTGAGAGACAATGGCGCGGGCGCCGAAGTTATCAGGTCTAATCAGAACTGGGTTAGGTTGGTGTGGATATGACTTTATTTTAGACTAGCTGACCTGTTAAACTTTGTACCGCCACAAAATCTATTTATAAAATATATTACATATAAAATATAGCCTATGTTAATAATAATCGTGGATAATGTAGCTTTCGAATGGTGAAAGAATTTTTAAAATCGGTCCCGTAGTTTTTGAGCCTATTCATTACAATCAAACAAACAAACAAAGTTTTCCTCTTTATAATATTAGTATAGAAAATTTTTGGGTTTATACTATATGTTTTTTTTTATATTATGGCGTCTACAAGTGCCTTTTAGCATGGACATAAATAATTTCATTAAAAAAATACAACCGACTTCTATGGCACTACGAAGTAAAAAATAATTTAAATAAATGTTGGTTTAGTATATAGTTCTGAAGTCGACGCTTTTCACAGGGGGGTCCTGTAAAACTAGCCGCATACAATGGTGTTTGAAGCATGTTGATTGGTCGCGGCAGCGCGAAAAATCTCCGACCGAAAAAGTCGATAACCTTGGGAATCTTTGGGAAGTCGATTAAAAATAAGGGAATTAGTTCACCGGTGACAATTCGTGTTGCTGGCACGGGTCTCCTCTCAAAGTGAGATGTTATGTTTAAAGTTAACCGCTCTTTTTATTTTATTTTATCGTGGGGTAACCCTTCATGTTTTTTTTTTTGTTTTTTTTTATAATATAAGAGTAGCAGACGAGCATGCAGTCCACCTGATGGTAAGTGGCTACTGCCGCCCATGGACATCTGTAATGAACCCAGATAGGATTAGATATTCCTACCTGAGGTCGGCCACAGATGCGCCGCTACCCCTGAGGACTACGCTGGAACGCCTCGGAAAAGTCTGTCTCCCTTACCACACCCTTCAAACCGGAACACAGCAGTGCCTAACACTGCTGTTATTAGGTAGAAATAGGTGTGGCGGTGGTGCCGCCGGAGTCGAACCACAAAGGGTTCTACCACCTTCAAAAACCTTTTTTCTCAGCCACGGGGGCAGCGGAGTAGATATGCCGGACTCCGACCGGTTAAAACCCTACGGTGTGCCTCTGGATGCCCTTGGTTGGGACCACGGGTACGCCAGTAGCACTCTGCGTTATAGTTAACCGTCTTGGCCACATGCGAATTGATAGACTTCACACACCTTTGGCAACATTTTTTTCGACTTTACAGGCGTACAGGCTTTTTCACAATATCTTAAGTAAGTGATAAATAATTATTATAACGCACATAATTGAAAAATCAACAGTGTGCCTGAGATTGGAACCTGGGACCCCCGAATGAGAGAGAGGTCGAGTTTCTTAACCAGTAGCCTATTAAGCTATTAAATTTTAACTGAAATTTTAAAATTAATATTTTTTAACTTCGAAGCAGAAATACAAAAGAAGGAAAAGAAGGATAGTGTAGAGTTTTAGGTCGCTGGTTGATCCGAAATATAATTTGGAATCCTTGTGCGCTAGAAACAATAATGTAGGTGAATAAATGTATATATACCGTAGAGTGGTGCGGTGCTCCCTTCGGCGACCGATCGACCCTGATGCACACACACTCGCGACTCCCAAATAGGTCCCCAGGACCCCCGTAATATATTATATACGTCCCGTGACGAAATCCGAATACCGACTGTCCGTACAATGTGTGTTATAACAGAAACGTCAACCTTTTAAATTTTGAATTTACTCCTTTTATTTATAATCAGTATTTCGACCAGTTCTAAATACTGAACAGATAGATTGATAATTAATAACCCGTATTAGTAGTAGGTCTTATCCCTACAACTCTTTAAAAAATTTACCTCTCACATATAAGCCTATGGCACACAATAGCGCCGTTCAGTCGAGTTATGTTCACTGTAACCTCTGACCCACATTCTGTAAAATGTACTTACATTACAAATAATTCTGTAAATGTAACTTACAATTTACAATTACAGAAATTATGCTTACAAAAAATTGTGACAATGATTTTTAGGACAATAAAAATTGGTTGAAGTTTTTTTTTTTTTTAAGAAATGTTTTTAGTGAGTGAAAATGAGAGTGTTAATAATATTGTTCTGTTTGTTTGTGCATATTGTTCCCGGGTACAGAATTATTCTTGTGGAGAATGCGCCAAGTATGTATACAATTTTTAAATAATACTTTATTGAGATAACACATAAATTAAATAAAATTAAATTTACATTTTGAAAAATTAAAATAATAATATAAATAATTGTTTATGATTTATTTATTTTATTAAGGTTCACGGCCACAATATTGTCAACAAATAACATATTTTTTGTTATAATTATGTTACACACACAGCTTAGGTATTTATTTTCACAAAATCGATTAAATTATAATATTACATTATTATTACGATTAAAAATTATTCTAACATATAAAATCGCGAAAAAATTAAATTTATTACCAATTCCAACCAAAAAGCCCTCTGAGCCCGTGATTTTTAGAAATAAACTAGCTGACCCGGCAAACGTTGTGTTGCCATATAATTCAAAAAAATGTTAAGGTTGAACAACCCTTCTCCCTTAGGGGTATGAAAAATAGATAGTAGCCGATTCTCAGACCTACTGAATATGCATATAAAATTTGGTGAAAATCGGTAAAACCGTTTCAGAGGAGTACGGTAACTAACATTGTGACACGAGAATTTAATATATAAGATATTATGTATTTTTATGTGAAATAATGATTTATTCTGCTATGTATGGTACTCGACCTCTCAATCGGGGGTTACCAGATGCGAATCCAGACACTCACCTTTGACTTTCAAAGTTATGTGCGTATAGAAATTAATCTATACTAATATTATAAAGAGGAAAACTTTGTTTGTTTGTTTGATGTAATGAATAAGCTCAAAAACTACTGGACCGATTTTAAAAATTCTTTCACCATTCGAAAGCTACATTATCCACGAGTAACATAGGCTATATCTTATATGAAATATATTTGATAAATAGATTTTGAGGTGGTACAAAATTTGCCGGGTCAGCTAGTTAACAATAAACCAATACGTTACCTTACACTCAGTGCGACATGCATGTACATTAGTTTACCTATCTCCCTAACTACTGGAGATCCCACGATAAAACTTCTAGCGTAGTTTTAATATACTTTTGACTACATTTTACGATAAAAAAAATGGTCGAAGTTTTAGAAAAAATATTTTGAAAATTTCACGTCCAAAACGTGAATTTTTATTGATTTTTCAAAATAGATTTTTCTATTAAAATGTTCAATAAATAAATATAAAAACCGCTTAATTAAATACTTTTTTAGTTTTTTTTTATGTACGAAAAATACTTTTAAAAAATCATGATTTCAATTTTCACCATTCTTTAGAAGCTCATAACTCGACAAATAAGCACTGTTTAAAAATAATATTGTATGTTCACATTCCTATCCACTAAGAGTATTATTGACGCCAATGTGACCAAAATTCAGAACCTCACTTTTTTTCCTGTCCGCTTGGCGTGAAATGCCTTCTCTGAAACCCCTTTATATTAGTATATCATGAGGACCATAAAAATAATTATTCCACCCATTTGTTATGGGTAAATGGCTTAAAATCAGATTTGATCCTCACAAATATCTGATTAGAATAAAAAGATGTACTTTCTTTGAAAATCAGCCTTTTCCTTTACTTTGTATATGTCAATACTTCTTAGAATTTGATCCTTGTAAGCGACACTATCCAAAAGTGGAATAATATAGTGTGTGTTCTTTCCAAAATTAACTCGTTCGATTCCTGGCTAGGAAAACAGATTTAAATATTTAAATGATGCGGCCTCGTAACTCCTTTCAGCATTTGTCGCAATTTCTTATAGAGCGTGGACTTGACCATAAAAGTCAAATTGAAAAAATCATCCTATATTTTTAAATACTAAATAGACGGGTTAGGACAAACTACTCGTATACTTGACGGTGATAGAACCCTTTGTGGCTCGACTCCGGCGGCACCACCGCCACACCTATTTCTACCTAATAACAGCAGTGTTAGGCGCTGCTGCGTTCCGGTTTGAAGGGTGGGGTAAGGGAGACAGACTTTTCCGAGGCATTCCAGCTTAGTCCTCAGAGGTAGCGGCGCATTTGTGGCCGACTTCAGGTAGGAATATCTAGCAATCCTACCTGGGGTTGATTACAGATGTCCATGGGTGACAGTAGTCACTCACCATCAGGCTCGTCTGCTACTCCTATATTATAAAATATTCGAGAATTACGTGATTAGTATAATTTAACTATTTGCACTAAAATAGTATACAATTATCCTTTAATTAAGTCATTACCATTACTTCCCAGAATTTAATCCTTGTAAGCGACTTTAATCCTTGTAACGAATACAGGTGTGTTGTTTTTTTGAAAAATGAACAAAATCAACTCCTTCAATTCTCAGTTAGGAAAATAGATAAATAGCTTAAAAAATCTAATGGCGCAATTTTATTTTTTTTCGATCGGCTGCGTAACTCCTTTTATTATTTTCCGATATCTTTATATATATATATATATATATATATATATATATATATATATATATATATATATATATATATATATATATATATATATATTTCTTATGTGCGTGCGTATGTGCAATTTTAATTTTAGTTTGAATATTTTTTGTTTTATTTTTTTAATTTTAATGTATTTTTATTGGATCTTATTCAATAATGTTCTTGACAGTTGTTTGACTCAGTTGTTTGACATCATTTGATAAGTTGAAATTATATTTGGACTGTGACATACTAATAATAATTTTACTAATAATTTGATTTCACTTATTAATACTCAATATTGGACAAATGTTAAACAATGCAACTTTTAAATAATGATAATGAATGATATAAGGATTGTATAATATTATATGAATACTAATAAATTTGACTACATTTACTAACGAATTAGGAATTCCTGTAACGTTAGTGAATATGACTTAATAAATAAATAAATAAATAAATAAATGTCACTGAATTCCTCCTAAACGACTGGACTGATTTTGATGAAATTTGTTGTGTGTATTCAAGGGGACTTGAGAATGGCTTAGATTCACAATTTAGTCCGTGGGAAAAGGTATTTTTAATTATGTTTTAATTCGTAAGTAGTTGTTGATTTTGGAATGTTTCACATTGGATTCGACAGACTTCGCTACCATCGCAGTTTTATAGAATCGGAAACTATGCATCACTGGATCAAATGCATAGTTTACGACTCAATCCATACTAATATCGATTAAAATAATCGATGTTTTGGGTCCAAAAGATCGATTCTCCGATTACTCGATCTTAGATCGCCATCCCTAGTTCCCGTGGGATTTCCGGGATAAAAACTATCCTATGTCCTTTCTCGGGTCTCAAACTATTTTTGTACAAAATTTCATTAAAATCGTTTCAGTGGTTTAGGCGTGAAGAAGAGACAACCAGACAGACAGACAGACAGAGTTACTTTCGGATTTATAATATTAGAAAGGATTAAGCATATTATGCTATTCACCAATCCATTTTGGTGGCGTTTCCTCCCGCTTTCATAAGCAGTTACATTTTTTTCATTATAAAACGAAAGTAGTAAACGGGGCTGTACCCTTACCATGAGTTTTCAAAACATCCCACAATTTTACACGTAAGTTGCAAATCATTACACAGTCCACAGACCAGTGGCTACTGCAGCCCATCGATATTTGAGCCCCAGATAGATCTAACTTAGACCTTAAGTTCTTACTCCAATTGAGAACACAGCAGCGCTAACTATTATAACAGAAATATTTTTGGCGATGGTGCCCTTAAGCCGAACCAACCTTTAAAATATATTTTTTTTATGATATAAGAGTAGCAGACGAGCATACAGTCCACCTGATGGTTAGTGGCTACTGCCGCCCATGGACATCTGTAATCAACCCCAGATAGGATTAGATATTCCTACCAGAGGTCGGCCACAGATGCGCCGCTACCTGAGGACTAAGCTGGAACGCCTCGGAAAAGTCTGTCTTCCTTACCACACCCTTATTTCTCATAACCTGAATAAGTACTTAGTAGTCGTTTGAGTAAGTACTTAGTAGTCGTTTCAGAACGCTATTGTGTTAGAAGATTATTCCTCAAAACAAGAAACAGAAGAGAAGAGAAGTTAACGTTATCTTTCTTCTAGCATGCTTCCGGCGAGTGCTGGCCGGGCGGCGCGCCCTCCGCAGCCACGTAAGGAAGGTGTTGCACTGCGAACAATTAGAAGATTGCCGGAGAGAGTGCGCGATAGAGAAGCGATTTCATTGCGAGAGTTTCAATTATAGGTGAGTTTAGTTTTTTAACCGACTTCAAAAAAGGAGCAGGTTACTCAATTCGAACGTATATATGCTTTTTAACACGCTTTTATTAGCTTCAGACGTATGTATGTTGGTATGTTGGTATGTTGGTATGTTGGTAAGTTGGTATGTTGGTATGTTGGTATGTTAGTATGTTAGTATGTAACGGAATCTTTGAACATGATTTTAACCCCCTTCAAAACGTCGGATTAACTCGAAATTTGGCATACTTATTAAGGACCGATGACAATTCAATATTTTAAACATTAATAATTTTGTACCATTGTCCTTATCAACATCCTCAGGATTAACGATTTTCGAGGTGAGATTGTTCAAGCACCTTCAGCAAAGTTCATCGCAACTTTAGATTGCAAATAATTATTGCTATTTAGTTTCAATAGGCGTAACTTTTATATCGTGATTTTTAGTTTAGAAAATAATAATGTTATTTCCCTATCACTCAAATGTTCTGAAACATATCTATAATGCCCTCTTGTAGAATGATTTTTAGGATTCCGTACTCAAAGGTTAAAACGAAACCCTTTGCGGTCTGTTCGTCTGTCGTTGGGCTTTATCTCTTAAATCGTAATAGATAGACACTTGATTTTTTTTACAAACGATGAATAATGGTGGTCGCTATAACGAGAAATACTAAAAATTAATAAATAATTATAGTTCAAAAAACTAAAAAACACGCTTTTATGATAAAATCAACTAAAAAGTAGAAAATAATTTTCAATCTAAGAATCAATTAAGGAACAGTAAATAGTATAATTGTGGAAAAAGTGTGGGGTGCTTTTAGAACCTGATAAATGGAGCACCCCACACTTTTTCCACAATTATACTATTTACTGTTCCTTAATTGATTCTTAGATTGAAAATTATTTTCTACTTTTTAGTTGATTTTATCATAAAAGCGTGTTTTTTAGTTTTTTGAACTATAATTATTTTTTATGGTTGTTCGGCGATTTTTTCGCGATGCCGCGACCGATCGACATGATTCGTACACCATTGTGTGCGGCTAGTTTCACAGGGGGTCCCATTTCGAGGAAATTTGAAAATTTTCTCCAGTTTTCCCGGAAAATTGGAAAAACCCGATTTCATATAAACTTCAATGACTGGAGTATTTCTTAACCGCGTCGGCGTTAATATTGTACACGCTGTTTACGCCGGTATCAAACGAAATATATTTAGCCCCGACTTCAGAACTATGTACTAAACCAACATTTATTTGAGTTATTGTTTACTTTGTAGTGACATAGAAGTCGGTTTTATTCTTTTTTGTTAATTTTTTTTTTGTTATGTTAATTTTTTACTAACTTTTACTCGCGGTTTTGATCGCGTTAATGTTTCATGAGAATTTTGTGTCGGTCTGTCTGTGTGTCTGATGTCTAATGTGTAGTGTCTCACATTAAGTTATCATAAATAATGTCAAAACAGGGGGCAGTAATGAGGAGTTACACTACATAATTTTGAAGGTAGAACCCTTTGTGGTTCGACTCCGACGTCACCACCGCCACACCTACTTCTGCTATAACAACAGTGTTAAGCGCTGCTGTGTTCCGGTTTGATTGGTGTGGTAAGGGAGATATACTTTTCCGAGGCGTTCCTTAGCGGTAGCGGCGCATATGCGACCTCAGGAAGGAATACTTCGCCTAAACATGCCACCAAGAACATGGCAACTAAGAATGCCTCGCAAAAGTATGTCTCCCTTCCCACATGTCTATGGGCGGCAATGACCACACAACTTCAGACATAATAAATCCATTCAAACAAACTTGACCGGGGATTGAACATGGAACTCTGTGTTATAAATAAGAATGCCTCGGAAAAGTATGTCTCCCTTCCCATATGTCTATGTGCGGTAGTAACTACTCACCAGGAATATTAAATCCATTCAAACAAACCTGACCGGAAGGAAAACATCGTGAGGAAACCTGCATACCTGAGAGATTTATAAAAAAAATCTAAAAGGTATGTGAAGTCTACCAATACGCACTTGGCCAGCGCGGTGGACTATGGCCTAATCCTTCTCATTATGAGAGGAGACCCGTGCCCAGCAGTGGGACAGTACAGTTGATGATGATGATGATGAAACCTGACCGGGGATTGAACTTGGGACTCTGTGAACTAACAACCCGACAATAGAATTTAAACTTTTAAGCGGTCAAACATAATGCTTTGCATAAATTTGAGGCCTTCAAAGCATGCAGGAAATTAGAGACAATAGTGCGAAAATCACGTGGGAACATTACTTCATGCTCATAACTAAAATATTAACTAAATTAAACATTACAGTAGAACATAGTTAACTGAAACCAAACATAAGGTTTGCGTTGCTTTCTACACTAATATTATAAAGAGGAAAACTTTGTTTGTTTGTTTGATTGTAATGAATAGGCTCAAAAACTACTGGACCGATTTTAAAAATTATTTCACCATTGGAAAGCTCACCATTAAAAAGCATTATCCACGAGTAACATAGGCTATATTTTATATGAAATATATTTGATAAGAAAGCTACATTATCCACGAGTAACGCAGGCTATATTTTGTATGAAATATATTTGATAAATAGATTTTGAGGCGGTACAAAGTTTGCCGGGTCAGCTAGTATATAATATAGGAGTAGCAGACAAGCAGTAGTTGAGGGAGCTACCCTTGAGGACTAAGCTGAAATGCTTCTGACAAATATATCTCCCTTACCACACCCTTCAAACCAGAACACAGCAGCGTTTAACACTGCTGTTAAAAAGAAATAGGTGTGGCGGTGATGGCGCTGGAGTCAAACCATAGGAGATTCTACCACCTTTAACTCTGGTTTAACTCCGGCGGCACCACCACCACACCTATTTCTGTTATAACAGCAGTGTTAAGCGCTGCTATGTTTGAAGGGTGTGTTTAAGACACGTACTTTTCCAAAGGAATTCTGGCTTAGTCCTCACGGGTAGCGACGCATCTGTGGCCGACCTCAGGCAGGACTAATCCTATCTAGGGTTGATTACAGATGTCCATGGGTCGCAGTAGCCACTTACCATCAGTTGGACTGTATGATAATATGCCCCTTTTTTCCATAAAAAAATTTTTTTTTTTTTGGCACAATGGCAACCCTAGCCTCTAATATGTATGCAATATTGTAGTTATAGCAAATTAACTAATCCTAGTAGTACACGTAAAAACAACCTTGAGATGGTATAATAGTGTGCCGTCACTGGCCCTTCTCTGTGAACAACTGGGCCGGACCTAGGGCTGGCACAAACGACAAAAAAATACAAATAATAGGAATGTAAGCTTCGCGTATCTGTACATCGAATTTATAAAAAAAGTAGTATGGAGAAGACGTCAACCCATTACTGTCCCACTGCTGGACACGGGTTTCCTCTCAGAATGAGAAGGATTAGGCCATAGTCCACCGCGCTGGCCAAGTGCGTATTGGTAGACTTCATATACCTTCGATTTTATTTAAAGATTTCTCAGGTATGCACGTTTCCTCACGATGTTTTCCTTCATCGTTTTTAAAAATTGATAATTAGTTAATACGCACATTACTTTGAAAAATCAGCACATACCTAGGATTTGAACCTCGGAACCCTCGATTAAGAGGCCGAGTTTTTGACCACTATCATTGCGTTTTTGGCACAAGCTTCAAAACTCTTTTTATAATATATGGAAGCAGCAGACGAGCATGCAGTCCACCTGATGGTAAGCTACTGCCGCCCAAAGACATCTATAATTAACCCAGATAAGATTCCTACCAGAGGCCGACCACAGATGCGGCGTTACCGCTGGGGACTAAGCTGGAATGCCTTGGAGTGTCTCCCTTACCACACCCTTCAAATCAGAACAGCAGCGCTTAACACTGCTGTTATCAGGTAAAATAGGTGTGGCGAGGGTGCCGCCGGAGTCGAACCACAGTGGGCTCTACCACCCTTTAGTCTCTCAAAACATGTGTTTTCAAAAAATTGAAGCCTTAAGGATGCTACAGGAATGAAAGCTTATCTATACACCTATACATATAAATAAAGGAGTATAATATGTAAATTGGATATTATGTAAACATATAAATTGGAGTGTCTGTTTTTAATTTTGAAATAACCGCTTTTTACTACATGCATGTGAATATTCATAACGGTACATGCACCAAATAACATTTTATACAATTTTTGTTTGTCTGTCTGTTTATTCTGGCTAATTTCTGAAATGGCTGGACCAATTTTGACGGGACTTTTATTGGCAGGTAGCTGATGTAATAAGGAGTAACTTAGGCTACTTATATTTTAGAACTAGCTGTGCCCCGCGGTTTCACCCGCGTTATTTCTTTTTAACGCGTGTGTAACCACGGGGCACCATCCATTAATCCATCCATCGATAAAGTACACGTGCTACCTGATGGAAAGTAGTCAACATCGCCTATGCACATTTGCAACACCAGAGGAGTCGCTATGCATCGACGGCTTGAAGGAGAGCTCTTTATGCACCTGTTTTGAAGAGCACCATGTCATAGCGCTCCGGGAATACCTCGGGAGGAAGTTCATTCCACATCTTGCACGTTCGTGGCAAGAACGTCGAATGGAACGAGAAATGGTGACGTAGGCACCCGGTCAAATAGTTCCTTGGAACACTCATCATTGTAAAGCCGGGAGAACACGCAAAGGGAACCTACGTCCCTCCGCAAACTTATAGGTTCTAACCGATCGTAAATCCTCGGATCGTTGACGATTTTGACTGCGTGTTTCTGCATGGAGTCAATCGGTTAAGTGGGTACCTTTTACTCAGGAAAAAAGTAGCATTCCTGAGGGATAGAAAAAAACCTCTGACTGTGAGAGAAGGCGCGGGTTTTAAAATTTATTTATTTTTTAAATTTTAAATTAGTGTCAACCCTATTTACTGACAATGCATGACACTTTTTGCCTCTGCACATTTTTATCACAATCTCACATACTGACAACACTCCTAGCATTTTTATATGTGATGCAACAAAAATGAATTTTATTTCATCATCGTCGACGTATTTGTCCCACTGGCCACGGGTTTCTCAAACTGAGAGTTTAGGCCAAAGTCCACCACGCTGGCCAAGTGCGGATTGGTAGAATACACACTCTTCAGATTCTACCAATTCGATTCACCTTTGAGCTTACCAATTTGCACTTGGCCAGCGCGGTGGATTACGTTACTAAGGCGATTTTGATAAAAACTAAATAATTACTTTTTAAAAATATATTTTCCCTAGCTGGATATCGAACGGGTTCATTAAAAAAAATTCTCTGTCATATTCCACTATCTGATAGTGTCGCTTATAAGGATCAAATTCTGGGAAGTAATGTTATGTAACAAATTAAAGGAAAAGGAAAATTTTGAAGAAAATACATATTTTTTCATACATTGGCATACTAATCTTTAAGAATTATACATATCGAGCTTTTGCCCGCGGCTTCGCTCGCGTTACAAAGTAATATTATTAACTAAGAAGATTTATACAAACTTTCATCCCCTATTTTATCCCCTTGTGGGTGGAATTGATCAAAATCCTTTCTTAGCGGATGCCTACGTCATAACATCTACCTGCATGCCAAATTTCAGCCCGATCCGTCCAGTGGTTTGGGCTGTGCGTTGATAGATCAATATGTCAGTCAGTCACCTTTGAGTTATATATATTTAGATATATGAATGGTATCTATGTATGCTACAATATCGTTGTAATATTGACCTTCAAACTGATCTCATTTATACAGCAAACATTTTTGGATTTCTATAGAGTTTCGTCTTCCATACACACCTATTATTGTTGGTACAGAGATGGACTTAGCAGTATTTTAATTTTATTAATTAACCATCAAAATATATTTGTTGTTTTCTTTTCTAAACACTTTTGACAGCTCACTTAAAAATAAGGTGAAAAAATATGTTACAATTTTTTTTAAATGGATTTATGTATACATAAAAAAAAATGCCGGTTGTTATAATATATAACTTTATTTAAATAAACATTGTAAATATTAGTACAGTTATTACAAGTAAGTATTTCATTACGCTTGAAAATTACGAGTATGTAGGAGCTTTAAACAAAGATTATAATTGATACGTCATTTCAAAAACCTCTTAAGTCACTCAATTAGAATTTTTCAGGAATCAATAAAAACTGTTTTATACTCAAACAAAGTTATAAGAGTTTTTTTTATGTTTAATTTAGTATTTGCGCTGTAAAAATTAAAATAGCAATAATCGTGGTAATCATATTTTTATTCCTTATAATTAAGAGTTACACTTTAAAATAATCTTATTAACATTTTACGTGTATTAATTTGTAATGTTTTAATGTCTTGGTACATAGTCATGTTTTCCATCATTCTCATCTGGATTATTTTCAACATTTGCAGTTGGCCAGCTAAAATATTGTTATAAAATGGCATATGCTCTTCCAGAATGCTATCTTGAACTTTTTTTATAATATGGAAGTAGCAGACGAGCATGCAGTCCACCTGATGGTAAGTGGCTACTGCTTCCCATGGACATCTGTAATCGATCCCAGATAGGATTAGATATTCCTACCTGACGTCGGCCACAGATGCGCCGCCACCCCTGAGGACTAAGCTGGAACGCCTCAGAAAAGTCTGTCTCCCTTCAGACCGGAACACAGCAGCGCCTAACACTGCTGTTATTAGGTAGAAATAGGTGTGGCGGTGGTGCTGCCGGAGTCGAACCACAAAGGCTTCTACCACCTTCAACTTAACTTGTTTTAAACCGTCTATTTTGTTATTATTATTAAAGAAGGAAGGAATATTTCGACTTACGTGGTTTTTACCCAAAATACGCATCACCCTTTAAGGAACCATTTTAAAAAATAACATGTTGGAAAAAATGTGACTTAAGAGGTTTTTGAAATGACCGATTCAATTATTAAGAAGATTATGATTATCTTCATAATAAGCTTCACAATAGCGTTTCTCAGCTAGCGAGACGTTGATTTCTTTTATTTTATCTATATCTTTCATTTTACATGATATTGACATTAATTGTCTTATTTCCTACAAACACAATATATTTAATTTTCAAAATTAAATTTATTTTACAAATAAAAATGTTTTTTTGACATTTTTGTTTTTTTTTCAATGGTTAGGTTATCTATAATATTTTTATTATTCACATACAAATTATCTTGATTATTTTATACATCTAAACTGATTAAATTAGAAACATAATTATGATCCTATAATATTAGTATTTGTATATTTTTTACTTCTTTAAATCCTTATTTTTTCCAAAATAGATTTACGTTTATTGATAATATCCCAAACCTCAATCCATCTATTGTGGCTAGCGTGTAAAATAAATAAAAGGATAGTAAAAAAAAAACAAAACATTACATTATCCAACCAATCTACAATCACTAAACAATACTTCCGTTTGAATCCGGCCCTGTCCACACGCAAGGTAACAGCACAATGCTGATGTTTCGTTCAGATTGAGACGAGGTCGTGTGTGACAGGTACCTAATGTTATCTTGTCTACGTTTTTATGTTATTGTTTACTTTAAACCCTTTTCCGTACTGTACCCTTAGTATGAGTTTTTACCTTTATAAAAAATGAATGTGTTTGTTACCGCTTACGTATTTCCCATACAATTAGTTCTGATACAGTCCGCTAGGGGATTGGAAATGTATGGGCAAATACGTAAACAAATATCAAAACAGTCATTTTTGTAAAAACGAAAAAACTTATATTAGCGGTACTGTTTTTGTAATTTTCATGCGTTCATGTGTACGTATGTATGTATGTATCTTGTATGTGTATGTCTCTTTTTAGGGTTCCGTACACAAAGGGTAAAAACGGAACCCTATTACAAAGACTTCGCAGTCTGTCCGTCTGTCACAGGGATCTATCTCTTAAACCGTAATAGATAGACACTTGATTTTTTTACAGATAATGTATAACGGTGGTAGCTATAACACAAATACTAAAGATAAATAATTTTCAATCTAGAAATCAATTAAGGAACAGTAAATAGTAAGGAGCACCCCACGCTTTTTTTACAATTATACTATTTACTGTTCCTTAATTGATTCTTACATTGAAAATTATTTTCTACTTTTTAGTTGATTTTATCATAAAAGCGTGTTTTTGAACTAAGTATATTTATTTTATTAATTTTTAGTATTTGTTGTTGCGCTGAGGACGGCCACCGGAGGGGTTTTAGTGCGGTAAAAATCCCACATAACCCGGCGTCGCTCCCACATCGTCGGGACCTTTTGAAGATTTCTCCCTCGAAAACAAAAAAAAAACAAAAAAGTCTGTCTTCTGTATGTCTCTATAACCCTCTTATGATTTTTTCCAGATTAGACCCCTCCTTCCGAGGCAAGGGCCTTTGCGAGTTGATGACGAAACCCATAGAGGCCTTCAATCTCCATGAGGACTTCGTGGACGACAAGGACTACGACTTCTACGAGCTCGACCGGAATAGCTTGGAACCTCACTGCCTGGACACTCTACGCGGACCGGGGCTCTTGCACTCTGGTTACCTGTCATCCAAACCCAGTGGCTCGGAGAGATGGTCGGATAGATCAGATTGGTATGAGGGTTACAGAGGGTATAAATACCAGGATGAGAGGAGGGTGAATAGATACTCCAATAGGAGATATGAAGATCGATTCTTTGTTCCCTATCAGATTGGTACGTTTGAACATTTTTTTATTTTTATCTTTAACCTAACGATAAGGCAGACGGGCTACCTGGAAAGCAGTCACCGTCGCCTATTGACATTGGCAACACCAGAGGAGTCGCCAATGCATCGCCGGCTTTGAAGAAGAGCTCTTTTTGCACCCCTCTTGAAGAGCCCCATGTCATTGTCCTGAGAGAATACCTCAGGAGGAAGTTCATTTTGCACGTACGCGGCAAAAATGACCGTGCAAACTTTTTCAGTATTTCTTGATATATGTGCCACAAAACGTCACATAAAAACGACAGAAATAAATAAATAAAAGAAAGAAAATAAATAAATTCATACTAACAACAAAACAAAATGTAATTATTTTGAAGGTGGTATTATACCACCTTTGTGGTTCGACTCTGGTGGCACCACTGTCACATTTCTACTTAGTAATAGCAATGTTAAGCGCTGCTGTGTTCTGGCTTGAAGGGTGTGGTAAGGGAGACATTTGTCAGAGGCGTTCCAGCTTAATCCTCAGGGGTAGCGGCGCATCTGTAGCCAATCTCAGGTATAATCCTATTTGGAGTTGATTACAAATGTTCAAGCGGCAGTAGTCACTTACCATCAGGTGGACTGTATCCTCGTCTGCTGTTCCTCTGTTATAAAAAAAAGTATTGTCATTTTTTTTACATTTTAATAACCAATTACCTAATTTTATTTGATTTTTTTAAGGAGTCAGTCGAGCAAACACCGACGAAAATTGGGGGCAATATGGCGGCACATACGGTAGCTATGACAGCTATTACAAGGACAGGAATGACCACCATAAATCCATCAATCATTGGCGGCTAGCTGACGAGAGGACTTACCATGGTGTGAAACCTTATGGGGATAATACAGAGTTCAATTACCATAGCCTAGCGAAGAGTAGGGCATGGGATAATCAGGTGTACGGGAACTCCTGGAAGAGATGGGGAGGCTGGGACTCTCTGGAGCCGGCGAAGGTTTTCATAGCTGAAGGCAGGAGTGATGAAGTGCCAGTTAAAGGTAACTTCAATTCTGAATTAATGTTACTTAAAAATAATTGGAAAGTGCGAGTCGTACTCCTACATCGGAGGGTTCCGTGCCACCCATTTTATTTTTTAGTATATATTATCACAGAAGCTATAGAAGTAAATGCATTGTAAAAATTTTAATTGAACTGTGTATCTATTACGGTTCAATAGATAAAGCGAAAAATGCCGTAAAATAGCCCTTTCTTGTATGATGACTGTCCCTTTATCTTCAAGATTTTTTTATTTTTGGTAATCGTTGTTATAGCGGCCTCCGTTATGCATCCTCTGTAAAAATTCCAAGTGTCTAACTATTACGATTCAGGAGGTAGAGTCCCGTGACAGACGGAAAGACAGACAGACGGACATACGGACAGACAGCGAAAGCTTAGTAATAGCGTTCCGTTTTACCCTTTGGGTAGGGAACCCTAAAAAGTACTATAATTTCAAAAAGTATGTAAAACAATGTTTTACACTTTCAGATTGTTCGTCGCGACGTCGTCCCGGCATGTCGTTGGGGTCGGGTGCGATCCGACGCTCCCTGTTCGCAAGGAACGTCGTTGAGTGTGAAGCGGCTTGCTTCGGGGAAACAGAGTTTAAATGCGTTTCATATAGTTACAGGTAATTTTATATCTGTTTTTTGCACCCGTTAAATTCTCTTTCTTTATGTGGAAATCTGACCGGAATATGTTCGATTGTGTGAAAAAATCCAAAATACCGTTTCAACCTGTAATATTAAGAGATTTGTCACATATTCCAAAAAAAAAAAGTCAAAAAATTTTGTCATTTTTTTTTCAAACTATGTATCTTAAGTTAGTAAGAAACTCGCAGGCGTTAAAACAAAATTAAAAGAATACGTGATTTAAATTTACCACGTTTTGTCAAACTATCTTATACGAGTAATTTGGTACAGGTACAAAAAATGAAAAAAAAAAATTGAAAAAAAAATCTTTGACAAATCATACTGGCCTGAAATACTTCATATCTCCACAGATACTCAAGTTCCCACGGCATAGACAACTGCTTCTTGAGCGAGCGGCCCTACAAAGGGCTGGAGATGTCAGCTGACAGTGGCTCTGATGTCTACGCGATGCCACAGGACCAGGGTTGTGGCACTGTCAGCAAGCAGCCCTGGGTTGAAAGTGGTATGTAGGAAGCGCTTTTTTATAATTTAGCAGAAGAAGATCTATCGTCGCAGAAGAGACTATTGTCTGCAACTATTGTCTCAGCTCAAGGCTTGTGTATATCAAAGTACAGTACCGTACCAAAAACAGTGGATGCGTAGACTTCATATACCTTTAAAAACATGTTCATGAACTTTGTGGCCAGAATTCCAACCCCAGGCCAACTGAAATACCGAAGTTCATACCACTAAACTAACACAGCTTAATGCAATAATAAATAAATTTAATTTAATTTCAATTTATTTCATTACATTACATTTCAATATATAACATTGCATTTTATTCCATTCCATTACATGACATTTTATCTCATTACATGACATTTAATTCCATTCTGTTACACTTCATTCCATTACGGTTCATTGCATTTCATATCATTACATTTCGTCTCAATATACCACATCTTATTCCATTCCATCACATCCCATTTCATCTCATTACATTCCATTACGTTTTGTTTCAGAATGTTTCTGGCACGTGCGTTCTGGAGCCGCTGTGGGGGGGACGGCGGTGCGCGCGGCGCTGACGGTGGCGGGGCTCGGCGCGTGCGAGGCGGAGTGTATACGGGCTCATGCGTTCTTCTGTAGAGGGTTCAGCTTTAGGTAAGCTTAGACAGTAAGATGGGAGAACCAAGTAAAGGAACCCGCTGTGATTCGCCTCCAGCGGCACCATCGGCACACTGGAATGAAATGAAATGAAATATATATTTATTTTGTAAAGGCCAACGGCGGCACATACAAATTGTCAGTTACAATATTTTCTTAATCTTCTACCGGATCGGAACGCGACCTCTACTGAGAAGATCCGGTAAGAAACTCAGTGGGTTTGTCTTTTTTAATTTTAAAAATAATTATTCTCTTTTTAATTTTTTTTAAATGCCTTTATCTTTACATATAATTATTTAATTTGTGTCTGGTTTCTGACAAACAGCAGTGTTAAGCGCTCTGTGTTCTGTTTTGAAGCGTGATGTGTAAGCTAGTCGGCTACCATGTGGCGGTGATACCCGGTACAATTATTTTTATATAACACCTATAGGAGTTGCAGACGAGCTATGAGCATGCAGTTCTAATAGTAAGTGGCTACTGGCACCCATGGACATCTGTAATCAACCGCTGATAAGATTAGATTCTTACCTGAGGTTGCCTACAGATACGCCGTTACCTTTGTGCTTGATTGCTTCGAAAAGTATCTCTTCCATACCACACCCTTCAAATTAGAACATAGCAGCGCTTAACACTGCTGTTATAACAGAAATAGGTGTGGCGGTGGTGCCGTCGGAATCGAACCACAAGGTTCTACCACCTTTAAGGTAACCATCATAGATAATTCAGACCAGAAATGACTTTTAAATCAAAGATATTTAATTACTTATTAATATGGATAGCAGTGATAGCCTAGTGGTTAAGAAACTCTGCCTCTCGATCGAGGGGTCCGAGGTTCAAATCCCAGGCACGCACCTCTGATTTTTTCAAAGTTATGTGCGTATTAGAAATTAATTATCACTTGCTAAAACGTGAGGAAACCTGCATACCTGAGAAATTTATAAAAAAAAAAAAATATCTCAAAGGTATGTGAAGTCTACCAATACGCACTTGTCCAGCGCGGTGGACTATGGCCTAATCCTTCTCATTATGAGAGGAGACCCGTGCCCATGGAACAGAAAAAACAAGGGTTGTTGATGATGATGATGATGATAATGAAGGATTAACTCAATGATTTATAACTAAGTTAATAATAATAACGTACGTAAATTATTATATCGGTACTGGAACAAATTTTGAAATAACCAGCAAAAAATATAACTGTGTTATGAAAATCGATAATATTTTATATAACGTTAAGTAATATTTATTATAAAAAAGTTCACAGTAAAATTACATTATAAGTAATGTTATGAGACGAATTGAATATTTATATAAAAAGTTAATTCAAATTTACTGGATTGTATTCGTATCGATTCGGTAATTTAAAAGTTCTGCTTCACTGAGCTTATGTGTCAAATTCATAGATCAAATATAGTAAAAGAATTACTCCAATCTATTATTGTCCCACTGCTGAGTGCACGTGTAGGTTTTCTCACGATATTTTTATTTACCGTTTTGGCAAAGGGAGATCTCGCTGTGGCATATATAATCATGCCTGGACAGCGGCCGTGCTCCAACAGTCTCAGTTCGGAGCTTGTATATATGCACGATGTTTAGAAAACTTCCATAGCGTGATTCAGATTACTCGTGGAGTCATCTCTTGAGGAGTAGGGGGAAGTCGCCACACCGTTATAGCAAGTGATAAATTATTCGAATACGCACATAACTTTGAAAAATCAGACGTACTTGGTTGGAAATCGAACTTTAAACCCTCCTATTGAGAGGCAGAGTTTCAACTACCAGGTCTAATGGCCAACAATGGCCAACAATGGTGACATTTATTAAATGTGGTGAAAATGACTCAATGTTTAAGCAACTCAAAAATCATAAATATACTATTCAACAGGTTCGATTCCCCGTCAATCGGTGATGACCTCGAGAACTGCATCCTCACGTCGACACCACCCACCTCGCTGGACACTGGACGTGGGCTGCGGCCCACTGCTGGGCATGAGCTGTACGCGCGAGGCAACTATGGGAGAGGTTGCGAACCGGCTCTTTATGATGATGTCCACTATCGAGATACTCGTAAGTATATTTAAAGGATTTTTGATGTGAAACATCTATAGCCGCACGTAAAACCGATTTCTGGCGTGGCGACGCATGCCGTGGCGACGCGCCGCCACGCTATACGATGGTATATATATACAGTCTATATGCAGTAGTGTGTACGGTGTGGCGACGCGTCGCCATGCGCAATCTAATTCAATAAATAGTCATCGTTATCTGGAAAAAAATCGTAATAATTTATTTTATCATTATGACATATTTAGTTCCTATCACAATATGTTCTTTTCTGCATATTACTTTTACAAAATAATGTCGATGTTTCACATCTGCCAGGCGTCCCGTGACGGCTCACATTTTTTTTTTAAATAGGAGTAACAGACGAGCTTGCTGTCCACCTGATGGTAAACTACTGCCGCCCATGGACATTTGTGATCAACCTCAAATAGGATTAGATTCCTACCTGAGGTCGGCCACAGATGCGCCGTTACCCCTGAGGACTAAGCTGGAACGCCTCGGAAAAGTATGTCTCCCTTACCACACCCTTAAAATCAGAACACAACAGCTTAACACTGCTGTTAATAGTCAGAAATAAGTGTGGCGGTAAAGCAGTTTTGCGTTTTAGACAGATCCATTCGGTGGTAGGTTCTGCTGGCGGCTTATTATGGCAACCATCTTAGGCCTCAGTAGTGGTAATGCATGGCGGCTTCAGGTACATGAAGCTTGGAGATGTTTCCACTCCGGCGGCACCACCGCCACACCTATTTCTGTTATAACAGGAGTGTTAAGCGCTGCTGTGTTCTGGTTTGAAAGGTGTGGTAAGGGAGATATACTTATCCGAGGAATTCAAGCTTAGTTCTCAAGAGTAGCGGCCGATGTATAGCCGACCTGAGACAGTACTCTAATCTTATCTGGGGTTGATAACAGATGTCCATACGGCAGTAGCCTTTTCATCAGGTGGACTGCATGCTCGTTCACTCCAATCTTTACTATCTAAATATATATAACTCAAAGGTGACTGACTGACGTAGTGATCTATCAACGCACAGCCCAAACCACTGGACGGATCGGGCTGAAATTTAGCATGCAGGTAGATGTTATGACGTAGGCATCCGCTAAGAAAGGATTTTGATCAATTCTACTCCAGGGGATAAAATAGGGAATGAAAATATTACTTCGTAACGCGAGCGAAGTCGCGTTTCAAATAAAGTTTCTGGTTTAAAATCGACAAAGTATATAATAACGTAATGTAGACAAGATTTCTAGTTCAAGAAAAACAACTTTTCAATGTAATATGTATGTAATTTTCTACACGCATTCGCCATATACCTTGCAATTATAACTTGAGTGACGTTAGATTTCCTAGAGAAAAACTAATACCGACACGTTAAGAATGTTGTCATTATGGTATGTGACATACTTATATGACACACTAATATATTTTTTTGATGTGAAACATCTATAGCCGCACGTAAAACCGATTTCTGGCGTGGCGACGCAAGCAGTGGCGTCGCCACGCTATACGATGGTATATATATACAGTCTATATGCAGTAGTGTGTACGGTGTGGCGACGCGTCGCCATGCGCAAAAATCGTAATATTTTATTTTATCATTATGACATATTTAGTTCCTATCACAATATGTTCTTTTCTGCATATTACTTTTACAAAATAATGTCGATGTTTCACATCTGCCAGGCGTCCCGTGACGGCTCACATTTTTTTATCCTTACTAATATTATAAATCCGAAAGTAACTTTGTCTGTCTGTTTAATGAAATTTTGTACAAAGATAGTCTGAGACCCGAGAAAGGACAAAGGATAGTTTTTATCCCGGAAATCCCATGGAAACTAGGGATGGCGATCTAAGATCGATTAATCGGAGAATCGATCTTTTGGACCAAAAAGTCGATTATTTTAATCGATATTAGTAAGGGTTGAATCGTAAACTATGCATTTGATCAAGTGATTATCTTTAAAAAAGTTACGAATTTAATGAAGGTCCGAATTTTAAGTTTTATGTATGTTAGTATGTCATATTATTTACTTTTAAACGCGGGCGAAGCCACGGGCAAAAACTAGTATTAAATATTTTTTACTAATATAAATATGGGGTAGAATGTCGACCCTTCTTTCAATGCATTTAATCGTAAATGGTTCAAATTCCGGTTAGGGCTTTTTAGGGTTCCGTACCTAAAGGGTAAATATGGTACCCTATTCCTAAGCCTCCGCTGTCTGTCCGTCTGTCATAGGGCTCTATCTTTTGAACCGTAATAAATAGACACTTGATTTTTTTTACTGAGTATCTATGCGTAATTGTGGCCGCTATAACAACACATACTAAAAATAAAAAAAATCTTGAAAAAAAAATGGGAATCGTTATACAATAAACCTCCAATTTTTTTCGGTATTCTCGCTTTATTTATCGTAATAGGTTCAGTTCAATTTTTCACAGTGCATTCACTTCTATGGCCGCTACTAACGCTATAATGATAAATACTAAATTTAAAATACTTCAATGAAAATTTGGTAGCACGGAACCCTCCGTTTTCGAGTTCAACTTACACTTCGCCAATTATTTAGATTTATGTGCCATTTTACAAAAACTTTTATTTTTACAGAATGTTATCTGAAGTACGATAATGCAGCGAAACTGACAGGCATTGCCGTCAGAGGGCAGGCAAGGGTGAAGGACGAAAGGGCCTGTGGCTCTGCTTGTACCGACGCACCCTTCAGATGCTTGAGTTTCTCCTTCAGGTATATATTTTTTAGTTTTTGGTACTTCAATTTCTTAATTGAGGGTAAGGTTGCAATAAATTCAAAGTTTGAATGTGGTAGAACTCTGTGGTTCTACTCCGGCGGCACCACCGGTATAGCTATTTCTGTTATAACAGCAGAGTTAAGCGCTGCTGTGTCCTGGTTTGACGGGTGTGGTAAGGGAGACATGTTTAGCCGAGGCATTCCAGCTTACATCTGTAATCAAACCTAGTAACCTAGTAATAAGATTAGATACCTACCTGAGTTCGGCCAAAGATGCGCCGCTACCTCTAGGCTACCCCGCTGGAACGCCTCGGAAAGTATGCCTCTATTACCACACCATTCAAAGCAGAACATAGCAGCGCTTAACACTGCTGTTATTAGATTATTATTATTAGCAGCATTAGATTAGGATATTATTAACAGAATTAGATGTAGTAGTGCTGCGGGAATCAAACCATAGAGGGTGTTCCATCAATGTTTTCAAATAATTAACAACGAATATTTTTGGAATCAAACGTTTGTTTTTCATACCCAGATCTCTAAAATTTAAAGCTCATCACCATTACCCAAGCAACCTTATCAAACATATTTCACTTATAAATTCTATTTCTAGAAGCACAGCCCCACCAGAAAAAGAAAACTGCCTACTATCAGAAATACGCTTATTCGATCTGCAAAGGGGTGTGGACTATGAACATTCTGCTGATGACTGGCTCTTCGCCTTCGATCTGTTTAATGGCCAGTGCTGGAGGAAGGTTCATGGGAAGGAGTATGAGTAAGTTTTGTTATATCTTTCTCTGTTTAGTTTCTCATCTTATTTATCTTCTTTTTTCCATTCTTTATTCCAATTTGCTTTTGTTGCCATCGTTTCTTTTACATTTTTGTTGCTCATTATTTTTTTCTTTCTTTTTTATTCCCTCTTTTCTATCTGTTTTTTCCGCTTCGTAATCTATCTGTCCATTGATTATTTCTTTTACTGCAAAATTCATCTCATTTTTAATCAACTTCATTGTATTTTTAATCCACCTCGAATTTGTAAACAAATAAATTTTAATGTTACTCTTCTTCACAAGATAAATATTTTTTTCCTTTTCTCTTTTTTGTTTTAATCTTTTTAAATTCTTCATTTTTAATTCTCAATTTCTTTTTTCTATCTTTTATTCTTCTCTGTTCATCTATTAGTTGATTATTTCTATATATTTTATCACCATATGTTTATGTGACACCATTAATATTGGTAACTTTGTTGTTTTTCAGCGTACCAACATTAGAAGTACCTCGGCCGCTCTCAGCACCAACTGCTGACGAGCACTATCCACCTTCAGGACCTGATCTACCACCACCAGGTAAGATTATTTGGTTATTGTTCCCAAAACTAACGTATATCGGCTTCTATAGACTGAGAAACAATAAAGTAGTAAATCTCATTTTACATTTAGACTTAAGTGGACTATCACACCTTTTTCTATTTTTAGCAGCTTTGCATTACTTTCTTATTTTTGTATTTTAATAAAGAGTAAGAAAAAAACATATAAAAAATAATCAACTAGTAATAGTAATAAGTTTTTTTTTCATAAGCAAGAGTAAAATACGAGTAAAGTAACGTTTTGGACGAGTAATTGCCTGGTTTTTTTCCAGAAACCTACATACCATCAGGGCCGTCTGGTCCAGGCTTTCCTTCAGCACCAGAAGATATACCAAAACCCTACATCCACGAAAGACCAGCCTTCAAACCTTTCGCTCCAGGACCAAGTGGACCAGTCTCCAAGCCTGGGTACCCTGAACTCCCGTCTGCTCCAAGTGGACCTGGCTTCAGACCATATTTAGACAGTGATAAACGTCCAATTGAATACCCTGGACATCTTCCACCTTCGGCTCCAAGTGGCCCAGGGTTCAGACCTTATTTGGATAAGCCTGTAGAACCTTATCCTTCAGGATATGATGGTCCAAAATATAAGCCATATCCGGATTCCAGGCCGAAGTATAAGCCACCGCCTCCGGTGTATAAACCAGGGTATCCCCCACAATCCAGGCCCCACCCAGAACCAGCGTATCCCGGAAGACCAAATAAACCAATTTATGGAGATAGAGAAGACAATGAGAGTAAGTTTTATCACCATTTTAGTATTTTGTTTTAGTTTGCATAATTTGTTTAAGGGACAAATTTTGGGTCTCGTAATGATGGTTTATGTCGGGATCCAACTAACTCAACCGGTAAGTGGCTACTGCCGCCCATGGACATCTGTAATCAACCCCAGATAGGATTAGATATTCCTACCTGAGGTCGGCCACAGATGCGCCGCTACCCCTGAGGACTAAGCTGGAAGCCTCGGAAAAGTCTGTCTCCCTTACCACACCCTTAAAACCGGAGCACAGCAGCGCCTAACACTGCTGTTATTAGGCAGAAATAGGTGTGGTGGTGGTGCCGCCGGAGTCGAACCACAAAAGGTTCTACCACCTTCACAACATCGTCGTAGACCTATCATTGTCCTACTGCTAAGCATGGGTCTCCTCTCAAAGCCAGAGAAGTTCAAGACACCACTAGCTAAATGGGAATTGGTAGTCTTCACACGACTTTGAGAACTTTTTCCCTTTTAAGAACTCGCCGGCATGTATACTTCCTTGCATTGTTTTCCTTCACCGTTAAAGGCGCCGACAGCCAGAACCAAGCTATTGGCTAAGACACCTCTAACTCGAGCACACTCAACCAGGCGCATGAACAACTTGACGTTTTTTCATGTAACTTGAGTGAATTCGCAATAATTGTGCTTCATATAATATGTACAATGAAGTAGAAATGTAGGTAGGAATTTAGTTTAAGTGTATAAAATAAGGCCTCTCCATCGTATTGGGTGTATAGCCTGTAAGGATAGATGTAATGGTGTTTTAAGATAAATAAATAAATAAAACATATGGTAATTATTTTTTAAAAACGCACTTAACTTTAATACATGATAGGTGGGATTCAAACCTAGGACCCCTACTGGGGAGGCTTAGTTTCATTCACTATTTTTTACCTTTTTAACGCATGTTCCAACGCATGTTGCTTTAGCTGCGTTATTTTTTATTTGTAGAATAATATTATGTTGAAAAATTAGTTTTCAGGCGCTGACTGCCAAACTATGTACCTAACTGACTTATTTATTTTTTTTATTTCCAGTAATAGCATCATGGCGTCACTACACCGTATCAGGGTTCCCTTGTCGCAAAGGAACCACGTGTGCGCAGAACCAAGTCGCTGGCCACTGGGCCTGTGAACCCGAGGGTGGGGAGATTGGTGAGTGGGAAAACACCCTTAAATTTAATATGTAATGGAAAAAATTATACAGTTTGCAGTTTGCAGCCTATAAGATTGTAAGCATATGACACATGTTTTTAATATAAGAGTAGTAGAGTGCATGCTCTGACGTCTGCATGTCCACCTTACGGTAAGCCACTGCCGTATGGACATCTGTAATCAACCCCAGATACTCAGATAAGATCAGATTCAGATTCCTACCTGAGGTCATAGCGTCTCTACAGCAGACTAAGCTTTCCAGCTTCTCGGAAAAGTATGTGTCCGTCCCTTACACACTTCAAACCAGAACACAGCAGCGCTTAATACTACTGTTATTAGGCATAAATAAGGGTGACAGTGGTGCCGCCGGTGTAACCATAAGGCGCTCTACCATCCTCTTTCCTATCCCTTTATGTGATTTCAAAGAAAGCTGTATTCATTCAATTCTCTGGAATAGGTTATCATAATTATAGTACTTTTTATAGGTTCCTGGGACTATTGCTGTGCTCCTACACACCGTTGTGGTTACAGTGAAGGATTCCAAAAACCTTGGTAAGTTTCATTTCCTTTCCTTTCCTTCCATCTCTCTTTTTAGGGTTCCGAACTCAAAGGTTAAAAACGGAATACAAAGACTTCGCTGTCTGTCCGTCTGTCATACTCTATTCTTGAACTGTAATAGATAGACATTTAGCAAAGGGAGATCTCCCGCTGGGCTAGGTGATTATGCCTGGAGAGCGGCCGTGCTCCGACAGTATCAGTTCGGAGCTTGTATATATGCAAGATGTTTAGAAAACTTCGATAGCGTGATTCAACAGCGCCATCTCTTGACGAGAAGCGGGAAGTCGCTACAGACACATGAAATGTTTACGTATGTATAATGGTGGCCGCTATAACAACATATAGTAAAAACAAAAATAAATGACAATTTTGTGGTACGGAACCTTCCATGTGAGAGTTTGACTTGCACTTGGCAAATTTTTGGTTATTTTTTAGTCTTTAATTTTTCTTTTTTTAGTTATAATCAGAGTTAGTTTTTTTATGAATTGTTATTAGGTCTCCTCACACGGAAATGTACATTTTTATTTTTTGTCTATTGCAGGTGTTATGTAGGTCCAGAGAATGATCAGTGGCGACCCTGCAGTGAGAAGTACTATCCTTACCATCAGCATAAGGTGCCTCATCCTTCACAGGTTCATAGAGGTAAGTATCCTTATTAATTTATTTAAAAGGTTCTCTTACACTTTTAACTTGTTTATTTATGTACATGTTTATTATTGAACGTATAAATACCGTCCTATTTATTTTCTGCTTTACCCAAAGGTTGACTGGTACAGAATGCTTCTAGCATTAAGTCCGCCTTTGTACCGATTTTTATGATATAATAAAGTATAAATAAATAAATGAATAACTTCATGTAGCTTTAGGCTTATTATTTGACTAGTTTTTGCCCGCGGCTTCGCCCGCGTTTAATAGAAAACAATATAACATACTAACATACATAAAAATGAAAATTCGTACCTTCAACTTTGCTAAAGATCATCACTTGATCAAATGCATAGTTTACGATTCAATCCTATTAATATCGATTAAAATAATCGATGTTTTGGGTCCAAAAGATCGATTCTCCGATTAATCGATCTTAGATCGCCATCCCTAGTTCCCGTGGGATTTCCGGGATAAAAACTATCCTATGTTCTTTCTTGGGCCTCAGACTATCTTTGTACAAAATTTCATTAAAATTGGTTCAGTGGTTTGGGCGTGAAGAAGAGACAACCAGACAGATATACAGACAGACAGACTGACAGAGTTACTTTCGGATTGACAATATTAGTAAGGAAATAAGGATTAGTTCAGTTTTGAAGAATTTAATATCAATGGTGCAGAAAGCCAGTTGACTAAAGCTTTAAATATTTATTCTATCCAATGTTTTTCTACTAAATGTCGACTTTTTTCAAAATTGAGATTTTTAGACAGATGTGGATTTTTTAAAGTTCCAGTAATAGCATCATGGATAGCTCAATTGTTAATAACGAACAAATTTTATGAAAATCGAAAGATTTGTTCATTCGTAAAACGGAAATACGGTAATTTTGGTATTAATTACATAGGAAAGTAATGAATAACAATGTTTTGAAAACATCATCTTTAAAGGTTGAAGAACCCTTTGTGGTTCGACTCCGGCGGCACCACCGCCACACCTATTTCTGTTATAACAGCAGTGTTAGGCGCTGCTGTGTTCTGGTTTGAAGGGTGTGGTAAGGGAGACATAGTTTTCCGTGGCATTCTTAGTCCTCAGGGGTAATGGTCGACCTCAGGTAGGCAAATGTAATCCTATCTAGGGTTGATTAAAGTTGAGTAGCCACTTACGATCAAGTGGACTGTATGCTCGTCTGCTACTCCCATATAAAAAATATCATCTTTTTTATTCCAGATGAAATCCGTCCCCACGCTCCATCCAGACCCCACCGGGAACGCCCTGGATACGGGGATAGAGTGATCCCTGGTCCATATCTCTCGGATGCTGATAGGAAGTACTGGGATGAGCTCTACAGGAACGGCCCTCAAGCGTACTACGATAAATACGGGAACCCTTTGCCTGGTAATCGAAAATCTTTTTGACATTTGTTGTATGTACTCGTATTTGGTCAGCTGGGACTAGTAGCCGTTTTCATATTTAAAAAGGGCCATTATTAGTAATCGAAGGCTTAAATCCGTAGGCACCAGCGTCACCTATTTCTGTTATAACAGCAGTGTTACGCGCTGTTGTGTTCTGGTAAGAGATATACTTATTCGAAGTATTCTTACTTAGTCCTCAGGGGTAGCGGCACATCTGTGGCCGACCTCAGGTGGGAATTTAACTATCTGGGGTTGATTATAAATACAGGCACGAGCCATTTACCATCAGGTGGACTGTATGCTCGTCTGCTACTCCTATATTATATAGAAAAAAGACTTCTTGTTTTTAGAGGGGTTTTCCAGAAACAGTGGTGAACAATAATTTGATGAAAAACGATCTGGCAGAAAGCAGTCATCTATGGACATTTGCAATACCAGAGAAGTCGCCAATGCATCACCGACTTTGAAGGAGAGCTCTTTTTGCACCTTTTTTGAAGAGCCCCATGTTACAGCGCTCTGAGAAGAAAAAATATGTTCTTCCAGGTTATTCCCGAGTGCCAACAGAGGAGCGTCCATACATAAAGTACCGTCAAAGTAACCCTCGACCAGGTACCTGGCTTTCAGTGAACCCAGCCCAGGATGACCTGCCGCCAGGGGCTGGAGAACTTGGTGTGCCAAGGTAGAATACTTTTGTTCATTTGACTCTTCATCATTTGGAAAAACATATTATCCTTATGGATTCAATTAAAGTAGCACTATTGCTTCAACTGCTTCTACCTTCATACAGAGTAACGTTACTGCATTCTAGTTTCAAATGCATGCAGAAATAATGAGCAACTAACACAAGCCATTAAATACATTTCTCAGTAGTTACATTAGTGGTATCAGTTAGGATTTAAATCTTACTTGGGATGTAATACAGATATCTACAGATGACCGCGACCTCCATAACCGCACATCGTTTATTTTGGATTACTTTCTTTATTGAAACAAGTAATACTCATGTTTAATATTTTCAGATACTGGCCCGTAGCATACCTCCACAAAGGGCCACCGCCAAACATGACCTACTTCAGATACAACGAAACCTCTACAAATGATAGATATCCAATAAGGAACGATGAACCTCTGAAAGAAAGGTCACCTGAATCCAAATCCAGAAATATTAATAAAGGAAAAGGTAATGACTTGGAATCAAGAAATATTGATGATGATGATAATGATGATTTAGAAGACGAACATGATAATAATCAGAGAATAAGAAATAGAACTGATTGTAACAGATATCCTATTACAACAAATAAATCAGAAGTTGTTCCTACTACTCTAAAAGTAGAAGTAAAAGAAACAACAACAGAAGTTATAAAAGATATAGACGATAAAAAAGAGAATGAAACAGAATCCAAAGCTGAAAATGTTAAGGTTGATGAAAAGTATGAAGTTTTAAAGGGAATAGATGATAAACTTGATGATTTTACGACGCCCATAGAAATATTTGATATTGAAGACGTAAAACCTGGTAAGTTGTCAGATTTGAAAACTGTCGAAGCAGAAGAGAAGCAAATCGAAGCGATCGGAAGACTTCTAGCTTCTAGGCGTGGGAGTAAACTAGTACTCGAAAAACGTTCTCAAAAAGATTTGGAAAGCAAAAAAATAGCTTTGGACAAAGATTTCGTTGACTTCAATTTTGGGAATAAATTCCCAACAACAGAACGAAGGGGTATAATTCAAAAAGTATCAAAAGATGACATAGAAAAAGAAAGGTATGGAAATGACAGAAGCTTAGAAGTAAGTGAGACTACTTTCGTGCGGCCACCAAGAGTTTTGAGTACAACAGAGAATATAAGAAAGGCGATAGTTAACGGAAAAGTCTTTTACGACGCGACTATTAGAGATCAAAGAGACTTATTCTCTAATTCAACTCGTAAACCCAAGAGTCTCCGTCTAGAAGAATCTAGAGGACCGTCCGTCATCGCTACTAGCAATGCTAAGAAGAAAGTTGTCAGAGCGAGAAATATAAACCCTATTAGACGAGTTCGCAGGGTTTACAGAAAGAGATATAATCCAGAAGAAGTGAGGAAGAGGCTGCTAGAACGAGAAAGAAGTAAAAATAATACTGATGGATTTAAAAGTTAATTTGTAATACGAATTATTGTAACGTAGGTATAATCATATTAATCTTAGATTAAGTAATTATTGCATTTTAAAGTTATTTTAGGACAAGAAAATTATACATTAATTATAATTACAGTATTTTTCAAGATATATTTGATAATGATTTCGGAGTTTTTTATTAGAAAAATAAATGAATGAAAGAAAGAAAATCATTATAATTAAGTTATTATTATTATTCAAGTACAATTGCAAATAAAATTGGATGAATAAAATAAAATTGCAAAGACTAAATTGTAATTTTCTAAAATACAAAATTGATAATAATTTGTTTTCTTGCGTCATCATTCATTATTCAAATGATAATTTAATTAATGATGAATAATAATAATCATTAATATCAAAATTTCTGTAATTGTCTTTAAGTTCATTGTCTAAAACTTAATTTAAGGAAGTATTACTATATTTTTATATTTATATTTTAACGGATTGTAAGATTGTCAGCTTGACTCTAAATAATTTCTTATTAGGGTTCCGTACCTAAGGTTAAAAACCCTATTACTAAGCCTCCGCTGTCTCCCCGTCTGTCCGTCTGAAAAATAAATGAAAGTTGAATATAAAAGGGGGTTCCCATATAAGAAATCGCTATTTTCCAGCGTTTTTCGCTTTATCTAATGAACCATAAAAGGTAGACAGTTCAAATTTTCGCAATGCATCTACTTCTGTAACTGCTATGGTAACAAGTACTAACAATAAAAAAAAAACAACGGTTTTCACTGAATACTAATATAGTAAATAAAAAATGAAACTGACACCATATTTCGATTGAAATATTTTTTAATCTGATACCGGAGGACATCTTTTCTTTTGAAGTTTACTTTGCCGTTTCACGAATTTTCGATCAGGCCACGTGTTCTAACGCCAGTTTAACATTTTTTAACAAAAAGTGCAGAACACTAAAGAAGTTTTCACTGTCAAAATAAACGAAAATTTGGTACGGAACCCTCGATTGGTGAGTTCGACTTGCACTTGGCTGATAAATGTTTGAGTTAAACTGACGATGGGTAAAGTAATTTATTTTGTAAACCTAATTTATTATTCTATTTACAGACTTGCGGTCAGTTTAGGATATTAACAGCCCACGAAAAACTGCTAGTCTGCTCTGAATATAGAAATAAATCGCGTCGCCATAGCAAATTGTGTGACTACACCTGCTCGCAACAACTTCACAGCGGACTAGCAGTTTGGCGCGGACTATACTTTAAGTTACTAAAGTTACCATACTTTTATATTTTACTGAATAAAATATGTAGCAATTTATAGCGTTTTATTTTTAGGGTTCAGTACCCGAACAATAAAAACCCTAATACTTCGCTGTCGGTAAGTCTGTCACAGGGCTTTAGCTCTAGAACCGTAATAGATAGACACTTAAACTTGACATTTTTACTGAGGATGTACAACGTGGTGGCTATAACAATAAATATAGTTCAAAAAACTAAAAAACACGCTTTTATGATAAAATCAACTAAAAAGTAGAAAATAATTTTCAATCTAGGAATTTATTAAGGAACAGTAAATTGTATATATGTGAAAAAAGCGTGGAGTGCTTCACTTATCAATTTTCTAAAAGCACCCCACACTTTTTCCACAATTAAAGAATTTACTGTTCCTTATTTTTTTAGTATTTGAAGTTATAGCGACCATCATTATGCATCGTCTGTAAAAAAATCAAGTGTCTATCTATTACGGTTTAAGAGATAAAGCCCTGTGATTCACAAACAGGCAGCGGAGGGTTTCGTTTTAGCCTTTGAGTACGGAATCCTAAAAATCATTCTACAAGATGGCATTATAGATATGTTTCAGCACATTTGAGTTATAGGGAAATAACATTATTATTTTTCTAAACTAAAAATCAATCTAGTAACTTTGCCTGAACACTCCCTAAGGCTTTCTCTCGCCTCGAAAAACGTTAATCCTGAGGATGTTGATAAGGACAATGGTACAAAGTTATTAAAATCGTTTGTATTGTCATCGGTTTAATCAAATTTTTCAAAATTTTGAATTTAAACTGACGTTCAAAGTGGATAGAAATCGGATTCAAAGATTCCGTTACTTTTACGTACATATATACAACCCAAGCTAATAAAAGCGTGTTAACAAATACCAAAAACATACTTAAAAAGATATAGGGGTTGACATACAAGAAACCGCTATTTTTCGACACTTTTCGCTTTATCTATTACACCGTAATAGGTAGACAGTTCAAATTTGCACATTGTATTTACTTCTATAACTGTTATGATAACAAGTACTAAAAATAAAAAATTATAAATTAGCGGTACAGAACCCTCCGTTGCGAATTCGACACGCACTTGGCCAATTAATATTCTCTTAGTTTCCACCAAGCGATAAGAGATGGCGCTGTATGTACTGTATTTAGATTTAGCTTGAGAAATATTTGAAAACTTATTCTTAAGTGATTTTAGTGTTTGACATAAACAAAAATTTATTATCATGGGTTAATTTTGTCCCAAAATTCCATTACAGTCTCAAATTGTAAAATATTTACTAAAAATTCTTACTAAGAATACTAAAAAGTCGTTGTTACATTAAAATCATCCGGCAATTAGATGTTAGAGACTTTCTTTTAAAAGCTTTTTTATAAAATATCAAAAGTAGTGTTTAAAAATACTAATTGAAACATACTAATTAAATTAATGAGGCATTTATTTTATTAAATGCTTTCAAAAGATTCAATTTTATGACAACCAAATTAAGATCAAACACAACGACAAATACAACGAGTAAATTGCGGCTGTATAAGTTAAAAGGATATCTTTTTAATAAGTAGCACAATTAAAAATGGTTTGATCCTTTGTGGTTCGAGTTCGGCGGCACCACCGCCACACCTATTTCTATTATAACGTTAGTGTTAAGCGCTGCTGTGTTCTGGTCTGAATTTCTAAGGAAGAAATACTTTTCCGAGGCGTTTTAGCTTAGTCCTCAGGGATATCGGCGCATCTGTGGCAGTAGCCACTTACCATAGAGTGGACTGCATGCTCGTCTGCTACTCCTATATTACTAAAAAATACTTCAAACTAGAAATTAAATTTCGATCTGAGATAAGTAAGCATACATTGAATATTTATAATTCATACTTTAAGAGGAGATCCGAGTAAAGTCGAAGTAAAACCGAGTATTGTGAGAGAAAAGAGAAAATAATTTACACATCTTTCCATAATTTTATGACAGTGTTAGAACGACATAACACAAAGGCAATAATGGGTGCTAAACAAACATAAACAAAATAAATATTTATGTTCGTAGAAAGTGAAGGATGGTGAGTTGGGACTCAATGGGTGTTAGGGTTGGCAAAAGTCGAAAATGATACTCTGTTTAATATTAACTAGCTGACCCGGCAAACTTTGTACCGCCTCAAAATCTATTTATCAAATATATTTCATATAAAATATAGCCTATGTTACTCGTGGATAATGTAGCTTTCGAATGGTGAAAGATTTTTTAAAATAGGTCCAGTAGTTTTTAAGCCTATTCATTACAACCAAACAAACAAACAAAGTTTTCAAAGAACTCAGTACCTACCTATTAACGGTCATAATTAATTTAAGATCGATATTTGACAATTTATCGTATACCTACAGATATTGTCAAAATCGATCTTTAGTTGGCAAACATTGGATAGATTGATTATTAATAATGTGTGTAAGTATTCAAGTCAATTACGTAGCTTGCAAGATCCATATAAAATTATTTGTTATCGATTTATTTTTTAGAAATTTATCTCAAATTTACATTTTTTATTCTGCTGCAGTTAAAATTGAACGGATTTTGATGGGAATTTCATTAAAAGATAGAGAATTTGGAGCAAAACATACACAATTTCCACCCCAAAATAATAATAACTTTATTCTTCCAAAGGTTTTGTACAATATTTACATTATTATAGAACAAGATGTTGGATTTTTAAAAGAAATGCGTTTTGTTACCCCTGGTATCCATTGTAGGATTTAACCAGTGTTATGGATATTAGTATTACAACAAATATAGCAACTTCTTACCCAAAATCCGAAACCTTACAGCGTCCTATCGAATCACAAAAGTAACACAAACTTTATTCCATCTTGCAGTAATAAAGATAGCATCATGACCCATCATTGCTTTTATAATTACATGTCATCATGTGAAACTCAACCCAGTTCCCAGCAGTAGCCAAACATTACCACGGAGTTTCTTTTACATTTACACCGTGAGATGACAACTAACTTGCATGGGACTGTATGTAAATTGTTCGCTAATGAAGTTTTTTTTTTACAATATAAGAGTAGCAGACGAGCATGCAATCCACCTGATGGTAAGTGGCTACTGCCGCCCATGGACATCTGTAATCATCCCCAGATAGGATTAGATATTCTTACCTGAGGTCGGCCACAGATGCGCCGCTACCCCTGAGGACTAAGCTGGAACGCCTCGGAAAAGTCTGTCTCCGTTACCACACCCTTCAAACCGGAACACAGCAGCGCCTAACTCTGCTGTTATTAGGTAGAAATAGGTGTGGCGGTGGTGCCGCCGGAGTCGAACCACAAAGGGTTCTACCACCTTCATTTCTTCATTTAGGGATGTTATGGCACTCTGTAACGCTAATAGCCTAGTGGTTAAGAAACTCTTGATCGAGGGGTCTGAGGTTCAAATCCCACGCACCTCTGATATTTCAAAGTTATGTGCGTATTAGAAGTTATTATCACTTGCTTAACCAGTGGAAACATCGTGAGGAAACCTGCATACCTGAGAATTCTTAAAAAAAATCCAAAGGTATGTGAAGTCTACCAATTCGCACTTGGCCAGTACGATGAACTATGGCGTAATCCTTCTCATTTTGAGAACCCGTGCCCAGCAATGGGACAGTAATGGGTTGATGATGATGGCACGCTGTAAGAGTAGCTGAAGCTACCGTCAACCCATTGCTGTCCCACTGCTGGGCACAGGTCTCCTCTCAGAATTAGAAGGATTAGGCCATAGTCCACCGCGCTGGCCAAATGCGTTTTTTTATAATACAGAAGAAGATGAGCATTGAGCATGCAGTCCACCTGATGGTAATTGGCTACCATACATACTTTTCCGAGGCGTTTCAGCTTAATCCTCAAGGTTGGCGGCCCACCGATTACAGATGTCTATGGGCGGCAGTACTTAGCGTCAAATTGATAGCTCGTTTGCTGGTTCCATAAAAAAAAAGTTTTGTTGGTGACAACCCTACACAAATGCACACATAAATCCCCGTGGACATCACAGAAGTGAAGTGCATAGCTAACGCAGTGAAAGTAATGCGTCACGATTTCCGGGGGTACCTTCAACATAGCAATGGGTATCCTTCAAAACAAGAACTTTACCTATGTCTCTCCCCATATTTTTGTAAGATTAGGAATGGAAATGAAAAAGAAAAGATACATACATAATTATTTATATGTTAACACGCCAATTCCTTCCTGTTACTAATAATCTGTCTATCGAATGTTTTGGTACCAAAGACCGACATTTCGATTCGACAAGATTCAATGATGGTAGTACCCTCTGTGATTCGACTCCAGCGGCACCACCGCCTCACTTATTTCTACCTAATAACAGTAGTGTTGGTGGGTTAGTTGAAGGGTGTGGTAAGGGAGACATACTTTTCCAAAGCGTTCCAGCTTAGTCCTCCGGGATATCCGCGGGTCTGTGGACGACCTCAAGTAGGAAACTATCTTATCTGGGGATGTCCAGATGTCCATGGGCGACAGTAGCTACTTACCATCAGGTGGACTACATGCTCGGCTGCTACTCCTATATTATAAAAGCGAAATGAGTTAAACATGAACAACATTTCGATCTATGGTGGATGACAAATGGATAGATTGATTATCAATACCTAATGGGCGTTATAAAGCAGATTTTAAATTAGTCTTCATGGGTTGTGCGTTGGTAACTAACATCTGTGATAAAAAGGAAAAGTTTGTACCATAAATATTTTTAAAGTTCTTTCTGTAGCGATTCTACTCTATGCCATCATTCGTCCGTCGCTTTTCTTTATGAAACTCGAAGTGGGGAAAGGTGGATTGTCAGGGGAACAGTGAAAACTGTTTGCGATTGTGCATAGCGATCAGTTATGGGATTTGTTATGCATTGTTCATTAGTATTGGTTGCTGTCACCTGTTGGAAATGTTATTAATGATTGTTGTTTGTTTCTTATATTGTAGACTAGCTGACCCGGCAAACTTTGTACCGCCTCAAAATCTATTTATCAAATAAATTTTATAGAAAATATAGCCTATGTTACTCGTGGATAATAAAGCTTTCCAATGGTGAAAGAATTTTTAAAATCGGTCCAGTAGTTTTTGAGCCTATTCATTACAATTAAACAAACAAAGTTTTCCTCTTTATAATATTAGTATTGAAGAAGCAAACAAGCATACATAACTTTTTTTTGTTGACGTGGGGGAAACCTACAAGGTACCCAATGTAGTGGGAGCGACACGGGGTTATGTGGGATTTTTACCCCACTAAAACCCCCCCGGTGGCCATCGTCACCGCTGCGAAGAGGACTCTAGGATCTCCAACGGAAAGCAACCGGAGTCCTCTGAACGTGTTGCCCCATCAGGCTCCGCCCAGGTGAGCCCAGACGCTCTCCATACGGTCTGGTGTTTACGACGCAATGCGACCACACATGCCGCCGTCCTTCCCGGGGTCGCTTGCTGGACGATTCGAGCTCCCACTCTTGCCGCCCGCAACCCCGGAAGCCCCCTTTTAGTCGCATCTTACGACAGGCAGGGGATACCGTAGCCCTATTCTGATCCCGGTACTACTACAGAGACAAAGCATACATACCTAGGGTTAGTAGCCTCTGTCAACTAGGGTAGAAATATAATATTATTTGAGCTTGATTATAGATGAACTTGAAGGTGGTAGAACCCATTGTGGTTCGACTCCGGCGGCACCACCGCCACACCTACTTCTGCCTCATAACAGCAGTGTTAAACGCTGCTGTGTTCTGGTAAGGGTGTGGTAACGGAGACATACTTTTCCGAGGCGTTCCAGCTTAGTCTTCAGGGGTAGCAGCGTATCTGTGGCCGATCTCAGGTAGGAATATCTAATCCTATCTGGGGTTGATTACAGATGTCCATGAGCGCCAGTAGCCACTTACCGTCAGGTGGACTGTATGCTCGTCTGCTACTCCTTTATTTAAAAAAATGGCCATGGGCGGCAGCAGCCATGGACTAAGATCACAATATAGGTCAAACTTCACCGAGCTGGTTAATGGATGAAACATTTTGATATTAATTAAATATGTCAAAAATGTGTCAAAAAAAATATTGCACATGAGTTGACTAAAAAAAATTCCGCCTAGACTATGACTAATTTTTTTTATTCATTATTACTCGTATTTTTTTTATATAATATAGGAGTAGCAGACGAGCAAGCAGTCCACCTGATGGTAAGCTACTGCCGCCCATGGACATCTGTAATCAACCCCAGATAGGATTAGATATTCCTACCTAACCTCGGCCACAGATGCGCCGCTACCCCTGAGGACTAAGCTGAAGTAAAAAGGCAAATATTGGAAAATATTTTGGAAATATTTGACAATATTTTGGAAATGTTTTGGAAATATTGGACAATATTTTGGAAATGTTTTGGAAATATTGGACAATGTTTTGGTAATGTTTTGGAAATACTGGACAATATTTTGGAAATGTTTTAGAAATATTGGACAATATTTTGGAAATATTGTCCAATATTTTGCCTACCTAAATCGTCCATTTCGATTACAGACCTGCATAATTCGATAATTGGTAGTCAAAATTGATAGATCGATTATCAACGTACATAAGCCAAAACTATAAACAAAATTACAGTTCAATGACCCGTCCAAAGAAAGTTGAGCAATAACATCAGATTGTTCAAATATTACTTTTACCGTCGGATTACGAGAAAGCCCACTTTCCCCTGAGATCGGTACGGTCATTTGTTATGGCAACACTTTTTGCAAATCAAATCGTAGGAACATTATGAAGAAATTGAGTGTCAAAGGTAATCTTGGAACAATCTTTCGTAGAAAGCTTCTATTCTTAATGGTTTGTTTATATATATATATACAGTTTTCTTGTATATGCAAGCAATATAAATAAATAAAATTATAGTTTTCTTGTATATACAAGCAATACAAATAAATACAATTTATTTTTTTATTTTATAGGAGTAGCAGACGAGCATGCACCACCTGATGGTAAGTGGCTACTGCCGCCCATGGACATTTGTAATCAACTCCAGATAAGATTGGATTCCTACCTCAGGTCGTCCATAGATGCGCCGCTACCCCTGAGGACTAAGCTGGAACGCCTCGGAAAAAGTCTCCCTTACCACAGCCTTCAAACCAGAACACTGCAGCGCTTCACACTGCTGTTATTAAGCATAAATACAAGCATTACAAATTAAAAAAAATGTGAGCCGTCACGGGACGCCTGGCAGATGTGAAACATCGACATTATTTTGTAAAAGTAATATGCAGAAAAGAACATATTGTGATAGGAACTAAATATGTCATAATGATAAAATAAAATATTACGATTTTTTTCCAGATAACGATGACTATTTATTGAATTCGATTGCGCATGGCGACGCGTCGCCACACCGTACACACTACTGCATATAGACTGTATATATATACCATCGTATAGCGTGGCGACGCGTCACCACGGCATGCGTCGCCACCCCAGAAATCGGTTTTACGTGCGTGCGGCTATAGATGTTTCACATCAAAATTAGATTTCAAAATAATACCTAGGATCTAGGTAGTAACCCTTATAATATAGGAGTATTTCATAATATAGGAATACGAGTTGCAGTTTACCTGATGGTAATAGGTTATATCAATAATCAACACTAAATAAGTTTAGATTCTAATTTTAAGCTGAGAACTAAGTTGGAACGCCTCAGATAAGAATGTCTCCTTACCCTTCAAACCAGAACACAGCAGCGTTTAACACTGCTGGTATGAGGCGAAAATTGGTATGGCGGTGGTGCTGCCGGAGTTTATCCATATGGGTTCCACCTACCACCTTCAATTTTTTTTCTTTAGACCAGACAAACATTCCTTGGTTTCCTGCAAGAATTATATTTTAAATCCTTCTAAGTTTTCACTCGAAGCCTCGAAGACCTTGGCATCGTTGGAAAGTGGTCACCGCGAAACCTGTGATTTACGAAGAGAAATTACGAATCTCAACGGCCTCCTAAACTGTGTTGTTCATTCTACACACGTTTATAGGCTTTAGTGGAAAGTATTCTGAATTAGGACCTACATACATACATACATGTATCTATGTTACTAGTATAAAAAAGTTCAGGTTCAAAAATACGATATGTTCTTTCACAATCATCAACTTTTTTTTTATTTATTTACAACTTACATCTAACATTACAGGAAAAAAACCTAATGCGTTAGTGTAACTTAAAAAGAACAACAATTAAAGTTTAAATTACATCAAATACATTAAATATTATATAAAAGAAAATTTCATTAAGTTAAATCAATTATATAAGATGTCAAAAAATAGCATTAAAAGCAAAAATAAAATCCAAATTAGAAACAATAACAATCAAATTAAATGTCAAATAAAAACAAATAAGCAACAAATTAAACACATTGAAATCAAATGACATTTTATATTCCATACCTAAAAACAGCATGCAGGTCACCTGCTGGTAAGTGGCTATTGCCACCCATGGACATCAGTATAATAATAAAAAATAATAATAATAACTTTATTGCCATAAAATTGTAAGTACATTTCAGAAGTTTGAATCCTCTGGTTCCTGAGTTAGTCGAAACTGTGTTTCAAGAACCAGCGTCTTCTCCCATTTTCGTGTAATATATCACTTACATAAACAGAAATTGAGTTACTTTTGTATCTTTGTCTATATTGTCTGAAATAAATGTTTATTATTATTATTATTGAAGCAAAATTAAATGTGTTTGTGTGTATTTGTGCGAATGCATGTCTGTGTGTGTGTGCGTGTGTGTGTGTGTGTGTGCGCGCGCGCGCGCGCGTGTGTGTGTGTGAGAGTGTGTGTGTGTGTGTGTGTGTGTGTGTGTATCCGTCCACGGGCGCACGTGTGTTAGTGTCAGTAATCAAGTAGATAAGATTAGATTCCTACCTGAGGCCGACCACAGATGCGCTACTACCCCTGAAGACTAAACTAGAATGCCTCAAATAAGTACTTCTATCTAAGTATAGACAGAACCATGTAGGGAAGCCAATGTTCTAAACTCCACTAAGAAGAACCCGTGCCCAGCAGTGACAGAATCTAATATATAAAATTCTCGTGTCACAGTTTTCGTTGCCATACTCCTCCGAAACGGCTTGACCGATTTTGATGAAATTTTTTGTGCTTATCCGGTATCTATGAGAATCGGCCAACATCTATTTTTCATCCCCCTAAGTGATAAGGGGTGTTCACCTTAACATTTTTTTATTTATATGGCAACATAACGTTTGGCGGGTCAGCTAGTATCATATATATGTCATTGTCAAACTAACTTTTACCAGATAAACTATTTAAATAACGAAATAACTTCAAACTTAACTGTGTTAAGCATAAACTTGTTTTACAGGTTGACTAAAGGTTAACTCTTAAAGACGGAGTTTCTCGAGAAATGAAATCGTGAACCCGCGCCCTCTGGTGAGCGGATAGCAGAACTATGATTTGCATCTTTGTATACAATGCATATATGCAAAAAACATCTCTAAGATATGTGAATTCTACCACGAACTTGGCCAGCGCGGTGGCCTATGGCTTAATCTTTCTCATTCTGAGAGGACCCGTGCCCAGCAGTAGGACAGTACCATTACTGTCCCACTGCTGGGCACGGGTCGGATATGCATAGAGAACCTATATTATACCTGCAAAATATTAAAGAATTAAAATAAATGAATGTGAATTTTATAAAAAAAAATAAGATATAGACACGATTATGTAAAATACTAACCTAATAAACAAGAAAGAAAAAAATAAAAAGTAGAAATGGGATAGATATAAATTAATTTAATTCAAAAATTATAAATAACTAGCTGACCCGGCAAACTTTGTACCGCCTCAAAATCTATTTATCAAATATTTTTCTTATAAAATATAGCCTATGTTACTCGTGGATAATGTAGCTTTCGAATGGTGAAATATTTTTAAAATCGTCCAATAGTTTTTGAGCCTATTCATTACAATCAAAAAAACAAACAAAGTTTTCCTCTTTATAATATAGTATAGATAAGTATAAGTATAAGTATAAGTATAAGTATAAGTATAAGTATAAGTATAAGTATAAGTATAAGTCTAAGTATAACGTCGCAGTATACGCTCCGTTCCACTCCGTCCTCTCATTCGTCTCCGTCCTCCGTCTCCGTCTCCGTCTGTACGTCTCCGTCCTCCGTCTCCTCTCCGTCTCAGCTCGCTCCCGCCCTGCTCCCCTTTTCCCTGGGACCCCTTGGTTGCTTTTTTACATATGGAGCCTTACATACAAATTGATCTCCTTATTGTAGCGTCACAACACACAAACCCACTCCCCCCACACACAAAACACATATCTACAATAATTTACTGTATTATCACTATTTTTTTAAACTATACTTAATAAAATGCGTCTTTTTCTCCAACGCCTTATTCCCCTAATCACAAAGTCGGTGAAGGTTCGCACACACACACACACACACACACACACACACGCACACGCACGTACACACACACACACACACACACACACATAAAAATCTCAACAATAATTTGTCGTATTTTTCACTATTTTTTTTAGCTCATAATAAGAAATTGTCTCTCGTTCTCCAACACGAATTAGGTCCTCTGATTCTAATTCTGATTTCTGAGAAGTCCTGTAATTACAAGTCTGTGTAGGGTAACACTTGCCCGTACATAAAATCTATATCACATATAGATGCCCTTACTTAAATAAGCCATAATTCATTCACACGTATAAATAAAAAAATATGAATCAATCACATATTGATAAATGTGTAAGTTATAACTACTTATCGCAACGCCACAACACACACACACACGCACACACACACACACTCACACACACACACACACAAAACACATCTCTGCAATAGGTTGCCGTATTTTTCACTATTTCCTTAAATTATACATAATAAATTGTACACACGAAATACATCTCTAATTTGCCGTATTTTTCACTTTTTCTTAGATTATAGTGACAAAATGTCTCTTTTTCTCCAATACACTCTAATCACAAGTCGGTGTAGGTTAACACACCTGTGTTTGAATTCAGACGCGACCTCGAACCGGCGATACTTGCTTTAATGTGACGGGGGTACCGTTAGCAAAAAAGTAAGGTTAAGATAAAAACTTGAAATACTTTTTTGTTTTCTTTTAAAGTACACTAAATCAAAAACGAAACTTAACATTTTGTTCTTTTTGGTGTATTTAAAATTCTAAAAATTATAAGCTCGGTTTAAATTTGCTATAAATAAAAACAAGGATAAAATTTTGTTTTATCTTCGTATATGTAAATTCTAAAGATACTAAAATAAATGAGGAAACTTTGCATACTTTTATTTCATTTAAATTCAATTAAATTGTCATACAATTTAATTACATGTTAATGTTATTAATTGAAAGAAGAGGAAAAAAATAAAAAAAAAGAATAGAAGGATAGAAAGAGAAAGTCAAACATGAGAATATAAAATACATAAGTATTTAAAGTAAAATAATATTTTAGTTGCAAACTAGCATATAGTCTCCTCATGGTAAGTGGCTACTGCCGCCTATGGATATCTGTAACCAACCCCAGATAAGATAAGAATCCTATCTGAGGTCGATCACAGCGTTACTACCCCTGAGGACTAAGTTGGAACGTATCAGATAAGTATGTCTCCCTTACCACACCCTTCAAACCGGAACACAGCAGCGCCTAACACTGCTGTTATTAGGCGGAAATAGGCGTGGTGGTGATGCCAACGGAGTCGAACCACGAAGGGTTCTACCACCATAATATTCCTACCTGATTCCTACCTGAGATCGATCACAGCGTTGCTATTCCTGAGGACTAAGTTGGAACGCATCAGATAAGTATGTCTCCCTTACCACACCCTTCAAACCAGAACACAACAGCACTAAACAATGTTAATATTAATAAGAAAATATACTTTTAATTTATTGAAAAAAGCTTAATTTATGTAGCACCGTATGTCGAATTTGACCGGACTATAAATAAAATTTAAATAAAAGAATAAATTTCCCTTAATATAATTTTTTTGCGCACGGTACTCACGCTCAGAGTAAAAATAAACTTTCTATTGTGTCGTGGCTTGCCGGAACACTTTATCGATAATGGCTCGTGGGATCATAGTGATGTGACTATGAATGTTATCGATACGAAGACGGATCTGGGTTTTTATGTCTTTGTGTGTCAAAGAGGCAGACAAAAAGTTTTAGTCCATTTGTAGTAAATAATGTTTCTTATTTTCCAAAAATAGTGAATTTTTTTGAGTAAGTTGAATTTTATGCATGAACGAGCTTTTGCCCGCGGCTTCGCTCGCGTTTCGAAGTAATATTTTCATCCCCTATTTTATCCCTTGGGGGTAGAATTGGTCAAAATCCTTTCTTAGCGGATGCCTACGTCATAACATCTACCTGCATGCCAAATTTTAGCCCGATCCGTCCAGTGGTTTGGGCTGTGCGTTGATAGATCACTATGTCAGTCAGTCTCCTTTGAGTTACATATATTTAGATTTATTCTTATTTCAGGAATAACCCATATCATAAAGGCCTTCACGTGAATATATTGTTTTGTCGAAAATAGTACAGTTATTTTCAAAATATTACAGCAATAAAAAGGATTCTGTACTTTCTTGCAACTTCTTAAAAGTCATTTTTAAAATGTACATGTTAAAGAAATGAAAAGGTTGAATATGTATTTTTTGCCATGACGTCTTAAAGATTGTTTTTCTAGTGACATAACACTTAATCCTACATAACTAATGGCTATATTTTATGTTTGTCTGTATGATATTCTTAACTGATGTACAAAGAGGAGTAAATCTTATATATAAAATTCTTGTGTCACAGTTTTCGTTGCCATACTCCTCCGAAACGGCTTGACCGATTTTGATGAATTTTTTTGTGCTTATCCGGTATCTATGAGAATCGGCCAACATCTATTTTTCATCCCCCTAAATGTTAGAGGTAGTACAACCCTAATTTTTTTTTTATTTATATGGCAATACAACTGTTGCTGGGTCAGCTAGTTACTTATATATACTTTCTTATACTTTGTTGCAACTCCACAGGAAGTATGACACCCCCTGCTATAGTTTGACCGTTTTACCGTTTAAATACGGTTAGAACCGTTAGGCTTATACGACCACCATGATGTGGAATTGTGGATATAAAATAAAAGAGTTTCCTGAGAAAAATACTATAAACAAAAATATAGTTACAAAAAGATTATTGTTATTACACGCTTTATATTAGCTTCACTTGTAAGTTTGTCAGTGAGTAACTCCGTTTTTCAGTAGAAAGAGATCAACATACATCCTATTAATTATGACGCTTTGTGGATGTGGATGCTTAATGTGAAGAGCAGTATAAATAAAACAATAAATAATAATTAAAGAAACTAAAGAACTCGCTTTTATAAGAAGTTTAACTAAAAAATAAAAAATAAATATAGTTTAACAAGTAATTAATTAAAAAAATCAAAACCCCGACTGCACCAAAAAGGCTGAAGTAGAATTTCCTAAAGCAGTGAAATAGGCATTTCATTATATTTATCCAGAAAGCCAAATACAAAGTTTCATAGTAGGTGTCTGCTTCTAAACAAAAGATGTTCAAACAATATTATCCTATTTTATCCTCGTAGTGTTCATTTACGCTATATAAAGAACCTATGTGTAAAATTCCAGCACGCTTAAGTTCAGCGGTTTCCCTTTGCGTTGATCTCTGGCACAGCAACTCACTCATTTAGTCAGAAGACAGTCATCTCGATGTGTATATAGGGGTATATATGTACTAGCTGACCCGGCAAACGTTGTGTTGCCATATAATAAAAAAATGTTAAGGGTGAACAACCCTTATCACTTAGGGGTAAAAAAAAAATGGAAAATGGCCGATTCTCAGACCTACTGAATATGTATATAAAATTTGGTGAAAATCGGTGAAGCCGTTTCGGAGGAGTACGGTAACTAATATGAGAATTTTATATATAAGATATATTATATATTGTATGTGTAATCTTTTGACACCCTACTCGATAGGTTTGGTTAACTTTTTTTTAAAACGTGTTACTATTTAGCGAAAAAATCCACCATTTACGATCTATAAAATATATAAATTCAGTAAATCAAAGTTTCGATCATCATTTTAGCTCGTTAGAGGTAGTATTTCATTATTTTTATCCAACAAGCTTGATACAAAATTTCATAGTGTTTGTTTCAAAATTGACGATTGTTCAAATGAACTTTTAACCCTTATTTTAGCCTCTACGAGGTTGATTTTTCGGAGGAAGATAAATAAGTGCGTCCTCCAGAAAGCCAAATATAAAATTTTATAGTAGTTGCTTCAAAAATAAAGGATTTCAAAAAAACTGTTTTCCCCTATTTTACCCTCTTAAGGGTAGAATTTCCAAAAGGCCTTTCTTAGTACTTATTCACGCTATATAGAGAACTTATGTGCAAAATTTCAGAACTGTAAGGTCCTTGGTTTAGGCTGTACGTTGATTTCTGAAAAATGAAAATGTCATTTAGTTAGTTTGTCAGTCAGTCACCTTGCTGTTTTATATATATACAAAATTGTTTTTATAATCTCCGTTTAATTTCCTTTCATTTGGTACCCTACTCGATAGGTTCGGTTAACTTATTTTTTTAAATGTGTTACTATTTCGCGCCAAAAATCCGCCATTTAGATTTTTTTTTACTAACACCTATCTAAGGACACTCGGGTCATTGAGACAAATATAATGACACCTTAACTGTTGAAATTCATCCAGCCGTTTGTTAGATCGGATCAAATAAAGAAAGACAAACATACAAGATACGCGCGAAAAACATAACCCTTCCTTGGCAGTCGGGTAAAAAAACTAAAGTACAACCTTTTTATAGAAATTAAACTAAAAAATATAAAATATACTTTACTAACTTAAATTTTAATAAAAAATATATTTAATTGTAAAAAAATGTTAAATATTGAAAATTTTAAACAAGTTCGACATGAAAGTCGATACTTATACTATCGATACCAAAATAAATATCGATTTCATCACTCATCATTTGAAAATAAATCAAAATTTTAAAACCAGTCATAGTTTTCGGCGTGAAAGTCGATATTCATAATATCGATACAAATGAATACCGTTCCCATCACTATGACAACGGTAACCCTCAGCGAAAGTTAACCTCGGGTTTGAGATGAGCAGTGGTTTCTGATAAATATAATCATCATTACTTAGTTTTATTAATTTTAAGTTACATAATTTGAATACAATAGACATATTTTGAAATTAGTTGTGTTATTTTTGTAACGGGTTTTGACTTTTGAGTACCTGAAATTATAACAATATTTTTTTATACGATTACTCGCTTTTTTTGTACGTATTAGAAAATATTTATTCATTTTCTTTTTAAAAATATTTTTGTTAATTTTTTCAAAGTTGTGTGTATTAGAAATTATTACTTTTATTATCTTTGTAGAAAGGTATGTGTTATAAAGTTTATAATATATTGGAGAAGATTATATTGACGTTTATATGTTAATATTTTCGCAGAATCTAGTTTGAATAAAATATTCTGATTCTTTCAATATCTAATTAAGAAAAAAATCTAATTACTTGTTTTAACGGTGAAGAAAAACATCGCGATTAAACCTGAATACTTCAGAGATTTATAAAAAAAAATCTCAACGGTATGTTAAGTCTGTCAATAGGCACTTGGCCAGCGCGGTGGACTATGGCCTTATCCTTCTCGTTCTGAGAGGAGACCCGTGCCCAGCAGTGGGACAGTGATGGGTTGATGGTGATGATGACTTCAGAGATCTATATTAAATAGTTCTTAAATTTATTTCAAATCTAGCAGTTGAACTTGACTTTGGCCTAATTCGTCTCATTCTGAGAGAAGCCAGAAGCATTGCATTGAATTGCTGTGTTCCGGTTTGAAGGGTGTGTAAGGGAGACAGACTTTTCTGAGGCGTTCCAACTTAGTCATCAGGGGTAGCGGCGCATCTGTGGCCGACCTTAGGTAGGAATATCTAATCCTATCTGGGATTGATTACAGATGTCCAAGATCTAACAACCTTGTCGTTTCATTATGTGTAGCGTTAGTATTTTGTCATCTTCATCATCATCATCATCAGCAGTCCATCTCGATATTGACACATGCGATATTCATATTATAAATCCAAAAGTAACTCTGTCTGTCTGTCTGTCTGGTTGTCTCTTCTTCACGCTTAAACCACTGAACCGATTTGAATGGAATTTTGTACAAACATAGTCTGAGACCCGAGAAAGGACATAGGATAGTTTTTATCGGAAATCCCACGGGAAAATGAATAATTCTCTAAAACGCGGGCGAATCAGGTCAGCCACAGATGCGCCGCTACCCCTGAGGACTAAGCTGGAACGCCTCGGAAAAGTCTGTCTCCCTTACCACACCTTTCAAACCGGAACACAGCAGCGCCTAACACTGCTGTTATTAGGTAGAAATAGGTGTGGCGGTAGTGCCGCCGGAGTGGAACCACAAAGGGTTCTACCACCTTCATAAGTAAGTAAAACGGATATTTTCTTACGTCGGGAATGAACACGGAACTAGCGAAGCCTTATTATTATTCAGCGCTCCGAAGCGACTGCGATAGTGAAAGTTTATGGAATGCAGTCCTTAATTCGAGACCTTAGGCCGGAAGTTACAACGGTGCTTGTATGTGGCTCAAGGTGACGCAGATAACTAAAACTATATTATTTTTAGCAGTGATAACCTACTGGTTAAGAAACTACTTCTCGATCTTAACTCGATTTAAAAAAAAAACTCGATCTAAAAAAATAAATCTCAATGATGTGTGTCTCAAAGTCATGTCCAGCAAGGACAGCCACAGGTTGATGAAAAGGGTTAAGAGAAAATCCACAGTCAGAGCCCTTATTTTTATATAAACGCTTTCTACACTCACAGCCCCACATTAGGATTCCCTGTGTCGTGGGTGCCATGGACACACACATAGACAAATACACAAACACCCAGACCCAGAAACAGAAATCTAAATTCATCATTTAGATATCTGTCTGGCCGGGGATCGAACCCGGGACCCTTTGCGCGTCAGACCGGTATGAGGACCGCTCCGCCACGCGGGTCATCATATGTTTTAAGTATTTGGATTTTTACATAAAATAATCCCATTTTTTACATTTTCACAATTCATTTTTCTTTCGATTTCTTACATAAAACGTCCAAATTACTTTTTGCTCTTTTTTACATTTTTTACAAAACAAAACACCCTAAATTTTCAGCCGATCCGCTAGCAGATAATATATTTACAACATGATTAAAACTTGGCTAATAATTATTTTACCGTTGCAATAAAATTAGCGCAATTAATCGCATGCGCATAATTTAGCCTACTCGAGCGTGAGACCTTAAAACTATGTCTGTCTCACTCATTTCCTAGAAAATAACGATGTTAGAGAGAGATAGACAACCCATTAAGCGAATGTGAACCTAAAAATTATATTTTTTAGGAAATTATGTCATTGAAATTGATTGAAAAAAGTCAGATGTAGTCATCCGTTAGCATACGATGTTTTTGGAATGAGTACCGAAATTATGAACTTGGGATAAAAAATAATTTAATTATAAATACAGGCTGATTATAAGTAATAAATATTTATTTATTATAATATTTTTTTAAAACATTTTTTTAAAAGATGTGTGTTATGGAGTTTCTTTCGCCGCTTCTTCTCCATAACGAAACACCTTGTGAAGTGGTGGTAGTTGTATTGACATTCAATAAGTGCTCTGTTAAGAACCTATTTTATATTATATTTTATATTAAAAAAAAATCATTTTGATTTGATTTGTATTGTAGGTATTTTAGATTTTGAAATAAGTATATTGAAAATTAAAAATATATATTTTTTTAATTGAACCGCTTCGATCGAAGCATACTAAGCTCTACCATGCCTTATACCTTAAAGTGGAGAAGACTTTTATATTTTAAAACTTTGTTATTCCACTGCAGAGGGTAATGTTTTTCGTGTGTATGTATGTAAATATATAGCCTATGTCAATCCCAAAATCTAGAAGAATTTACCACATATCATATGTTAAAATTCGCCGACCGGTTTGGGCTCTAGGGAATGCCAATAAGGGGCTTACATACATTACATATAATAACATACATACGAAAGAGAAAAACATACAATAGAAAAACATTACTCTCTAAAATCGTGTATTTTTTAAATTTCTGTTCATATTCGAATTTCAAAATAGCACCTATTTAAAAGTGGCCTATATTCAAAGTGTACGTAGTCGTGTTCGAAAAAGAAATGTCTACCTATCTCGTTCTGTCATACGTCTCCCTCACAATTTCTCATTTCACCGTTCACTTGTTTAGCGAGTCAGTGTAAGTGTGACCGAGTTGTTATCAACAAAATGTGCACAGGACTTTCACCTGTAACACGTTGTAAGATGGGTGATATTTGTGTACAAGAGAAAGCTAGTTGGAACTTTCTCAAAGTAAGTGCACCAGTAATATGTGTGTTTCTTATTTCAGTCTTTAAGTTGGTCACTCGGCTAGTGGGCTCTTTGCCGTCGGACAGAGTAGACGTCTTTTTTGTCGCTCGTCAAAATAAATACGTGATATATTCCAAAAAATGCCGAGAAAACCGTTCCGTTGCCGCAGTTAATGTAAAGTGAAATGCGTTGAACGGAACGCATCAGAATTCGAAATTTGAATACGTTTTCGCGGGATTTCGCACGTCAAAATGACAGTTCTAAAGTGCCTGTTCGGAAAGTTACGATGTGATGTGAGATGGTTTTTTATTTTAGTGGTTTTAATTCTGGACAATTTGCCCTTAAGTTGTAAGGGCGAAGATTATGATAGGGGTGAGTTTTTTAATACTTCATTAAAAAATATGTAGGTAGTATTTAAGTACTTTTATATAAAAAAATGTTATGTAGAGTCCATACTGATCTTCATAAATAAATTGAGATTTATGATTTTTTAAACCTCTATATATCCGCATTGTCTATGATATGGGTACCGTGCACACACATTTAAAATCATAGATAAAAAACAAGTTTATCGACTCTACATTTCTACCTGATGAATTGAACCCGGGATCCTTAGAATGTGAGTTGCAATTTTTTGTCATAACTTGTCTCGAGTATAATACATGCAACAAAATTACTAGACTAACTCAAAAAACCTTAGGAAGATATAAAAAATGTAGGTAGAGCGAAAAATTAATTTATATAAAACAGGGATCTAAGGTAGTAGAACTCTTTGCAGTTTGACTTTGAAGGCACTACCGATACAAGTATAAACCTACATATTTTTTAGATCAACAGTGGCCTTATATTTCCAATAAGCTCCTTTTGGACGACTGTCGAAGTAGCCTTTTAAGTGGTCACCCATCCAAGTGCTGACCGCGTGACGTTACCTTGTTAAGTTTGTAAATCGGTTCGACACACAAGATTTTTGTTAGTCTCATCATCATTAACCTATTACTGTCCCACTGCTGGGCACGGGTCTCCTCTCAGAATGAGAAGGATTAGGTCATAGTCCACCGCGCTGGCCAAGCACGTATTGGCAGACTTCACTTTCCTTTGAGAACTTTCTTGAACATATCTCAGGGAGATTCCTGAGCATTTTTCTCCAAAGATAAAACATTTGATACAACGATTTCTAATACGCACCTAACGTTATGCCTGGGATTCGAGCCCCGGATTCTTGATGTATAAACTGCTAATATTATATTGATCGTTCAATTAATCAAATGATAACATTTCTACTTTTTATTTATAATTAAATCACATTAGCATATCATTGAGCCAATCTCATACACGTAAAATGTGAATGAGATTTAAATTGCATATCATTGAGCCGATCTCATAGACGTAAATGTGAATGAGATTTAACTTTAGTCAGTGAGAGTGGCTGATTAATATACTAGTTTATGGATAACGTTAGTTATTGCTGTCTTTTGATGTGGTGGCCTAGGTTCGAATCCCTGTAGTTCCGGGACTAGAATAGGGCTACAGTATCCCCTGCCTGTCGTAAGAGGCGACTAAAAGCGGGGTTACGGGCGGCAAGAGTGGTAGCTCGAACCGTCCAGTAAGCGACCCCGGGAAGGATAGCGGTTTGTGACACGGAAAAAACAGGTTGAAGTTCGTATTTTCTTTAAACTTTATTAATGTTATTATGTGTTACACGCGTCTTAGAATAAGAAGAAGGTAGAAATTTGTGTGGTTAGACGCCGGTGGTACCACTAACATACCTATTTCTGCCTAATAACAGAAATAATAATTAAATTAGTTAATAAGGGTTAAGCGCTGCTATGTTCTGCTTTGAAGGGTGTTTTTAACCCTTCTTATTTTCAGAGACTTATGACTTATGTAACATAAACGGATCTAGTAATCGATCGTTTCCGAAATCAGTTAATAAAAGTTAAAAAAATATATATATGAAAACGCGTTCAAGTCTTTTGTATGGTACACAGATAAAAGTACAGGATGTTTATTTTTTGAAATCTTTTACTTTTTAACAGACAATTTATGTAACTTATATTTTTTAAAGGAGAAAATATAGGCAATTTTTATAAGGAGGCTGGGCGGAACTGGTAAAGAAAAATATAAAAACACGATTATTTTTAAACCCACTTTCTAAATTACGAATCAGAAGGTTGTCAATTTCTAGCTTGTGTGCTTTTTTATAAAATTAAATGTAAGTATATTTTGATTAATTTCACATCTAATTTACACAAATTAATAATAAATGCACTCATCAATCAATAATTCAATTAATTTAAGATATCATTAACCTAAAATTAAGATATGATTAATTAATTCATGCAAAAATGTAAATTAAATTCAAGTGAATTTAAAAAATAGTTTATTTTTTGTACATTGACATGCACTATATTATAATACTTTTCTGAGGCATTCCAGATTAATCCTTATGGGTAGCAGCGCATTTGTGGCGCATTGGTGTTAGATTTCTACCTGGCGCCGGCCAGGTAGAAATCTAATCTTATCTGGGGTTGATTACAGACATCCATTGATGGCAGTAGACACCATTAGGTCGGCTGCATGCTCATCAATGTAGAGTTTTAGGTCGCTGGTTGATCCGAAATGAAATTTAGAACCTTGTGCGCTAGTGACGATAGTGTAGGTGAATAAAATATATAAATACCGTAGTGGTGCGGTGTTCCCTTCGGCGACCGATCGACAGTGATGCACGCACACTCGCGACTCTCAAATAGGTCCCCAGGACCCCCGTAATAAATATAAATTATATTATACGTCCCGTGACGAAATCCGAATACCGACTGTCCGTACAATGTGTGTTATGACAGAAACGTCAACCTTTTAAATTTTGAATTTACTCCTTTTATTTATAATCAGTATTTCGACCAGTTCTAAATACTGAACATAGCTACTCCTATAGTATAAAAACTATAGTTGCCTTTGTAAACGCGAAGTAGCCTATTAGGGTTCCGTTTCCAAAGAAAAAAACGAGACTCTATCACTAAGTCTCCGTTATTTGTCTCTATCACAGGGCTCTACCTCTTGAACCGTAAAAGTCAGGTTTACAAGATTACGAAAATGATACAAAGTTTTACAAAAAGAAATCCAAGCTTTTTGTATGTCCCATGATCTACACTAATATTATAAAGAGGAAAACTTTGTTTGTTTGTTAGGTTGTAATGAATAGGCTCAAAAACTACTGGACCGATTTTAAAAAATCTCTCACCATTTGTAAGCTACATTGTCCACGAGTAACATAGGTTATATTTTATATTAAATATATTTGATAAATAGATTTTGAGGCGGTACAAAGTTTGCCGGGTCAGCTAGTAATAAATATTATAGCTATACAAATGCTAAAAATAAAAAGGTTGTAAGTAAATGGAGGTCCCAATTCAAGCACCCTGTATTTTTGGCGTTTATCTTTTCGTCTGTTAAACCGTATAAACCAGAACACAGCAGCCCTTAACACTGTTGTTATTAGGCAGAAATAGGTGTGCCGCTGGAGTTGAACCACAAAGTTCTACCACCATCAGTTTAATATAATGTTTGTAATTATATTATGTTTGACGACCCGCGTGGCGGAGCGGTTACCATACTGGGAGCCTACCACCATCTTTTAAAAATCATCATAGTTCAGGAAAGTTTTATTGCCTCCTTAAAACAGTAAAATATTCCGTCATACACAATGGAACAGACTTAACTTATTAATTTTTCGCTTATCCATTGTATAAAACCAACTGAAATTGTCATATTTTGCTTAAAACGTTAAATTTCCTGCCTAAAAGTGAAAGTATGTTTAAAATAATATTGTTTTAAGAGATGGTAGTAACCCCCCTGGTCTGACGCGCAGAGGGTCCCGGGTTCGATCCCCGGCCAGACAGATATCAAAATGATGAATTAAGATTTCTGTTTCTGGGTCTGGGTGTTTGTGTATTCTTGTGTGTGTGCATGGCACCCATGACACAAGGAATCCTAGTGTGGGCTGTGAGTGTAGAAAGTGAGTGTGTATATTTCCAAAATCTTTTTTGTCTATTTTCAACCTCTGCAAAACTTTTATCGTATAAATGATACACTGCTTTTTATAAAAATACCTTTAGTCTTCCTATGGGTATTTTTATTTTCAAGAGAAAGCACGAGGCATTCCAAATTAGCCCTCAATGACAACTTACCATCAGATGCACGCACACCTATTTCTGCCTCATAAGAGCAGTATTAAGCGCTGCGTGTTCCGGTTTGAAGGGTGTGGTAAGGGAGACATACTTTTCCGAGGCGTTCCAGCTTAGTCCTCAGGGGTAGCGGCGCATCTGTGGCCGACCTCAGATGGAACTATCCAATCCTATCTGGGGTTGATTACAGATGTCCATGGGCGGCAGTAGCCACTTACCATCAGGTGGACTGCATGCTCGTCTGCTAATCCCATATTATAAAAAAAATAATTAAAAAAAGATGGACTGCACGATAATTTCCTACTAGCTACAATCTAGCCCTACTCCTCCGTCATAACCTTACGAATAAGGGCATCGTCCACGCTGGCCCATTGCTGATTAAATTCACCTCAAACAAGTGTTCCACGGTATCTGTTCTCCGAAGCGTTAATTGAGATTCTTAGGCGGTGCCGAAATAACCTCATTAGTAACCGGTTGCTAGGGACGGGAACGAGTGATAGTAATCGATTATTTTTTAAAATTAATCGATGTAAAAAAAATCATTTTTTTTGTTTAAAAAATAATCGATTAAAAAGATTATTTAATTCAAGTTAGTCGATAAAATATATCAATAATTCACAGGAATTCATAAACATAAAAAATCATCCAAACGTCCTGATTAGTCCTCATTAGTTCCGGAAACGGCGAAAAAAATCTTTAACACGGTTCTCAAATTGTACGAGAGCCGTATGTTGCCGACTGCACTATAATAAAATCGATCAAATAATCGACTCCTCAAAAATAGTCTTTAATTAAAAAACTGGATATTTCTATTTAAAAATCGAGTATTAAAAGTCCATTATGGCACAAACATAATCGATTTATATTTAAAAAAAAACTATCGATTTTTTTTATGATAATCGATTATACTGTCACATCCCTACCGGTTGCCCAACAAGGAGTGACCCGGTTCGAATTCGGATCGTAATATTGATATTTCGGTCATCGGTAACGAGTAACAGTTTGGAATATTACTTTATTTCTTGCTTTTAAGGAAGTGATCTCCTACTTCTGCCTTTTTTGTTGACGAGGGGGAATCTTCAAAAGGTATTTCAAGCTGGTAGAACCCTTTCTGGTTCGACTCCGGCGGCATCACGGCCACGCCTATTTCTACCTAATAACAGCAGTGTTAGGCGCTGCTGTGTTCCGGTTTGAAGAGTGTGGTAAGGGATACACACATTTCCGAGGCGTTCCAGCTTAGTCCTCAGGGGTAGCGGCGCATCTGTGGCCGACCTCAGGTAGGAATATCTAATCCTATCTGGGGTTGAGTACAAATGTCCATGGGCGGCAGTAGCCACTTACCATCAGGTGGACTGCATGCTCGTCTGCTACTCTTATATTATAAAAAAAAATCCAACGACGTGGGAGCGACGCGGGTTATGTGGGATTTTTATTGCATTAAAATTGCCCCCGGTGGCCGTCCTCAGCGCTTGGTGGAGAACTCCGGGATCTCCGATGCAATGCAACCGGAATTCTCCAAGCGCGATTCCACTATCGGGCTCTGCCCTGGGGGGAGCAGTTTACGCTTCTACCACACACCCGATGTTTAGGATGGTATGCGATCACAAATACCGCCATCCTTCGCGGGGTCGCTGGCCGGGCGGTTCAAGCTCTCACTCATGCTGCAACGCCGGAAGCCCCCTTTTAGTCGCCTCTTACGACAGGCATGGGTTACCGTATCCCTATTCAAGTCCCCCTACAAAGATACTTCTACTCCTACCTACTTATTTGTACCGAATGTGGTAGAGCCCTTTGTGGTTCGACTTCGGCGGCACCGTATTCATTTTGTAAAATCAAATAACCCTTTTACACTGGCCTGGGGCCTGTTCACTGCTTCAAAGAATCTACTACATTTATATTTGTGTCCGAAACAAACTTTTTATAATAATAATAATAATAATTTTTTATTCACGGAATACATAGCAGCACACACATGACTAAAAACACAAGAATTAAAACAAAACATAAACATAAAAAACAAGTGCTTATAATACTAGAAACATATGTTAATATCTTGTTAATATATATGGAGGGTACCGCCCTGTGACATAATAAACCGTGAAACGAACTACCCTCAGCCCATGCACTTTGCACATTGCACGGACGTTCTTGCCGCGGACGTGTAAGATGTGGAATGAGCTTCCTCCTGAGGTATTCCCGGAGCGCTATGACATGGGGCTCTTCAAAAAAGGTGCAAAAAGAGCTCTCATACAAAGCCGGCGATGCATTGGCGACTTCTCTGGTGTTGCAAATGTCCATAGGCGGCGTTGACTACTTTCCATCAGATAGCACGACTGCCTAATCGTTAGGTTAAACTATAAAAAAAATGCCATAGTAGTCTAACCAAGGCGCTGAGTTTAATTTTTTTTTTTCTTTTTTAAGTCAAAATACGACAAAATGACACCAGTTTCTCATGTTACTTCGGCCCGCGGCGATAACTTATCAGTGAACAATCGACAGGAATTCTCAGTAACTCTTAACCGAACATCAATATGGTTGTTGAAGAAAGTACTAAATTACCTCAATTTTTGGTCATTCAACCCTATATTGAGTTATTGAACTTTTAAACATTAACTGATTTTGTATTCCTTACAAAATCAGTTAAGAATCAGTATTATTCGTTTAGTGGAAATTTAAAAACTTTTGCTATTGAAATTCAAGCAATGATAAAATGTGATATAATAGTTAATAAAAATTGACAAATATTTATAATAATTGATTTATCGATAGTTCATCTATACTATAATACTATTATAAAGAGGAAAACTTTGTTTGTTTGTTTCATTGTAAGGAATATGCTCAAAAACCGGACCGGTACTGGACCGATTTTAAAAATTCTTTCACCATTCGAAAGCTACATTATCCACGGGTAACATAGGCTATATTTTATATGAATATTTTTGATAAATAGATTTTGAGGCGGTACAAAGTTTGCCGGGTCAGCTAGTCAATAATAATATAAGAAACGCATACTTAAAGTTAAATATCTTATACAAAATCAGATCTTATTTGAGCGAAGAACTGTGCCTGCTCTTGTGTGATTCCCTAGTCAACTATATATGGCGCGTTTTCGACCGGAGGTGCCGGTTGACCTGAAGTGATCCTGTGACCGCGCTCTCCGCCCTCTATCTCGAAAACGGTTCACCGTATAATTTTTTTTTAAACAAAATTTGTAGATAATTTTGTATTCCATAATATCCTTATCCTTATCCTTACTATCCTTACTAATATTATAAATCCGAAAGTAACTCTGTCTGTCTGTCTGTCTCGGTTGTCTCTTCTTCACGCCTAAACCACTGAACTGATTTTAATGAAATTTTGTACAAAGATAGTTTGAGACCCGAGAAAGGACATAGGATAGTTTTTATCCCGGAAATCTCACGGGAAATAGGGATGGTGATCTAAGATCAATTAATCGGAGCATCGATATTTTGGACCAAAAAGTCGATTATTTTAATCGATATTAGTAAGAATTGAATCGTAAACTATGCATTTGATCAAGTGATGATCTTCAGTAAAGTTACTAATTTTCAGTTTTATGTATGTTAGTATGTCATATATTTTTTTTAAACGACGGGCGAAGCCGCGGGCAATAACTAGTTGATAATAAATACAAATACCAAAAACCCCATAGGAAATGAGATATTTACAAAAAAAGCGCGCAAAAAAACGATTTTTGTGACCTTTGACCTTGAAATTTAATAGTTGCGTACACCCTACCATATGTAGGTTTTGAGAATTTTAGGGTGTCAATATACAAGTATTTACAGACTTACAGCTGGGTATCTCAAATTCCGAGGTGAACTTACTGTAATGACTATTACGATTTACTATACTATACTATATATAGAAGCAGTGATAGCCTAGTGGTTAAGAAACGCGGCCTTTCGATCGAGGGGTCCGAGGTTCAAATCCCAGGCACGCACCTCTGATTTTCAAATTTATGTGCGTATTAGAAATTAATTATCACTTGCTTAAACGGTGAAGGAAAACATCGTGAGGAAACCTGCATACCTGAGAGATTTGTAAAAAAAAAAAAAAAAAAAACTCAACGGTATGTGAAGTCTACCAATACGCACTTGGCCAGCGCGGTGGACTATGGCCTAATCCTTCTCATTCTGAGAGGAGACCCGTGCCCAGCAGTGGGACAGTAATGGGTTGATGATGATGATACTATACTATATACGGTATATACATGTACTAACTGACCCCACAAACTTTGTACCGCCTCAAAATCTATTTATAAAATAATTTCATATAAGATATAGCCTATATTACTCTTGGATAATGTAGCTTTCGAATGGTGAAAGAATTTTTAAAATCGGTCCAGTAGTTTTTGAGCCTATTCATTACAATCAAACAAGCAAAATTTTCCTCTTTATAATAATAGTATAGATACTATTGGACTATTACGGTTTAAGAGACAGCCCTGTAACAGACGGACAGGCACCGGCTTAGTAATAGGATTCCGTTTTTACCCTTTGGGTACAGTACCCTTACTATGAGTTTTCAAAACATCCCACAATTATACGTTACGTTTACTCAATCCATTATTCTGTTCCGTTTGCTTCAGTAGACTGAGTTAACGTAACAATAATTAAGTGCTCAAGTATTTTTGTCTACCTCACATATTCGCAAAAAAGAGAGACACAACATAAAGCGTCATTTGTCAATTTAGACATTTAATGTTACGTTACTGACACTATAGTGCTGATACAATCCGCTAGGCGTGCTGATTGGAAATTGTATGGGAAAATACGTAAACAAATACCAAAACAGACATATTTGTCAAAACGTAAAAACTCATGGTAAGGGTACAGAACCCTAAAAACAATGCCTTCATAAATCAGATACAAAAATGCTTATTACAAACCATAGATTAATAGAGATTACTCACTCCTAACAAGAAAATGTAGCCAGTTTTGAGAATCGAAATTGTTGCGTAAACAAGTTTTGCCACGTGTCCGTGCTAAAATGTCCCTAAAATATTTGAAATAATTATTTATTTATTATTTAAATTACGCAGTATTAGTTATTTATTCGTAAATATACTCTAAAAATGTTTTTATTTGTCAAGAACTCAAAAAAAGAACTTACTAATAAGCCGTTTGTGGCTTCATTCAAGGCGGCGAAGTATCTTTACTAATCTATGTTACAAACTATAACATACTCTAAGGTATGCAGACAAACCCTTTTAAACCCAATAATTTGAGGTCATCTGAGGGCGTACGATTCGTTTCGGCTGTAAATCTCAATACTGGGATTGGCCCTAAAGGTTAAGGTCGTTCTATACCATGTGCGATGCGATATCTTTATAGATAGATACTTAAATTTACAAACATATGGCGTAAATAAGAAATATTAAAAATATAGAGAATTAACGAAAAGACGCTTTCTACACTCACAGCCCTACACTAGGATTGCCTATGTCATGGGTGCCATGGACACACACAAAGACAAATACATAAACACCCAGACCCAGAAATGATATCCAAATTCAGATCTCTGTCTGGCCGGGGATCGAACCGTAACCCTTTACGCGTCAATCCGTTATACAATGCGGGTTGTTGTGGATAAAGACGGGGTATTCCAAACTTTTGCGTTTTTTGGTTTATCTATTGAACCGGTATAGGAAGATTTGAACCTTTATAGGTATACAATTCACATTATCACAATGTTTTTTTTATTGTTTAACCTAAGGGTTAAGCAGACGTGCTACCTGATGGAAAGTAGTCAACGCCGCCTATGGACAATTTCAACACCAGAGGATTCGCCAATGCGTCGCCGGCTTTGTATAAGAGCTATTTTTGCACCTTTTCGAAGAGCCCCATGTCATAGCGCTCCGGGAATACCTCAGAAAGAAGCTCATTCGACTATGATAACAAATTTTAAAAATAAAAAATAAATGAAAATTTGGTGATACGAATGCTTCCGTTCACAATTGCAATTCGCACTCGGCAATTTTTTTATTTTTACTGATTACAATCATTTTTTTATGCCTTATGAGTTTATATTTACTCACAATATATGCAACATTTCGTCAATTTACGTTGTGTCCCTGTGGCCTAATAGGAAAGGCCCGGCTGTTGGTGTCGGAGACTGTGGGTTCGAATCCCACCAGGGCACGCTTTGGCTAAAGAAGAAATCCACGAGACAGTTTCGTTTTTGTTTTCCTATTATTTGTTTTGTATATAAATAATTATAATGCTTGAATTTTTTTGCAAATTATTACAATTAATTTTTTGAAACGTAAAAAAATTATAAGTGCTTAGACTTTTGAAAGTATACAGAAAATATTTTTTCAATATAACAATTTACAAAGAGTTAATTATTAAAATTTTTAAATATTTTTTCGTAATAGGTTCCAATTTTAAAACTGCACTAAAGTAGTATTTTTTCTAAAACAGTAAGCGCCACCTAGCGTATTACGTCGACAGCTACGGGAGCCTGTCTTCATCCCTTAAGTATAATGTTGACAGCTACGGAAGCCTGCTTCCATCCCGTCAATTTCGTAAGAAATCCGCAAGATGGCGTTTTAACATATTTGCATCGTAAATATGGAATTTTAATATATCTCACATTAATTAATTTTAACATATCACAAAATCCGTGCATAAATTCACCAGACAGTTTCGTTTTTGTTTTTTTTTTTTATTTTATTTTTATTTCCCAAAAAATATTTGCACATACAAATTTTGGAACTAGCTAAATTAGTAAATTTTCTAAAATAGTAAGCGCCACCTAACGTGTTGCGTCGACAACTAAGGGAGGGTGTCTTCATCCCTTAACTATAATGTTGACAGCTACGGAAGCCTGCTTGGCATATACCCATATTGAGTAATTTTGCACATTTTTTTTTAATTCCTGAAAATTAGTTGCAAAGGCGTCTTTAGTAAATGATCGAGGTGGAAGGCCGATATGGAATAGGGGTAGTATTTCGTTTTTTTGTGTAACTAATTAACTACCCCCTTTCCCCTTTGGCACCTACCCTTTATAAACTACCCTTTATTTGTATTACATCGGATTATAATTGAATAATCTATCGTTGACCACAATTTTAATTTTAATTTTAGTTTGAATATTTTTTGTGTTTTTTTTTTTAATTTTAATGTATTTTTATTGGATGTTAACGTACTATATATAGTTGTTTGACATAAATTGATAATTCGACATTATATTTGGACGCCTGGCAGATGTGAAACATCGACATTATTTTGTAAAAGTAATATCACAGTATAAGGATATACCTTATACTGTGGTAATATGCAGAAAAGAACATATTGTGATAGGAACTAAATATGTCATAATGATAAAATAAAATATTACGATTTTTTTCCAGATAACGATGACTATTTATTGAATTCGATTGCGCATGGCGACGCGTCGCCACACCGTACACACTGCTGCATATAGACTGTATATGCCACGGCATGCGTCGCCACGCCAGAAATCGGTTTTACGTGCGGCTATAGATGTTTCACATCAATAATTTTACTAATAATTGGATTTCACTTATTAATACCTCAATATTGGATAAAATGTTAAACAATCCATCTTTTAAATAATAATAATGAATGATATAAGTAATTAATAATATTATATACATACTAACAAATTTGACTACATTTACTAACGAATTAGGCATTCCTGTAATGTAAGTGAATATGATTTAATAAATAAATAAATAGTGTTGTAAAATTATCAGTTTTATTTTTGAAATATTTGTCGTGAGATATGTTGAAAGTTCACATTTACGATGCAAATCGGTTAAAACGCCATCTTGCGGATTTCTTGCGAAATTGAAGGGATGCAAGCAGGCTTCCGTAGCTGTCAACATTATACTTAAGGGATGAAGACAGCCTCCGTAGCTGTCGACATAACACGTTAGGGAGCGCTTATTGTTTTAGAAAATCCATGCTATTAAGTTAGGATTAAAACTACTTCGCAACACTACTTGAAGGTGGTAGAACCCTTTATGGTTCGACTCCGGCGGCACCACCGCCACACCTATTTCTACCTAATAACAGCAGTGTTAGGCGCTGCTGTGTCCCGTTTTGAAGGGTGTGGTAAGGGAGACATACTTTTTAGAGGCGTTCCAGCTTAGTCCTCAGGGGTAGCGGCGCATCTGTGGCCGACCTCAGGTAGGCATATGTAATCCTATCTGGGGTTAATTACAGATGTCCATGGGCGGCAGCAGCCACTTACCATCAGGTGGATCGCATGCTCGTCTGCTACTCCTATATTATAAAAAACAAAACAATCCGCTACTATCGTGTAAAATGGTATATATTTTAATCCATGCAGTATATACTACCCTTCCCCTCACAAAGGATAAGTGCAGATGAAAAAAATATCCAAATATCCCAAAATTAGTATAACTTCTACAAATCTACACTAATATTATAAAGAGGAAAACTTTGTTTGTTTGTTTGGTTGTAATGAATAGGCTCAAAAACTACTGGACCGATTTTAAAAATTCTTTCACCATTCGAAAGCTACATTATCCACGAGTAACATAGGCTATATTTTATATGAAATATATTTGTTAAATGGATTTTGAGGCGGTACAAAGTTTGCCGTAGCTAGTACAAAATAAAACGAGTTGTTATCATTTTTATCACAAGTAATCTTTAGTTTACAGATCTTTCGTATCTTCGTAATCTTTAATAATTTATTTCAGTAAAAAAATATTAAATAAGTAACAAGGCAATATATGAACTGAAGCAAATCGAAGGTTGCTATTAAAAAAACAAATCGCTGTTTTTAGACCGTCACGATCTATGATCCTTACTAATATTATAAATCCGAAAGTAACTCTGTCTGTCTGGTTGTCTCTTCTTTACGCCTAAACCACTGAACCGATTTTAATGAAATTTTGTACAACGATAGTGTGAGACCCGAGAAAGGACATAGGATAGTTTTTATCCCGGAAATCCCACGGGAACTAGGGATGGCGATCTAAGATCGATTAATCGGAGAATCGATCTTTTGGACCCAAAACATCGATTATTTTAATCGATATTAGTAAGGATTGAATCGTAAACTATGCATGTGAACAAATGATAATCTTTAGCCAAGTGGAATGTACGATTTTTCAGTTTTATGCATGTAGTATGTTATATTATTTTCTTTTAAACGCGGGCGAAGCCGCGGGCAAAAACTAGTAGCAAATAAAATGGTAACAAAAAATAATTTAGCATCTTAGAATGGTGATAAAAGGAAGAGATTCAACTTAGTCTTCGAGTCGTTTTGTCAAGTGAAGGTTACGAAACTCAGCCTCTTGAACGAAGAGTCCAAAGTTCAAATCCCAAGCACCTCTGATTTTCCAAAGTTTTGTGCGATAGAAATTAATCATTACTTGCTTAAACGAAGGAAAACATCGTGAGGAAACATGCATACCTGAGAATTCTTTAAAAAAGAAAACAAAAAGTTTTCAAAGGTATGTGAAGTCTACCAATACGCACTTGGCCAGCGCGGTGGACTATGGCCTTATCCTTCTCATTCTGAGAAACCCGTGCTCAGCAGTGGGACAGTAAGGTTGATGATGATGATGGGTAAAGTAAACCAGCTAATAAAAATGAAAACAGCAGCTCAAAATGGCAATGAATACTTCCCGTCTTCCCCAATGATAGTTAGATGCCTTTTTTTTTGTTTACGAGGGTGAAACCTTCAAAAGGTACCCGACGACGTGGGAGCGGGTGGGTTATGTGGGATTTTTACCGCACTGCAACCCCCCGGTGGCTGTCCTCAACGCTTGTTGGAGAACTCCAAGATCTCCGAGGGAACACAACCGGAGTCCTCCAAGCGCGATGCCCCGATCGGGCTCTGCCCTGGGAGCACTTTTGGCTCCTTCCACACCCGGTGTTTACGGTATGCGACCACACATACCACCGTCCTTCCCGGGGTCATTAGCAGGGCGGTTCGAGCTCCCACTCTTGCCTCCCACGACCCCAGAAGCCCCCTTTTAGTCGCCTCTTACGACAGGCAGGGGATTCCGTAGCCCTATTCTTGTCCCGGAACTACAGGGATAGATAGTAAGGTGCCTAACAGTGGGGTTCAAAAGTGTAGCACAAGTCAGTACACACAGCCTTCTACAGTTTTCACTTTTACCGACCTTCACTTTCTACGCCACTATCAAATCGTAAACGTTACTTTAACCGGCCAGTTAAATGACTTAACTTGTTAACGTTACTTTGAACTTGAACTTGAGTTAAAAGATGAGTTTTTTCATCAAAACGACACGGTCAATGACCTTCGTTATCTCGAAATAACAAGTGAATTTTGTTATTAATAACATCTTATAATAATAATAATAATTTTTTTATTCACGGAATACATAGCAGCACACACATGACTAAAAAAAACAAGAATCAATACAAAACATAAACATAAAAAAACGAGTTCTTACAATATTAAAAAATAAGGAGGGTACCGCGCTGCGACATAATAAACCGTAAAACGGACTACCCTCAGCCTATGCCATGGCAGTGTAACCAAGGCGCTGATTTTCAGGGTACACCGAAATAAAGGGACAAACATGGACGACTGTCTTTGTAGCACAAAATAATTATTGTTAATTTTTTTAATAACATTAATTAATGAAAAAATAGCAGAGAGATAATAATTATCTTATTAGTATAATTAGTAGGTTTTTATTTATAAGATACTAGTTTTTGCCCGCGGCTTCGCCCGCGTTTAAAAGAAAATAATATTACATAAATCTGAAAATTCGTACCTTCATTGGAATGGCAGTGGCGCCATCTGACGAAAATTGGTCGTACCAACTCTGAAACCTTCGTGGGCTCATGGACAACAACTTTGCTAAAGATCATCACTTGATCAAACTTACGATTCAATTCTTACTAATATCGAATAAAATAATCGTTTTTTTTGGTCCAAAAGATCGATTCTCCGATTAAACGATCTTAGATCGCCATCCCTACTTCCCGTGGGATTTCCCGCATAAAAACTATCCTATGTCCTTTCTCGGGTCTCAGACTATCTTTGTACAAAATTTCATTAAAATCGGTTCAGTGGTTTAGGCGTGAAGAAGAGACAACCAGACAGACAGAGTTACTTTCGGATTTATAATATTAGTAAGGATAAGGATGAAGAGCAGACGAGCATGCAGTCCATCTGATGGTAAGCTACTGTCCAGGGACATCTGTAATCAATGCAAGGTAGGATTAGATATTTCTACTGAGGTCAGCCACAAATGCGCCGCTACCCCTGAGAACTAAGTTGGTACCTCGAATAAGTATGTCGCCGTCACCGCTGTTATTAGGCAGAATAAGTGTGGCGGTGGTACCGCCGGAGTCGACCCACAAAGGGTTCTACCACCACTTCATTATTCATACTTCAACGGGCATGATGACAAATTTTGAACTCCCCTTCTATAATGTAGGTACATGTCTACTGATTCCAAAAATCGTATTATTTCGGCAATAAATTCAGTATTAACGGAAATATTAGTAGGTATATTTAAAACAAATTTTGAATTAAGCGCGAAAACGCTCACGGGTATCATGGCGTCCGCGAGTGACGTCACGCTTCGATATCCCATAGAAAAGTTCAAGCAATACGGTGACACGCCAAAAAAATGACGTCATTTCGCCCCGATTAGCGTTTTAGACAAGATGGCCGACTGCAGTATTTTATACTTTTATTTTATTCAAAATAAAATGAATCCTAAAGTTTTTATTAAAACTGGGTTATTTTTAAGAATGCTTTCAACATATTGTTTTTAAGTAAATCATTTATTCTTCGATTTTTTAATACTGTCATCATGCTCATTGTACAAAAAAGAAACTATTACTTTTACATCGTAGCAAAGTCACTAATACTTTTTCGAATCATTCCCGCAAACATAAAAACCGTGTCAATAGAAATTTGGCGAATAGATGTAATTTTTCTGAACAATCTGTTATCTATCTTGTAAACGTAATGATGAGAAAGATACATAAAGATTAAGATAAAAATAAATGTGTAATGTTTGCAATTTCTTTTGGAATTTATGTGTGAAATGTCATAGTTACTTTTGCGTATTTTCGATACAATTCTCTTTTACACAACTGCGGAAGGTAATGTCCCTAGAGCGTGTGTGTCTCATTTTTTGACTTTGACACGATATTCCAAACGGCTTGACTGAATTTAAGAAAATTTGATGTCGTTAAATTCGTCTAAATTGTACGAGCGACATGGGCTATAATATTACGAGTAAGTAGTCGGTTTTTTGTTTTACATAATAATTCTCTATTATTATTACGATATAATAGTACTGTGCATTATATCATATTTTCGTATTTTGTATAAAATACGCCCAACATTTATTTATTTTTTTCTTTTTTTTACTTTTACGCCCATTATAAAAACGTAGTTAAATTTTATAATGTTCTGGGATTAATTTTGTACTTTTATAATGTGAAAATTTGTAGATTTTTTCATTATATGTATATTTTTCAGTCTCATCAGAACCTGAGATATGTTTAGAGTAAAATCTAGGTCAGGATATAGGTCATAAAATATTTACTAAACTCCACCCAAATCACCCAAAGCCAAATCGATTTAAAACTGTCTAAAAGTCAGTCAACCATTATAATGTACCACGTGCCCACCGATGGGCTAACCACCGTGTGTATCGAATTAACATGATCCCACACAACTGGGTCATTTTACACTTACGTGATACAAGTTTACGGAACAATTATTTTGCATAACGGATCATGATTGTATTGATTCAGTAACGGTAGTGAATGAGTAATGTTACATTGTATTAATTACCTGCCTCCGTGAACATTAATACGGTTAATTAAATCTATACTAATATTTTAAAGAGGAAAACTTTGTTTGTTTATTTGATTGTAATGAATAGGCTCAAAAACTACTGGACCGATTTTAAAAATTCTTTCACCATTCACAAGCTACATTATCCACGAGTAGCACATAGCACATAGTAAATATATTTGATAAATAGATTTTGAGGCGGTACAAAGTTTGCCGGGTCAGCTAGTTTTAAAATAAAAAAATCGCTCAATATTTGTATTGATATCTGAAACGGTAATGATTAATGTTACATCGTATTAATTACCCTCGGTGAACATTAATACGCTTAATTAAATTTAAAAATAAACAAATCGTTCATTATGGTATTAATTTTAGTAACGGTAGTGAGTGAGTAATGATACATCGTATTAATTACCTGCCTCCGTGAACATTAATACGGTTAATTAAATTTTAAAATAAAAGAATCGCTCATTATTGTATTGATATTTTTAACGGTAAATAATCAATATTACATCTTATTAATTATCGGCCTCGGTGAACAGTAATACAGTTAATTAAATTTAAAAATAAAAATATCCTTCATTATGGTATTAATTTTAGTAACGGTAGTGAATGAGTAATGTTACATTGTATTAATTAAGTGCCTCCGTGAACATTAATACGGTTAATTAAATTTTAAAATAATAGAATCGTTCATTATTGTATTAATCTTTATAACGGTAAATAATCAATATTACATCCTATTAATTACCGGCCTCGGTGAACAGTAATACGGTTAATTAAATTTAAAAATAAAATAATATATTGTTAATGTATTGATCTTAACGGTAGTGAATGAGTAATGTTACATCATATTAATTAACTGCATCGGTGCAATGTAATACGCTTAATTAATTTAAAAATAAAAGAATCGTTCATTAATAATGACCCTCGTGGCGGAGCGGTCAACATACCGGTCTGACACAGAGTTCCGGGATCGATCCCAGGCCAGACAGATATCTAAATGATGAATTTGGTTTCTGTTTCTCGGTGCCAAGTTTTCGTGACTCTCTGTATGCGATAGCACCCCCGAAACAGGGAATCCTAGTGTGAGGCTCTGAGTCTACAAAGCGTTTTATTGTATTGATCTTAGTAACGGTAGTGAATGAGTAATGTTACATAGTATTAATTAACGGACTCAGTGAACATTAATACGGTTAATTAAATTTTAAAATAAAAGAATCGGCCATCATTGTATTGATCTTTCTAACGGTTTAACACAATAGAAATTTTCCATATAATCTCTATATTAGTGACTAAGTAAACGTACAATTGAAATATACATATTATTAGTATATAAATTATTATTCATATGTGTGTGTTTACCTTTGAAATTAATTAAATATTTATAGTATTTATACCTGTATTTATATATATCAATACCTATTTATAAAACCCTTATTCGTGCTGTTATGAGTTCTTTAAAAAATTGTAAATCCGTAATTGGCTGTAAGAAATACTATATAAGAAATGTATTTGTATGAATTTGAGAGCTGTGGATTTTGTAATAATTAAATAAATAAACGGTAAATAATCAATATTACACCGTATTAATTATTGGACTCGGTGAACAGAGTAATACGGTTAATTAAATTTTAAAATAAAAGTGTCGTTCATTATTGCATTGATCTTTATAACGGTAATGATTGATGTTCCATCGTATTAATTAACTGCCTCGGTGCAGTTAATACGATTAATTAAATTTAAAAATAAAAGAATTGCTTATTATGAAATATTCCTGTCAGTATATAATTAATATTATTTACTTGCGTTTCAAAGAAGTTCGTTTTTTTTTATGTGTTGTAACAAAAAAAAAAAATTAATTTTGTAACTTCAATGCATGGGTTATGCTACACTATATATAAAGAGGAAAACTTTGTTTGTTTGGTTGTAATGAATAGGCTCAAAAACTACTGGACCGATTTTAAAAATTCCTTCACCATTTGAAAGTTACATTATCCACGAGTAACATAGGTTATATTTTATATGAAATATATTTGATAAATAGATTTTGAGGCGGTACAAAGTTTGCCCGTCAGCGATACATACATATTACATAATGTTAAATAATTGCTTCCGTTCGTATAATTAAATTACTCAATTAAAGTAATAATAAAGTAATTTATTATTAAGATATTGTTTTTGTCTTCACAAATATAATTATAATTAATTATTTGCAGTTATATGTGTACGGAATATATATATATGTTATATATATGTGTACGGAACTACTTATAGATTTGTGTAACGGCAATGAGTCAGTAATATTACATTATATTATTTAACTGCCTCCTTAATACAGTTTGTCCCTGTAGTTCCGGGACTAGAATAGGGCTACGGTATCCCCTGCCTGTCGTAAGAGGCGCCTAAAAGGGGGCTTCCGGGGTTCCGTCCAGTAAGCGACCCCGGGAAGGACGGCCACCGGGGGGGGGGGGGGGGGTTAGTACGGTAAAAATCCCACATAACCTGGCGTCGCTCCCACGTCGGGTACCTTTTGAAGGATTCCCCCTCGAAAAAAAAGGTTAATACAGTTAATTAAATTTGAAAACAAAAAGATTTTTGATTAATTTACGTTCTTAATGGTATTGGTATTTAAACAACTTTATGGAGCAATTGTATTGATGTTTTTGTAACGGTAATAAGTGAGTAATTTTGCATTGTATAAATTAACGGATTCTGTGCAAACTGATGCAGTAAATGAACTCGTTCGATTCCGGGCTAAAAAAATATTTTAAAGAACTAAAGATGCCGTTTCATACGGCCTCGTGGCCCCTTTCAGCATTTTTCGCTTATTTTTATGGGTTCAGATTGAAAAATTCAGCCTGTATATATTTACAACTAGCTGACCCGGCAAAATTTGTACCGCCTCAAAATCTATTTGTCTAAATATATATAGCTCAAAAGTGACTGACTAAGAGCCGGTCCACACGGCGCGTTGCGTCAGCGTTGCGTCGTCGCAACGCAAAGGTTTTACGCATAGCCGGCCACACGGGCGCTGCGCCAACGCAGCGTTACTACGACGGAGTCGTAACGCTCCGTAAGTGAGTACTCCCCCGCCCGCTTCGTCTCGTGCGCTGCAGCTCAGTCGCGTATGCGCTGCGTCGACGCAGCGCACCGTGTGTACACTATGATTATTAGTATGTAAAACGACGCAGCCACAGCGCTACGTCGACGCAACGCTGACGCAACGCGCCGTGTGGACCGGCTCTGACATAGTGATCTATCAACGCACAGTTCAAACCACTGGACGGATCGGGCTGAAATTTGGCATGCAGGTAGATGTTATGTTCTTGGTTAATAATATTACTTTGTAACGCGAGCAAAGCCGCGGGCAAAAGCTCGCCCCAGATAAGACTACTTATAACAAACATGCAATTTAAATTGTTTGTCTCTCTTTCTTTCCCATAATTCTTTCTGATACAATAGAAATCAGTGGCCCACTGAAAATCAGTGGCCGTGGTCCGCCGCGGTGAGGCTGAGTGTGGACCCTTTTGATAAATTTTACTGCAGCAATGTTTTGATTTTAAAGTTATGTTTACTATTGCTTATATCACATAATGTTGTAGTATTTTTTTTTCAAATAAATGTTTCTTTCTTTTTTTCTAAATTTGTAAAGAAAATTAGTATAAAAACGCATAGGCGCAGTGGGTTGTAGTATTGAAACAATACCGTGAGAGTGCTGGCTGGTATGCGTTTCTCCTACGCTCTGTTTAACATGTATGCCTTCCGCACCGTTTGTCTCACCGATACGATAATCTAAGGACTTTATCCCGTATTGATTAGAGCAAGGTCCGAGGTTCGAATCGGGAGGATTTTTTTGTGTTATTTTAAGGTGGTAGAAATCTTTGTTTGACACTGGTAACACTGAAATGTCGCTGATTGACTGAATGAGAAATGACTGATACCACTGGTGGTGACAGAAATAAGTGTAGCGGTGACTCCAGGCGCGGTCTCTCCCCCTGGGACTGGTTCATGACCCCTCAAAACCGTCACTCGGTCATTTTCTTTTTCGTGGTGAAATCCTGCATGGATTGTTCTCTACCGCGGGGGTAGCGGAGAGGATATGTCGGACTTTACAATAACTAATAAAATATACATTTAAAATGCGTTAGAAAAAATAACCAAATGTCCCCTGTGAGCTTCCAAAATTTTATGCACAAAATGGGTTCCTGCACAAAAGGTTATACCACCTTGAAAATTTGTTAGACTTATCGTCAATAGGTAAATATCTTATATATAAAATTCTCGTGTCACAATGTTAGTTACCGTACTCCGAAACGGCTTCACCGATTTTCACCAAATTTTGTATGCATATTCAGTAGTTCTGAGAATCGGCTACTATTTTTCATACCCCTGATAAGGGTTTCACCCTTAACATTTTTTTTATTTATATGGCAACACAACGTTTGCCGGGTCAGCTAGTTTTTATATTGTTAGCAATATATTCAAATTATATAATTACGTATAGTATTATTTTGTATTATTTTCATGATGTGTTATTTTTATAACAATAAGTGCCCATTTATATAGTCACTGGCTGTATGGGTTATACGATTGTGTGCATTATCATAAAAAAAATAAAAAGAACGCGCTTGGCGCGAGACTTGTATTTTACGCGGGAATCATAGATTAGTAAAGATACTGCGCCGCCTTGAAATTGAATTAAGCCACAAACGGGTTATTAGTAAGTTCTTTTTTTGAATTCTTGACAAATAAAAACATTTTTAGAGAAAATTTACGAATAAATAACTAATACTGCGTAATTTATATAAATAAATAATTATTTCAAATATTTTAGTGACATTTTAGCACGGAGACGTGGCAAAACTTTTTTACGCAACTATTTCAATTCTCAAAACTGGGTACATTTTCTTGTTAGGTGTGAGTAATCTTTACTAATTTATGGCGGGAATAATAAAAGTTGTAAATTGGATCAAGAAAATAGTTTATGTAATTAATATAAGTAGTACAAACTAGTAACATTTTAGCAGAATACAGGATACGAAACGTATACACGTGCTGAATATAAACGAGTCGAAGTGGTTTTGATCGGAGGTCACTTTCTAAACGAATTTCAAGTACCCTAATGGGATTAGGTCATGAGGTTTTTAGGATTATGCACTTTGTTGGAATTTTTCAAAAGATTTTTGATTTTATTTTTATGTGAGATTGATGCAGCAACTGCAGTATACCTGATCTATCTGAGTATGCAATCTGTAACTAACCCCAGATAAGATGTGCCACCGGTGCATACGAAGACGAATACACAAACACCCAGACCCAGGACAGGTATCTATAATTATCATTCAGATATGTCTGGCCAGAGATCGAACCCGGGACCCTTTGCGTGTCAGACCGGTATGGTGACCGCTCCGCCTCGCGGGTCGTCGTAAATATGTAAAAAATCTTCCCAGAGTGACCCACATATCGCCACTACCGTCTCGGAAAAGTATGTCTCTTTAGCATTTACCTTTAAAAAACACAGCAGCGCCTAACACTGTTATAAGGTAGAAATAGGTTTGGCGGTGTTGGAGCTGAAATCTAACCACAGAGGGTTCTACCCTTAGATTAGTAAAGATACTTCGCCGCCTTGAAATTGAATGAAGCCACAAACGGCTTATTAGTTTACATTTTTAGAGAAAATTTACGAATAAATAACTAATACTGCGTAATTTACATAATAAATAAATAATTATTTCAAATATGTTTGGGACATTTTAGCACGGAGACGTGGCAAAACTTTTTTACGCAACTATTTCTATTATCAAAATTGGGTACATTTTCTTGTTAACCTTAAAACTTTTCTTTTCAATTCAAACTTTTAGATAAATGTAAAGCAAGGTACTGGAGCGAATGCTTTATTAATTATATGTAAAAATTATGACATTAAAAAAAATGAAAAACAGAATAATTATTATTAAAAAAAAGACAAACCCACTGAGTTTCTTACCGGATCTTCTCACTAGAGGTCGCGTTCTGATCCGGTAGTAGTTTAAGAAAATATTGTAACTGACAATTTGTAAGTGCCGCCGTTGGCCTATACAAAATAAATATATTTCATTTCATTTTATTTCAAAACTAAAAAATAACCAAAACAGAAATATGTATATAGCAAGTAAAATAAAACAAAAAAATTAAGGATCTCTATACTAGAACGTATCATAAAGATCTTTAAGAAATTATTTTATTTGAGAGAAAAGCGAAAGTCCACAAAAATGTTATCAACAGATGTAAGATAACATTACTGAATCAATTATAGTGAAACTTTCACAATACTTCCAATTAAATAAATAAATTGCACGTTCGTTTTCTTTAAACTCTCAAAAACATAAAATAAACATTAAAATTCTTTACACGTGTAGTCATTGGTGTTGGACCGTTATGGCAAAGCTTTTTACGCTAAATATAAATAAACGCTTTCTACATTCACAGCCCCACACTAGGATTACCTTTATCGTCGGTGCCGTAGACACAGACACACACAAAGACGAATATACAATCACCTAGACCGATATCTAAATTCATCATTCAGATATCTGTCTGGCCGGGGATCGTACCCGGAACCCTTTGCGCGTCAGACCGGTATGGTAATCGTTACGCCACGGGGGTTGTAAATAATAATTTATTTACTTTCGTTTATTACCAACTTAAATTTTATTTATGTACCTAGATTGAGTACAAAGACTACAGTAATTAGTAACGTATAAAACACATGAAAGGAATTATATTTAAACCAAATTTATAACAAACAGGTATCAACCATTAGTAAAAACTTTGTTATAGAAAACTAGATATAACTACAGCAGTTACAATAAATAATACGTTGTAAAAGTTGAATCCATTTTTATAACTTGCTAACAACTAAAATATTTAAGTAATAAACATAAAATAACAATGTTATTTCAATTTAAATATACCGTCGTAAAGATTCTAACATAACGGGCCAACACCGTTAGAAAACTTTTGTTTTTCATCCATATTGTATGGAGTTACAAAAAATGCAATCATTTGAATATATTTATATATATATTTCTTATGTGCGTGTGTATGTCACTGAACTCCTCCTAAACGACTTGACTGATTTTGATGAAATTTGTTGTGTGTGTTCAAGGTTACTTGAGAATGGTTTAGATTCACAATTTAGTCCGTGGGAAAAGGTTTTTTTAATTGATTTTTAATTCGTAAGTAGTTGTTGATTTTGGAATGTTTCACATTGGATTGCGGGCGAAGCCGCAGGCACCACTAGTCTTATATATAAAATCTCGTGTCGCAATGTTAGTTACCGTACTCCTCTGAAACGGCTTTAGCGATTTTCACCAAATTTTATATGCATATTCAGTTCTGAGAATCGGCTACTATCTATTTTTCATACCCCTAAGTGATAAGGCTTGTTCACCCTAAACATTTTTTTATTTATATGGCAACACAACGTATGCCGGGTAAGCTAGTATCTAAATATTTTGGCGTGTTTTAGTACAATTGGTGTAGCGAATATGCTGTCCAGCTGATGTACAGCTGTCATATGGACATCTGTAACTAAATCCATATATAACATAGTCGTACTCGTATATAACATTTTTGAAGGTGAACCCTTTGTGGTTCGACTCCAGCGGCACCACCGCCACACCTATTTCTGCCTGATATCAGCAGTGTTAGGCGCTGCTGTGTTCCGTTTTGAAGGGTGTGGTAAGGGAGACAGACTTTTGCGAGGCGTTCCAGCTTAGTCCTCAGGGGTAGCGGCGCTGTGGCCGATCTCAGGTAGGAATATCTAATCCTATCTGGGCTTGAAAACTGACATCCATAGGCTGCAGTAGCTACTTACCAGGTGGACTGCATGCTCGTCTGCTACTCCTATATTATAAAAAAAAAAATAAGTAGAAAAACATTACTCTCCGCAGGTAAAAAGTAAGTAAAGCAGTTTGCAAAACTAGTTTAAGAAGCCGGATCAAATCCCACGGAGTCTCTATTAACTTAAAAACCAAACAATGGTGTTTCTTACCATCAATATCACACTAATGATGTGTTCAGATAGTTCAGTTGTAAGAGGTAGGTGGAATATTGTGTCATATTGTAAAACGTCCAGATTTTTAAATAAAACTATAAACAAATATTTTTGTACTTATTTTTTTTACAATGTTACGTTTTTTAATTTGATAAAAAGCCTTGTTTAAGAATATTTTGTTTTTTACGGGACGTTTAAAGTTCCTAGAAATTTCTTCATTTTCTAACACAGTTTAACCGCTGTTGGAAACTGATAGAAATTATTTTATTGATTAGCTTTTAAGATTTCTTTAATAAATTACTATTTATCGCAAGCAAACAATATTTTGATTACTTTACGGTTTTCCTGATAAATGCGACTACCAATATTGAACACGGGTTTTAACATGATATATTAAAAGCAGTGATAGCCTAGTGGTTAAGAAAGTTGGCCTCTTGATCGAGGGTTTAAGTCCCAGGCCTCTAATTTATAAATATTAATGAATTATCACTTATTTAAGTGGTAAAGGAAAACATCGTGAGGAAACTAAGAAAACCTTTTCATTCTGAGAGGAGACCTTTGCCCAGCTGTGGGACAGTAATGGATTGATGATGACGATGATGATATGATGTCGATGATTGTCGACCTAAAATATATATAAATAAATAAAATATTTAACTTTTCTAAAAACACAATACGCTAAATTCTGCCCACAATTTTCAAGTTTGCTTATGACATAACAATAATAAATTTCTCTACAATATTAAACTTAGCTGGGCATATCACAATATACCCGACTCTAGAATTTCTGCTACATATTCACACATGACATATTAATGTCTGTATTGTTCAACTTTGAAACTACATTGACTATATTGATGAATGTGAGAAATTGTTTGTATTGCAAAGAAATACATATAGTACGCACGCAGTAGCTATGTAGTATCATGTCACACGCATATCTCATGAGAAAATAAGGTTAATATGTAGTTGAGCTCTTTCATTGCGACGACGACGGCACGACACCGCCACACCTATTTCTGTTATAACAGCAGTGTTAAGCGCTGCTGTGTTCTGGTTTGAAGGGTGGGAGACAGACTTTTCCGTGGCGTTCCAGCTTGGTCCTCAGGGGTAACGGTGCTGTGGCTGACCTCATGTAGGAATATCTAATCCTATCTGGGATTGATAGATGTCCATGGGCGGCAGTAGCCACTTACCATCAGGTGAACATGTTCGTCTGCTACTTCTATATTATAACAAAAATCGGCACAGCAACGACATCACTGGGCGTATCGTCATCAACTACTATTGTCCCACTGCTGGGCATAGTGCTCCTCAGAGTGAGAGGAATTTAGGCCATATTCCATCGCACTGGCTGGCGAATTAGACTTCAAACATCTGAACTGCATTTAATCTGATGGTGGCTACTGCCGCCCATGAACATCTGTAACCAACTCCAAAAAAGATTAGATTCACAAAAGATTCCACCACTTTCAAAATAATACCATAAATTGTCATTATTATACTAAATGACACCAGATAGCATTATTTTTTTTTTTTTTTTAATTTTTATTTAGGAAACATACAATACAACATGATACTTAAAGATAGGTTATATAGCTAGTTCACATATCAGTAAAGTTTCCACTAATATCTTATTCATAAAACTACTGGTAAGTGATGACTCTATTGGAGCAAAACGGAGATATTTAATGATAGAGTTACTTTTAAAGAATTAAATAATTATCTTAAAGTAAAGTAGAATTTCTCGTTGCAATGACCTGTCTTATGTTGCTTTTATATTTACCAATGGGGCAATTCATGATATCTATAGGTTATTAATATTATATTATAGTTACAGAAATAATCGGTAATATGTACTAGCTGACCCGGCAAACGTTGTGTTGGCACATAAATAAAAAAAGTTAAGGGTGAACAACCCTTATCACTTAGGGGTATGAAAAATAGATAGTAGCTGATTCTCAGACCTACTGAATATGCATATATAATTTGGTGAAAATCGGTGAAGCCGTTTCGGAGGAGTACGGTAACTAACATTGTGACACGAGAATTTTATATATTAGTTATTATATTCAGAAATACGTAGAATTCAAAGACGCCACAGTAAAAAATACCGCGAACAAAAAGCAAGCAAACAGACCAGTATGTCAAAACCTGTCCACCAATCGATGTAGGCTAGAAATGTTTTCCCCAATATAAAATCCGTATGGACATCACGTAGCTACTTTCTAACCGATCGGTCAGTTTCTCTATAATATGGCGAATTACCGGTAAATTACGTTATACCAATCTCTAAATGACCTAATCTTTTTTATACTTTCTTTAGAAAATTTTGGTATATCTGATTATATCGTGATCAAAATAGATATAATATAATTTACCAAAATAAAATACTTTATTTATATTATTTTATGAGAAATATATAAATATTTACATTTTCGCTCAGGCATAAGGCAGTGAGAGCCTGGTGGTTGAAACTGGCCGCTCAATAATTGGGTCTAATCAAGCTTTACTGTCCTGGATTCAATTTTGAATCAGGCATATAGAAATAATAAAAAAAAATGTGAGCCGTCACGGGACGCCTGGCAGATGTGAAACATCGACATTATTTTGTAAAAGTAATATGCAGAAAAGAACATATTGTGATAGGAACTAAATATGTCATAATGATAAAATAAAATATTACGATTTTTTTCCAGATAACGATGACTATTTATTGAATAAACATTTATTTTCATTAAATACAAAAATTTACGAATTTATTTCAAATCGTAACTACTTAATTATCGCATAGTCGATTGCGCATGGCGACGCGTCGCCACACCGTACACACTACTGCATATAGACTGTATATATATACCATCGTATAGCGTGGCGACGCCACGGAATGCGTCGCCACGCCAGAAATCGGTTTTACGTGCGGCTATAGATGTTTCACATCAAAAGTTTATCATCACTCGGAAGCAAGTCCTAAGTTCTACTACACACTAAATGGATGACGTCACAATATATTACATTAGTTAAATAGATTTAGACAATTAAACACCTATTAATATAAGTCTTATCATGTATTTTTTTTATTATGTAACGGGTACTCACGATATGCGTTTTTTATTGCTGATATTTCGACCCAGTTGCATGGATCGTGGTCACGGCGAAACTGAGGTGGAGGGGAGAAACCGTTGACAAGTACTAGTGGTAGATTAATCTATCTACCCTACGTCTAGTTCGTTTTTCTTTTCTAGGTTTCATATCACGACACACAACACTGACAATATCCTTACGCACCGTACTTTGCACTATTTGTGACTTGCATAACTAACCACTGGATTCCACGTTTGGGCTAACTTAAAACCATCTTCTCTATTGAAGTTCCTAGGATGTTTCTTGATCTCTATTGCTTCTCTTACTAAACGAGGAAAGTAATGACGCTCAGTGGAGATCACCTGAGGTTTGTAATTCAATCCAGTGGTTACAACCTTATCATGTAGTGCACTAGATCTATGAAAATGTGTGTGATTGTGTTCATAAAACTTATAGTGTTTTCTCTTATTTATCCACAGATGCACGAAAACTCTTCGGCGGCTACAGAATAACACCATCCTACTGCAAAGCAACAAGAACAGCCAAATACAACAGAGGGAACACAATATGCATGTTCAACCATGAATGCGCGCAACGGGGAGGCGAGGTAGTTGGAGCTTGCATGGATGGGTTCCTCTTTGGTGCCTGTTGCCAGCTCAAATCTGACAGCCAGTCACATATCCCCAAAGGTCCTGGGGTTATCATGACCAGCTACTTGGACTATCCTGACCCTGAAGCAGAAACAGATGATTATGAGAGTGAGCAGCTCAGCGCTTGGCACAACAGCTTCAAACCCGTAGTGACCCCAGGGTACCGACCAAGTGATAAGAACACCCTACCAACCACAACCATGAAAGCAGAGGACCAGGACTTGAGCACTGAAAGTGTTCAAGCTGAAATCATTTCAGAAGGTTTCAACCAAATCACGAATACGTTACTAAGTACCCCGCCTAAGGATAATAATTTCGTTTACATCAAACCTGGGAAACCTGATAGTATTTATACACACAGCACAATCGATCATGGTATAGCTGATACTATACTATTCCACGAAAATGGCTCCCAAGTTGAAGATATAGCCAGACCTTCAGATTTTAACATACAAATATCGTCGATGCAAACGAAACCAACTAAAGCACCTGCTTCTACATCTTCCACTCCATCTATAGTAGTTTCATCCACACATCGTCCAATCTTCAAGCCGGTTTTCAAACCCACACCATTTAAAAAGAATGTGACTACAACAACTGAAGCTTATGTTATGGTGTCAACAGTTACTAAGGACACACAGAAACCACCAGAGCTATCATCTATAGATAGTATACTACAGATGTTGAATGACAGCACTCCAAGTATGAAAGAATCCAGTTCACCATCAAGCCTTGATGTTATGGAGACCAAATCTTCACCTGTCCCATCATCAACTGCCTCTTACGATTATCCAAGTTACTTATACACGGGACACTATGTAACAATAAAGCCTTCGACATTCTCACAAACAGTGACATCTAGTGTCACTAAGTTCGGACCTAGCAAACCTTTGACTACAAAGAAGCCAATCTATGGTATTTACACCACTCCGAATAGTATACAAGATGATGACAGACCAGCTTCAATTAAACCTTACTACACGTCATCCATTCCTAGTCAATCTACTAGTCAAGCGATCGAAGCGTTTAATCGGTATCCAACAGATCCAGAAGACTTTGGACAACTAACTACCTTCAGTTATGTTAGCTCGACTACAACGAAGCCAACATCAACGACAAGAAAGCCACCATCAACTAGCTATGTGACAGGTGCTAGTCCGTCTCGAAGGCCGATTACGTCACAGATAAACCCAGTTTCCACTTACGAAGCGTCAGATACCTTCTCAAGCGTCACTCCAACAGTCATCGTTCTTAATAATCCTACAACTAAACCAGATTCGACAGAAGAAAAAGAGCCTCAATTCGTCGAAATATCCCAAGAACCGTTTAAAAAGCCTGTTAGTCAGATAACAGTTAACAATCATATTGAGTCGACTAACAACATTTATATGGGGAAACCTCCACCTCCGCCGTCATACGAGCGGCCGTCTTCACCGACAATCGTTATAACACCAAAACCACCGCCACCAACGACACCTTATCCAATAAAAGCATCGACTAGACCGGCCCCTACATCGACAGCGCCAAGCTTTGACAGCTACACCGAGTACACGCCAACGACATTTAAGCCAGAACAGCAGACTTCACCCGACGACTTGATCAACTTCCCACCAGTAAGAAACCCAATGTTGAACGCAACTGGCTCGAACCCAAGCGTCTTCAACACCAGCGTTGCTATTGACAACGAGCTCGATCTACTCCACGACATCGATTTCTCGACACCAACGTGGCAGGAAGATGAGAAATTGAACGAGAAGATGAACTTATTCGTAAACAAAATCGTAGGAAGCTTGCAAGGCACGTTCCAAGAACTCCACGACATCGTTATTTTAGATAAGAAGCCGAATGCGACGATCGTATCGAAAACAACGACAGCCAAACCACCGAGGAAGACCCCAGCGACGACCAAAAGGCCAATTACTACAAGGAAGCCAGTCAAACCGACACCTACAAGGCGACCACCGACAAAGTTAACTACAAAGAAGCCAGTGAAGCTAACGACATCTGCAAGAAGGCCTACAACTACAACGCCTCCACCGACGACAACTACAAAAAAGCCGGTAAGACGAAATGTTTTAGAAGGTGCTACCATCAACTTTTAAGTGTCTTATATAATCTATTCCTAACATAATATGCAGTCGACTTCATTACATAAATTAAAATATATGTTTTATTAAAGTTTTGCTATTTCAAATATTAATACAAAATAATAATTTTACAGGAAATCAACTATTAATTTTACTTTTGAGTAACAATGAAGTATTTACATAAATCAGTTATTTAAAAATATTATTTCCGTTAAGAAATTATTTACTAATTAGTTAATTACTTAAGGACAATTAGCTATTTCCTTAGATGATGTAATAACACATCTAAGGTGATTTCATATAAAATAATTATATTTCACTGACAACTGCCAGGACATAAATAATATAAAATAGGTACTTAATATACAAGGTTATTTCAAATAAAAAACCTCGATAAAGCTTTATTATTTATTATAATTTGAAGGTAGAACCCTTTGTGGTTCGACTCCGACGGCACCACCGCCACACCTATTTCTGCCTTTCTGTTATAACAGTAATTTTAAGCACTGCTAAGACTGCTATATTCTGGTTTGAAGGGTGTGGTGAGAGACACACTATTTCAAGGCGTGGCAGCAGGGGTAGCGGCGCATCTGTGGCCGACCTCAGGTAGGAATCTAATCCTATCTGGGGCTGATTACAGATTAGGCGGCAATTGCCACTTACCATCAGACGGACTGCATGCTCGTCTGCTACTCCTATATTATATAAAAATAAGGTCTTCCCTTAAAATAGACTTGGTCCTTGCCTGTTATCAATCTGTTTGCAGGTGACCACCACGAAAAAGCCGAAACCCACGAAGAAAGTCACCACTACCACCGTAGCAGCGTCTACCATCACTGAACTAGCAGACGATGTCACCACTGAGGGTTACACTGAACAAGTCATCGATTATAATGATAAGAATTGTAAGTACGACTGACTGAAGTTCGACTGACTCTTCCTCTTTGGGGAAACCCTTCATTGGTTCTTCTCAGCCACGGCAGCGGAGAGAATATGCCCATGGAAATGAAAAATGATTTTCTGTTCTATGGATATCCCCTCCTTTTTTTTGGGGAAGCCCTTCATGGGTTCTTCTCAGCCACGGCAGCGGAGACGATATGCCCATGGAGCAGAAAATGATTTTCTCTACTATGGATATGCCGGACTCCTACCGACTAAAGCCACAGTGTTCCTCTGTATTTTGTTGGGACCATGTACGCTAGTAGCACTCGTCCTGTCCCGACCGCCGACTGATTCTTCCTAGATTATCTCAGCTCTCGTAATCCGATAAAGCATTATAAAGAGAATTATGAACCATTTCAACTTAAAAACTCTTACGTTGCGATTTTCACACTATTTTTGCTCTCCTGTAAAATTGACAAAATGTAGATAGTTTATCTGACTCTTACACTGCGAATTCATCATCATAAATTCCGTAGATTTGTGTGGTAAGGTATACATACATATTTTCTCGAGGCATTCCAGCTTAGCTCAGGTGTAGTGGCGCATCTGTGGCCGATCACAGGTAGGAATCTAATCTTATCTACCGTTGATTACAGATGTCTATGGGCGGCAGTAGTCACCATCAGGTGAACTGCATGCTCGTCTGCTACTCCTATAGTATAAAAAAATCTATTGGAATATTATTGTCAAAGTGAATGTATTAGACGATGTAATTCTTAGGCCACAAGTAATTAAATTACTATATAACTTTATCTTTGCGATAAGATTACGTCAAGTCAATTAAACGTTACTTATAATTGCAGTAACGTAAATTATACATAGTTATGGTTAAGTTAGACCAATTATTAAAAGTTGTAATCAACTGTAAACAAATAACTTATAACTTATTTTAAAATTCTATATGCTTACTAATAATGTTAACTTAATAAAAGATATTGTTAAAAGATAAATATTTTTGTTCAACGTTATTAACCGAAAAAAAAAACAAAAAAATAAAACCGCCTTCTATGTCATTACAAAGTAAAAAATAATTCAAATAAATGTTGATTTAGTACATATTTCTGAAGTCGGCGCTCATGTTAGACACGCTGTTTACGCCGTTGTCCAACGAAATATATTGAGCGCCGATTTCAGAAATATGTACTAAACCAACATTTATTTGAATTATGTTATTAGTCGGTTTTTTTTTTGTTATTTTTTTTTAATGTAACAGTTACAATTGTTACATTAATAAACAATTAATTCAAACAAATATTAATTTGTTTATTTGAATGCGCTTATTCTTAAAATTCGACTGATACTTCCACAGAATTTTTAGAAAATTTTATTTTAAGAAATTTTAAATTTTATCAATTCGAAGATTCCTTAATGTAATAGTATGAATGTAGTATTTTTGAAGATTTAAAAATATCACCATTATTATTACATCATCCCTGCATTTTTTACAATAATGTCTGCAAACAAGTTTTTTGTTTTTTTTTGTTTTTTTAAGGATTCTATTCCAAATTGATTGTCTTATTTATTAACTAGTTTTATAATCGTGCAGTTTGTGTATTTATTTTGTCTATTTGTAGTTGTACTGTGTGTTGCAATATTCCTGAATAAAATATTTTCTTTCTTTCTTCTTTCTTCAATTTTGACTTAAACATCATTTAAATACAGTTAAAGCCCATTAGGAATAATCAAGACTAACAAATTAATCAAGTATTTCCTCAAATTACAGTGTGTGGTGTCCGTCCTCTGGTCAAATCGGGCAGGATTGTGGGCGGCAAGAACGCGAAGTTCGGCGAGTGGCCCTGGCAGGTGCTGGTGCGAGAGTCCACCTGGCTTGGTCTGTTCACGAAGAACAAGTGTGGTGGGGTCCTCATCACTAACAGATTTGTGACCACCGCTGCGCATTGTCAGCCTGGGTTAGTTTTTTCACTTTTCTTATGTTTGTTTGGTCAAAAATCCAAATTAGGGTCGACCCACCCATCCAGTCAACGGATTTTGGCAAAGGGAGATCTCCCGCCGGGCTAGGTGATCATGTCCGGGGAGCGGCCGTGCTCCGACAGTCTCAGTTCGGAGCTTGTATACATACGAGATCTTTAGAAAACTTCGATAGCGTGATTCAGCTTCATCTTTGACGAGTATCGGGAAGTCGCTACAGGATAAAACATATTATATATCAAACTTAGTATTAGTAGAGTATTTGGCTCAAAATATCTTGGTCGTATTATGATTAATTAAAAGATGATTAGTATGAGAATGTATGCAAAGAAATATTTATAAAAATGAGCGTTTTTCTTTAGTTTGCCAAATATTATTTAGCTTAGATCGATCCTTATAAGCGACAGTATAGGTATCGTATTCTAGCTTTATTTTATTTTATTTTATTTTAGTAGGAAAACATACAGTGTACAGTTATATCTATATAGTTATCACTTAATAAAAACAACACACCATTTAGCTGTTTTCGCATATAAAAAGCTTATATATGCGAATACACATATTTGCTTGTCTTGTCGATCGGAATATAATATAGACCAGGGTCGATAATTTTTAAAACCAATTAAAATCGTAGTAGGATGAAACCCATTAGAAAAGGAGGGGAATATTATAAAAATGAAGGGAAAAATAATTTACGGGCGATCTGAGGTCGGGGAGGGGATGGGGGTGAGTCTTTAAGGGTAAAAAACGGTTTTTCTCGATTTCCGGCAAAACTAAAAGTCTTATCGAAAAAAGTCAAATGGCAAAATTGTAGGTAATAAAAAGATCTAAAACTTTTGTATTTACACTTTTTTCACATAACCTCAAAATTTATGTGAAAAATTCAAAAAACCAAGTTTTTGGTTTTTTATTTTTATCTTTTACAAAAAAAAATTTTTCTTAACGAAATTTGGCGAAAACTTACCTTTTTATGTCCCAAATACGCTGTAATTTATTTGATTAAAAATATTTATTTTTTCACCTTATTTTGAATTAATATCGAAAAAACACCCTAATTTTCAATCGAAAACTCACCCGTCAAAATATCAGCTTTTTTCAAAAAGTTGGTATGTTTTCTGTTCGTTGAAATATCTACTTTTTGATGGTGAAAAAAAAAATATATGTTACTATAGTAAATCTTCTTAGAAAATGCAAAAAATCAAAAAAAACTCGAATTCGAAATTTGGATTTGAATTTGAAATTTGGAAGTGCTGGATACCACTAAACGACTCAAAGCTGCTTTTTTTATTTCATACACTTGCTTATCATCTGCCTTATTGCAGATGATACAAACAGATTCATCCATACTGATAATCTGAAAAGACAGAATCGAATTAATAATGCCTTCACTATTTTATCGTGAATATACCCCCATAAAAAAATATATATTAAAGAAATAAATGTCAAAATGTCTAAAAAATATATTAAAAATCTATTTAAAATGTATAAATATATAAAAAATATGTATAGTAAATATATTTTTAATAACTAACTTTTGGCTGATTTTCAAGTATATTTCATATATTTTGAATACATCTGAAATATATTTGAAATGTAAAAAATATATATGAAAATCGGCCAAAAGTTTGTTATTACAAATATATTTATGATATATATTTTATATATTTTTTATAGATTTTTAAAATATTTTTTATGTATTTTGAAATATTTTTTTTCCATGGGATTAACTAAATTTGTTTGTGCAAAATTAAGGAGATTATTATTTTTTTATCTTGTACTAAAACATCATTTAATTTCAATCTTTAGGTTACGTTACGTTAAGTATACTATTTTTTAAAGAAAATATTACGATTTTTATGTTTGAGTTGATTGATACAGACAAAAATAGATATAGTAATTACCTTCCTATGCAGATTCGAAAAGTTTTTTTTTTAAGTAAACTTGTCACAATTATCTTCAAGAAACTCAGCGTGCACGTGTATTTTTATAAACGATGTTGTATATTATACTGTATTTCGAATACTGGTTCGGCTAACGGTTGTAACAGCTGCTACGAAATAGTAGGTATGTATGTAGTAAGACCCAGACTCGCCTAGCCCCTTCCCCACTTCTCCATGAAATACCATTTGATAGGCTACTATTTTTCGTAGGTCACTCAGGTATATAATTTTTCTTAAAATAGTTATAAATAGACATCTACGCATATAATTTAAAGAAGATTCGACAACTTTCTCCAAATATTGTAAATGTCTTATTAAATATTAATTTTATTAACTGATTTGTTTGTTAATTATAGTAGTATATTCTTATTTGCAATTTTTTTTATCAATGTAACATGTAATCTAATGTTTTTCGAGTAATTAAAGTGGTAATTTTAATAAATAGCTCAAAATTTTTTATAAAAATTAAAAAAAAAATTTCGAATTCGGGTTTTTTTTTATTTTTTACATTTTCTGAGAATTTACTATAGTAACATATATTTTTTTTTTCACCATCAAAAAGTAGAGATTTCAACGAACAGAAAACATACCAACTTTTTGAAAAAAGCTGATATTTTGACGGGTGAGTTTTCGATTGAAAATTAGGGTGTTTTTTCGATATTAATTCAAAATAAGGTGACAAAATAAATATTTTTAATCAAATAAATTACAGCGTATTTGGGACATAAAAAGGTAAGTTTTCGCCAAATTTCGTTAAAAAAAATTTTTTTTGTAAAAGATAAAAATAAAAAACCAAAAACTTGGTTTTTTGAATTTTTCACATAAATTTTGAGGTTATGTGAAAAAAGTGTAAATACAAAAGTTTTAGATCTTTTTATTACCTACAACTTTGCCATTTGACTTTTTTCGATAGGACTTTTAGTTTTGCCGGAAATCGAGAAAAACCGTTTTTTACCCTTAAAGACTCACCCCCATCCCCTCCCCGACTTCAGATCGCCCGTAAATTATTTTTCCCTTCATTTTTATAATATTCCCCTCCTTTTCTAATGGGTTTCATCCTACTACAATTTTATTTCACTTTTTATTATTTTCAAAGGCTTCTACCCTAGTCTAATATTAATTCTGAATACTTTAAAAGTTATTAAATGTATAAGTGTATAATATCAAGAATAATTTTACCCTAAAAATTATTGATACATGTAAATAAACTGAAACTTTATGTAAACTTATTTTAAAATACATAAGTATATAAATCTTTAATCTTATATATAAAATTCTCGTTCTATTTTTATTTACTTGACCGTAATAACATGATGTTAAAACAACCCAAAACACTCAATTCCAGTTTCCTAGCTTCCCTCGTAGCTGTCTTCGGTGAGAACGACATATCTGGAGACCTGGAGCCGAAGCGTCCAGTCTCCAAGAACGTACGACGTGTGATAGTCCACCGTCAGTATGATGCTGCGACCTTCGAGAATGACCTGGCGCTGTTGGAGCTGGACTCACCTATCAAGTATGATGCTCATATAGGTGAGTTTTGTTATGTATTTTTATGGGTAGACGACCACCTGATGCAAAGCTACTGCTGCCCATGGACATCTGTAATGAATCCTAGATAGGATTAGAACCCTACCTGAGGTTGAACACAGATGCGCATCTTAGTCGTGAGTATTATGCTGGAACTGCGCTACTGCCGCCCATGGACATCTGTAATCATCTCTAGATAGGATCAAATTTAACCTGGTTTAACCTGGTCAGCCAATTATGCGATATTACCCCTCAGTGGCGGCATAAGACCTAAATTTAATGTGAGCAAAATACATTCTGTGGGGCCCTCTGCCACAATACAATGTAAACAGTGACGGGCTAAAGTCGTCGGAGGCTGGGTCGGGAAGTGAAACGGAGGCCTCTAGTCTAACAACTTGATTTGATTTTCCAAAATTACAAATGACACATAGATTTCAGTGGATGGAGGTGGTGGTTTGTGGTTCGACTCCGGCGCCACCACCGCCACACCTATTTCTACCTCATAACAGCAGTGTTAAGCGCTGCTGTGTTCCGGTTTGAAGGGTCTGGTAAGGGAGACATACTTTTCCGAGGCGTTCCAGCTTAGTCCTCAGGGGTAGCGGTGCATCTGTGGCCGACCTCAGGTAGGAATATCTTATCCTATCTGGGGTTGATTACAGATGTCCATGGGCGGCAGTAGCCACTTACCATCACCTGATGGCAGTCCACCTGACTGCATGCTCGTCTGCTACTCTTATATTATAAAAAAAATATATGTTAGTTATAATGACACGTATTTTTCTAATTTCAGTGCCAATCTGCATGCCACCTGACGAATCGGACTTCACCGGTCGTGTCGCCACCGTCACTGGGTGGGGGCGGCTGAAGTATGGCGGTGGGGTACCGGCAGTTTTACAGGAAGTTCAGGTAACACTAATCCTTTATTAATAATTTTATAATAATAAATTTATTTATTTCATGAAGCATTACAAAGGTATATTTGTATATTCTTGAGGTAATCTTTATATCATAGTAATTTATTTAACACTAGCTGACCCAGCAAACGTTGTATTGCCATATAAATAAAAAAAAAATTTAGGGTTGTACTACCCCTAACATTTAGGGGGATGAAAAATAGATGTTGGCCGATTCTCATAGATACCGGATAAGCACAAAAAATTTCATCAAAATCGGTCAAGCCGTTTCGGAGGAGTATGGCAACGAAAACTGTGACACGAGAATTTTATATATTAGATAATTAAGTATCGTCAGCTACATAAACTGGGTAAAAAAACCTGTAATATAGGCAACTGAACTCTCCCTAAAGTGTGTCTGAGTTACTATATAATTTGATTAATTGGAATGGAAACTTAATATCCCAACACAAGTATCAAATCAATTATGAATCAATTCCGGCGGCACAACAGTAGTATTAGGCGCTGCTGTGTGAGAATAGGTGTGACGATGGTGCCGCCGGAGTCGGACCATAAAAGATTCTAGCACCTTTACAAACCACTCTTATTATTTATCTCCCTTACCACACCCTTCAAACCAAAATGCAGAATCGCTTAGTATATGGCTGAAGTAGAAAAAAGGTGTGGTGGTGTGTGGTATCCTAATATTCTGATATATTTAAAAGGTGGTAGAACCCTTTGTGGTTCGACTCCGGCGGCACCACCGCCACACCTATTTCTACCTAATAACAGTAGTGTTAAGCGCTGCTGTTTTCCGGTTTGAAGGGTGTGGAAAGGGAGACAGACTTTTCCGAGGCGTTCCAACTTAGTCCTCAGGGGTAGCGGCGCATCTGTGGCTAACCTCAGGTAGGAATATCTAATCCTATCTGGAGTTGATTACAGATGTCCATGGGCGACAGTAGCCACTTACCATCAGGTGGACTGCATGCTCGTCTGCTACTCCTATATTATATAAAAAAAAAAAAAAAAAAATTTGACTAATATTTTGTGGTATGATTCCAGGTGCCTGTGATAGAAAACAGCGCGTGCCAGGAGATGTTCCACACAGCTGGTCACGCTAAGAAGATCCTCAACTCCTTCATCTGTGCTGGATACGCTAACGGACAGAAGGATTCTTGTGAAGTAAGCTTTTGACTTTTTACCACGATTTATTAGCTTGGATTGTATGTATGTACGTAACAGTAACGGAATCTTTGAACCTTGTGGGGTGCTTTTCGAAAACTGATAAGTGGAGCACTCCACGCATTTTTCACAATTACACTATTTACTGTTTCTTAATTGATTCCTAGATTGAAAATTATTTTCTACTTTTTAGTTGATTTTATCATAAAAGCGTGTTTTTTAGTTCTTTGAACTATATTTATTATTTAGACCACTTCGCGGTGTAGTCAGATGAACGTATGTACAAAAAATCAAAAAACGTTTTCTTCGCAAAACGGTTCAGAAAGTAGTCTTTTATGAAATGGCAAAACGACGTTACGCTATATTCATTATTTAATAAATAAAATACCGAATGAATAAAAATAAATATAAATATTGTGTTTTTGAAAGCATTTATAAACATTTTTTCAAACCAGTAGCATTACCATGAGTTGGCATAGAAACGCCACTATAGAAATGGTAAATAGAAAACTATTGTCATTTTGCTAGTGAATAACATAACTACTATCGTTACGGTATTTCTTGACAACGTCTGTCAAATTAATGACTCATGGGACCGAATTTGTATGGCAATAGATCATAATGACATTCGCTAGCGATTTGATTTCGATAGGTTTTTTACGTATCGAGTTACGTCACTACGGATTTTAGTTCTACGAGTAACCACCAGAGGCGCTGTACAATTTTTTATACATTTATTTTACGCAGTCGCTAGCGAGTAATACTTTTGTAAACTCATGGTAGTCCTACAGAACACAGCAGCGTTTAACACTTCTGTTATGAGGCAAATATACACAACTATTTGTGTTTATTTATTTAATTATATATATATATATATGATAAATGGTATTTATATACGTATTATTTCATAAAATAATATATATTTATTGAATTATATATCTGCTGTTTTATACTGTTTGTCGCTTTTTATTACTTTGTACAACACCTGCTGCAAATTCTCTACATCAGCTCAGGGTTGACTGGTAGAGAATGCTATCAGGCATTATGTTTGTCCTATTGTACATTTCTTTTTAGAGGTGATGCAATAAATTTTAAATAAATAGATAAATAAATATACGGAATAATTATACATTTTGAGCATCAATTACCCATTTCTTTCACAGGGCGACAGTGGCGGTCCTCTCGTCCTCCAAAGAGAAGATGGCAGATGGCAACTAGTGGGCACCGTGTCCCACGGCATCAAATGCGCGGCTCCCTTCCTACCCGGAGTTTACATGCGGACCACATTTTACAAGCCCTGGCTTAGAAGTATCACAGGGGTACACTAGATAATAATAGCCGGAATTTATTTAGAAATCTTAAAATTTTTGACCCTAAAAAGTCGAAAATGTTATATACATTGTGCCTTAATACTTGAAAATTAAAAAGGAATTCTCTAAAATAATAACTATTTATCGAAAAAGATACTTTAGAATGTAACTATGGAAAAAAACCTTTTTTATTTGTCGTTATATCACGTCCTTATCTATAACGTTTTGTTGTTAACGTGATATTACGTCATTGCCGTTCACGTAATAACGTCGATTATTATTAATAATTTTAATTTCAGCGTTACACGGCTATTAACTTAGATGGAATTTAAAAATGCTAAAGTTAGCCTAGTATGACCTTTTCATTGTTTATACAATAGTTAAAAAATCGCTAGAAACTCTTTCCTTAACAAATCAAAGATATACATATGATACAACAATCTTAAATGCCTGTTGAAAATATGAAAAAAAACATTTGTTTTTCGTATACATTATTATTCTTTACCACCTATAACATGTTTTGTGACGTGAAAATACGTCCAAAATAAAAAATGCAAGTAGAACTTAATATTGAAACATTAATAAAAGTTTAACACGTATTTTCTGGTAGAATTATTATCAGATGTATTCGTGATTCAATATTTAATTTTATTTACTGATAATAAAATAGTACATTACAATACGAGGACGAAAAATCTTTTTCTGACAAGTGTGAGTTTGCAGGCCGAGCCGCAGGCGAGGACTGCAATCACACGAGTCAGAAAAACATTTTTCGTCCGCGTGTTGTATAAAATTTTATATTACGGGGTCGGAAATGGGGGTTTTGCGCACGCGAAGCGTGCGTAAAACGTCCATTTACGCACGCCGTGATATAAAAACCTTTTACAACATTCCACCAATCTTCAATAAGCTGCTAATCTAATAAATATTAAATTATAAATAGTTTTCAAAGCAATAATTTACCTTAAAACCAGCTCTCTACAAATATTATGCATTAAAAACCCAAAATGTAAACATTAACTTATTATTCTAAAATCTAAAATTAATATATTTGTAAAAAAACAGCTTAAAATAAATACGTAATTTGTAAAATTAAAATTAAGAAATTGTATTATAATACTCTTGATAAATAATTTAATATTGTAAAATAAAAAGCATTTATTTATTTATAGTTAAATAAATAGGATAATTTTAGGCGTTAAGACTGAACATAACAAATTAAAACTTATTTCTCGAACAATTTGCTTGTAAAACGAGTAATTATTAACATTTCTTGCTTTAAATATTTCGATATCATTGAGCTTTTACATGTAATAATAATTTATTAAAAATTGTAAAATTAAAATAATAGATTTCTTGTTATAAAAATATTATTTCTCAATCGATGAAATGTAGTTTATTGCAAAATATTAAAGTACATTATTAAATACTCATTAATTTTGTAGTTCAGAGTTATATTATTTTTAATTGTAATTGTAAAATAAAAATATATATTTTAAAATTGAATTTTAAATACAATTTGATAATGTATATAAATTACTCTGTGTATATTTATTGTATCAATTTTGTATACTTTAACGTTTTATTTATTACATTATTTAATATGAATCGCTCAATATATTTATAGGAAATGTTAAAAATGTGACTGTTATGCATTTAATAAAATATATAAGAAGTTTTTTGTTGTATTTAATACATTTATATACCTTTCAAAATATTTAATTGTTTATGGTCCGTATAAAACTGCTAGTTCGCTCTGTTTATGAATAAATTGTATGACTACACATGCTCGCAACAACTTCAGAGCGGACTAGCAGTTTGACGCGAACTATACCATGACCAATTTTAGACTGGTTAATCAATGATGCTTTTAATTTACTGATTAATTTATGTTGTTTTAAAGGCACATTTTACTTTAAACAGTCTTCGTTTTGAATAAAACAAATAAAATAGGTAGATTCTAGATGTTGTGTCGATTTTGATAGCATCACTGCAAGACCTGTTTGGGACAGTAACACATATGCGTACAATTTTAGATAGGACCTCATTTTGTTATAATAAGCAGTTAATAAGGTGGTAAAACCCTTTTTGGTTTGACTCAGGCGGCACCACCACCACACCTATTTCTACCTAATAACAACAGTGTTAAGCACTGCCGTGTTCTGGCTTACTTTACTTTTCCGAGGCTTTCCAACTTACTCCTCAGGGGAAGTGGCACATCTGTCGCCGATCTCAAGTAGGAATATCTTCAGGTAGGAATCTTATCTGGGTTTGATTACAGATATGCAAGCGCGGCAGCAGCCATTTACCTTCAGATGGACTGCATGCTGGTCTGCTACTCCTATATTATAAAAAAGTATGTCTCCCTTATCATCAACATTGTAGATGTTAAGAAATAAAACAAAATTTCACTTGCTTCACTAAATATATTTATTGCGCAAAACTTTTAATCTACAGATAAACATTATACGGTTACATTTTAATATATTATTTTATTATTATAATAAATACACTACACAATATTAACATTTTCATGAATAGTGACAGACAACAACAGTTTTTATTAAGTTATTTTAATCGAATATTACAATGTGTAAGATTAAAATGTTAAGTGGGAAAATGTTCGATTAATATTTAATACATCAAATAATATACATCAAAATACAATAATATTACATCAAATAAAATATTATTTGAAATAACGGCTACAATACCAACGACTACAAAATAAAAAAATATATACTAAAGATAAATACTGTAGAATTAAGTTTAATCAATAATAAAATAATAATTGTAATTTAATTTGTTTATGGATTTAGATGACATACAATTAATGTTGATTATTTAAGGAATTATTAAATTAATGTATGATAAAAGTTTATTTAATTAGCATTTTGATAAATAAAAAGTGTTCATATATCCCAAAAAAAGGTTGATGGTTTGGTGAATCTTTATTCAAATTAATTTTATTTCTGACTTCAATAATTCAATGAAAAATTAAATTAAGAATTTAAAACATAGGCACAGCTATATTAAAACAAAAATTGAAATAAAAACAAAAATGTTGCGAATATTGCTATATATTTTTAATTACCTATCGATTACAAATACATCATTTATAACAGGATTATAATTTCTACAACATATTTATTACAACAACAACATATAAGATTTATTTTTTTGGTTTTCTTAATCTAAAATCTACGACAAAATATTTGTACAGCATATTTATATACATGTATAAGTTATACATTGAGTCTGTTTGCAATGTATAATTAATGCATGTATAAAAACGGTATTTTATAGAAGCAATATTGAATCAATGTATAAGTAATTCATATATAGTACCTATTTAATACGAGAAACAGTAGCCAATGGTACATAACCCATAATAATTACGTTATATACTGCTGACTTCCCACGCTCCCTGATTGACAGACAGACCAAATCGCATTGACGCATCCTAGAAAAGCTTCGTCTCTAGTGCATAGTGTCCGTAGCCGTGTGTCGAATACTAACCGACGAGTCGTTACAAAAATGCCTCCGAATCTCAAGATCAATAGACGGATACGCATTGAAAGTCGTCTTTGCATAAATCCGCAAACTCACGGACCGTGGGAAGCCGTTATTTCATTATTCAACTTCATAATCTTCTGCTATATAAACATACTAGTCCTTCATACAATGGCTACATTAATTTTATAATATGATACATATTTTAAAATTGTTATTGATATTGCACAGCAGTATTTAAATTGATAAATAGTTGATTATTATATTTATCTACATTAAAATTTGATTATATTTCGTAAATTCTGTAATACAACTAATTTTAAAGCATCATATACTTTAAATATGAAGATAATATTTATCATAAGCATGCTACATTTTTGAATATTCATTAATATTCGATTTTTAAAGAATTTCTTAAAAAATATTAATGGAACGGTGGATAAATCTTAAGTAATAAAATTTATTATTAAATTATTACAATTCTCAATTATTATGTTTTTAATTTGTAAATAAAAGGAAACATACACTTATAACACTGGATTTTTGCGCAGTATTCTTAGCTAAAATATATTTAATAACAAAATTAAAATTTAAGTAATATTTTCTAACACTTATAACTACAAAATTAAATAATACAATCCTCTGTTACTATTTCTAAACAAAATTGAAATTGTGCATGAAATAAAACTTAGTATAATTTTAAATTAATCAGCCCCATAACTAAATACTTATACAACGGAATATATTGAGGACAACTTTTTATGTTGTTGGTCATATTAATTAGACAACTACCCGCTACAATGAAGATTATTGCCAGTTACACATCCACACTAATATTATAAAGAGGAAAACTTTGTTAGTTTGTTTGGTTGTAATGAATAGGCTCAAAAACTACTGGACCGATTTTAAAAATTCTTTCACCATTCGAAAGCTACATTATCCACGAGTAACATAGGCTATATTTTATATATGAAATATATTTGATAAATAGATTTTGAGGTGGTACAAAGTAAGTAAGTCAGCTAGTTTTTAATAATTAGAGAGATATATAGCTGGATTATTCCTAGAATTTTAAGTCCAACCCTGCGAGATTAAAAGAGAAGAATTTACGCAAGATTTTTTCCAGGTCAGACAATTTCAAATATCCCTGAGATATATGACATGACTTTTAAACAAAATTTCTAGCAATTTATCAAAATCAAGCATGTTCAAAAAACTAAAACATTGTAAAAAGTTATAAAATGTATATGCATCTCGCTCATTCTTCATAATGCACAAGCGAGAAATATACATAAAATCAGCTATAACATTTTTAAATCAAATTATATTTGCAATAAAGAGCTAACAAACTCTACCAGTGAACTAAAACTCTACTTAGACATTTTTCCTTTGTAATGAAAGCATTTTTTACAAAGCGCATCAGCTCTATCCTTAATCGATTGGGTAGAGACAGCTCTCTCTGATTCTGGTTTCGAATCCTCACCTTCATTGGGACTCTCACTGAATTGCTGAATCAACTTCTTAATATAACTACCAGGGCCTTTAATAGTTAATTTTGTAACATCTTCCGTTCTATCTTTATCATCCACGTCAGCAACTCGAGATTCAAACCTATCGCCTATATTAATCTTTTCTTCCGCAGGACTGAAGTGAACAGTTTGAGTTTCAGCCTCAAATTTCTTATAACCAGTCGGTGTTACGGTTATTTCGTTAGTTTTCATATCAATTGTGATTTTAGCGTCATCCAACGTGAGGTTAGCGAGTGCCGCGTCGACAGATCTCGAACGGACTTGCCTAGATGGCGTTGACGGCAGTTGTAATTGGTTTGAGTCGAAGTTTTCTTGCTTGATCGTTCCGATAGATGTCGCTGGGGTGGATGATATGGATGATCGCTCTCCAGGGCTTGATCCTGTATTAAAATTTTAGTATAGAAATACAAATATAATTTAGGATGTGGATTAAAGCAATTCTTCATATTATCCGTGTCTTATACATGCCTTCTTATTGCAAGCTTATGCTTGTTTTAAATTGGCTTTTGGTGGGAAAATTAGTAAAGCCTTATTGTAATGTTAGTACCGTCACCTAAATAGTAATTAAATTACCTCAATTATTTGCAGGAATTGGTTCACTTTTCGGTCCTAGAAAAACCAATTAAATTAAAAAAGAACTAATTTAAGGTATTTAACACAAATTAATAATTCTGGATATCCAAAATCAGGGGATAGATGAAAATTATTTTTTAGCAATATTTATGCGTAAACTAGCCTAGTTGGATGAGATTAATATCCATTTAGGCTTTAACCACACTAGATGTCTGTTTATTTTCAAATTTATTTAAAGTAGTCTTCGTTCAATGCACTACAGATATCCATCCATCAGCCTTTTAAGGTCCACTGCTGGATATAGGCCTCACCTAATAGGTGCCACTCCTATCGGTCCCGTGTCCTTTGAATCCAGCGGTTTCCCGCAGTCTTCTTTAGGCCATCGGTCCACATCGCCAGGAGCGACCTGTACTCGTTTTGCCTAAACGTGATCGCCATTCCAGAATTGTTCCTCCATTTCATAACATCAGAAATATTATAGCTAACTTCAGTTTTAAAGGGTAAACCTTTATGGTCCAATAATCTTATCTTTAATAATAATTACGACTACTTCATGCAAGCTACCTTTCCATGCATCCCTTAAAGCTATACCCACCGTTCGAAGCATCCTCCCGTTCCTCCTCAGAGCAGAGCGGCAGAGACTGCTCCATCATCAGACCCTGGACCATGTCCATGCAGGAGTCCAGAGAGAACTTCTTGCCACACATCCTGATGCCGCGGATACGGCGACGCATCTCTGAAGGGTTAGTGACGTAAGCGTTGGGTGTTAAGAGATGGGTTGATGAAGAAGTTTGAGAATTAGAAGTTAATTAATAAATGGTGGGTGATAACGAGATAGTAATAATTATAACTCTGACTAAAAATCTGGAAAAGCATCTTATGAGTTAAACTCTGTTATATTGACTCCTGTTAATGTTAGAAATACTATTCGTGTCGTAAATTTCTGAATGGATGCACTGTACAATATACATGTCCCCATACATTTTTTTCTTGTGTTAATACTGTGAACTTAAACTAATTTTGCCATATCAGGATTACACGCTTGTGTCAATCCCATCAAAATACATAACCATTGAAACAATGAAGTTATAATGTCTAAATTTAGGTACATCAGGGTACATCCAGAACTCTTTATGCCGTAAACTAACTCCATATCAACTAAGTAAAACGAAAAAAGCAAGCATTTTCATTGTAAAATTAATTAACATTTTTTTTTGGAATTCGCTTATCTACCCGCAATTGCAATGTATCATAACAAATTGAAATATGAAAAAGGGTGATTTTTTCCATTATTAGGTACAGCCTTACATCAAAGTTACCACCAAAAGTTAGTAAAACCTAAAGCCCATCTAAAATCCCAGGGTCACTTACCAGGGCTGTCTTTGGGTTCCATCTTCAGCTGAGCGAAGGTCTGCGCGCAGGAGCTCAGCACCTGCTCATAGTCGCAGATAGCGACGTGGGTGCCGTTGACGATCTTTGGACTCATGGGGCTGTTGGCCAGGAGTAAGCTGGTCCCGAAGGTCGCGTTTAGTTCTCGTGTCTCTGGTTACAATGAAAGAAATATCAAGAAGATAGTTAATTTTTGAGCAAAGGAATCACTGACTTAGCAAAAGCAAAAGATTCAATTTATATTGAATTGCTGTTTTAGTGTGATAAGGCATTTATATTGCAGACTTTAAACGTTTCAGGGAAAATAATATTTTTATGTATTACTTTTTTTTATTTAATAAGTTCATACATATTGATACATTCATACAAAATCGACCGAAAATGGACCGCGGTCCACACACATGTGGTTATTTTTGACACAGGGCACTTCACATATTTGTAGATAAATGCAGCTCAAGGCTTACTAACTAAAATAAAAGAAAACGGAGGTTGCAACTTAGTCCTCAACAATGAATGCATCTGTAATTGGTTTCTGGACTTCTGCTTTATTTAGCTTTACTATTTTATCCATGGAAGCAGATATAGTCCACGCTAAACTGCTAGTCTGCTCCGAATATAGAAATGAGTCGCGTCGCAATAGCAAATTGCAGATATTAGCCTGACGAAGACAGCGCGGCGTCCTCCCGGCACCCATCCGTTGCCCGCTCTCGCCCACGGGTACATAGCTGCGTTTGTGTGCCCTTACACTTTTGTGTGCCACGTACACGTGTGTAGACAACAACTTCAGAGCGGACTAGTAGTTTGGCGAAGACTAACAGTTTGGCCCGAACTATACCATGTAACATCAGGTTTACTGAAGCTGCTGCCTCTAAATTTTAAAAAGTTACAATATCTCTAGGCTTAAGTTCCTATTACTAGAATGTAAAAAGTTAAAAAAATCTTCCATTACAATTACCTTTCAAAGAGATTCTCGGCTTCTTGGGCACGACAATGTTTCCCTTCTCGGATCCAAACATGTCGACGAGTATTTCAGACGCCACAGTTTTGATCTCGTTCCAGTCATCTGTACAAATGACACATATTATCATCGTAATTATCTTAATTATCATTTTCAACATCATTAACATAATTACGAACATTATCATCACCTTCATCTTTCTATTTAATGGTGTCTGTTAGTTGTTCGAAGACTTCACTATATTCAACACTATAATTATGTTTTTTCTTGACCTTGACCATCTTTTTCATCAAAAGTGATAATGTATGATCAGATTCAAATAAAACCTATATGGGGGTGATTACAGATAGTTGGAAATAAGATAAGAAGAAATGAGAGACTATATATACTATAGACCAAACATGTTATCATACCAAACTAAATACTCACCACAATACAACTAGTGAAAATTTAGACAAAACTTACCAAGTATATCCTGGACAGTAGTCCGCTGGGAAGTAACAGTGAACCTGATGACGTAGACGCCCTTGAAGCAGGCAGGTACAGCGTGGATGTAGCCGCGGGCGTTCAGGCGTTTTAACAAGCGTTCGGTGAGAGCGTTATCACCACGCAGGCGGAAGGCTACCATGCCTGGAAGTTTATTTTGACACTTAAAAACTAGTTACGTTATCTACATTTAAATATTGGAGAATGAAATAGTAGAACGTGATAGCACTTAAAATTAAATTATAAGTAGCACATAATGATATAGACAAATTAGCATATATTTATAAAAGTATGAAGGTAGAAAGTACTATAGTAAGTCAATCGAAAGTATAGTATACGTGAAAACTGTAAGTTGATACTATACTAATAATAAGTGAAGTAGTAATGACAAATTATTTGACCAAGCACAAGTAATATTTGATAAAATTCATATTTAACAGGCTTTAAGGATTTACAAAAGAGCTTAAGACAATATAACATTGGAGAATATTAAATAGCTAATGATAATATTATTAACGCAAATTAAAATTTCTAAGATACTTACCCAAATTCCTAGCTTGAGGTATTTCAAACCGTTGATCTGCAAGAACTAGAGCTTCAAACTTTTGGGCTAAGCGGACGCTCTGAAAAGAGAGACATTCTTTAAGCAAGGTTTAATAATAATAATAATAATAAACGCTTTCTACACTCACAGCCCCACACTAGGATTCCCTGTGTCGTGGGTGCCATGGACACACACATAGACAAATGCACAAACACCCAGACCCAGAAACAGAAATCTAAATTCATCATTTCGACATCTGTCTGGCCGGGGATCGAACCCGGGACCCTTTTCGCGTCAGACCGGTATGGTGGCTGCTCCGCCACGCAGGTCTCTCCATAACTCCATATTCTCCATAACTGAATACTTTAGAAAGATCCTTTGTAATTCGACTCTGGACACATACACCATTACAACAGCAGTATCAAACGCCGCTGTGTTTTGGTTTAAAAGGTGTGGTGATACACGAAGTTTTCCTTCTTCGCATTCTTCAGAAGTAGCTACGCATCTGGCTGATTTTTGGTCCAGTCCTATTAACTACAGATGTCATCACAGTTTCTCTCCACTATCAAGTCGACTGCATGCATATTTCTACCTAATAACAGCAGTGTTAAGCGCTGCTGTGTTCCGGTTTGAAAAGTGTGGTAAGGGAGACAGACTTTTCCGAGGCGTTGCAGCTTAGTCCTCAGGGGTAGCGGCGCATCTGTGGCCGACCTTAGGTAGGAATATCTAATTCTATCTGGGGTTGATTATATATGTCCATGGGCGGCAGTAGCCACTTACCATCAGGTGGACTGTATGCTCGTCTGCTACTCCTATATTATAAAAAAAGCTCGCTTCCTAATTCTATACTTTAAAAGGGAATATATACCTCACGAATATGTTTCTGGATGCCAATAACTCCGTAATTCCTCAACACGAACCAAAGCTTCAGGGCTCTGAAGCGACGGCTCAGAGGAATCTGCCAGTGCTGGAAATAGAAAATGGAATGTTAGAGATACTATTAAAGAAGAAAGTGCTAAGATCTGTGAGAATAAGCAGCTTACCAATACAAAGAAACTTTAAAATACAAAATTACAATTTATTAAAGGATTTTAAAATTGTTCAAAACACATATAATTAAAATTAATTACACTTTAAAGCTACAGCTTAAAGCATCAGAATAAGATTTAGTATAATGAGAGTATATAATGCCTAAAACAATTATGTTTGAGTTGGGTTGGGTATTAACCCAAAACCAACCAAAAGATCTGAAGTCATAATTCATAATGTCTTATAAAACACTTTGATTTGCAACAAAAATTGCTACTAGTATTGATAACAGATCTGTAGATATTGATACAATTTGTCACTATAATTAAACACCAAACAAATCCTCAATCATTTAAACCATCTTAAAAAATCCAATATGCACAATCTCCGTAATATTTTTAAATTTAGCAACAGTTCGGTACTCCTAAGCATTTTATCACCATCACCACCGTCACCAATAATTTCATAATTCCACCACCCAAAACGTACTAGAGGTTCCTTTTTATCAGAATTCTCGAGCTGTATCTTTTCACCGCATCCCGGTGAAATCTTGTTATATCCGTGCAACTGTAGGTCATCTTCATCATCGTACACACCTTCGTCACCGTTAGTCTCGTGACCGTTAGTCTCGTGACCGTTAGTCGCGTCACCGTTAATCTTGTCACCGTTCGTGTGTACATCGCCGTTTCCGTTGACAAAGCCGTTCAATTGGACGATATTTCGTATCTTGTGTTGGGATGCACGGTTTGATTTCTGCATACCTACCTATTTTTGTTTACAGTAAAAATTTGACTTATTACAATGATAAATTAAATACTTAAATAAACACTGAGCCCAATTTAATAATTTAAATTCAGTCTTTAAATTAAAATTGTCTTAAAATTAAATTGTGTTTTAACATGGCACGATTGCAAGTATTTTTTTATGTTACACTAAATAAATAAGTGAAATCTGAAATTTTAATCACATAAGATCCTGAATATAATATCTAAAATAACAAAATAATTTTATTGTTTCTACAATAAACTTATTGTAAACTGTTCAACATACATGAAATTTAAAAATTCTGCCAAAAGATTAAATAATATAGGTCTGCATTGTATTATTAAATAAATACTTTTATCTTGAACTTACCATGTAATCAATAGCTTTTCCTGGAACAATAAAGAAATAAAATTAAGAACAAAATTTTAAAATTACGAAATTTTAAATTAAAATTAAATTAAATTTTAAATTTTTAACAAAAATTGCTTACCGGAATTTTCATGGCGTAAATAGATAGGATTGACATTAAACGTCCGATGAAGTGCCGTGCTATCTTTTACCCTGAAATAAAAAAGAAACAATTACACATATTGCTATAGATTAGTAAAGATTACTCACTCCTAACAAGAAAATGTAATGTGAAATGTTTTGAGAATGGAAATAGTCGCGTAAAAAAGTTTTACCACGTCTCCGTGCTAAGATGTCCCTAAAATATTTGAAATAATTATTTATTTATTATGTAAATTATGCAGTATTAGTTATTTATTCGTAAATTTTCTCTAAAAATGTTTTTATTTGACAAGAATTCAAAAAAAGAACTGACCAATAAGCCGTTTGTGGCATTATTCAATATCAATCTATCAATCTATGCATATTGCACATATCGTATGTTATGTGCGCGGTAATTTATAAGTCGTCATATATTTTAAAATTTTAGTAAATTAAAATTAAGTAAGATACAGGATGTTCATTTTTTCTAGTGGGCCTTCATGAATAAATCCGTAACTATACTGATTCGCGAAAAATGCTTAATTACTTACGAGGAAGTTTTTAATAAAAATGTAAACCACATGATTAGTTATTAACAAGATCTTTTTCCCCAGCCGGACCAATCGAACGAGTTCATTTTGAAAAAGAACATCATCATCACCGGAAAATCACCATCGGATAGTGTCGCTTATAATTCTGGGAAGTAATGATAAATGCCAAACTAAAGAAAAAGGCTCATTTTTAAGAAATTACATATTATTCATCAATATGATGGCAGCTAAGTTCTCGCCATTCTTATGTAAATCTTCTAAGCTGTATTTGGGCAGCGTTTAGTGCACTTATTCAAGGGGGTTACTATCTCTTAAAACAATATTATTTTAATCATAATTTAACTTTTTTGCGCAAAATATGACAATTTCAGTTGGTTTTATATAATGGATAAGCGAACAATTAATAAGGGTTTAAGTTTGTGCAACTGTTTATGACGGAATATTTTACTGTTTTAGAAATTAATTATCACTTGCTAAACGGTGAAGGAAAATATCGTGAGGAAACCTGCATACTTGAGAGGTTTATAAAAAAAAAATCTCAAAGGTATGTGAAGTCTAGCAATACGCACTTGGCCAGCGCGGTGGACTATGGCCTTATCCTTCTCATTATGAGAGGAAACCCGTGCCTAGCAGTGGGACAGTAATGGGTTGTTGATGATGATGATGATGATGATTTTAGTGTTTTAAGGAGGAAATAAAACTTTCCTGACCTATGATGGTTTTTAAAAGATGGTGGTAGGCCCCCAGTTATATACAAAGACCACTGCCCAGCACTGGGAGAAGAAGCGTGTTGACATTCATGATATGAAATCGTAAACTTTAAAACATCCGTGCCGATTAAATTTAATTTTTATATTTGTTAAATATTTCTTTTAAGTAAACTCACCACATAGCAGTGCAGTCAAAGTTCACCATCAACCACTTAGAAGGGTTGAAAGCGAAGGAATCAGCTAACTCCACGCCATCTAACCAATGCCTGTAAAAATATATTCATTTAAAACGAAAGGATAAGAATTTGCTTATAATGTCCAACCAACAGTACTACAAACCAACAAATGTGCTACAATAGTGCGCCAGTTGTAAATGGACAGAGTAATTGATCCCACGTTCAAAATGTTTGCGTGAAAATTATGTAAATGTAATTAATTTTAAATATTTTTTTATTATATAGGAGTAGCAAACTGGCATACAGTCCACCTGATTGTAAGTGGCTACTGCCGCCCATGGACATCTGTAATCAACCCCAGATAGGATTAGATATTCCTACCTGAGGTCGACCACAGATGCGCCGCTACCCCTGAGGACTAAGTTGGAACGCCTCGGAAAAATCTGTCTCCCTTACCACACCCATCAAACCGGAACACAGCAGCGCCTAACACTGCTGTTATTAGGTAGAAATAGGTGTGGCGGTGGTGCCGCCGGAGTCGAACCACAAAGAGTACCTTCAAATTAGTAGTAATATGCAATATGCATCACTGTGTGGAAATCATTAGTTCTTATTTAAATACAATTAATGTAAAAATATATTGTTTAATAATAATTTTCAAATCAAAATATTATTTTGACACAAATATTAAAAGTAAATTATGAACAAAATTATTTGTATGTCATCCAAACAGGCACATAGTACACAGCACATAGTTATTTAAAAATGGGTTAAATAAATGCATTTTTTAAAACATAGCATTTAAAAGATTGAGAACCGCTGTCCTTACCTGTATTCTGGACAAACGAAGGCACTCCCAGCATAAGCAGCGTCGACGTGCAGCCAGGCGGAGTGTTTCTCGCACACCTGCCCGATCTCGCGGAGATTGTCGAACGCTACCGAGCCAGTGGTACCCAAAGTTGCGCACACCTGATTTAAAAATGTTTAAAATTATAAGCATTTTATTTTTAAAAGTGTATCATGGTGTATATAAAACAAGCTGACCCAGCAAACGTTGTGTTGCCATATAAATAAAAAAATGTTAAGGGTGAACAACCCTTAGGGGTATGAAAAATAGATAGAAGCCGATTCTCAGACCTACTGAATATGCATATAACATTTGGTGAAAATCGGTAAAGCCGTTTCGGAGGAGTACGGTAACTAACATTGTGACACGAGAATTTTATATATAGGATAACGAAACAAGTAATTAATTTAAAAATCAAAAACCCGACTGCACCAAAAAGGCTGAAGTAGAATTTCCAAAAGCAGTGAAATAGGCATTTAATTATTTTTATCCAGAGAGTCAAATACAAAGTTTTATAGTAGGTGTCTGCTTCAAAAACAAAATATGTTCAAACAATATTATCCTATTTTATCCTCGTAGTGCTCACTTACGCTATATAAAGAACCTATGTGTAAAATTCCAGCACGCTTAAGTTCAGCGGTTTCCCTTTGCGTTGATCTCTGGCACAGCAACTCACTCATTTAGTCAGAGAGTCATCTCGATGTGTATATACGAGTGTATATGTACTAGCTAACCCGGCAAACGTTGTGTTGCCATATAAATAAAAAAATGGTAAGGGTGAACAACCCTTATCACTTAGGGGTAAAAAAATAGATAGTGACTGATTCTCAGACCCCAGACTCAGGTGAAAATCGGTGAAGCCGTTTCGGAGGAATACGGTAACTAACCCGAGAATTTTATATATAAGATATATTATATAATGTATGTGTAATCTCCTCTTAAATTCCTTTATTTTGACACCCTACTCGATAGGTTTGGTTAACTTTTTTTAAAACGTGTTACTATTTCGCGAAAAAATCCACCATTTTCGGTCTATAAAATATATAACTTTAGTAAATCTAACTTTTGGTCATTATTTTACCTCGTAATGGGTAGAATTTCATTAGTTTTATCCAACAAGCCTGATACAAAATTACATATTGTTTGCTTCAAAATTGACGATTGTTCAAATGAACTTTTAACCCTTATTTTACCCTCTACGGGGTTGATTTTTCGGATGGGGATAAATAAGTGCGTCCTTGTTCCTATCCAGAAAGCCAAATACAAAATTTTATAGTAGTTGCTTCAAAATTAAGGGATTTCAAAAAAACTGTTTTCCCCTATTTTACCCTCTTAAGGGTAGAATTTCCAAAAGGCCTTTCTTAGTACTTATTCACGCTATATAGAGAACCTATGTGCAAAATTTCAGAATTGTAAGGTCCTTGGTTTAGGCTATACGTTGATTTCTGAAAAATGAAAAAGTCATTTAGTTAGTCAGTCAGTCAGTCACCTTGCTGTTATATATATATACAAATATGTTTTTATAATCTCCGTTTAATTTCCTTTCATTTGATACCCTACTCGATAGGTTCGGTTAACTTTTTTTTTGAAATGTGATACTATTTCGCGCCAAAAATCCGCCATTTTGACTTTTTTTTACTAACACCCATCTAAGGACACTCGGGTCATAGAGACAAATATAATGACACCTTAATTGTTGAAATTCATCCAGCCGTTTGTTAGATCGGATCAAATAAAGAAAGACAAACATACAAGATACGCGCGAAAAACATAACCCTTCCTTGGCAGTCGGGTAATAAAGTTCTAATGTTTTGAAAAATAAAATTGAATTTATTTTTTTAATAAATGCTACTTATTCAAGTAGTTAGAGTTATTATGTAAAGCGAAAAACATTGTTTCTAATTTTGTGTACGTGTGTATATGTATGTATAATTAATTAATTAACAATAATTACCAACAAATCATTTTCATGTATTTATCCATTTGTCATACGACTTGCATACATTTGAAAATATTGCATTTTATCGAAATCTAACATCCTGTAGTAGATGACATGTCTTTTTACATAGTCCAATAATAGTTTCACACGTAGCATAAATGTAGACGTTAGTTGACAATCCTTACTAACATTATAACTCCGAAAACAACTCTATCTGTCTGTCTGTCTGTCTGGTTGTCTCTTCTTCACGCCTAAACCACTGAACCGATTTTAATCAAATTTTGTACAAAGATAGTTTGAGACCCGAGAAAGGACATAGGATACTTTTTATCCCGGAAATCCCACGGGAACTAGGGATCGCGATCTAAGATCGATTAATCGGAGAATCGATCTTTTGGGCCAAAAAGTCGATTATTTTAATCGATATTAGTAAGTATTGAATCGTAAACTATGCACTTGATCAAGTGATGATCGTTAGCAAAGTCGTTGTCCATGAGCCCACGAAGGTTTCAGAGTTGGTACGACCAATTGTCGCCAGATGGCGCCACTTTCATTCCAATGAAGGTACGAATTTATGCATGTTAGTATGTCATATTATTTCCTTTGAAACGCGGGCGAAGCCGCGGGCAATAACTAGTATTATATAAAGATACTAGCTGACCCGGCAAACTTTGTACCGCCTCAAAATCTATTTATCAAATATATTTCGTATAAAATATAGCCAATGTTACTCGTGGATAATGTAGCTTTCGAATGGTGAAAGAATTTTTAAAATCCGTCCAGTAGTTTTTGAGCCTATTCATTACAATCAAACAAATATACAAAGTTTTCCTCTTTATAATATTAGTATAGAAGATAAATTATTAACGATGCTTATAAAATTCAATTTCCAGAAGCGACAGGCTGATCCCTTCTTATAATGAATATGTTATAAGGTAAATAATTGTATTAATCTGTGAGCTAGCGTAGTAGGATCGTAAGACTACATACAATAAATTTTCAATCCTAGTCAATTATACAGGTTGTTATTTTTAATATTATGAAAAAAATTGTCAATAAATTATAATTATTTATAGATTTGGATTGATTATAGATGATATTAAAATAGGCAAAAATCGTACAAAATATTGTTCAACTCTATTCAATTATAGTGCAGTGATAGCCTAGTGGTTAAGAAACTCGGCCTCTTGATCGAGGGATCCCAGGTTCAAATCCCAGGCCTCACCTCTGATTTTTCTGAAGTTATGTGCGTATTAGAAATTAATTATCACTTGCTAAACGGTGAAGGAAAACATCGTGAGGAAACCTGCATACCTGAGATTTATAAAAAAAGAAAACAAATCTCGAAGGTATGTGAAGTCTACCAATACGCACTTGTCCAGCGCGGTGGACTATGGCCTAATCCTTCTCATTCTGAGAGGAGACCCGTGCCCAGCTGTGAGACAATAACGGGTTGATGATGATGACGATGATGATTATAGACAGAAATAATTCCAATTCTCTTCAACAGATGGCGTTAATTACATTAAACTAGAATCTCAAAAATACTCATTATAATTTTAAATATCATTTGCAATTGTACTCTTGATTAGTTGGTATCTAGAGAGAAAACCACTTAAATGAAAAGCATTTGTAAAGCAACATCAGTTATATTTGTTGGCATTTTAAAAGCTGTTTTCAGTTGGCCCCTGAGGGACCAATCAGTGGCGACTTAAGATGGACTTGACAATCTACTTAATAGGAAATGTTTAAAACCGCGTGGCTGCCCGGTCGTGGGTTTGGTTCCCGATCAAACTAACATCAGTTATTAATAATCGTAAGCCAATGTTTTGCCATAGATTAGTAAAGATACTTCGCCGCCTTGAAATTGAATGAAGCCACAAACGGCTTATTAGTAAGTTCTTTTTTTGAAACCTTGACAAATAAAAACATTTTTAGAGAAAATTTACGAATAAATAACTAATACTGCGTAATTAACATAATAAATAAATAATTATTTCAAATATTTTAGGGACATTTTAGCACGGAGACGTGGCAATACTTTTTTACGCAACTATTTCAATTCTCAAAACTGGGTACAATTTTTTTGTTAGGAGTGAGTAATCTTTACTAATCTATATGTTTTGCTATCTATAATACAGAAATTTATCAATTTCTACCTATTAGAAAATGGGTTCATTGATTATTAACGTTCAAATAATACAAATTTGATGTGGACCTGGATATTTGGGATATATTTGTGTGTGTCGATACCACGAAACGGAGATGTAGTCATGTTTTACGAACGTACAAGGTATTTTTATGTATTTAAAAACTTATAACATCGGCTCAGATTAGATTTTGTAAAAAATGCTATACACGTATCTATTTAATGTGGTAGAACCCTTCGTGGTAGGTACCTTTGTGCTAGTTTTTCTTTATAATATAGGAGTACCAGACGAGCATGCAGTCCACCTGATGGTAAGTGGTTACTGCCGCCCATGGACATCTGTAATCAACCCCAGATAGGATTAGATATTCCTACCTGAGGTCGGCCACAGATGCGCCACTACCCCTGAGAACTAAGCTGGAACGCCTCGGAAAAGTCTGTCTCCCTTACCCTTCAAACCGGAACACAGCAGCGCCTAACACTGCTGTTATTAGGCAGAAATAGGTGTGGCGGTGGTGCCGCCGGAGTCGAACCACAAAGGGTTCTACCTTCAACTCGCAGCACCTATTTCTGATTTTGAACAGCAGTGATAAGTGCTGCTATGTTTCGTTTCGAAGGGTGTGGTAAAGGAGTTATACTCGTCCGAAACTTTCTAACTTAGTCCTCTCTAGTTGATGTTCATGATTTTCGGTGGCCACCCACTTTCAGGTGGACTGCATGCTTTGCTACTTCCATATTATAATAAGCAAAAGCGTCTTCATAACATCTTCTCCGGTATTTTATTGCGATTTATTCACAATACTGTTGAAGGGCCCAGTGGGAGCAATTTGTGAATGCCACAGTAATAACTTTTAAGAGGATAGAATGTCTATGCAAATTGGCTTTAGGAAGATGAAAATTAATAAAGATATTTTTATACGTCGATCAATTTTATTTATAAATACTTTTATAATAATATATTTGTCTAAGTTGTGGGTATGACATAGGCTATATTTTTAAGCAATCGAAAATTTCTGTATTTATAATAATTATCTACTTATTTCTTAAGTTGCGCTCCAGTGATTCGGTTTTTAAAAAAAGTGTGTGTGTGTCAGGTACGACGCACGATTGGAGTTTACTCCTTACGAACGATAATTATGATATATATCGAATAGAAAAAAAGGGTAAATGAACGCAGCTGCTAAAATGATAAGAGAAACAAACATATATCTGTAATTATTCGGATTATTTATATTACTTCAAAAATAGAAATGGGTCGTAATAATTTAATATAAGTATTACAAAATATTATATAAATATAAAATATATTTAATCAATTGATTAAAAATAATAATAATAAAAACACTAAATAAAAGATCTAGCTGTTCGTATTTAAAATGTATATTATTCATAAATGTAAACGATAAGCTTACCAATTAACCGCATCCATGTGTTTTTTGGATTCTTCTTCATTATCATCTAAATCAATTTCTTGCATATTTTCAAATATTTTTTCAACTTTAATCACTTGATGATTTGTTTAATAGTACATAAAAATACACGTATCAATGCATAGAAGTACAAGAAAACTTTAAAATCAAAACATTAAAACTTGATGGTTAGGTTGCTGTTTATGTACGTCGTATATAGATGTATATATGGGCGCATCATAGATATATTATACTACCCTACGTCAGTAGGATAATATATCTATGGGGCGCATGGGTATAATAGCGCCATCTAGTGGCAAGTTTTATAAATTGTAAGGTTGCAAGTTTATCAATCTATGTTTTTTGGTTCCAAATATTATAATGGTAACTTAATATAATTGTTTATATTAAAGTAAATTTTAATATAATATAATTATTTATATTTAAAACAATGTTAAACGTTTTATAACTTAAAACTTAATAATTATAATTTCTTTGCCATCTATAAAATATCCTTGTTGCAATTTACGGATGCAATTTATATGAGACTCAATAAACATGTTATTATATGTAATTTGGATTGTTTCTGAATGTTTTATAATTCTAGAATTCATTTAAAACTTATTGCTAATTTTATATAACTTATTTTGAACATAATTCATTAGCAATAATTCTGTAATAAATATTAAATAATACTGTTTTGATTTTGCCCGTTTATCGTTGATAGATGGTGCTGATCAATAATGCATCCATTTTTATAAGTTAAATTAATATATCAGTAACTTACAAAAACCTCTTTATGTTAAAAACTTATTTTGCTAATATTATATCTTATTCAATTGCTTACTGATTTTATATGTTACTCTTCTGTAAAAACGTTCTTAAAAGATTGTTAATCATATTATGGCGCCAATGTTCATATTTTTCACAGTGTTTATAAATGATCAAACCTATAACTTAATTTATGCAAAAATGTAAACAAATTAGTTAATGACGTTTTAATGTTTTATATATTGCTAATTATTTTTATTGTAATAATTACTTTCATATGGGATTTGAATTTACTGTATTTTAAATTAATAAAAGCACTCTTGATTCATATTTTGGTTACCGTTACGCCTCAACTTTTCGTGTTACACTTGATTTTACTCCTCATAAAATTTCCGTACCGGGCCTTATAACTCAAATCGTTTCTTAAGGAGTAAACTCCAAAAAAAGTTGTTTTTCCTATAAGTATCTATCTAATTGCAAATAACATAAGTAACTTTTCTTTTTTAATACGAAGAAAGACTTTCTTAATCTTATTGTTCCTTAAAGACAGTAACAACATTTAGTATTGATGATAATGATGATAATTACGATGTTAGTAGTTAATGATAATGATAACAGTGATATAAAAGAATGATTATAATAAAATTAATAATAAACTTACCCAAAAAGGCACAAGTCCTTTCGCCTTATCACTGATGATGGCTTCCTCGAGTTTGGCGCCTCGCATGCATTGTTTCTCATCTGACTCGATGTAGCGCATTCTGACGAGACCTGCACCAATTGCACAATGTTATTTAGGTAGGTAGGAGCCGAAATAATGAAGCCGTCGATCACACAGATATAGTCCGCGCCAAACTGCTAGTCCGCTCTGAAGTTGTTGCGAGCAGGTGTAGTCATACAATTTGCTATGGCGACGCGATTTGTTTCTTTATTTAGAACGGACTAGCAGTTTTACGCGGACTGTCTTATTTAGCTGAATCTGAGGTAAATAAGATAGCAGGCAAACTGAACCTAGCAAAGGATTGATCTAAGAGACCTTAACTACAGGAAGCCTATGTGACCAATTATGCACGTATAAGAAATAATAAACAATCAAATAGTGAAAGAAAACATCCTGTGAAAACCTGGCTCGAAGTAATATAATAAAATAAGATTCATTCCTCCAAGAACTGATGGATGGTAAAACCCAGAATAAATTACTCCACTGATGGATGGCACAACCCATAATCCAAATAACTTACCAATCAACCCAGCCTTCTCCACGGACGAGTGGGCCTGGTCCGAGCAGTAGCAGATCAGATGACCCAGGAGGTCTGAAGCTTGCAGGTCAGAGTTCAGTTTGGACAACTCCATGAGCGCCCTGGTGCGTGCCGCCAGCAAGCTGACCAGGGTAGCTTCGCTGGCAGTCGTCTAGGAAACATATAATAGGTTTTAAAAAAAAAAATATAGATAATTTTCTAGGAGATACTTCGCTGCCTTTTGTCAGTTATTTCTTTTTAATTATTGATAAATAAAAAATATTTTTAGAGAAAATTTACGATTAAATAACTAATACTGCGTAAGTTACAATATAAATAAATAAGTATGTCAAATATTTTAGGGGCATTTTAGCACGGAGACGTGGCAAAACTTTTTACGCGACTATTTCAATTCTCAAAACTGGTTACGTTTTCTGGTTAGGTTAGGTTAGGTTATCATATAAAGACTCTTTTCAATTTGTTTGTTTTTTCTAATATATGAGTAACAGACGAGCGACAGGTCGCTACCCCTGTGGAATGCCTCGGAAAAGTATGTCTTACCACACCCTTCAAACCAGAACACAACAGCGCTTAACACTGCTGACAGTTATGAGGCAAAAATAGGTATGCCGCGGTGCCGCCAGAGTCGAACCACAAAGGTTTCTGCCACCTTCCAATATCCAGAAACTCACCTGGATAACCCCACCTCCAGGGCTATCGTTCTTCTCGTTCAGGAAGCACTCTGGAAGACCCAGCAGCTTACCCAGCCAGTTCATCGCGATGGTCTCCAGCTCTGTACCCGCTGGTGATGAAGCCTGGCCAAAATGGATACGATTACAAGAAATATATTTATATGATACATTTTAATTCGCGGATTTTATATAACTGGAATATGTGCTTTTCCGTCTGTGTGTGTCCATTTATAGGGTTCCGTATTCAAAGCGTAAAAATATACGTGTCGAATAGATAACTTCTTTTCTTTGGGAAGTCGGTTAAAAATGTGATAATATTACTAAGGCTCCGCTGTCTGTCTCTCTTAAATTATAATATTATAGACACACTAGAAATTTTTAAATGGCCTCTATAACAGCATTTTTTTTAAATTAAAATGAAGGGGCGTACGTACAGAAAACCGGTTTTTTTTTTGGCGTCTTTATACCATACTGATTTTTAATGAGATATACTGATTAATAATACGGAACCCACAATTCACGAGTTTGACTCGTAATTTGCCGATTTTTTATGATATATAAATAACAAATAGCATAATGTCCACCATACAAAGTGGCTACTGTCGCGTATAGATTGTCTTTAATTAATCCCAGATAGGATTCTCTAATCCAACCCATACTTTAAGTTGACTATGGAAACGTGGACTAACTGACGTGAAATAACTGACTATAGATAGACTTACCCAAGTAAAACAAAGTACATTCAGAGCGCTGGATAACATCTCCCCCATGATTGAGGGGTAGGAAGTCAGCGCCGGGAAGTAGGCGTGCATGTGAGGACTCTGCCAATGGACAATCTGGTGGAAGGGAATTATTCAATCAATTTATATTTACACTGTCATTGTCACCGTTGGATAGAATAAAAATAACATTGGTTTAAGAGATCATTTACAAATATATAAAACGTAGTGACACTTTTATTCAATACTAGCTGACCTGGCAAACTTTGTACCGCCTCAAAATCTATTTATCAAATATATTTCATATAAAATATAGCCTATGTTACTCGTGGATAATGTAGCTTTCGAATGGCAAAAGATTTTTTTAAAATCGGTCCAGTAGTTTTTGAGCCTATTCATTACAACCAAACAAACAAACAAAGTTTTCCTCTTTATAATATTAGTATAGATACATAGTAGTATTTCTTTCTTTGCTTCTTTCTTACTTTTTGTAAGATGACCAATTGAAAGATTTCATGTTCCATTATATAGTATTTCGTATTCAATTTTTACTCTTTTATTATATTATATTATATTTATTTATTATATTTATTATTTTTGTTAATTATGGACACTATTGTGTTATTTCTTTTTATATATTTTTTATTTACATGGTGATTAATAATTGTCAATAAAACTTTCTTCATTACTTTCTGTATTTATATTAAACTTTATTTTGTTCCTTCTTTGTATTATTCTTACATTATAAGTTTATTCAAATTGTAATAAATAATACGAGTAATTATAACCTACTTTAGGTTACAGTAAAATATAACTAACCTTTCCTTTCTTTCTGCCTTTATTTTAAAATGTTTTTTTTTTGAAAGATAAGTAACCTAGATCTTAGGATCCTAAACTCACCCCAGGCATAATATGGTCCTCAACATCCTTGAAAATGTCATCCCATTTCTCCGGCAGCTGGGGCGCCTCGGTCGGCAGCCTCTTGTGGAGGTAGCCCGGCTGCACCCCAGGGTAGACCCGGTGATCCCGGATATTCTCCAGGTAGTCCGCTATATAGTCTACCATCTCCTTCGCTGTTAGGAAAAGGAAATAATTATATTATTAAGGAAGACAATTAACTAGTAATTATAAGGTGGTAGAAGCCTCTGTGGTTAGATTCCGGCGGCACCACCGCCACACCTATTTCTACCTAATAACAGCAGTGTTAAGCGCTGCTGTATGCTGGTTTGAAGGTTGTAGTAAAGGAGACATAATTTTCCGAGGCGTTCTAGCTTAGTCCTCAGGAGTAGCGGCGTATCTGTAACTGACGTCAGGTAGGAATATAATCCTATCTGGGGTTAATTACAGATGTCCATGGGCGGTAGTAGCCACTAAACATAAGGTGGATTGCATGCCCATCAGCCACTCCTACATTATAAAAAAAACCTTTATGTCTTGTACCTATTCTAAAAGCTTCGAGTATTTCGTCTAAAAATCTTAAACTAAAACGTATCTTAAGTCTCCAATTTACTTCAAGAGCCTTGTCCACAAAACCCATCTACGGCTCAAAAGATAAAAGATTGAAAAGAAATAGAAAAAGAAAAAGAAAGGAAGCCGACACTCGTTGACAATGACTCAATTCAATTGAACACAGATGTAAACTCTTCAAAGAGTTAATTCTAATGTTAATCAGTTCTAAAGAACCTATTCTCTGTAGAAATTACTACAGGATATATTTATTTTAAAGAGCTATAAAAATACGTTTTTTAAATCCAACTTTAATTGTTTGTACATTTTTTTAATGTTTGTACATAAAATAAGAATTAAAAATTGAAACATAACTCATACGTTTAAAAAAAATCATTTTATATTCAGGTTCTCAGATAAAAAAGATATAACTTACTTTTAAAGTTATATCTTTTTTATCTTTTGCTGTCAAAATCTGTACCCACTAGCAGCAATGGGTTGAAGACAGAGCATAGATCTTTATGATTATAATATAGGCGTAGCAGACGAACATGCAGTCCACCTGATGCAAGGAACTGCCGCCCATGGACATCTGTAATGAACCCCAGATAACATTAGATTCTTACTAAGGTCGGCTATAGATGCAATTGTACAGGAGGGTTAAGCTGGAACGCCTCGGGAAAGCATGTCTCCCTTACCACACTTCAAACCAGAACACAGCAGCGCTACACTGCTGTTATAACAGAAATATGCGGCGGTAATGCCGCCAGAGTCGAACCACCTTCAACATTTATTATGGGAAGCAGTGATCAGTACTGCATCCACGTAGCAACTTCAATTCAATATAAAAAATAATACACATTAATTATGTACCAATTGTATGCAATAATTAAATATAATGAGCGTAGCAGGATCACTTAATTAGATTAGATTATAATGATTTATAATTATATTTCCATGTTACACTAATCAGGTTATGTAATTTTCAAAACCTATCCATGTAATAACAGTAATAAGTTAATAACTATTTAATATAAATACTAAAATATACTATTTATATTAAATTTATTTGAACTATTATTATTTACTGAAAAATCATCGAATAGCATTTTATATTATATAGTAGCAGATGGCCATGCGATCCACCTGATGGTAAGTGGCTACTGCCGTTTGGACATCTATAATCAACCCCAGATAGGATTATATTCCTAACTATCGGTCACAGATGCGCCGCTACCCTAAGGATTAAGCTGGAACGCCTCGGAAAAGTATGTCTTACCACACTTCAAACCAGAACACAGCAGCGCTTACCGCTGTTATAACAGAAATAGTTGTGGCGATAATATCGGATCATAGATCAAGAAATCACTATTTTTTTTTTATAATATAAGAGTAGCAGACGAGCATGCAGTCCACCTGATGGTAAGTGACTACTGCCGCCCATGGACATCTGTAATCAACCCCAGATGGGATTAGATATTCCTACCTGAGGTCGGCCACAGATGCGCCGCTACCCCTGAGCACTAAGCTGGAACGCCTCGGAAAAGTATTTCTCCCTTACCACACCCTTCAAACCGGAACACAGCAGCGCCTAACACTGCTGCTATTAGGTAGAAATAGGTGTAGCGGAGGTGCCGCCGGAGTCGAACCACAAAGGGTTCTACCACCTAAAAAACCTACCACCATCAATCTACCACCATCTACCACTATCAAGAAATAACAACAATATATATTCAATTTGTTGTTTGTTGTCTCATTGCCAATAACAGTTTGTAGCCTCATAAAGACCGTAGCCGTATCGATTGCCAGCCTTATTGAATTCTACTGAATCTTTCAAATCCCATACAGTTTTATGGTTTCTCTAACCCCTCTGATTCACTTGTTGATTCTTATTGGGGTTTGAAATGAAGTCGTTTGTTTGTTCAACTATATTGGTATATATTTCAATATAAGTTTATATTGAATTGACGATGGAGCGGTCAGTATATAGGACGCTTAGGTCCCGGGTTCGATCCCCGGCCAGACTAAATGATAAATTTAGATTTTTGTTCTGGATCTCGGTGTTTGTATGATCAATATTCGATATCAATAGTGTTGTGAAATTTCTTGATAATCTTACTAATATTATAAATCCGAAAGTAACTCTGTCTGTCTGTTTGTCTCTTCTTCACGCCCAAACCATTGAACCGATTTTAATGAAGTTTTGTACAAAGATAGTCTGAGACCCGAGAACGGACATAGGATAGTTTTTATCCCGAAAATCCCACGGGAACTAGGGATGGCGATCTAAGATCTGTTAATCGGAGAATCGATCTTTTGGACCAAAAAAATTGATTATTTTAATCGACATTAGTAAATATTGAATCGAAAACTATGCATTTGATCAAGCGATGATCTTTTGCAAAGTTGTTGTCCAAGTTGTTGAAGGTTTCAGAGTTGGTACGACCAATTTTCGCCTGATGGCGCCACTGTCGTTCCAATGAAGGTACTAATTTTCAGTTTTATGTATGTTAGTATGTCATATTTACTTTGTTTTAAACGCGGGCGAAGCCGCGGGAAACTAGTGATAAATATAGCGTAGGATAGTAATAAAAAAATGCTTATTGTAGATGTTCGGAATTTGCTCTGAAAAGTGGTCAACGGAAAAATGCAGTTTTTGATAATGTTAATCAAACGTCAAATAAACAAAAAAGTATTGTGGAGTTCTTGATAATGATGATAAAAATAGTTATGGAAATAATCATCATCAACCCATTACTGTCTTACTGCTGGGCACGGGTCTCCTCTCAGAATGAGGAGGATTAGGCCATAGGCCACCGCTAGCCAAGTGGCCTAAGGAGTAACCTCAGGGGTAGCGGCGCATCTGTGGCCGACCTCACGTAGGAATATCTGATCCTATATGGTGTTGATTACAGATGTTCATGGGTAGCCACTTACCATCAGGTGGACTGCATGCTCGTCTGCTACTCCTATATTATAAAAAAATATATATATGTCTATCTATCAACAACATTCTTAACTGCTGCTGTGTTCTGGTTTGACGGACATTCTAATTTAGGGAGAAACACTTATATAAGGCATTCCAACTTAGTCCTACGAGGTAACATGTTTGTGTCTGATTTTAAGAAGAATTTGAAGGGTGTGGTAACGGTGACATACTTTTTTCGAGGCATTCAAGCTTAGTCCTCTGGGGTAGCGGCGCATCTATACCGACCTCAGCTATAAAACTATCTGGGGTTGATTACAGATGTCCATGGACGGCAGTAGCTTACCATCAGGTGGACTGCATGCTCGTTTGGTACCTACATTAATAAAATAACTTGTTCAAGTTTAATTATTCCCTTGAACAACATTCCATTAATTAATATTCTGGTCGCGTACCAAAAACATTACTTAGTACTTAATTCGTAATAATTGATAACTTTACATCAATAACTTTGTAATTATGTTTCAATTAAATGACGTCTGTAATTGCGCTTTTTCAATGTCATTTCAAGATTATGGGGTATTAAGTGTCATTTTTTAATAAATTATATTGCTATGTAGATCAGTTATTACTAGTATGCCTAGTGCAGTGTTGTTCAAACTGTGTCCCCTGGGGGGTCGCAAACTCGCTAAAAGTTGGGAGATTATGACGACAATGACGAAGTGTCATTAAATACAAGAAAGTAAGAACATAACTTTCGAATATATATTTTTACTAAGAAAATATTAATTGAAGGCCTTTTCAACTTTTTACGTACTCAACCGATGTTACATTATGAAAATAAATATAAATGTTGGAGGGATAAGACAAAATAAAATACAGGTTAGAAATAGTAGAAGATAGGAGGTCGCGAATTATTTTCACAAAGTGAGAAAGTCGTGGTGGAAAGATTGAAAAGCGCTGTTTCAGTAATTTGGAATTTGGCTCCGCACTGGCGTCCGGGGTTCAAATCCCGGAGACCTTTAATTATTCGTATTTATGTGAATATTAAAAACTAGTTTTTGGCTGCGGCTTCTCCCGCGTTTAAAAGAAACTAATATAACATACTAATATACATAAAACTGAAAATTCGTACCTTCAACTTTGCTAAAGATCATCACTTGATCAAATGCATAGTTTACGTTTCAATCCTTACTAATATCGATTAAAATATTCGATGTTTTGGGCCCAAAAGATCGATTCTCCGATTAATCGTTCTTAGATCGCCATCCCTAGTTCCCGTGGGATTTCCGGGATAAAAACTATCCTATGTCCTTTCTCGGGTCTCAGACTATCTTTTTACAAAATTTCATTAAATTTGGTTCAGTGGTTTAGGTGTGAAGAAGAGACAACCAGACAGACAGACAGACAGAGTTACTTTCGGATTTATAATATTAGTAAGGATTAATATTACTTGCTTTAACGGTAGACAAACATCATGAAAAACCTACACGCCTGCAAGTTCTTTAAAACTAGGGTTCAAAGATCTGTTTACCATTCCACGTTTGTTAAGTTTAATAGATTATATACAGGGCCGGATTTAGAGGTCTAGAGGCCTTGGGGCAACAAAGGAGTGGAGGCCCCAAATTATTTTCCGAATAAAATGAACAATTTTTTCAGTTGGGTTTTTCAATAACTATTTTTTGTGAAACACAGGTAGATTCTTCTAGTATTCATGTTTGTACAAAGTACTGTAGATAAAGGTAAAACAGCGAAAAAAAATATCAAAGGAAAATATTTTTTTTTACTAGTGTTTACTAGTCGGAATGAAAAAAAAAATCCGACGTCTCTATTGTGGGGGCCCCTCTTTTGTGGAGGCCCCGGGGCTGCCGTCCCGGTTGCCCTCCCTTAAATCCGGCCCTGATTATTATAGCCTAAGGTCTTTTCACTATGGGAGAAGATCTGTGCCCAGTGGGACAGGAATAGATTGATGATGGTGACCTGACTATATTATTAAATAAATGGGGTTTTCATATAATAAATGGAAATAAATTAAAATAACATACCCTTAACACGAAACTCTGTGTGATCCATTCTGGACACCGGTTATGGCCGTTTACCTGAAAAGAAAAAAATCGTTTAAAAAACTAAAAACCACATATACAGGGTGAATTTTTAAAACGGGCCTTCAGGGCCAAATCCGAAACTATAAGGATTAGCGAAAAATGCTGAAAGGAGTTACGAGGCCGATTTTGATAAAAACTAAAACTGCATCGTTAGTTTTTTAAAATAACTTTTTCCTTAGCCGGGAATCTAACGAGTTCATTTTAAAAAAAATACGTCCTCTATATTATTCCACTATTTGATAGTGTTGCTTATAAGGATCAAAATCTGGGAAGTAATGATAAATAACAAACTAAAGAAAAAGCCTCAATTTTAAGAAAATACATATTTTTTCATATTAATTTGGCAGATAAGTTCCAGCCATTTATCAATTTAAACATTTCGCGTATTAATAATTTTTTTGGGCTCAATGATTCAAATCGTCCGGAAGCGGACGTTTTGTTCTCCAAGAATTTATATTTTTATGTTCGACTTAGTTAAGGTTATTTTTAGGACCATTATAATAGATTTAACTTGCTATGGGCGGTGTTTCGTTTAATACAGATGTAAAGTTGACAATTTGCGAGAATGACTTTTTTGAGTCAAATTCGAGTGAGTACTTAACAAAGAGATATTGAAAATCATACTTAACGTTGAAACGAAGTTGTAAACAACAAACAACAAGGATTTACTAATTAATCAGTTACCTGTTTTTATTAAAAAATAAATCCTAAAAACGGCGGTAACTTATTTGCCAAAACTATTACTTTCTCATACTAAGCCGTATGTCATGGTCATAACATCGAATAATTAGTTGATTAACCAACAAATTCTTCAATGGTATGACTTATGTATGTTTCTAAAGAATTATACATAAATCATTTGTTATGTATAATCCTTATGGATTAGTATGCCAATGTATGAAAAAATATGTATTTTCTTCAAAATTTTCCTTTTCCTTCAATTTGTCACATAACATTACTTCCCAGAATTTGATCCTTATAAGCGACACTATAAGATAGTGGAATAATATAGAGGGTGTATTTTTTTTCAAAATGAACTCGTTCGATTCCCGGCTAAGGAAAATTTATTTTCAAAAACTAATGATGCAGTTTTAATTTTTATCAAAATCGGCCTCGTATCTCCTTTCAGCATTTTTCGGTAATCCTTATCGTTTCGGATTTGGCCCTGAAGGCCCGTTTGAAAAATTCACCCTGTATATTATTTAGCATCATGAGCTCCCCGACTATAGAAAACCCTAAGCCCTTTGGGATGTAACGTGCCAAAGAATAGAACATACATAGGTACGCTCGAAAAACATTACCCGTAGGGCAAAGGTTTCTACAAGATTAACTTACACATAATTTACTTTGTAGAATTATCATGCATAATGTACCTTTGAAGGTTTTAATCGGATTATTCAAATAAAATTGTAATCGACTCGCAATTGCAGTGTTTGCGTATATTTTTTTATAATATAGGAGTAGCAGACGAGCAAGCAGTCCACCTGATTGTAAGTGGTTACTGCCACCCATGGACATTTGTAATCAACCTCAGATAAGATGAGATATTCCTACCTGAGGTAGGCCACAGATGCGCCGCTACTGAGGACTAAGCTGAAACGCCTCAGAAAAGTCTGTCTCCCTTACCACACCCTTCAAACCGGAACACAGCAGCGGCTAACACTGCTGTTATTAAGTAGAAATAGGTATGGCGGTGGTGCTGCCGGAGTCGAATCACAAAGAACCCTTTGTGGTTTGAAGGGTGTGGTAAGGGAGACAGACTTTTCTGAGGCGTTTCAGCTTAGTCCTCAGGGGTAGCGGCGCATCTGTGGCCGACCTCAGGTAGGAATATCTAATCCTATCTGGGGTTGATTACAAATGTCCATGGGTGGCAGTAGCCACTTACAATCAGGTGGACTGTATGCTCGTCTGCTACTTCTATATTATAAAAAAATGAATGTGCGTATGTGCGAAATTTCAATATTTTTATTTCTGTATTCAAAAGTTAAAAAGTGAACCTAATTATTAAGCCTCCGCTATCTGTCTCTCGCAGGGGTCATCTCTTGAACCGTACAAATAAGATACTCAAGATTACAGGTAACAATAGTTTTTATTAGAATAAATGAGTTCGGCTTGCAGTTGGGTACAGAGCCCTAAAGAGGTAAAAATTGCTGACCTATAGAAATCCTTACTATCCTTACTAATTCCTTACTTTCCTTACTATTGCTATTTACTATTTTACTATTTACTATTTAATATCCTTATCCTTATCCTTACTCCTTACTAATATTATAAATCCGAAAGTAACTCTGTCTGTCTGTCTGACTGTTTGTCTGTCTGGTTGTCTCTTCTTCACGCCCAAACCACTGAACCGATTTTAATTAAATTTTGTACAAAGATAGTCTGAGACCCGAGAAAGGACATACGATAGTTTTTATCCCGGAAATCCCACGGGAACTAGGGATGGCGATCTAAGTTTGATTAATCGGAGAATCGATCTTTTGGACCCAAAACATCGATTATTTTAATCGATATTAGTAAGGATTGCATTAATCATGACTATGCATTTAATCAAGTGATGATCTTTAGCAAAGTTGAAGGTACGAATTTTCAGTTTTATGTATATTAGTATGTTATATTATTTGCTTTTTGGATATATTTTGACATCCATTGTGGGGCCCTCTTTTGTGGGGGCAGTAGCCCTCCCCCAAATCCGACACCTGACAGTCTATAATCTTCCAATTTTGGGTCAGTATAAAGAAGATATCCAATTAATAAATTCGATCCACGCCTCGAGTAAAAACTGACTAATATCGACTGACGGTTGTAGGGCTTCTTACGCTCCACGGATTATGTACACTGCAATATTTACATTATTCATATGAAGTGGCAAGCTAGCATCACCTGATAATGTTAGGACATGTTCTAACGGATCACAGATACGTCGCCACTCCTGAGGATTAAAATAATAATAATAATAATAAGGTATGCCAGGATTAAGATAGTTTCGGGGTTCCGGGCGGTAAGAGTGGGAGCTCCAACCTCCAACGACCCTGGGAAGGACGGCGGTATGTGTGGTCGCATACCGTCGTGTAGATCGGACGGTGTGGTGATTCAATCTCACGTGGGCGGAGCCCTACGGGGCAGTGCGCTGAGAGGACTCCGGTTGCGTTCCTTTGGAGATCCCGGAGTCCTCTACGCAGCGCCGAGGACGGCCACCGGGGGGTTTAGTGCGGTAAGAGTCCCATATAACCCCGTGTCGCTCCCACGGCACCGGGTACCTTTTGAAGGTTTTCTCCTCGAGAAGAAAAAGAAACAAAAAAAAGGACTAAGATAGTTTGCAAGTGGAATAACCCTTTGTGGTTCCACTCCGGCAGCACCGCCACATTTATTTCTGCTTATTAACGGCTTATAATATAGGAGTACCAGACGAACATATAGTCCACGTGATGGTAAGTAGCTATGCATGGATATTTGTAAACCCAGATAAGATTAGATTCCTAACATTGGCCCCAGACGTGTTACCCCTGAGGATTAAATTAAAACGCCTGGGATAAGAACGCCTCCCTTACCACACCCTTCAAACCGGAACACAGCAGCGCTTGACACTACTGTTATAAGGCAAACATAGGTATGGCGGTGGTGTCTCCGGAGTCGAATTATAAAGATTTCTACCGCTCTATCCAACCAATATTGTAAAAATTAGAACAAATGTACCATAAATGCAACAAAACAGAATTAATTTTATTTGTATAATTGTGTATATACAGGGTGAATTTGTCAAATAGGCCTTCAGGGCCAAATCCGAAACTATGAGGATTAGCGAAAAATGCTGAAAGGAGTTACGAGGCTGATTTTGATAAATACTAAAACTAGATCATTAGTTTTTAAATACCTTTTTCCATAGCCGGGAATGAAACGAGTTCATTTTTGAAAAAAAGTACACCCTCTATATTATTCCACTATCTGATAGTGTCGCTTATAAGGATCAAATTCTGGAAAGTAATGTTATGTGAAAAAATAAAGGAAAAGGAAAATTTTGAAGAAAATACATATTTTTCATACCTTGGCATACTAATCCTTAAGGATTATACATAACATATGACTTATGTGTATTTTTTAGGACTATACATAAGTCAAAACATTGAATAATTTGTTGGTTAAATAACTAATTCTTCGAAGGCCATGACATACGGCTTAGTATGAGAAAGTAATAGGTTGGCAACTAAATTCCCGCCCTTTTTAGGATTTTTTTAATAAAAATAGATAACTGATTAATTAGTAAATTCTATTTTTTTTTGTTTCAACCTTCGTTTCAACGTTGAATATGATTTTGAATATCTTTTTGTTAAGTGATCACTCGGATTTGCCACGACAAAGTCATTCGCGTAATTGTCAACTTTACATCTTTATTAAACGAAACTCTGCGCATAGCAAGTTGCAAATCTATTATAATTGTCCTAAAAATAACCTTCACTAAGTCGAACATAAAAATATAAATTCTTGGAGAACAAAACGTCCGTCTTAATGAATGAAACATTAGGCCAAAAATTGTTAATACACGAAATGTTTAAATTAATGAATGGCGGAAACTTCACTGCCAAATTATTATGAAAAAATTTGAATTTTCTTAAAAATGATGCTTTTTCTTTACTTTGTCATTTATCATTACTTCCCAGAATTTGATCCTTATAAGCAACACTATGAGATAGTGGAATAATATAGAAGTAAGTTGCAGTAAGTTGACGAAGAATATCTTGTTTGTTATGGAGTTTCGCCGCTTTTTCTCCATAACCAAACCAAACCAAATGGTGGTAAATTGACCTTCAAAAAATTCTGTTAGAATTTACTGAGAATGAAATTTTGATATTGTTCCCGCATAAATTAGAAAATTGCACAGGGGTGGTAAACCAAGGGGTAGTCTAATATAAAACACTAGAACTTTGCTATGCGTCGCCTACTTAAACTTCTCTGCTAGAGATATTAATATAAAACTTACTACGACTAGGGTTGCGTAATTAATTTGAGTTGCAATCGTTTTGCCTGTCTGTCTGTTAACTGAAATTATTAGACTTATTTTGATGAAACTTTCACAAGACAAAGGGTTTCGCGACGAATAGATAACATCTTTACTTTGAGAAATCCGGTAAAAAATCTTTGAAAAAAATGGGGTCGCGGCACAAGACACCGCTTTTCGCCAATGTGTCCATATTCATTATATAAAAAGCTGCTATTTTGACAGTACATACAGACAGTACAATTTTATTTATTTACTAGCTGTGCCCCGCGGTTTCACCCGCGTTAAAAAGAAATAACGCGGGTGAAACTGCGAGGCACAGCTATATTTAAAATATAAGTAGTCTAAGTTACTCCTTATTACATCAGCTACCTGCCAATAAAATTCCCGTCAAAATCGGTCCAGCCATTTCAGAGATTAGCCAGAACAAAAACAGACAGACAGACAGATAAAATTTTTAACATGTTATTTTGGTGTATGTACCGTATGTGTATTCATATGCATGTAGTGAAAAGCGGTTATTTCAATACTAGTTAATGCCCGCGGCTTCGTCCACGTTTAAAAGAAAATAATATAACATACTAACATACGAGTACATAAAACTGAAAATTCGTACCTTCATTGGAATGACAGTGGTGCCATCTGGCGAAAATTGGTCGTACCAACTCTGGAACCTTCGTGGGCTCATAGACAACAACTTTGCTAAAGATCATCACTTGATCAAATGCATAGTTTACGATTCAATCCTTACTAATATCGATTAAAATAATCGACTTTTTGGTCCAAAAGATCGATTCTCCGATTAATCGATCTTAGATCGCCATCCCTAGTTCCCGTGGGATTTCCGGGATAAAAACTATCCTATGTCCTTTCTCGGGTCTCAGACTATCTTTGTACAAAATTTCATTAAAATCGGTTCAGTGGTTTAGGCGTGAAGAAGACATAACCAGACAGACAGAGTTACTTTCGGATTTATAATATTAATATTAGAATATTAGATATTAGTAAGGATAAGGATTAAAAACAGACACTCCAATTTTATTTATATGTACAGATATAGGTAGAGCCTTAAAACCATGCCTATTTCCACGCGTGCTCATAATCCAATATATTTCCGCGTGAGAGGTTCTAGGTTTGTGTGTCACTGTCATGTAAACTACATATATATATAACTAGCTGACCCGGCAAACTTTGTACCGCCTCAAAATCTATTTATCACATATATTTCATATAAAATATAGCCTATGTTACTCGTGGATAATGTAGCTTTCGAATGGTGAAAGAATTTTTAAAATCGGTCCAGTAGTTTTTGAGCCTATTCATTACAATCAAACAAACAAACAAACAAAGTTTTCCTCTTTGTAATATTAGTATAGATACATATAAGGTACCTTCTGTAGTTTGACTACGACACCGCCACACATATTTCAGCTTAATAGCAGTGTTAAGCGCTGCTGTGTTCTGGTTTGAAGTGTGGTAAGAGAACTTTACCGAGTTTCAGTTTGGTTCTAAGGGGCAGCAGCGCGACTGTGGCCGTCCTCAGGAATCTAATCTTATCTGGGGTTGATTATAGATGTCCAGTGACAGTAGCCACTTACCATCAGTTGGACATGCTAGTCTGCAACTCCTATATTATAAAAGAAATTGTGATCCGTCACGGGACGCCTGGCAGATGTGAAACATCGACATTATTTTGTAAAAGTAATATGCAGAAAAGAACATATTGTGATAGGAACTAAATATGTCAATATGATAAAATAAAATATTACGATTTTTTTCCAGATAACGATGACTATTTATTGAATAAACATTTATTTTCATTAAATACAAAAAATTACGAATTTATTTCAAATCGTGACTACTTAATTCGTTTAATCAGTGACGCATGCGTCGCCACGCCAGAAATCGGTTTTACGTGCGGCTATAGATGTTTCACATCAAAAATATTTCAGCTTAATAACAGTGTTTTAGGGTAGCTGTGTTCGAAGAGTGTGGTATGATTTCGAAGGTGGTAGAACCCTTCGTGGTTCGACTCCGGCGGCACCACCGCCACACCTATTTCTGTTATAACAGCAGTGTTAAGCGCTGCTGTGTTCTGGTTTGAAGGTTGTAAGAGAGACATACTTTTCCGAGGTATTCCAGGTTGGTTCTCAGTAGCAGCGCGATTGCGGCCGACCTTAGGTAGAAATCTAATCTTATCTGAGGTTGATTACAGATGACTATAGGCGGCAGTAGCTTACCATCAGGTGGACTACGTGCTCGTCTGCTACTCCTATATTATATAAAATAGCAATAATGAAATAAAACGTCTTCTATTTAACGTCTCTATTATGAGAACCCGGGTGGGGGTGCAGTCACCATACTCACGCACAGGGTCCCGGGTTCGATCCCCGGCCAGCCCATCTAAATGAATTTGGATCTGTTCTGGGTCTGGGTATTCGTCTTTGTGAGTGTCCATAACACCCACGACACGAAATCCTAGTGTAGAGCTGGGATAGTAAGCGTCTATTTGCTAAAGGGAAAAGGTCAACAGATTACCTCAAGTAAATACAGGTAATCGATGGATCAAACGACAGATTGTGATGTATGGGCCGGAGATATTTATTTTCGATTTGAAAAATATTTTTACAGTGCATTTTTCTTGACAAAAGTATTAGTTGATATTACTAGTAAAATAGGTTTTTTAAAAAAGTGATACTGGTCATTTTTTTTATATTATAGGAGTAGCAGGCGAGCATGCAGTCCACCTGATGGTAAGTGGCTACTGCCGCCCATGGACATCTGTAATCAACCCCAGATGGGATTAGATATTCCTACCTGAGGTCGGCCACAGATGCGCCGCTACCCCTGAGGACTAAGCTGGAACGCCTCGGAAGTCTGTCTCCCTTACCACACCCTTCAAACCGGAACACAGCAGCACCTAACACTGCTGTTATTAGGTAGAAATAGGTGTGGCGGTGGTGCCGCTGGAGTCGAACCACAAAAGGTTCTACCACCTTCAAATTTAGTTATTTAGTTCAACATTGTCTCACTGCTGGCCAAAGGTCTTACAGAATAAGGTTTTTTCCGAGGCCTTCCAGCTTAGTCTTCAGGGGTAGCGGCGCATCTGTGGCCGACCTCAGGTAGGAATATCTAATCCCATCTGGGGTTGATTACAGATGTCCATGGGCGGCAGTAGCCACTTACCATCAGGTGGACTGCATGCTCGTCTGCTACTCCTATATTATAAAAAAAAAACTTAGTACAGTCAATGCTAAGTGGTCACCGACCCCCTATGGACAGAAATAAGTGATATTGTAGCTCTACTAGCTTTGAAAACACGATACCTTAAACAGTCATTAGACCTAGATTTTGTACCTGTAGTACCGGGACCAGGACCGGGGCCGGAACAGAATAGGGCTACGGTATTATCTGCCTGTCGTAAGAGGCGACGAAAAGGGGGCTTCTAGGGTCACGCGTGGGAGCTCGAACCGCCCGGCCAGCGACTCCGGGAAGGACAGCGGTTTGTGTGGTCGCATATCGCTGTAATCACCAGGGGATGTGAGAGGAGCGTAAATTGCTCCCCCAGAGCGGAGCCCGATAAAAGGGCATCGTGTTAGGAGGACTCCGGTTGTGTTCCGTTAGATATCCCGGAGTTCTCCGCCAAACGCTTAGGACGGCCACCGGGGGGGTTTTTAGTGCGGTAAAAATCCAACATAACCCGGCGTCACTCCCATGGCATCGGGTACCATTTGAAGGTTTCCCCCTCGTCAAAAAAAAAGGTGCGGTGAGCTTAAATACGCAACAGGGCAGAGCCCGAGAAGTGCACCATTTTGGAGAACTCCAATAGTGTTTCGATTGTAAATCCAATACGAAATATACCAATACGTACTTGGGCAGCGCGGAGGACCATGGCCTTCACCCGTCTCACTCTAAGAGACCCACGCCCAGCAGTGGGACAATAATGCGCTAACGAGGACGATCACGTAATAATAAATATTTTTATCATGATACCAATGTGACTTGGTTTTAAAAGATTTTACAGACATTTTGCACACAAACTGAATTAAATCTTCCTTAAAAATTCTTTTGATAATCAATAAGTATTTTGTGCATTTCTCTTGCAAGAAGCAGTGATAGCCTAGAGGTTTAGAAATTCGGCTTCTTGATCGAGGGGTCCCAAGTTCAAATCCCAGGCACGCACCTCTGATTTTTCAAAGTTATATACGTATTAGGAATTAATTGTCACTTGCTAAATGGAAAACATCGTGACGAAACCTGCGTACCTGAGAGATTAAAAAAATATATATATCAAAGGTATGTGAAGTCTACCAATACGCACTTGTCCAGCGCGGTGGACTATGGCCTAATCCTTCTCATTCTGAGAGGAGACCCGTGCCCAGCAGTGGGAGAGTAATGGGTTGATGATGATTATGTGTGTTTCTCTATCACTTCGAATGAATATTCGGAAGTAGAAAAATCATTTAAAACGATTAGTTTGCATAACTTTAGTTATAAGTTTATACTGCTTAAAATGAACGGTGCTGCTGTGTTCTAGTTCGAAGGGTTTTGTAACAATATTAGCAGCAATACAGGAAGACAGTAACCACTTGCCATCAGATAAACTACTTATTACCTACATCAGTTCTATATAAACAGACTTTGAAAGATTTTTTTTTATAATATAGGAGTAGCAGACGAGCATGCAGTCCACCTGATGGTAAGTGGCTACTGCCGTATGGACATCTGTAATCAACCCCATATAGGATTAGATATTCCTACCTGAGGTCGGCCACAGAAGCCGCTACCCTTGAGGTCTAAGCTGGAACGCCTCGGAAAAGTATGTCTCCCTTACCACACCCTTCAAACCGGAACACAGCAGCGCCTAACACTGCTGTTATTAGGAAGAAAAAGGTGTGGCGGTAATGCCGCCGGAGTCGAACCACAAAGGGTTCTACCACCTTCAGAAGCAAAGAATTCAGAAGAATATAGCAAATATGCAAAAACTGCAGAAAAAAAAAGTATCTATGGCTGATCTCAGATAGAACCCTAATGTTATCAAGTGTTGATTACAGATGTCCATGGGCGGCAGTGGTCATTTACCATCAGGTGGGCTGCATGCTTGTCTGCTACTTCTGTTATATAAAATGAAATTTACCATAAGTAGCCACTCATTTCCCTAGAATACCTTCATACCTTACAACATCCCTTAAAGGGTAAGAATACAGCAATATACAGAAAATATAGTAGTAATAGTAGTATATATATATAGTATTACTGCGGCAACATAGTTATACCACCCAACTATTCTGTATTATTAAAGAAATTCTTGTAACTTGTCTCTATAGTAAAGATATTTTCTTATGAAATTGTTAATTGTAATAAAATATACCTATTATATACGTGCATATAATAGGCATTTACTTCGAAACTTTTCAATTGCGATAAAAATAACAATACTATACTTAATACAATAATTAAATATCATATTATTTGATTAAAAATTAAATAGGTAATGATTACCGTAAAATATTATTTTTAGCGTGAAAAAAATATTAAATACGTTTATCAATTTCTGTAAAATTATTATTATTACACGCGGAAATAATTATAAAATTATCAATAACGATAAACCTGTAAATTACACAATACATTTACAATAGAAATTACACTTTACTGTAACAATTGTAAAATCAATAAATACCAATAAAAAAAATTAATAAAAATAAATACCAATAAAATAAAATTATAAGTACTTACAATTCCCGTAGTCACTAACGTAACTTACAATTTATTGTAACACTAGACAATGTAATGTAATGTAATGTAATGTAAATAGCGACAATGAACGAAGTAACACTGTGTGATTGCGATGGAGAATCGCGCTTATATAGGGGGTTGCGCTGTTTGCGGCCACAGTGCATAAGCGGAGCGGGAGCGGAAATCATTGTGTAATTTGTTACAATTTCATAACAATACAATTTTGTGTTAATAAAGTAATGATTTTTAATTTCAATTTGTGTAGATTTATGGAAGAATGGCTAATAAGAAATTAAAATATACGGAAATTAACTCTTGATTATAGGTGTTCGAGCGGTTTTAATTGAAACGTGAGTATAGTTTTTTTTTGCTTATTTATTTATTTAACAAAATCCACAGCTACTAAAATGATATATATAATACTTTCTATGTTAATATACGAATACTAATACGAATTAAACTCGTCGAAAGCTACCAACCTGAAAAGGAAAAGCAAATTTGCAAATAAATGAAAATAGGCAGTAAATCTCCTTTTTTCAGGGTTTTTTTTTAAACTTAACTGCTAATAAAACCTTTTAGGGTTCCATACGCAAAAGGTAAAAACGGAACCCTATTACTAAACCTCTGCTGTCTCTCTCTATCTCTTGAACCGTAATAAGTAGACACTTGAATTGTTTAAAGAATATGTATAACGGTGGCTGCTATAACAAATATCACAAAAAAAGCTCCAAACATTCGGTCTTCTTGTAAATCTCGTCTATTTTCAGGATCTTCTTTTAAACTTAACTGTTAATATATTTTGAGCAATTAACGAAAAAACTAAGTCGTTTTTATTTCATCTTATTGTGCACAAAAAAATATATTTTTGAAATCTTTAAAAACCATTTTCTTTCGTGTCATTCTGAATCTAATGAGCGATTTCTTAAATTTTCTTCGCTTAATCTCTATTATTCATGTTTTTGTAGTTATTGACTAAACTATAGTCCGATCCATAATTAGGTGTCCAAAATATAAACAAAAGTGTTGACCTATCAAGAAAATACGTTTCAAATGGTAATTTCTTATTTTTACCAATATTAAAGTAATACAACGAAAATAAAATAAAAATCTACATAAATAAAGATCAAATGATATTTTCTAATATTTATATCAACTCAATTTCGTTCCATACAGTAATAATAATAAAAACAAGGTTTATGGTAAAAAAATTAAAATGTGATAATGGTAACACAATCGGGATCTAAAACATTTTTTGAGCCGCCATTTTTAAGTTTCATAGTTGATGTTATTCATTTTCGTGATCGTGGTCGAACTAGTGTTTTCTCGTTTCCATAGCGCGTTTGTTAAATTGTGTATAATTATTAGATTTTGATTTTTGTTGGGTTTCTTAAAGTTTTATTTTCGTGTTAATTTATTAAGGTTACGTGTAATCGTATTTTGACAATGACATTTCTTTGTTTACATTTTGGACACCTAATTCTGAATCAGACTATAATAGGCATAAAAATCGCTCCGCTTATGTATATAACCACAAAACGCTAGAGGACACAGCAAACTAGAAAAATGTTCGTATGAATAGTTTTAATAGATTTTCCGGGTAAACTTAATCTCAGATTGTTATCTATCACAACACTTATAATGCGATCTTAGCTTTAACTACTTGATTTAAGTTTCTGACTTAGGTGGAACGCTTTGTTAGATGGTGGTATAACCCTTCGTGGTTCGACACCGCCACGCCTATTTCTGCCTAATAACGGTGTGGTAAGGGAAACATACATATCCGAGGCATTCTAGAGTCCTCAGGAGTAGCCGCGCATTTGTGAGCGACTTCAGGTAGGTATCTAATCTTATCTGGGTTTGATTACAGATGTCCATGGGCGGCAGTAGCCAGTTATGGACATGTGGATTGTATGCTCATCTGCTACTCCTGTATTATAAAAAAACGAACACAGCAGCGCTTAATACTGCAGTTATTGAGCAGAAATTAGAGTATTTTAAGGGAGATATAGGTAGATATCCGAGGCGTTTCATCTTAGTGCAGGTGGCAAGAGTGGGAGCTCGAACCGCCCAGCCAGCGGCCCCGGGAAGTACGGCGGTATGTGTAGTCGCATACCGCATATGTACGAACGCCAAGCTCACCTGGGCGGAGCCCGACGGAGCAACGCGCTAAGAGGGCTCCGGTTGCGTTCCTTTGAAGATCCCGGAGCCCTCTACGCAGTGCCGAGGACGGCCACCGGGGGGGTTTTAGTGCGGTAAGAATCCCACATAACCCTACGTCGCTCCCACGACACCGGGTACCTTTTGAAGGTTTCCCCCTCATAAACAAAAAAAGGCTGTTGTCCTTCATTGTTCACAGGAATATCAAACTTTTTCCTTTACAATTATGTCCCGTGATATGTAATACAAGTGAAATTAGACTTAGACATAGACATAGATTAGATATTATTTGAAGGTGGTAGAACCCTTTGTGGTTCGACTCCGGCGGCACCACCGCCACACCTATTTCTGCCTAATAACAGCAGTGTTAGGCGCTGCTGTGTTCCGGTTTGAACGGTGTGGTAAGGGAGATAGACTTTTCCGAGGCGTTCCAGCTTAGTCCTCAGGGGTAGCGGCGCATCTGTGGCCGACCTCAGGTAGGAATATCTAATCCTATCTGGGGTTGATTACAGATGTCCATGGGCGACAGTAACCACTTACCATCAGGTGGACTGCATGCTCGTCTGCTACTCTCATATTATAAAAAAAAAACTTATCGGGAAGATTTTAGTTGAAGTGACCATATCTATTCGTGGTACTATGATGCACTAATCAACCTGACGTTAAAAAACCTAGTCTTCAAGGGTAGAAACGCAAATTTGGCCGACCTCAGGTTTTTTTAATATAAAGGAGTAGTAGACGAGCATGCAATCCACCGGATGGTAAGTGGCTACTGCCGCCCATGGACACCTGTAATCAACACCAGATAGAATTAGATTCCTACTTGATGTCGGCCACAAGTGCGCCGCTACCCCTGAGGACTAAGCTGGAACGCTTTGGGAAAGTATGTCTCCCTTACTAAGCCCTTCAAACCAGAACACAGCAGCGTTTAACACTGCTATTATGAGGCAGAAATAGGTGAGGCGGTGATACCGCAGGAGTTGGACCACAAAGGGTTCTACCACCTTCAAAGTACCAATCGTACCAAAGGGCACGAAAGGTTCACTGAATTAAACTAGGAATACTATATAGCACTGCTGTTCACCATCTTTAACCCCTTCGAGGGTCGCAACGCATATATTAGGGGATCTTAGAACTTCTGTAAAAAAATAATATAACATTCGTTCAGAAATATTTTTCCACCGAAATGTTAAAGGCTTAATCAATCGAATTATGAATCTAATCGATATTGAATAAGAAAATAAAAAATCATACGGTGTTAATATTTAACATAGTAAAATAAATAAAGAGTGAGGAAGGAAGATAAGGGGGTTGCAATAGTTTTATTTCTGCACGTTTGTCTATTTAAACCTGGACGGGAAACATCATGGTGAAACCAGTATATCTAGGAGTTCTTAAAAAAAGTTTTCAAGGGTATGTAGTCTACCAATTCGCACTTAGCCAGTGTGGGATTATGGCCCATCTCTATCGGCGAGGAGACTCATGCTAGAGCAGTTAATGAACTAACCTTAATCTTATATATAAAATTCTCGTGTCACAATGTTAGTTACCGTACTCCTCCGAAACGGCATTACCGATTTTCACCAAATTTTATATGCATACCAGTAGGTCTGTGAATCGGTATCTATTTTTCATATCCCTAAGTGATAAGGGTTGTTCAACCTTAACATTTTTTTTATTTATATGGCAACACAACGTTTGCCGGGTCAGCTAGTTACCCTATAAGTATTGGCCTAATAACAACAGTGTAATACTGTTCTGATTTGAAGAGATAAGAACTTTAAGAAAACGCATTCATTAATTGTAATACATTTTAATATACTTTTAGTAAAATATTTATTAAGTTGAATAATTGTATTGTTTTAATAATAATTTATTTTCTTTTTTAATAATTGTATTATTAAAGTTACGCATAAATTTTTAAATATTAATTTTTAAGTTCGCATTTTTAAAAAGTGTTATTTATTCTTTTTTTAAATTTTGTAATTTTGTAACGTTTGTGGTGATAATTTTTATTAAGTTTACAATTATTTAATTATTACTTAAATTATTTTTATTAATTTTAAAATGTTTTTTATCATTACGTCAAGTTATTTTTTAATTCCGTCATATTTACTCAGAATACCTAACCATTATTATTAAATAAACAATTAGTCAAAATTATTAAATATGACGAAATAATAACTTAAACATGCCAATTAAAATTACGGAACAAAACCTAAAAATAAGTTATTTGACAAAACACCTTCGATTCGATGTTTACATGCATCGTCTGAGATTTTATCGCTAATGACCAAATTATAAGTTAATTAACAATTATTAAACTAAAATTTGTGTTCAGATAATAATCTACAAGATCTTCGATATAGATTACATTGATAACGCACATATATGACATATTATTATATATATGTTTATCTAAATTAAATATTAATATAATATTACGTCGTAAGGATGTGTAAGACTTATATAACCGCAAATTAAATTTTGTGCTCATTAAAAATGTGTTTAGGGAACTTATTCCGTGTAAAAATACGCCATATAATAAATATAATTTGATATCTATTATTTATAGACCGCCCGTGAACATCTATAATCAACCCTAGATAGGAATTCTATGTAAAGTTAGTCAAAAAGGGTTAATATTTATAATAAATACTATACTATATATATACAGAGTGAATTTTTCAAATAGGCCTTCAGGGCCAAATCCGAAACTATAAGGATTAGCGAAAAATGCTGAAAGGAGTTACGAGGCCGATTTTGATAAAAACTAAAACTGCATCATTCGTTTTTTAAAATATCTTTTTCCTTAGTCGGGAATCAAACGAGTTCATTTAGAAAAAAAATACACCTCTATATTATTCCAATATCTGATTTTGATCCTTATAATATAGAGGTGTATTTTTTTTCAAAATGAACTCTTTCGATTCCCCGCTTGGGAAAAAGATATTTAAAAAAAGTAATAATGCAGTTTTAGTTTTTATGAAAATCGGCCTCGTAACTCCTTTCAGCATTTTTCGCTAATCCTTATAGTTTCGGATTTGGCCCTGAAGGCCCATTTGAAAAATTCACCCTGTATACTGACTTTAATGGATTCTATATAATGCAGGCACGCTTCGTGGTTCATATCCATAACAGCATTATCCATAAAAGGTGGTAGAACCCTTTGTGGTTCAACTTCGGCGGCACCACCGCCACACCTATTTCTACCTAATAACAGCAGTGTTAGGCGCTGCTGTGTTCCGGTTTGAAGGGTGTGGTAAGGGAGACAGACTTTTCCGAGGCGTTCCAGCTTAGTCCTCAGGGGTAGCGGCGCATCTGTGGCCGACCTCAGGTAGGAATATCTAATCCTATCTGGGGTTGATTACAGATGTCCATGGGCGGCAGTAGCCACATCAGGTGGACTGCATGCTCGTCTGCTATTCTTATATTATAAAAAAAAAAAAGCAGAAGACCTACAGTGTTTCGGTTCGAAAGGCGTGGTAAGGAAGACATACTTATCCGAGGTGTTATAAGAAACCTTACGCTTCGATTCTGTGATTACCTAGCAAAGAATCCAATCTTATCTCGGGTTGATTATCTCGTTATTTATAATCAATCTATCTAATTTTATACCGATCGAAGATCAATTACTTTTTGCTAGAATTGTCAAAACGATCTTTAGTACGCAAATGTTTTATAGATTGAATATTTATAACGTAGCGGTGTCCATGGTCGGTAGGTAACCATCTTGTCCCTGCAGAACCGGGATCAGAATACGGTTACGGTTAAGACATTTATTTTCTGAAAAGATTTTACAAAAATCGCTTACTGAGGAACTTACAATTATTACATAATAAAAAAAATCTTAGCCAATTAACATATTATGATATTGTTTGTTAAAGGGTGAGTGTAAAAGTATATTGTCAAGTGTGCAAATGATTCGTAAGTATGCGAAGCGTGTCCCTGTAGTTCCGGGACTAGAATAGGGCTACGGTATCCTGCCTGTCGTAAGAGCCGACTAAAAGGGGCTTCCGGGGTTGCGGGCGGCAAGAGTGGGAGCTCGAACCGTCCAGCAAGCGACCCCGGGAAGGACGGCGATATGTGTGGTCGCATACCGTCGTGAATACCAGACGGTGTGGAGAGCGCCTGCGCTCACCTGGGCGGAGCCTGGTGGGCAACACGTCCAGAGGTCTCTGGTTACGTTCCGTAGGAGATCCCGGAGTCCTCTTCGCAGCGCAGAGGACGGCCACCAGGGGGGTTTTAATGCAGTATAAGTCCCACATAACCCCGTGTCGCTCCCACGGCACCGGGTACCTTTTGAAGGTTTCCCCCTTGTAGAGACAAAAAAGTATATGTTCTTTTACCACTTCTTTATAATAAAAAAAAGAAAAATGGCCACCTGTCTTTACTTTCAATAAAAAAAGTATAGGCGCCTGACATTTACTGTCAACTTCATCTAATAAAGCTATAAATTCTAGATTATAGGTATCATCTTCGGTTTCAGTAGCTACTAGCTAGCTAGTTACTATGCATTTTAATGCATTCAAATAAGGTCACATGGTCTATTATTGAGAAATGGAAATATTAATTAACGAGCTTTCGCCCGCGGCTTCGCTCGCGTTACGAAGTAATATTTTCATCCCCTATTTTATCCCCTTGGAGGTAGAATTGATCAAAATCCTTTCTTAGCGGATGCCTACGTTATAACATCTACCTGCAGGCCAAATTTCAGCCCGATCCGTCCAGTGGTTTGGGCTGTGCGTTGATAGATCACTATGTCAGTCAGTCACCTTTGAGTTATATATATTTAGATTAGATTAATAGACATATATATTTGTAATCAACCACAGATAGGATTAGATATTCCTACCCGAAGTCGGCCACAGATGCGCCGCTACCCCTGGGGACTAAGCTGGAACGCGTCGAAAAAGTATCTATGTTAGCTTTTTACACTCACAACCCCACACTAGGATTCTGTTTCGTACACATAAAAATACTCAAAACACCCAGACCCAGCTCTTCAAGAGGGGTGTAAAAAGAACTCTCATACAAAGCCGGCGATGCATTGGCGACTCCTCTGGTGTTGCAAATATCCATAGGCGACGGTGACTTTCCATCAGGTAGCACGTCTGCCTTATCGTTAGGTTAAATATAAAAAAAACCAGAACATAGACCTATTTGTTTTTTACAGACGAATCAGTATTTAATTATTTTCAAAGATATCGATCTTAAATGTTATTATCCTCATTAATATATCTAATTAGACAACTCTTATTATTTAAGGATAGTATGACATATTACAAAATAGGCTATATAGTGTGACCTTCAACCAAATTATTAGTTAAAATATTAATTTAAAATATGGGTAGAGCAACACAAGAAAACCATGTTATGTTTTTGTTATAATATATTATTTATATATATATTTATTAATAATTATTCTCTTTTTGTTATTTTTTATAACTCTGTAAATGAAATAATTGGCTAATTGCGAGCCGAGTTGGGTTCCGTACCACCAATATTTTTTTGTTCTTTTTTTTAATTACTTTTAGCAGACTAAGCTAAAAAAAGTCAAATCCACTAAGTTTCTTACCGGATCTTCTCAGTAGAGGTCGCGTTCCGATCCGGTAGTAGTTTAAGAAAAATATTGTAACTGACAATTTTTAAGTGCCGCCGTTGGCCTATACAAAATAAATATATTTCATTCATTTCAATACATTCTTACGGAACCCTTTCCACGCGTGTCATCTCGCACTTGTCCAGTTTTATATTATCATCTGACATTGTAAAGGCTAGTTCGGAAAATCCGATTTCAACCAGTTACTAAAATTTTGTTTGTGTCAAATACCAAAATTCGTCCGGTTTTCTTTGACTTAAAAAATATGCAAAATATTGCAAAAATATTTGAAATTAAAATGGGCTATTTAGATAGACATCTGAAATGTTAATTTTATTTCTGATTTTAATGACATATTCTTATGAATAAAATTCGGATATGCTTGAATAACTTATGACAGGAAATAAACTATTCGGAAAAATAATTGTACTTGAACGTGTGGTCATTAATCCCCATGGTCATTGTTACTAGAACAGCACCCTTACCATGAGTTTTCAAAACGTCTCACAGTCACTCTGTTCCGTTTGCTTAGTAGACTGACTTCACATACCTTTGAAAACGTTTTTTTTTTAAGATTTATCAGGTATGCATATCGTTATTTATTTATGTATATCGTTAAAAAGTGATAATTTCTAATACGTACATAACTTCGAAAAATCTGTGCGATCCTCGGATTCGAACCTCGGACCCTGACAGCTGCGCTAAATGTTTTATTTTTTTTATTTTATGGAAGCAAACAACCTTGCATTTCATATTAATCATTTTTATTTGATATAATTTTACCCCTCGATGAAACATGCCTGAGACTATCTATAATATTTGTACAGTCCGCGTAAAACTGCTAGTCCGCTCTGAATATAGAAATGAATCGCGTCGCCATAGCAAATTGTATGACTACAGCTCGCAACAACTTCAGAGTGTACTAGCAGTTTGGCGCGGAATATAACATTAATTATATTAAATGTTCGAAGAATTTCCGGGTTATTTTGAAACCAAAAAATAAATATATGTACTTTACGTCCATTATAGCTGAAATCGACTTGTCGAATTGAACTCCATCTAGTGGCGTGTTGTATTACTATTTAGTTTACAATCATAGTTTTTACCGTTTAAAATAGATGGCGCCACTCGTCTTATACCTCGTTATTTTATTTAAATAAAACCTCAAGGCATCTTTTAAGATAAATTATACTTTAAATAAATACCTATTTAAAACATATTTAGTTTACCATAGAATTATGATAGAATCTAAAATATTATAATAATACTTTATAGCAAGAATCTCACAGAGCTTATTCATGCTACATGCTAACGTAGTTTTAACTTATTCGCTAGATGGCGTTATTCTCAATTTATTAATTTGTATGTATTTGAAATCAAGTCATTTTCTTTATAATCAAGTATTAGGTACCGTAATATTATAGTATGTTACATATAGTAACGTCATTATAGCACTAATTGTAATTACCTAACTATTATACTACTATATATTGCTTTTGACATTGTATTCTTTATTATTTTAATGAGTTTAAAATTGTAACTATAGCTGGGTATCATCATACGAAAATGTAAACGGTATTATTAACGGATCCTAATTGAAAATTTTAAATTATTGTTACATTAGCTTAGTATGTTTACTTATAATTAATTTAAATTGCTACACCCTTACAGGGTTTCATGCCATTGTACCAAAATTTGTAAAACCTTTATATGTATGTGATAACTGCATGATTCAATAAAGATTATGATTATGATTATATAATCATCATGTAATTACCAATTTATTTGTATAAATACACCTGACTTTATATTTCATTTTGATAGTAAAAAATATTTATAAGCAGCGGAAAATCTAAGTCTGTTTTAAAAATATGTGCTTATTAAAAAATAATTATCATTATTATTATTATTATTTTATAACATAGGAGTAGCAGACGAGCATACAGTCCACCTGATGGTAATTGGCTACTGCCGCCCATGGACATCTGTAATCAACCCCAGATAGGATTACGTATTCCTACCTGAGCTCGGCCACAGATGCGCCGCTACCCCTGAGGACTAAGCTGGAACACCTCGAAAAAGTATGTCTCCCTTACCACACCCTTCAAACCGGAACACAGCAGCGCCTAACACTGCTGTTATCATGCAGAAATAGGTGTGGCGGTGGTGCCGCCGGAGTCGAACCACAAAGGGTTTTACCACCTTCAGTTTCATTTGCTCTAACGGTGAAAGAAAACATCGTGAGAAAACCTATACGTATAAAATTTCTTTAAAAAAAATCTCTTAAGTTGTCTGAAGTCTACCAATTCGCATTTAACTTGCTCACTAAACCCTTTTCAAGATTATTATTTTGGTAAATGATAACATTTATTGTATTTATTTATTACGAGGTTTTGCCCGCGGCTTCGCTCGCGTTACGAAGTAATCTTTTCATCCCCTATTTTATCCCCTTGGGGGTAGAATTGATCAAAATCCTTTCTCAGCGGATGCCTACGTCATAACATCTACCTGCATGCCAAATTTCAGCCCGATCCGTCCAGTGGTTTGGGCAGTGCGTTGATAGATCACTATGTCAGTCAGTCACCTTTAAGTTATATATTTAGATATAGATAGAAGAAGTATTAAATACATAGTATAGTCCGCGCAAAACTGCTTGTCCGCTCTGAAGTTGTTGCGAGCATGTGTAGTCATACAATTTGCTATGGCGACGTTTCAACTCATTTCAATATTATCCTAGGAAAGGTGAAATAATCCGTAACGAAAGATTTAAATAATTTTTATTTTTAAAATTAAATAAATATTACACTTAATTTTTATAAATGCATCGTAAATTTTTTAATAAATAAATTTTACATTATAAAGTTTTACAAATATGTATGTGTAAAAAAATATAATTTAATAATCGTAAATAAATCCTTATGTTAAAACTTTTTGTGCTTAAATAAATAAATTAATAATTGATAATAAATTACTTATTTCCTATTAAGTCAGCACAACCTTTTTAGGAATGTATAAAATAGTTTTTTTTTTTTTTAATTTGTTACATACTTTATTACATATTTTAATATTATCTTAAGACATTTTTTGACATACTTTGGAATATAAAAATACATAATTTTTTAAATCCTTCAAATAATTCAATCTTATTGCAAAGATTATTACAAAAATGGGTAATATTTTTTTGCACATTTTTTCTACGATTTTAAATTTGTTGGACAAAATAAAAACTGAAAAAGTACTGAACTATTTCGTCGTTACTTATTTTAATAGTCAAAACAAATCAAAACAGATGATTCGTTGATAAAAATAGAGTAAGAGTGTTATTAACTGTTTTTCGCTTATTATTTTAAAGATAAAAATCATTATCATTAAAAACATGCAAAAACAGCACTGAAATATTTTTTACACATTAGCATAAACTTGAGCTAAATTAATAATCTCTCATTAAAATTCTTGATTTCGTATATTACAAATATTTAGCATCTAAAACTAATATTAGAAAGTATTTATCAATTTCTTAATCATATCAACTGACTCATTACTTCCTATACTTTCTATATACGCCGTAGCTTTCTTCGCATGTTCTTCATGTAACAACTTAGTTTTATCAACCGCATCTGTTTTCAAGATATTAAATTTCAAATCCTCATAATCAACATCTTTAACATCATTTTTCGCTTGATCGATAATTTTGTATAGATCTGGGTTACCTTCTAAAGCGAATAAAACAGGAGCACTTGCTAGGCAGAACTGTTCTTTCTTATCCGATGTTAGTTTTTGTATTTCTGTCGCTGCTTGCCAAGCTAAACCAAGATTACAGCCGAAATGGAAAGCATAGTTTTGGATGTCCCGATTTTGTCTACTCAGTAACATAGCTGATTGACAAGATCTGCCTAAGAGACTAACACCGTTGTAAACTGTTCGCGCGGTCCATTCTTTGCGTGGTTTCCCCAAAACATCGTCAGCTGCTATTGATGTTGTATCGAAGGTTATATTGAAGTCATCTTGGGTTCGTTTCGGCTTGCCCGGTAGTGGCATGTTTTGTTCATCTCGATCCCCAAAGAACTCGCTTTCAGACAAATCTTTAAGTGCAGTTGACACAGTGTACAGCACATCAGCGTTTTTCAGACCAGCTAGCATAGCGTTGGCTGTAACTAATAAATAATCTCCAAGTAAAATAGCTATTTTATTCCCGAATATAGCAGATTCTGTGTTTTTAGATCGCTTCGCAAAGGGTACATTAACAATTCCTCTGTGGATCAAGTGTCCTGTTCTCATCATTTCGGTTAGTTCCGCTAGTTGACGCTGTTGTTCATCTATTGCTTTTAGGTGTTGTGTTGATGCGACTGTCTTCACGGATTTTGATAGGAGAAGAATGATTAAGCCCCAAGGTTGTAGGTTCTTTGAGTCGCCGTAAAGAACGTTCTTGGCTGTTTGCATGACGAGGTGGTTGCTGCCAACCTGGAAAGAGAATTTTAAATTTATGTTAGTATTATTATTATAATTATTTGCTTGGTTTTCTTACTCTCTATTTGCAAGGATTTCTATACCACGGCAGAGGGTAATGTTTTTCGAGCTTACATGTGTATGTTTTTCTCATTCTTTGGCACGCCCTGTAGCTCGAACACCTTGACGAATTTTAACATATGAGGTGTCATTGGATTGGTTGATCTAATTTGTGGAACTAACATAGGCTATAGTTTTTAATAGTCGTTTTTTTATTTTATAATAAGCAAATTAACGTACAGTCTATCTGGTGGTATAATATTATCCAACTGGCGCTCATAGACATCTGTAATCAACCCCCGATAGGGTAAGAGTCCTACTAGCGAGAGACAAAGTTGTCCGCGTAAAACTGCTAGTCCGCTCTGAATATAGAAATGAATCGCGTCGCCATAGCAAATTGTGTGACTACACCTGCTCGCAACAGCTTCAGAGCGGACTAACAGTTTGGCGCGAACTATACCTTCCTTACCTTCAAACCAGAACACAGCTATGCTTAAAATAAAAGGTATGAATTCCTACAAGACAGTGACATTGGTGGTATTAATTCTTACTGAAATAGTTGTGGCGATGGTGCATACGGAATCGAACCACATCTGGTTCTACCTTCAAATGACCAGATATCGTTTTTGTTGTTACATTGTATATTTAAATTTCAATTTTTATTCTCACATTGGGAAAAAAATATAACACGTTTTTATACTTTTAATTGTTCTATTCTTAATCTATACATGGAATCATGAAGGTTGAAATGTACTACAAAACATTGTATCATAAACTTTAGTGTGTTCTGTGAACGCTATTCGAAGATCGAATCGATCTATGTCGAAGGTAAAACCCTAAGAACCTTTTGCACTTTAAAAAATAAATAATAAAAAAAACGCTTTCTACACTCCGAATTCCGTGTCGTGGGTGCCATGGACACACACATAGACCAATACACAAACACCCAGACCCAGAAACAGAAATCTAAATTCATCATTTAGATATCTGTCTGGCTTGGGATCGAATCAGAGACCCTTTGCGCGTCAGACCAGTATGGCGGTCGCTCCGTCACGCGGGTCGTCAATCCGAATGCACCACCGTCACACCTATTTCTGTCAAATAATGGGAATGTTAAGCTCTGTGTTTCGCTTTGAAGGGTGTGGTAAGAGAGACATGGTTATCCGAGGCGTTCTAGCTTAGTCGTCAGGGGTAGCAACGCATCTGTGGTCGAACACGGGTAGAAATGTAATTTCGTCTGGGGGTGATTACAGATATAGCGGCAGTATTTGCTTATACTGTGGTTAAGGCGTCCATTTTAGTCCTCATATATTAAAACAGGAGGTTTTAAAAGATAGAGATAAAGGAGGTATTTAAAGGAAATTGCTAGTTCGCTCTGATTTTTTTTTTATAATATAGGAGTAGCAGACGAGCTTGCAGTCCACCTGATGGTAAGTGGCTACTGCCGCTCATGGACATCTGTAATCAACCCCAGATAGGATTAGATATTCCTACCTGAGGTCGGCAACAGATGCGCCGCTACCTGAGGACTAAGCTGGAACGCCTCGGAAAAGTATGTCTCCCTTACCACACCCTTCAAACCGGAACACAGCAGCGCCTAACACTGCTGTTATTAGGTAGAAATAGGTGTGGCGGTGGTGCCGCCGGAGTCGAACCACAAAGGGTTCTACATTCAAAATATAGAAATGAGTCGGGTCGCCATCGCAAATTGTATGACTACACCTGCTCGCAACAACTATAGAGCGCCGCATACCTATTTCTACTGTGATGTAGTGTAAAGGTTGTGGATGCCGGCTGACTTGTAAGTCGTCTTATCTATGCACTAGCTGACCCGGCAAACTTTGTACCGCCTCAAAATCTATTTATCAAATATATTTCATATAAAATATAGCCAATGTTACTCGTGGATAATGTAGCTTGCGAATGGTGAAAGAATTTTTAAAATCGGTCCAGTAGTTTTTGAGCCTATTCAATACAACCAAACAAAGTTTTCCTCTTTATAATATTACTAGCTGAATCGGCAAACTTTGTACCGCCTCAATATCTATTTATCAAATATATTTCATATAAAATATAGCCTATGTTACTCGTAGATAATGTAGCTTTCGAATGGTGAAAGAATTTTTAAAATCGGTCCAGTAGTTTTTGAGCCTATTCATTACAACCAAACAAACAAACAAGGTTTTCCTCTTTATAATATTAGTGTAGAAGTATAGATAAGGCGACCATCTTAGTTCTCAACAATGTCAACTGTCAACGTATCTGTGATCGACTTCAGTACCCTTAGTATGAGTTTTTACGTTTTGACAAAAATGACTGTCTTTGTATTTATTTACGAATTTGTCCATATATTTCCAATCAGTTCTGATACAGTCCGCTAGGGGCGCTAGGGGCGCAAAAAGGTTTTTGTAAAAACCTAAAACCTAAGGATACAGGTAGAATCCCTGTAAAATATGAAGTTGATTACAAATTTTTAATCTCGGGACTGACCTTAGCTTATGTTACTTGTAGAATACTCGGATACTCTACTTTCCAACTTCAATTTTATAATATAGTTTAAAAAAACTAAAGTACCTACACGTTTTTATAGAAATCAAACTAAAAAATATAAAATACACTTAGAAAAATTTTAATGAAAAATTGTATTAACAACAAAAAAGATATATTTAAAGAAAGCGTGGGGTGCACACTCTCGGTAGTTATAAATATTTTACTGACAGACATGAGCAGAAGGACCAACACTTTGATATTTTCAAAAGCACCCACGCTTTTTTATTTATACTGCTGTTCACATTAAGCATCCACAAAGCGTCATAATTATAAGGATGTATGTTGATCTCTTTCTACTGAAAAACGGTTACTCACTGACAAACATACAAGTGAAGCTAATATAAAGCGTGTAAAAACATACTCGTTAACAAAAATGTGGTCATATCAAGCTAAGAGTTCTTTTTACTTTTTGATTTACTTTCACTTTACGAATGTTACTTAAATGTAGAGCACGAGATAATAATAAACTTTGATGATGATAAAATTGACTTACATTCGTATTACGATCGTAAAAACAAAAAATGAAAGGAACAAAATATTTAAAATGTTGTTCTAAACAGACTTTTTTGTGAATAACAAATAGTCCGCGAATTGGTTCTTTTGTATTTTTTTACAATAAAAATTAAAATCATTAATAAAATTATAAAAATTAAAATATTAATATTTTTTGAAATAAAACTCCAGCATTTAAATAATATCAATTCTTGCAATAAGCAATATTTTTTTAGAAAATTAAATTTTAAGCTAACTTGAGCCGCGATAGTGACTGAACAAATTAAATTATTTTGAAAATATTAAAAAAATATATAAATTCATATAAAATCGTTACAAACTTGAATCCTTAAATAAATAAAGTATATTTAAAAGTTATCTTTGTTATTTCTTTCATTCATTTAAATCTTTTATTTGTATTTTAATTTATGTTAACAAGTAATTAATAATTACTGTGTTTATTTAAATTAATATACATAAACTAAACTAAATACTATTAACTAAACATGTATTAATTGCCGTAATTTTTCAAAAAATTTTTTTTATTTGTTCTTGATATTTATATTTTTTTATTTGGATTTATTTGCAACAACGAAAAAAAAAAATAAATAAACTCACCAACTTCCGCAAATAAAGCGCTAAGTTAGCAAACTCATCGCTTAATAGGCACCGGAGATTCATAAAAGAGGTCGGATAGCCGACAACTTTCTCCGCTTCACGTATTATATTGCTCCAATTTGTGAACGGTGGTCGTAATAATATTAAAATCTCATCTTTCGTTAAACTCGCCATAGTCGACTCTAACCTTTTCTGGAAGAATGGCGCGCGTCTCAATACGCGGGAAAGCAACGCCATTTTTATTGACACTTTTATTCCTAATTTAAATTTTACCGCCAAGCGTACGCAGTCAGTGCGAGTGACTGACTGTAGAGCAATGATAGATGTGTCTAAGATCTATAGTTGCCATAATTTACTTTTAAATTAGCACCTACATTCGTGTCAAGTGTATGGAGATGTTAATAATTAAGAAGTATTACGGCATATAGAACCACGTTAATTGTTATTCGAGGTGACGGAAATTTTAAACAGTATATTATTTATTTTAAATTTTAATCTTTGAAAAATCTCGTCTATTTTTTTTCTAATTCGCTATTTAATTCTTAGTTATGTAGGTATAGTATATATCCATACTATAAAGAGAATCCAAAAAATTAAATAGTATGTAAATCGTTTTCCTCGAAAATTTTCTAAGTTTGGCATAGCTATTTCATCCACATACTTTTATTACTTTACATTGATTTACTCTTGTATTTACAGTTTTTTTTAATAATTGGGGTATTTATCATATAACTTAAGTTTATTAAAATAATTACATTACAATATATTAATATTACACAACCAATTTACTCCATATTAATTTTATTTCAACAGTAAGATTTTACTATTTTATTACAAATTTAAAACTATAAATAATAAAAAATCCTATATTAAATTTTAAGTAACAAAACTTGAAATTAAAATCTCCCTATTAGTTGGTAAAATACGTACACTGGCAACACTAAAAACGCTCTTGACCGTGAAAAGTGGAATGCAGTAATAGATGACTGAGTATTATAAACAAAACAAGAAATCTCGAACCATTTATAACTACAAATGATTTTGGACTTTATTTCTTGAGCCCACGATGTAATTATCACTTTATTGACGTCGTGGAGAAATTTGTTCGACGACCATTTTAGTTTTGCGCTTGTCATTGATATTGACATTCCAAATTCAAACTTATGTTATGGACTTAAGAAGTAAAACGTATTATGAGAAACGCTTTAGTAAGTTTGTTGAAATTATTAACCAGTTTAAATAGATCTCTCCTTTTATGTATACTAGCCCCGATTTTCTCCATATTAATGTCATGAGAGAGAGGTGAGGTAGGTCTTATGATTTTGGGTATGTATCTGAGATTCTTTTTTCGAAAGTTTCTATTGAGACGCTGACCGTTCGATCTTATTTCTGATATGAATTATGGCGTCTCTTACTAGCGGTCCCGGGTTCAATCCTACTCTAATGAGTATTAATATACAGGATGAATTTTTAAAACGGGCCTTCAGGGCCAAATCCGAAACTATAAGGATTAGCGAAAAATGCCGAAAGGAGTTACGAGGCCGATTTTGATAAAAACTAAAATTGCATCATTACTTTTTTAAATTAACTTTTTCCCTAGCCGGGAATCGAACGAGTTCATTTTGAAAAATTAATGCATATCTATATTATTCCACTATCTGATAGTGTTGCTTATAAGGATCAAAATCTGGAAAGTAATTATAAATGACAAACTAAAGGAAAAGCCTCAATTTTAAGAAAATACATATTTTTTCATATTAATTTGGCAGTTAAGTTCCCGCCATTCATTAATTTAAACATTTCTAACATTTTTTTTGGCTCAATGTTTCTAATCATTCGAAATGGACGTTTTGTTTCCCAATAATTTATATTTTTATGTCCGACTTAGCTAAGGTTATTTTTAGGACCATTAAAATAGATTTACTTGCTATGGGCGGAGTTTCGTTTAATACAGATGTAAAGTTGTCAATTTGCGAGAATTACTTTTTAGAGTCAAATCCGAGTGATTACTAAAAAAAGAGATATAGAAAATCATATTTAACGTTGAAACGAAGTTGTAAACGACAAACAATAAGAATTTACTATTTAATCAATTATCTATTTTCATTAAAAAATAAATCCTAAAAACGGCGGTAACTTATTTGCCAAACTATTACTTTCGCATACTAAGCCGTATGTCATAGTCATAACATCGAATAATTAGTTCATTAACCAACATATTCTTCAATGGTATGACTTATGTCTGTTTCTAAAGAATTATACATAAATCATTTGTTATGTCCTTAAGGATTAGTATGAATGTATGGAAAAATACGTATTTTCTTCAAAATTTTCCTTTTCCTTTAATTTGTCACATAAAATTACTTCCCAGAATTTGATGCTCATAAGCGACACTATCAGATAGTGGAATAATAATGTAGAGGTGTATTTTTTTCAAAATGAACTCGTTCGATTCCCGGCTAAGGAAAAAAATATTTTAAAAAACTAATGATGCAGTTTTAGTTTTTATCAAAATCGGCCTCGTAACTCCTTTCAGCATTTTTCGCTAATCCTTATAGTTTCGGATTTGGCCCTGAAGGCCCGTTTTAAAAATTCACCCTGTATATTAATACTCTAAATGTATTAATATATAATATCTCTATCTATCTCTAAATCTACCTATCTATCTCTATCTCTAAATATATAATTAATAAATAATAATTCGAATATTAATTAATATTGGAATATTAATTCGAAGATATTTTTGTATAAATATTATGTTGTCACTTGTTTTTAGTGTTTTATAAATTTAATATTAAGAAATGAGAAGTGATAGATTAGTGGTTTGACTTTAAAATTCGACTTCTTAAAATGAGGTCTGGAGTTCAATTCCCAGGCGTACCTACTTCTGATTTTTTGAAGATAAGCGTATTTTACAAATTATTTTATTATAGTTCCTATTAGTGATCGAAGATTATAACGTGTGTTTTCGGAACCTACACATCTGAGAGTTCCTTAAAATAATTATCAAAGACTAGTTTTCGCCCGCGGCTTCGCCCACGTTTAAATGAAAATAGTATAGCATAGTAACATACACTGAAAATTCGTACCTTCAACTTTGCTAAAGATCATCACTTGAATAAATGCATAGTTTACGACTCAATCCTTACTAATATCGATAAAAATATTAATTCTCCGATTAATCGATCTTAGATCGCGATCCCTAGTTCCCGTAGGATTTCCGGGGTAAAAACTATCCTATGTCCTTTCTCGGGTCTTCGACTATCTTTGTACAGAATTTCATTAAAATCGGTTCAGTGGTTTAGGCGTGAAGAAGAGACAACCAGACAGACAGACAGAGTTACTTTCGGATTTATAATATTAGTAAGGATTGTGGAATCAACCAATCTGCATGACCTAAGCCCTTCTCATTATGAGATGCTACTTGTGCCCAGCAGTGGCATAGAAATGTAACTAATGGTGTGAAATATTAAACGATATATTAAATGTCGCTTCTTTGCAAGAATAATGGCACAAGTAAAAAAGGCAATTTTCCAGGAGAGCCAGTTTAAAATTAAACAATGTTTTTGTATCGAAATCTTTTATTTAAATGAGAATTAAAATATGTAATGTAGTGAATTAAAGTATGTAACCACAGTACTGTTAGGACACATTAAAATAGGAAATATTTGGAATTAAATTGAATCTTTAACAGAAAAATGAATTTTAAGTTGTGCCATTCTTGCAAAGAAGCGATATTTGACTTTGCCAGTTCTACTTCCCCGGTCAAATTATAATGACTACCAAAATCATCAAAACATATAGTAGAAAGACATTCATTTGAAGGTGGTAGAACCCCTTGTGGTTCGGCTCCGGCGCCACCATCTATTTCACACACCTATTTCTGCCTCATAACAACAGTGTTAAGCGCTGCTGTGTTCCCGTTTTGAAGGGTGTGGTAAGAGAGACATACTTTTCCGAGGCGTTCCACCTTGGTCGTCAGGTGTGGCCGACCTCAGGTAGGAATACCTAATCCTATCTTGGGTTGATTACAGATGTCCATAGGCGGCAGTAGCTTACCATCAGGTGGACTGCATGCTTGTCTGCTACTACTATATTATAAAAAAAAACTGTTTTGGATTTCTGTCGTTAATAAAAAATATGCCTATTATATTTACAATTATTTATTAAAACATAACATAAAAATGGCATATTTAAGATCACAACATAATAATTAAAAATGTGCTTTTAGGCAATAATTATTACTGGCCTTAACGATGCACCATGGTGAGAAAACCTACTTGTTTTTTGAAAAACTAGCTGACCCGGCAAACGTTGTGCTGCCATATAAATAAAAAAATGTTAAGGGTAAACAACCCTTATCACTTAGGGGTAAGAAAAATAGATAGTAGCTGATTCTCAGACCTACTGAATATACATATAAAATTTGGTGAAAATCGGTAAAGCCGTTTCGGAGGAGTACGGTAACTAACATTGTGACACGAGAATTTTATATATAAGATTTTCGGTGTGTGAATTCTACTAATCCGCACTTGACCAGCGCGTTGGACTAAGGTATGTACTACTCTCGTTCTGAGATGAGATCCATGCCCAGTAATACACAATAATGGATTGGAACATTGCATTCTTGAAAGGCAGTGATAGCATAGTGGTTAAGAAACTCGGCCTCTCGATCGAGGGGTCCGAGGTTCAAATCCCAGACACCTCTTATTTTTCGAAGTTATTTGCGCATTAGAAATTAATTATCACTTGCTAAAACGGTGAAGGAAAATATCGTGAGGAAACCTGCATACCTGAGAGTATTAAAAAATGGTATGTGAAGTCTACCAATACGCACTTGGCCAGCGCGGTGGACTATGGCCTAATCCTTCTCATTCTGAGAGGAGACCCGTGCCCAGCAGTGGGACAATAATGGGTTGATAATGATGATGATTCTTGATAAAGTCTGAAGTCTTGATAAAGTCCGCTCTGAAGTTGTTGCGAGCAGGTTTAGTCATACAATTTGCTATGGCGACGCGATTCATTTCTATATACAGGGGGTTACTACCATCTCTTAACACAATATTATTTTAATCATACTTTTACTTTATTTGCAAGAAATTTAAAATTTTAATCAAAATATGACAATTTCAATTAGTTTTATACAACGGATAAGCGAAAAATTAATAAGGGTTTAAGTTTGTTCAACTGTGTATGACGGAATATTTTACTGTTTTAAGGAGGAATAAAACTTTCCTGAACTATGATGGTTTTTAAAAGTTGGTGGTAGGCGTCCAGAGCGGTCTAGCAGTTTCGCACGGACCATACTAAAGTAATCTAAACCCGTAACCACTGAAGTACCCACTCCCAGCAGTGGGATCCCACTATCAACTAGTCTTCTTACTGTCACCACCCCACATAAAACTAGTAACCACCCACTGTAAATAATAGTATAATATAGATATTGATACAATAAATAAGAGAACTATGGGAAAATATACTGTTCCGTAGAGTTTTGTTAGTATGGGGTATATCCATATGCCGTGTTCCATGTAGGTATATGCCAATCTGAAAATAAAAAGATTTTAAATAATATCTCTTTACTAGCTGACCCGGCAAACGTTGTGTTGCCATATAAATAAAAAAATGTTAAGGGTGAACAAAATAGACAGTAGCTGATTCTTAGACTTACTGAATATGCATACAAAATTTGGTGAAAATTGATAAAGCCGTTTCAGAGGAGTACGGTAATATTGTGACACGAGAATGTTATATATAAGATATATATTGTAAACTAGCTTATATCCCCGACTTCGCTTCGTTTTTATCAAAACCTTAGGAACACTATTTTTCGGGATAAAGGGTACCCTATATTCTTTTCTAGACCCCTGACAATGTGTAAAAAAATTTTCAGTTGGTAAATATATTTGTGGTTCGACTCCGGCGGCACCACCGCCACACCTATTTCTACCTAATAACAGCAGTGTTAGGCGCTGCTGTGTTCTGGTTTGAAGAAGTAAAGGGTGTGGTACGCGAGACATACTTTTCCGAGGCGTTCCAGCTTAGTCCTCAGGAATAGCGGCACATCTGTGGCCAGCCTCAGGAATATTTAATCCTATCTGGGGTTGATTACAGATGCCCATGGGCGGCAGTAGCCACTTACCATCAGGTGGACTGCATGCTCATCTGCTACTCCTATATTACTAGCTGACCCGGCAAACTTTGTACCGCCTCAAAATCTATTTATTAAATATATTTCATATAAAATAAAATATAGCCTATGTTACTCATGGATAATGTAGCTTTCGAATGGTGAAAGAATTTTTAAAATCGTCCAGTAGTGTTTGAGCCTATTCATTACAAACAAACAAACAAAGTTTTCCTCTTTATAATATTAAGTGTAGAAGGAATATTATACTCACACGCCGAGATAAACAGCCAAATGTAACAACAGATGGCCTATATTCCTTTTATGGGATTTTGGGGGTATTCTAGGTCGGAAAGCCACTTCCCATAACACGATAGGCACTATTAAAGTATGGATCACATGGTTAGATACTGGCGTGAGAGCCTTATCGGCGAATTTTGGGAAAATCAGATCTCTGTCCAGGAAAAATAGAGACCAGAATATCGAAAATACCACCTGGAAATCAGAAATAAATTGAATTAGTAGTAAATGAACATTTGAATGTACCCATGTTCCACAATAAATTATATTTGATTTGATTTGATTTGAATAATAAGAAACATTTTTACTAGAAAATGAATATTTTAGATTTTTTTTTTATTTATATCTTAAATCACATTTAGTATAGTAGAACCCTATTTGCTGAGTTCATTCTAAGTTGTTTAGTTGTAGGGTTCTGTACCCAAAGGGTAAAAACGAAACCCTATTACTAAGCCTGTCTGTCTGTCCGTCTGTCTGTATCTCTGTCTGTTTGTCTGTCCGTTTGTGACGGGGTTCTTGAACTGTAATAGATATACACTTGATTTTTTTTACAGAGTATTTAGAACGCTGGCCGTTATTACAACAAATACCAATAAAAAAGAAAAAGGGTGTGCTAAGAGAGACATAATTATCTGAGGCTTTCGAACTTAGTCCACAGGAGTAGCAGGGCATCTGTGGTCGACCTCAGTTAATTTCGAACTCAGTTGAACGCGTATAACGACCTCAGGTGGCAATATCTAATCCTATCTGGGATTGATTACAGATTTCCATGGGCGGCAGTAGCCACTCACCATCAGGTGGACTGCATGCTTTTCTGCTACTACTATATTATATATAAAAAAATGTTATCTGGGGTTGATTACAGATGTCCATGGGCGGCAGTAGCTTACCATCAGGTGGACTGCACGCTCGTCTGCTACTCCTATGCTATAAAAAAGTATACTGGTCATTTTGACAACTTACCAGGGTACAAGGCCATATTATACCAGAAAATAGTATATCCCTTAAGGCTTTCAAATGTTTATTTAACTTGTAACGTTTGTTTTTGGAGTTTTTCAAAATTAGGACCTCACAGAGCAGCGCTATAAAAGAGTAGATTACTTGGAGACCCTGAAAAAAGAAAAAAATACATACATTTATATGAATACTATCTGACCCAGCAAACGTTGTGTTGCCATATAAATAAAAAATGTTAAGGGTGAACAACCCTTATCACTTAGGGGTATGAAAAATAGATAGTAGCCGATTCTCGGACCTACTGAATATGCATATAAAATTTGGTGAAAATCGGTAAAGCCATTTCGGAGGAGGTAACTAACAGCAGTGTTAAGCGCTGCTGTGTTCTGGTTTGCAGTGTGGTAAGGGCATACTTTTCCGAGGCGTCCCAGTTTATTCCTCAGGGGTAGCGGCGTATCTGTAGCCGATCTCAAGTCGGAAGCTAATCTTGTCTAGAATTGATTACAGATGCCCAAAGGAGGAGGATAACTATAAGCTTCTTCTTTATACAACATGTTTTTAAAAACAACCTTTTTAGTAACGTAATTATGTATCTTGTTTCGTCTAAAAAATATTTTATTTGATAATAAATAATCGCTACGCCATATTTAAATTAGAATGACGTCACTAATATAATCATGGAATGTCATCCAAAACACTGGTAGATAGTCCGCGCCAAACTTCAAGTCCGCTCTGAAATAAACGCGAAGGTGTCAGTCAGAGAGGCAATGCGGTCGAACACAACCACAACCATATAGCAACGTCAGGGCACACTAACGCAGCTATGTACCCGTGGGCGAGAGCGGGCAGCGGAGGGTGCCGGGGGGTCCTGTGCTGTCTTCGTCCTGCTAATATCTACAATTTATTATTGCGATGCGACACGTTTCTATATTCAGAGCGGACTAGTAGTTTAGCGCGGACTCTACCTATATGCAAAATTTCGTTGGAGATAAATGGTTTAAAATTGCTCACATACATACAAAGTAAGAAGGCTAATTAAGTAAAAGCGTATAAAACCACAAATAACTCACAATATTCCAGCAAGTGAAATATCGAGGTTGAAGCTTAGCGAAGGTTTTCAACTCCGGAAGGTTTTCCACGGGCCGGAGTCCATTTGCCATGGAAATTATATTAGATATATGCACCACTATCGTGAAAAGGTAGCCCGATATTCTGTGGACACTGTACTGCGCCATTTTCTGTAAAATATTTAAAAATATATCAATATAAAATACTAGCTGACCCGGCACACTTTGTACCCCCTGAAAATCTATTTTTGAAATATATTTCATATAAAATATAGCCTATGTTACTCGTGGATAATGTAGCTTTCGAATGGTGAAAGAATTTTTAAAATCAGTCCAGTAGTTTTTGAGCCTATTCATTACAATCAAACAAACAAACAAAGTTTTCCCGTTTATAATATTAGTATAGATAAATACTCGTATATATATACGAGTATTACAAAATTTTCATTTTATAAAATGTATCAGGGCCCACTTGGAAAGTAATATTATATTAAGGTTAATTTATTATTGAATTTTTCTTAACTTTTATTGATTTTTAATTTAATTAGATAGAAAATTTATAAAAAAAATCGCTTCTTTGCAAGAATAATGGCGCAAGTAATAAATATAGTTCAAAAAACTAAAAAACACGCTTTTATGATAAAATCAACTAAAAAGTAGAAAATAATTTTCAATCTAAGAATCAATTAAGGAACAGTAAATAGTATAATTGTGAAATAATTATAGTTCAAAAAACTAAAAAACACGCTTTTATGATAAAATCAACTAAAAAGTAGAAAATAATTTTCAATCTAAGAATCAATTAAGGAACAGTAAATAGTATGATTGTGGAAAAAGTGTGGGGTGCTTTTCGAACCTGATAAATGGAGCACCCCAAAATCGTTAATCCAGAGGATGTTGATAAGGACAATGGTACAAAACTATTAATGTTTAAAATATTGAATTGTCATCGGTCCTTAATAAGTATGCCAAATTTCGGGTTAATCCGACGTTTTGAAGGGGGTTAAAATCATGTTGAAAGATTCCGTTACATACTAACATACCAACATACATACGTCTGAAGCTAATAAAAGCGTGTTAAAAAGCGTGGGGTGCTCCATTTATCAGGTTCGAAAAGCGCCCCACATGTTTTCCACAATTATACTGTTTACTGTTTCTTAATTGAGTCCTAGATTGAAAATTATTTTCTACTTTTTAGTTGATTTTATCATAAAAGCATGTTTTTTAGTTTTTTGAACTATATTTATTTTATTAATTTTTAGTATTTGTTGTTATAGCGACCACCATTACGCATCGTCTAAAAAATCAAGTGTCTATCTATTACATTACGGTTTAAGAGATAAAGGCCTGTGACACACGAATAGACAGCGGAGAGTTTCGTTTTACCCTTTGAGTACGTAATCCTAAAAGAGGGCACTCTAGATATGTTTCAGTACATTTGAGTTATAGGGAAATAACATTATTATTTTCAAAACTAAAAATCACGCTATAACAGAACTAAAAAGCAATAATTGTAATAATTGTGATAAGGACAATGGTACAAAATTATTAAAATCGTGCATTGTCATCGGTTTTTGATAATTCTTCAAAATTTTGAATTAAACTGAACGTTCAAAGTGGATAGAAATCGGGTTCTAAAATTCCGTTACTGTTACATACATACATACAACCCAAGCTAATAAAAGCGTGTTAAAAAGATGTGGCGGTGGAAAAAATAATATAAATCTTTACACTATAATTTAAGGAGTCGGATGTTTTGTTTTTGTGTACTTTTGTTTTTATTGTATAGTGTATATAGCTTTGTTTAGAAATACACGACGATCGCAAAACTCACGAAAACATAATTTTCATAACTATTAAAATAAAGATAAAAACGAGAACATACTAAAAATAAAACTAAGGACGTTCTTGTATGATATATGTTTTTGTATTGTATTTAAAATCTCAAAATGTATGTATTTACCTAGGTATAGGTAAATAGTAAGTATCTAGGCAGTTCAAAGTTTGTCCCTGTAGTACCGGGATCACAATAGGGCTACGGTATCCCCTGCCTGTCGTAAGAGGCGACTAAAAGCGGGCTTCCGGGGTTGCGGGCGGCAAGAGTAGGAGCTCGAACCGTCCAGCAAGCGAACCCGGGAAGGACGGCGGTATGTGTGGTCGCATACCGTCGTAAACACCAGACGGTGTGGAGAGCGTCTGGGTTCACCTGGACGGAGCCTGATGGGGCAACACGTTCAGAGGACTCCGGTTACGTTCCGTTGGAGATCCCGGAGAGTTACTTTCATAAGACTAATAAGTAAAATGAATTGAGCAATATAAAGGCTGAATAAACACACAATAATTTTTACATAATAATTTTTACAATAATTTTTCTTGGTTCTTTTTAACTTTTCGATTGCTAAATAAGTCCGTTTTAATGAACAAATAAAAACGTAGTTATTTATTACAAACTTATTTTAATTAGAAATTGATTTTAAATTTCAACACAATTTAGTGTCGAATTTTAACGTGGTTTATACAAATATGGAGGAAAATTAAAAATATATATTTAATTAAAATTTGTAAATATTACCTGCCGCAGAATTATTGTAAAAATAAGTAACACGACTTCTCTAAAATATTTAATTTAAAAGGCAAAAACAAATACCATAAGTATAAAAATAAACATAGCTGCTACGCAAAAAAATTAAGAATCAATTTAAGTTTTTTTATATATTTTTTACCAAAGTTTGTAAAAATTGTGCAAATTATAGCTTGGAATTTGTAGCTTTAACATTTCTATCAAAAAAAATATATCATTAACACATTCCGCGCGTTACGGGCACTATTTTGCCGTATTTGGCGATCGAACTATGCGGCGATCAGTTGTCTTTGTTTTGCGCGCGGTGCGGAGGGGGATTTTATAGGTTCCCGTGCACGCACAAAAGAGATAGACATATTTGCGACATTCTTGCTTCAAGTAGGTTTTAATTTTGCAGAAAAAAAGTACGGCATATAATGTTGCCGTAACGCACAGAACCAAAAATATTTATCACTCGTGCGGTACGGCGAGTATGTTGCCGTAATCTTGACGCCGTACCGCACTGTTGGGGGGCGCGCGCGCAGCTCAGTGCGCCGTAGTGTTGCACGCTGCACAGTGATTGTACGTGTTGGCTGGGTAGGTAATGCTTTGTCGAAGCTCGAAAATAAAAATTAAACGGTCTAGTAAGAAGCTGGATATGAATAAAATGGTAAAAATAGAAGAATAAGAAATGTCATTACTGCTACAAACAAATGAGAAAAGAACTAACCAGCCGAGAACGAAAAAAGAAGGTGAAAAGAGTAGGTACACACTGTTTGTCAAGAATGAAAGAAACCTATTATTTGGAGTGGTATAATAAAGTAAATACTAATTAAAACTGAACCAAATAATCACTACGCATGCTTAATTATTTTTGATCTCAAATTGTAATCAATGTTCCTACTATTACCTATGTTTAAGTTGTTGATTTTGCATGACTAGAATAAATGTTGTTTTAAAAATCAAATTGTTTTCTATTTTACAAATGTTTCCCATCACTAGCGTAATTAATGATCTATGCGGCAGGGCATGCATTTTGCCGTAAAACTACCAATTTAGATTTTTTTTATAACTTCTGAAATATTAGGTAGAAATCCCGGCGGCGGCGGCTGTGTATATATAGGTGTATAATCTATCAATTCGTATAGTATTTTTTTTAGAATCTATGGGTTTTCATGTTTTTATGAACCTTCGAAGTCAAGTGCTGGTACGGCAAAATACAAGCCGTAACGCACAGCTGGCTCTACTGGTACGGCAAGTATAGAAGTCGTAATGCATGGGAAGTAAATTTCATTTTTGCACTAACGCGGGCAATGTGTTAATATTCTCTGAGCAAAAAAAAGTATAAAATATCCAAGGAAAGATTTTTTCGCTACGCTAAAAATATCCTAAATGTTTGTTTTTCTTTAATTACAATGTCTTAAACTTATTAAATCTACCAATACCTTGGCCAGTGCGGTGGACTATGACCTAATCCTCATTCTGAGAGACCCGTGCCCAGCAGTGGGACAATAATGGATTGATGATGAAAGTTATTAAACGTCAAATCAAATCAGTCTTAATTTGCAAACTAGCTGAACCGGCAAACTTTGTACCGCCTCAAAATCTATTTATCAAATATATTTCATATAAAATATAGCCTATGTTACTCGTGGATAATGTAGCTTTCGAATGGTGACAGAATTTTTAAAATCGGTCCAGTAGTTTTTGAGCCTATTCATTACAACCAAACAAACAAACAAAGTTTTCCTCTTTATAATATTAGTGTAGATAAGTTTATACCATGTACTATGACATATTTATTTTTGATTTAGTTTAATATTTTTTCTGTTGTATGTTATTTTAATAATAATAGTCACTGGATAATAATTTATTTACAACTATAGATAAGTACCTATAGATATCTCATCGCCTTGTAATTGAAGGAAGACATTGGATGATGTAAACGGCTGACAACCCTGTCAGCCGTTTAAAGGCTGTCATGGTATAATTTAGGGGGAACAGTGCCGACATGCGCAGTTAAGACACGAAATCGAAGAAAAGTGCGAAGAAATATCGTTTCATTCGTAAATGATCCGAAAACTACATTTTATTTAATATTTTTCAAACACGAAAATAGATGACAGTGACAATTGTCAAAAGGGTACATTTTCTTGTGTTAGCAATATATTCAAATTATTTAATTATAGTATTGTTTTAATTAATTACGAGTATTTTGTGTTATATTCATGATGTGTTATTTTTATAATAATAAGTGCTCATTTATATAGTCATTGGCTGTATGGGTTATACGATTGTGTGCATTAGCATGAAACAAGAAAAAGAACGCGCTTGGCGCGAGACTTGTATTTTACGCGGGAATAATAAAAGTTGTAAATTGGATGAAGAAAATAGTTTATGTTATTACTTGTTAGAGCGAGTCATCTTTACTAATCTATGTTAACAACATAATAATTTTATATCAGTAAGTCGCTAGAGCTAGATACTACAAGCAAGCTAGAGTCTGCTACTTCATTAATATCTTAATTTTTAATAGTAATTTTACACATACAACAAAACTTTTTTTATAATATAGGAGTAGCAGACGAGCATGCAGTCCACCTGAAGGTAAGTGGCTGCTGCTGCCCATGAACATCTGTAATCAACCCCAAATAGGAGTAGATATTACTACTTGAGTTCGGTCACAGATGCGCCGCTACCCTTGAAGACTAAGCTGGAACGCCTCAGAAATGTATGTCCATAGAAGGATGTGGCCTTCAAACCAGGTTACAGCAGCGCTTAACACTGCTGTTATGAGGCAGAAATAGGTGTGTCGGTGTGCCGCCGGAGTCAAACCACAAAAGGTTCTACCACCTTCCCAAATATATAAATGTATACAGCGCCATCTAATGTAACATTTCAAAAACAAAAATATGATATTGTTATTACGCGAGTTATGTATTGCGTCGGGATGCAGCAGCCAGGATACAGAAAGACCGAACTACTTATATAAACGTATTTAATCAAAACAGAATGTTACATGTTTTGGATTAAATTTAACCTAAATTAAAACTAACTATCCTAAGTGACTTGCTGGGGCAATGTTAGCGCCCAGAGTGAATTCCCACGTTCGGGACTATACAGAGGAAACGGAGCGATGGTGCGGAGTCAGCGTTCCCACGGCACGGCGGCGGTGCAGGATCAGATGTCTTCTTGATAATTTTGTTTAAGGCGAATTTCTAACTATAGTGATTAAGGCCAATATATAACACGCGTGACTCCACGTGACCCGTGATTGTAGACTTTGTAAATTATTCTAATTAAATACTTTATTTAAGTCTAATTAGACCAAAGTCCGTTGGTTTAGTATCTTTGTATAATAATTGTATTAATTTTACAGTACTTGTGCCCTGCGGTTTCACCCGCATTTAAAAGTATAAATCGGAGATTTCTGGCTTTATTTTCTTGCGCGGAACCCAACATTTTTTAAATATAAGTAGCCTAAGTTACTCTTTATAACATCAGCTAACTGTCAGTGAAAGTCCCGTCAAAATCGGACCAGCTGCTTTAGAAATTAGCCAGAACAAACAGATAGACAGACAGACACACAAAAAAATATTATTGTTTTTTTTTCGTTTATAAGTAGGTATAGTCCGCGTAAAACTGCTAGTCCGCTCTGGATATAGAAATGCATCGCGTCGCCATAGCAAATTGTATGACTACACCTGCTCGCAACAACTTCAGAGTGGACTAGCAGCTTCGCTTCTACTACACCATATATATTTTCATATGCATTTAGAGAAAAGCTGTTGTGAATCACCACCAAAAAAACAATGTGAGCCATCACGGGACGCCTGGCAGATGTGAAACATCGACATTATTTTGTAAAAGTAATATGCAGAAAAGAACATATTGTGATAGGAACTAAATATGTCATAATGATAAAATAAAATATTACGATTTTTGCGCATGGCGACGCGTCGCCACACCGTACACACTACTGCATATAGACTGTATATATATACCATCGAATAGCGTGGCGACGCATGCGTCGCCACACCAGAAATCGGTTTTACGTGCGGCTATAGATGTTTCACATCAAAAAAGACGCTATTCGACCGCTATGTATATCCGCGATTTTCTTAAAAACTACTGATCCAATCCGGATCAGGTTTTGGCTTTTTGAAAGCCTATATTACAACACGGGTTGTAGTATATAATAAACTAGTTTTTGCCCGTGGCTGCGCCCGCGTTTAAAAGAAAATAATATAACATGCTAATATAACATAAAACTGAAAATTAGTACCTTCTACTTTGCTAAAGATCGTCACTTGATTAAATGCATAGTTTACGATTTAATCCTTACTAATATCGATTAAAATAATCGATGTTTTGGGTCTAAAAGATCGATTCTCCGATTAATCGATCTTAGATCGCCATCCCTAGTTCCCGTGGGATTTCCGGGATAAAAACTATCCTATGTCCTTTCTCGGGTCTCAGACTATCCGTTCAGTAGTTTAGACGTAAAGAAGAGACAACCAGACAGACAGACAGACAGAGTTACTTTTGGATTTATAATATTAGTAAGGATTTGAAATTTTTTGACAGTTTCCGTCCAAAACCAGAGAAAACTATACCATAAAATCTTGCATAACTCGAGTCTTTCTAGACCAATTTCAACTTTCTTTTTTCTATATATACATTACAAACAGACACTTCAAAATTTATTTTATTTGTATAGAAGAAATCGTGGTTGAGGAAAATGAAAACATACTTAGATATTACATGCATACAAAGTACAAAATAAAGTTAATGAATAACAGGTATTGTTTTTTTCTAAACAATGTCTGTACCTGATCTTAATCTATTTTAAATTCAAACTAAACATGTTTAGTACGTGATATTGTTTTATTACAAGTCATTTTAGCGTTCGGTACCCAAATGGAACCCTATTACTAAGACCTCGCTGTCTGTCCGTCTGTCACAGGGCTCTATCTCTGGAATCGTAATACATAGACACTTGAAATTTTTACAGAGGATGCATAGCGTTGGTCGCTATAACAACAAATACGAAAAATAAAATTAATTTGAATATTAAAGGGGGTCTCCATATAACAAAGCGGTATTTTTCCGGAAAATTGAAACCGTACTAGGAAGACAGTTGAATTTTTTACAATCCGTTTACTATTATAACTACTACTATAATAAATACAAGTAAGAACAACAAAACATATTTTAATATGATTATTTTGTAAAAATAAGTAAGATTTTTAAATACTGCTTTTTCATAACTTTTTTAATACGAAATTTGAATTTATATTTCCTTCAAAATCAAAAAAATGCGATAATTAGACTTATATAATATACTAGTGGTGCCCGCGGATTTGCCCACATTTTAAAGAAATAATATGGCATACATAAAACGGAAAATTTGTACCCGCATTGAAATGACAGTGGTGCCATCTGTCGAAAATTGGTCTTACCAACTCCCACGCCCTCATGGGCTTTTGGACAACAACTTAGCTAAAGATCATCAAATGCATAGTTTCCGATTCTATAACTACTTAAGAATTAAAAATGAATTAAAGAAACCTTTTTCCACGGACTAAATTGTGAATCTAAACCATTCTCAAGTCCCTTGAACACACACTACAAATGTTGTCAAAACTCAAAATCAGTCCAGTCGTTTAGGAGGAGTTCAATGACATACACACGCACACAAGAAATATATATATATAAGATCAGGGGCTATTTTCTTTTGAAGCATAACACACTGTGATTCATCTAAAACAAAGTTTATTTATTAAATACAATATTAACATTTACATATAAAATATCAACTAAAGCTTAGGTACTTACCTAAAACAAAGAATCGACAATTAAATGTCCATGCTTACTATTGTTAACTTAAATATTATTTTACGTATTTAAATCAAACTAATAAACAAACATAGCTAGGTTTTCAAGAAATATAAAATAATATTGAAAAATACGAGTTTTATACAACATTGACAAATGACAAATGTCATCAAAGCTTATATCTCCCCCCTATGATAAGCAATTTTTTTAATAAGTGTTCAGTAAAAATTAGCTGCAGAACTTAAAAATCAGCAAGCATAGGAATGAGCTTTGTGACATGATATAGTCCAATAGATCTTGTTCCACGACCAGTATTTATTTTAAAAACTGAATCCGATATTTTTTCTTCAATTTCAAAGGGACCAATTCTAATTTCATCCAATTTTTTTTTGTTTAACTTGTTTCCATAGTCAACATATACCTTATCTCCTTTTTTAAATTCATGTTGTAATCTATTCTTGGCAAATAAAATTTTATTATATTCGTGTGATTTTATTGACCTTTGGATTGCTACTTTCCTGTCTTCTTCCAAATTTTTTGTTAACAATTGTTTTACTTTTAATTCATGTGGTAACAAGTCTGTAGACTCACCAGATAGCAAATATTTAGGAGAAAATCCTGTTACAGAATGGTTTGTTTCATTGTATCTATTTCTACATTCTTCCGCTATTTTTGCCCAATTTGTTTTCCCTTTCGATTCATTCATTTTGCATCAGATTCTGTTAAATATTTAGGTCATATATTACAAAAGAATACGATTACACCTCTAAAAGACAATTTGAAGTCAATAAAAGATTTTCCTGAAATATATATATATAAATATATAATAAATATATCTTATAAATCGACAATTAAATGTCCATGCTTACTATTGTTAACTTAAATATTATTTTACGTATTTAAATCAAACTAATAAACAAACATAGCTAGGTTTTCAAGAAATATAAAATAATATTGAAAAATACGAGTTTTATACAACATTGACAAATGACAAATGTCATCAAAGCTTATATATATATATATATATATAAAGATATTAATGCACTACCACATACTTACCTATTTATTGTTAACTAGTTTTTGCCCGCGGCTTCGCCCGCGTTTAACAGAAAATAATATAACATACTAACATACATAAAACTGAAAATTCGTACTTTCATCTCTGCTAAAGATCATCACTTGATCAAATGCATAATTTACGATTCAATCCTTACTAATATCGATTAAAATAATCGATTTTAGATCGCCATTCCTAGTTCCCGTGGGATTTCCGGGATAAAAACTATCCTATGTCCTTTCTCGGATCTCAGACTACCTTTGTACAAAATTTCATTAAAATCGGTTCAGTGGTTTAGGCGTGAAGAAAAGACAACCAGACAGACAGACAGACAGACAGACAGAGTTACTTTCGGATTTATAATATTAGTAAGGATAATTATTTAATTATTCTGCGCCATTTTATAGCAACTCACACGCACAAATAAACTATTGTAATATAAAAATAACATCTGGTCGCAAGTACAAATCATTATACAAATGACCATATGACCTATGCTCTATAATAATAATAATAATTTCAATTTAATTATTTAACTTTAATAACATTGTAGTTAATATAATAAAATATTAAAATGATAATAGAGTTATTAATCTTAACCCATATAGTATTTCTTTACAAATAAAATGTTTTTATTTTTTTTTATTTTTAGGGTTCCGTGCCCAAAGGGTGAAAACGGAATACTGTTACTAAACCTCCGCTGTTTGTCCGTCTGTCCGTCTGTCACAGGGAGCCTACCGTTATATTTTAAAAACCATCATAGTTCAGGAAAGTTTTATTTCCTCCTTAAAACAGTAAAATATTCCGTCATACACAGTTGAACAAACTTAAACCCTTATTAATTTTTCGCTTATCCATTGTATAAAACCAATTGAAATCGTCATATTTTGCTTAAAAAGTTAAATTTCCTGCCAAAAAAGTAAAATTATGATTAAAATAATATTGTGTTAAGATATGGTAGTACCATATCTTAACACAATATTGACACAAAGCAGTGATAGCCTAGTGGTTAAGAAACGCGGTCTCTCGATCGAGGGGTCCGAGGTTCAAATCCCAGGCACGCACCTCTGATTTTCAAATTTATGTGCGTATTAGAAATTAATTATCACTTGCTTAAACGGTGAAGGAAAACATCGTGAGGAAACCTGCATATCTGAGAGATTTATAAAAAATCTTAAAGGTATGTGAAGTCTACCAATACGCACTTGGCCAGCGCGGTGGACTATGGCTTAATCCTTCTCACTATGAGAGGAGACCCGTGCCCAGCAGTGGGACAGTAATGGGTTGATGATGATGATGATGATGGTAGTACCTCCCCAGGTCTCTCTTGAACGGTAGTAGGTATTTATTTATATAATGGAGAGGACAGTGATGGGTTGATGATAATGATGATTTGTGAATACAAAACAAAATATCATAGTTTTTTTTAATAATAATAATAAGCGGCTGTGATTTCTCACGAATTTTGATATCCGTATCTACATATTATGTTCTAACTATATTTATATCAAAAAGTTATGGTCGAGGTTAAAAGCAATCAGAATTTAAACCGGATGTTGTCTATTCTTTGTGAATACTAAAGATAAAATAATGAACACAGATTAAAAATTACTCTTGCCCGTTATTAATATTTAATCTATCCTTGCCTACAAAAGATCGAAATTTGATAGTCTGGTAGTACAATGGTGGTAGAATCCATTCTGATTCGACTCTGGCGGTACCACCGTCACACATATTTCTACCTAATAACAACAGTGTTAGGTGCTGCTGTGTTCCGGTTTGAAGGGTGTGGTAAGTTAGATAGACTTTTCCGAGGCGTTCCAACTTAGTCCTCAGGGGTAGCGGCGCACCTGAGGCCGATTTCAGGTAGGAATATCTAGGGTTGATTACAGATCACCATGGGCGGCAGTAGCCACTTAGCATCATTTGAACCGCATGCTCCTCTGCTACTCCTATATTATGAAAAAGGTACTTACTTTGAAAATCAGGAACGCCTAGTTTAAAGTATTGAATTCTAAAAACCTTGAATTTTTAACAAAGTACTACTGTACTAAGGTTGTACTACTTGTAGTGTAATTAATTTATTAATTATTAATAATAAATAAGTAAGTATGTGGTAGTGCATTAATATATATTATATAAGTCTTATGTACGCAAATTTATGATTTAAAAAATATATAAATTCAAATTTCGTATTAAAAAAAATATGAAAAGGCAGTATTAAGATATCTTACTTATATTTCCCAAATAACTATATTAAAATATGTCTTATTTTTCTTATTTGTATTTATTATATATTGTATTAACCGGATTGTAAAATTTTCAACTGTCTTCCTAGTACGGTTTAACAGTTACATCATAGATTAATAAAGAATATATTCATTCTTCATTCAATTTCGTATTCGCCGCCTTGAAATTGAATGAAGCCACAGACGGCTTATTAGTAAGTTCTCTTTTTGAATTCTTGACAAATAAAAACCTTTTTTAGAGAAAAATTACGAATAAATAACTAATACTGCGTAATTTACATGAATTTACATAATAAATTATTAATTATTTCAAATATTTTAGGGACATTTTAGCACGGAGACGTGGCAAAACTTTTTTACGCAAGTATTTCAATTCTCAAAACTGGGTACATTCTCTAGTTAGGAGTGAGTAATCTTTACGAATCTATGAGTTACATCGAAAAATTCCGAAAAATACCGGTTTGTTGTATGGAGACCCCCTTTAATATTCAACTTTATTTTATTTTTAGTATTTGTTACATGTATTTTTATCACACAACATAACAAATCATAGAAATATTCGCGGGCTTAAGTTTATAACAATATTGATTTTATAATAGAACAACATACTTAATTATTAAATCTTAATAACTAAAACACTTACTAATTAACAGTAAAATCGTAAATAATTTTATAATATACTTACTAATTTTAAACTTAAACACTTAAAATCACGTACAATCACTAAACACTACAAAAATCACTTATGAGCTTATGACACACTTTTAAAGCGTCCTTTCTACAACTCTATCCAGCGCGAAGTAACCGTAACGCACAATGTTGTGGTTATAAAGTGTTTAAAGTTAGTCCAATTTAAACTTTAGTACCCAAACTTAAGGTTATAAAAGCAATGACGGGTGTCAACCGGCCGGTTATAAAAACCAGTATAAATTGACCCCAGGTGGTATGAATTTCAACTATATTGCATTGATAATAAAGACACAAATATATATTATAAGTAGCCAATGGTCAAGACAGAATAAGGCTGTTTACACGCGAAATTACTGAACTAACTAAATTGTGATTTAACTAATGTGAGTAACTCAACTCTCGCATAGTTTTATTATAGTCAGTGGTCAATGCAGAGTAAGGCTGTTTGCAGACGAAGTTACTGAACCAACTAAAGTGTGATTTAACTAAATTGATGTTAGTAACTCAACTCTCACATATTTTTATTATGATTTTTCGAGTGCGGAGGGCATGTTTCTGAATATATAATATGTATGTATGTCTCATTCTTTGGTCCAGCAGCTCCAACGGTTTGACGGACTTTAGCATAATACTGCTGGTTTCATCTTGTTGTCGTCAGGTCTGATAGAATTTAATATGTGTAAACAAAGCATTCCAGAGGTAGATGGTTGACCGCTTTTGCCTAATCAAGCGCTTACGTCAGAACCCCTTTGGTTCATTGTATAGCAGTATTCAAGGTTTGTGGGCCTTATCTAAACAATTTGAAATTGTAGGATAATACAACATGGCGGAGGAGGCCTCTACCAGTTATGGAATTCATGCCCAACTATAGGACATTATTAGTTACTAGCTAACCTGGCAAACTTTGTACCGCCTCAAAATCTATTTATCAAATATATTTCATATAAAATATAGCTTATGTTACTCGTGGATAATGTAGCTTTCGAATGGTGAAAGAATTTTTAAAATCCAGTAGTTTTTGAGCCTACTCATTACAACCAAACAAACAAACAAAGTTTTCCTCTTTATAATATTAGTGTAGATAGTATCTATTTTACTACACTATCAATCTGCATTAGACCAGCGCCTGATACCTTGCCTAAATACCTCTCATTTGTGACAGGACACCCGTGCCCAGCGGTGAAACAATACTAGGTTAGCAATATTTTACTGATTTATCTAAAATAAACCAGCAAAAACATAGCATATTAAAATGTTAGTTTAGTAAGTTTTTTTCTATATAAAGCAGGGATAGCCTAGTGGTTAAGAAACTTGGCCTCTCAATCGAGGGGTCCGAGGTTCAAATCCCAGGCACGCACCTCTGATTTAAAATTTATGTGCGTATTAGAAATTAATTATCACATGCTTAAACGGTGAAGGAAAACATCGTGAGGAAACCTGCATACCTGAGACATTTAGAAAAAAAACTCCAAGGTATGTGAAGTCTACTAATACGCACTTGTCCAGCGCGGTGGACTATGGTCTAATCCTTCTCATTCTGAGAGGAGACCCGTGCCCAGCAGTGGGACAATAATGGGTCGATGATGATGATAGTAAGTTTTTTCTAAGAAATTAAACAAATAAGTAACTCAGTCTGTAAACTGCCTAATTTAAAACATAGAACAATTCCAACTTTATTCCTTTGTAATAAAAACTATATTATTATATTATAATGTTGAGTCACGCCAGATAACGTTTCAAACTCTGCTACCTTGAGATAAGATTGATAATCCCTTATCTACTATTAGTAGGTCGATTATGGTAATTGTTGATAATAACTAGACTGGAATTATGTTTTATAGCTAATAATTAGTATTTTATACTGGAATTACGCGAATTACGTATTCCTTCTAAAAATTATTTAAATTAACCCTATAATGGAATTACTAGGTTCAGATGCACTGTCCCTGTAGTTTCGGGACCAGTAGGACTACCATGAGTTTACAAAAGTATTACTCGCTAGCGACTGCGTAAAATAAATGTATGAAAAATTGTACAGCGCCTCTGGTGGTTACTCGTAGAACTAAAATCCGTAGTGACGTAACTAGATACGTAAAAAACCTATCGAAATCAAATCGCTAGCGAATGTCATTATGATCTATTGCCATACAAATTCTGTCCCATGAGTCATTAATTTGACAGACGTTGTCGAGAAATACCGTAACGATAGTAGTTATGTTATTCACTAGCAAAATGACAATAGTTTTCTATTTACCATTTCTATAGTGGCGTTTCTATGCCAACTCATGGTAATGCTACAGAATAGGGCTACGGTATCCCCTGCCTGTCGTAAGAGGCGACTAAAAGGGGCTTCCGGGCTTGCGGGCGGCAAGAGTGGGAGCTCGAACCACCCGGCCAGCGGCCCCAGGAAGGACGGCGGTATGTGTCGCATACCGTCGTGTACAACAGACGGTGTGGCGAGCGGCATGCTCACCTGGACGGAGCCCGACGGGGCAGCGCGCTAAGAGGATTCCGGTTGCGTTCCTCTGGAGATCCTGGAGCCCGCTACGCAGCGCCGAGGACGGCCACCAGGGAGGTTTTAGTGCGGTAAGAATCCCACATAACACTGTGTCGCTCCCACGGCACCGGGTACCTACCTTTTGAAGGTTTCCCCCTCGAAAACAAAAAAAAAAGGGCAGATGCACATTTCCATGAAACATATTTTTAATCTATATTTCTTTCGTACTAACGATCAAAATAAATTTAAAAAATAATTTTATATAATTTTTGCCTACGAAAGATTGAAAATTGTCAAGACGCAGAAATTGTATTATGTCGATATTTGGTAGGCTAAACTACGGATAGATTGATTATAAATAAGGAATAGCACCTAATATATAAAGTAGTATTGTTAGTAGTAGTAGTAGTAGTAGTATTTTATAATTTATTATTCGACTTATATACTAATGTTATAAAGAGGAAAACATTGTTTGTTTGTTTGATTGTAATGAATAGGCTCAAAAACTACTGGACCGATTTTAAAAAATCTTTCACCATTCCAAAGCTACATTATCCAGGAGTAACATAGGCTATATTTTGTATGAAATATATTTGATAAATAGATTTTGAGGTGGTACAAAGTTTGCCGGGTCAGCTAGTAAGTTATAAACTTAAATATATACTCTGAATTACATGTTGTACCAATCTAACGCCAACGCCACCTGGTGACATATCCATAATACTGTATCTATCAGCTTAACTGAAAAATATCACATCCTTATACAACAACTACCGCCACCTATGATGACTACGATGAAACATAGCTTAGTATCTGCTTGTACATAGATGGCGCTAGTCATTTTTAAGATAAATCTTTAACTTACTAGCTGACCCGGCAAACTAAATAAAAATGTTAATTGTAAACAACCCTTATCACTGAAAAATAGATAGTAGCCGATTCTCAGACCTACTGAATATGCATATAAAATTTGGTGAAATTTGGTGGATGATCTTTAGCAAAGTTGATGTCCATGAGCCGACGAAGGTTTCAAAGTTGGTACGACCAACTGGCGCCAGATGGCGTCACTGTCATTCCATTGAAGGTATTGTTCAGTTCATTGTTCAGTTTTATGTAAGTTAGTATGTTATATTATTTTCTTTTAAACGCGGGCGAAGCCGCGGGCAAAAACTAGTTTTATATATCACCATTATCTTTTGCTCACGGCTTCTTTCGCGGTCAGAAGTTTGTATTTATCCCTCGGGAACGGTACTTTTTTCGAAATAAAATGTACCCTATGTCCTTTTCTGAACCCCTGACGACGTGTGTGTAATATTTCATGACAATCAGTTCAATATTTCATGTAGTTAAGGCATGAAAGCATAGAAAAAACAAACAAATAAACTAAACAACAAATAAATGCTTTGAAGGTGGTAGAACCCTTTGTGGTTCGACTCCACCACACCTATTCACCTATTTCTGCCTAATAACAGCAGTGTTAGGTTAGTCTAACTCGTCTTTTACTCTTATGTTATAAAATGCAAATGTGCCCTTAGAATATTAGTTTTTTTTTTATAAAATGTAGGAGTAGCAGACGAGTTTGTCCACCTGATGGTAAGTGGCTATTGCCCATGGACATTCGTAATCAACCCCAGTTAGGACTAGATATTCCTGCCTGAGCTCGGCCACAGGTGCGCCGCTACCTCTGAGGACTAAGCTGGAATGCCTCGGAAAGTATGTCTCCCTTATCACACTTCTAACCATAACACAGCAGCGCTTCACACTACTGTTATAACAGACTAGCAGAACCCGCGGCTTCGCCCGCATACAAAAATAGAATATGACATACAAATAACTGTAATTGCAAATTCGTACCTCTAACCATTTTAACGATAAAGTAGCTTTTATATTTCATTTATAAAAGCTTTATTTCATATTTTTTTCGTCACTGTGTACCTAAATTGGTCTAGCTTTCTTCAGAAACATACACTAAAACTTTAATTTGTGGCCTGTAATGAAATTTCGTTGAAATATAAGTTTCATGTAGGATACCATAGGATGATACCATGTAGGATAGGATTTCATAGGAACCGTCCATGTTATTCTCTGATCCATAAAGTACTTACCACTATGCAAAAATCCCTTGGTATGTGAAAAACAAAACACAAATGTATTCATGGGAACCGTATGGCAACTGTTTGGTGGCAACCGTATGGCAAGTTGTTAACGCACTAAAACCCCCTCTCACAACTTTTGGTGCTTAGCTTAAGGTAAGCGGCCTCACATACAGTGGTTTTTTTCAAGGTCGCTGGCTGGGCGGTTAGAGCTCCCAAAATTGCCGCAACCCCAGAAGTCCCCCTTTAGTCTCTTACTACAGGCAGGGGATACTCTACCTCTGTTCTAGCCCAAAATTTTAATCCAAAGTCTATGTGTCTACCACTTCACCATCACTAATCCACGTATAACCACAACTATACCCCACGGCAGGAACAAAATGTCGGCAAGCAATGTATCCAAGTGGTTGGGATGTAATCAGTATACCAAAATGCTCCATGTGAATAAAATTACGCATTATCATATATGACATTTGTACCCGTCCACGTTGTGGTGTAGTTGTGCTTACGTGTGATGTGATCAGACCTGTCGGAAATTTCGTTTCTAACTTCGAACCTAAAAGATTCACGTATACATATACCGTATAACAATTATTTTATCAAAACATTCCTATGTACATATGTATCAATAAATATTTTATCGGCTAATTTCTGAAAGTTAGTATTTAACACCAGCGGTCGGTAACCCGTGACACATGCGTGGATTGTGGCCCGCGACTCTCCCTTGTGGCCCGCGGGTCTGCGCGTTACTAAAAAACTGCTGTTCTGCACTTCAGCACGCAATACATTCCCATGTTAAAAACGTTATACGTTACGTCATGACTCGGAATTCTTAACGGACGGCATTCTTAACCTTTAGATATTATTAATATTTATTACGGAACGAGTGTGTGTGTATAGCAGGGATAGCCTAGAAACTGGACAAGAACCTGGTTAAGAAACTGGACCTCTCGATCGAGGGGTCCGTGGTTCAAATCCCAACGCCCCACTTGTGATTTTTCAGTTATGTGCATATAAAAAATAAACTATCACTTGCTAAACGGTGAAGAAAAACATCGTGAGGAAACCTACATACCTGAGAGATGAATAAAAAAAATACGTGTGGCACTCGGAGACTGCCCCGGTAAAGCTATTGCATAGCATTTTTTATCAACTTATGCAACGTCTCCACGCTCAAGGCCCGCGATGGAAGCTATGCAATAACTTAAAAATATCTCAAAGGTATGTGAAGTCTACCAATACCAATATGCACTTGGCCAGCGCGGTGGACTATGGCCTAATCCTTCTCATTATGAGAGGAGACCCGTGCCCAGCAGTGGGACAGTAATGGGTTGATGATGATGAGTGTGTGTGTGTTGCAACACGGTTTATCGGTCGCAAGAGTTCAAAATTACATTTCGGATAAAACCAACGACCAAAAATCATACACAGCGTATTACGATGGAGGAGTTGAACGCCCAGATCACCCCTCTCCCCCTTTGGCTACGACTGTGGTCTCCACGGTTCAGAATCTCACACAATATATATCAATTTTCGAAACTTTACGTTGTGTCCCTGTGGCCTAATAGGAAAGGCCCGGTTGTTGGTGCCGGAGATTGTGGGTTCGAATCCCACCAGGGAACACGTACTGTCACTTATATCGGTTCCACCAAACACCGTTTTCGGGCTTTTTTTTAATTTTGAAAAAGAAACATCATTAATGATGCATTTTATTTATAAATAATATATTAAGTAAGTCATTTTTATATGTTGGAAAAATGTTTTTTTCTATGTTATTACAATGTAGTAAAAAAGTATGTAATTAAATTTTATTATAAATATTAAAATTTTTGAAATATATAAAAATATTACAGAGTGTATAAAAAATTGTCTCACAAGTGTATTAGGTATATAAATTACATAAATATTGAAAACAACGCACTCTCGTGAAATTCGTGAGAACCCTTCCCAAAAACAAAACGCTCGTTGTAATGTGCTTTACACTCGGTGTTTTGCGAAGGGGTAACTTCGTCCCTTAAAAGTTCACAAGAGTGCGTTGTATTCAATATTTGTGAAATATTGTTTTAGGATAAGTTTTATAATGTAAAACATAACCCTTCCTTACAATGCGACAAAAATAATAAAATATTTTATTTATAAATTGTTATTCTGACAAAAAAAAAATTGTAAGCCAAGTCAAACCCGCACCCGGGGTTGCATACCACCAAATTTTATTTTATTTCTAGAATTTATTATTATAGCAGCCATTGAAGTACATACAATGTCAAAATTTGAACTGTCTACCTATAACGATTCAACAGTTTGAAAAATACCACTTTTTGTTTTTAACTTTTTTTTATTTTTAGTATTTGTTGTACGTGATTTAGTTATAAGTATATATGTGATATGGACCTTGTTGGCTGAAATAAAGGAATAAATAAAAAAAAATTTACCCTTTGGGAACGGAAATTAAAAAAAGTTAAAACAAAAAGGGGTCCCCCTTTTTGTTTTTAACTTTTTTTAATTTTTAGTATTTGTTGTTATAGCGCCTACCGTTATATATTCTCTGTAAAAAAATCAAGTGTCTATCTGTTACGGTTCCAGAGATAGAGCCCTGTGACCGATGGACAGAAAGCGGAGTCTTAGTAATAGGGTTCCGATTTTACCCTTTGGGTACGGAACCCTAAAAATGAATTAGTTTTATGACATACTAGCAGAACCCCGCGGCTTCGCCCGCGTAAAAAAAATATGATATAACAGACAAATACTCGTAACTGTAATCGTAAATTTGTACCTTTAACAATTTTAACGATAAAATAGCATTAATATTTAATTAATAAAAGCTTTTTTTCTTCACTGTGTAACTAAATTGGTCAAGCTTTCTTCAGAAACATACACTAAAATTCTAATTAGTGGACTGTAATGAAACTTTCTTTAAAATATAAGTTTCATGTAGGATACAATAATTATTATTTACTCTATTCTATAGGAACCGTCCATGTTATATGTGGCCTTACATACAGTGGTTCTTTCCAGGGTAGCTGGCTGGGCGGTTAGAGCTCCCATTCTTGCTGCCCGCAAATCCTGAAGTCCCCCTTTAGTCTCGTACGACAGGCAGGGGATACTGTAGCCCTGTTCTAGCCCAAATTTTAATCCAAGGTCTATGTGTCTATCACATAACCATCACTAATCCACGCATAACCACAACCATACCCCACGGCAGGACAAAATGTTGGCACGCAGTGTGTCCAAAGTAGTTGCGATGTACCTAATCAGTATACCAAAATTACGCATTATCATATATGAAATTTGCACCCGTCCACGTTGTCGTGTATTTGTCTGAATAGACGTTATCTGAAATTTTACGTTTCTAACTTCGAACCTAAAAGATTCCCGTATATATACATATAACACTTCTTTTACCTCCTTAGTAGAATTTCAAAAACATTCCTATGTACATATGTATCAATAAATACTTTATCATCAAATTTCTGAAAGCTAATTCAACACCTGCGGTCGGCAAGCCGACACCCACGGGTGGTGTATGGCCCGCGACTTTTCCTTGTGGCCCGCGGGTCTGCGCGTTACTAATAATTTACCAAGTGCAAGTCCAACCCGCACCTTGAGCATTCCGTACAACTAAAATTTTTATTTACACATTTTGTGAAAATTTCAACTGTCTACCTCTAACGGTTTAAAAGTTAGTTGGAAATATATCGAATAGCAGTTTGTTGTATGGGGACCCCTTTTTGTTTTCAACTTTTTTATTTTTAGTATTTGTTGTTATAGCGGCCACCGTTATGCATCCTCTGTAAGAATTTCAAATGTCTATCTATTACGGTTTCAGAGATAGAGCCACACGGACAGACGGACAGACAGTGAAGTCTTAGTAATAGAGTTCCGTTTTTATCCTTTATGTACGGAACCCTAAAAAACCTTCGATGTGCACTTCAACACGCGTAATACATTCCCATGTTAAAAATATATGTTACGATGGCCCGTGGAATTTCACCCTACACTAAACCTCTCTGCACTCTGTTCTTTTTCCAGACACGCCAAAGGAAGTAACTTCAACAACGGTTTTTAAAGAATCTTCCTTTACTTATAGGTTTCTAAAGGTGGTAGAACCCTTTGTGGTTCGACTCCGGCGGCACCACCGCCACACCTATTTCTACCTAATAACAGCAGTGTTAGGCGCTGCTGTGTTCCGTTTTTAAGGGTGTGGTAAGGGAGACAGACTTTTCCGAGGCGTTCCAACTTAGTCCTCAGGGGTAGCGGCGCATCTGTGGCTGACCTCAGGTAGGAATATCTAATCCTATCTGGGGTTGATTACAGATGTCCATGGGCGGCAGTAGCCACTTACCATCAGGTGGACTGCATGCTCGTCTTCTACTTCTATAGTATAAAAAAAATAGTACCCTAATGGTGGTTGATTGTTGAGTTGCTAAAATGCTGAAACAGATGTGTAAACAGAAAGGCATAATGCATACACCCTTCTATAGCAGTCTTAAGGGTTGATCTAAAAATCTAAAAAAACTGTGACTCAGATGCTTCATTGATTGTAATGATAATTTTTCATAGTGGTCGCTCCCGCATTAACGGAGTTTGAAATAAAATTCCAACCCCCATTTAACGACCTTAAGGGATGATTTTCCAAAAATAATGGTATAGGTGTTTAATTATTTTCTATCGAAAACCCAAATACCGATTTTTATACAGTTTACATTAAAACTGGAGGACTTTCATACAAACTTACATCCCCTTTTTACCCTCTTGAGGGTAGATTTTCCATAAATGGTGTTAAAAAGTTCTATTATTTCTAACAGGAAAACCAAATGCAAGTTTTTATAGTCCTTGCTTCCGAATTAACGGAGTTTGGAATAAAATTCCAACCCCCAATTAACGACCTTAAGGGATGATTTTCCAAAAAAAAATGAAATAAGTGTTTAATTATTTTCTATTGAAAACCCAAATACCGATTTTTATACAGTTTACTTCAAAACTGGTGGACTTTCATACAAACTTACAACCCCTATTTTACCCTCTTGAGGATAGATTTACCATAAATGGTGTTAAAAAAGTTCTATTATTTCCAACAGGAAGCCAAATGCAAGTTTTTATAGTCCTTGCTTCCGAATTAACGGAGTTTGAAATAAAATTCCAACCCCCATTTAACGAACTTAAGGGATCATTTTCCAAAAACAATGAAATAGATGATTAATTATTTTCTATCGAAACCCAGATACCGATTTGTATACAGTTTACATCAAAACTGGGGGACTCTCATACAAACTTACAACCCTTATTTAACCCAAATGAGGGTTCATTTTCTAAACGGTAGAATTATAGTTCCACTGTATCTAACCAGTGAGCCAATGGCTAACTTACATAGTGCTGGCTTTCAAATTGGCAAATTTTAAAATAAGCTGTTAACCCTTATTTTACCAACTTAAGGGTTGATTTTCCAAAAATGGTGAAATAGGTATTTAATTATTTTTAATCGAAAACCTAAATACCGATTTTGATAGCGTTTACATCAAAACTGGGGGAATTCTATACAAACTTACAACCCTTATTTAACCCACATAGGGGTTGATTTTCCAAAAACGGTAGAACTAAAGTTATTTTATATCTAACCAGCAAAGCAATGGCTAACTTTCATAGTGCTGGCTTCCAAAATGGCAAAATTTGAAATAACCTGTCAACCCCTATTTAACCACCTTTAGGGTTGATTTTGGAAAAACCCTTAGATTAGATTTTTATTACTTTAAATCAGAAAGCTAAATACCAATTTTCATCTAGTTTGCTTTAAAACTGACGGACTTTCATATTAACTTCCAACCCCCATTTAACCCCCTTAACGGTGGAATATCAAAAAATCCGTTCTTAGCTGACCTCTACTCGGTGAAAAGAATATTCCTACCAAATTTCAAGTCTTTAGCTCTAATGGTTCCAGAGATATCGTGATGAGTGACTATATACGTGGAAATCTCTTATATATATATAGATAATATTGAACATTTTGAATTTTACATAAGTTTATATTTTTTTAATTATACTTCTAAGATATGCTCAACATTTGGTACGCAATATGTTAAAAGGATTTACCATTAATACCAATTTTATCTTGTTACGTTCGGGCCCAGAAATGTATGGAATAAGTTCAGTTTCCTTTACATAAATGTATCTGGAAGTCTGGAATATCTGTCTAGTCTAAGCGATTTTTTTTAAACAAAAGTCGATATTATGTCATTTTCTATTGTACATTACTCTCATATTTGCTTTAAACTGATAGTGAATTGGATGCATTTTAATTAAACAACTTTATGGTAAAATGTTACGCCAATAATGTATTGACATAATGCTATTTTTAAATATTACAGGAGATTCTAGCTATCCGCTTCGCCCATGGCTGATGACCCCATTTTTAAATGTACAGCCTAATACACCCCAGGCACTCTATAATCAAAAACATGGCACAGCCCGAGTGTGTATTGAAAATACATTTGGAAGGCTAACAATCGTTGGCGGTGCTTGTGCAAAGACAGAGTTTTGAACTAGAAGCCTAAAAAATGTGCCCAAATCATTGAAGCGTGCTGTGTGCTCCACAATATGGCAATAGATTTCATTGTACCTGAAGCAGATAATATTGGTAAATATATTTATTTTATAATAAACCTCTATTTTCTTATCAGTATATCCATAGAATTGAATAGATTTTGAAATTTATTCCCAAATGTATAAATTACATGTAAAAAGTAGTTAGTAATACAATTTTGACATTACTTTATAAATATTTTATTTTATAGATAACACTACCGAAGATGAACCAGTTGAAGTTATAGAAGATACAGGTGGAAGGTATGCAACGGATTTAATAAGAGGAAGAGCCTACAGAGATCGATTAGTATTTATACAGAATAGTGATTAAAAATATATTTTTTAAATAAAATAACCTCCATATTTAAATTTTTCCTTAATAAATATAGTTTAAATAAACTAAGAACACTGACATATATGAAATAATCAAACTTTCTACTTAATTAACATAAGAAAATAGGACTAATCAATAAAAATAATGATAACTGAATGATATCTATGCCTAAAATATTTATATACATGTAATTATCTCAAAATTACGCGTTTTCCGAGAATTGATGACGTCATGAGCGGTCACGTGTCGTAATGCCTGCGTCATTTGTTCATAAACTCCCTCCACCGGCACACGTATACATACTCCGATAACGAGTGAAACAATTCGGTTAGTTTCAAACACTATCGTAATAATAACATACCAGTTGCTATTTTCGTCAACCACATTGATCATGACGGATTCACGTGACTCCTTGGAGGAGAAATTGCAAGCTGCTCGTAGAGAAGAGAGGCTCCGTAAAGAAGATGAGCGTCGGGTTTATGAGCTTCGCCGACTAGAAGAACAAATACAAGAATATGCGGCTGAATGTCGCAAACAAGAATCAAAAGCTATGGAACAACTCGAGGCAGCCAAGCAACGGGCCGCCGAAGCTCAAAGAGAAGCACAGTGGGCTCAAGCAGGGGCAGTGGTGGCTATTCTGGCCGCAGTCGGGAGAGTGTTCTACAAATGAAGTGTTGTACTCATTTCGCCATTCCGATCCACGAGTGTTTCGTTATCATTGGTGTTTTCAATTTTATCGTATGACTAGCTGACCCGGCAAACTTTGTACCGCATCAAAATCTATTTATCAATTTATTTCATATAAAATATAGTCTATATTAATTGTAAATAATGTAGCTTTCTAATGGTAAAAGAATTTTTAAAATCGATCCAGCAGTTTTTGAGTCTATTCATTACAACCAAACAAACAAACAAAGTTTTCCTCTTTATAATATTAGTGTAGATGTATGAAATTCTCACTGTGCAATATAATAAGATAGCGTCGGATTTTCTGACATATTAGCATACTCGTTTATTTATTTTTTTTTTTTTTTTTTTTATTTATTTATTTATTCATAATTCTTACATCTAACATTACAGGTTTACAGCCTAATTCGTTAGTGTAGTTACATTTACTACTATCGCTTCTCAAAATAAATAAATGGATAACTGTTAATCTTTATTTGTTTCACTGTTTCCCTCCTGACTTTTTCAATAAGTACGGAAACCCTGGCAGGCAGCTCCGACGATCGCAGTTCTCGTGGCTTTGTGTCCATTGCACGTACGAGTAACATATGGTAAAAGTTGGTTAACTTAGGTTAGGTTAGGTTAGGTTAAAAGGTGGTAGAACCCTTTGTAGTTCGATTCCGGCGGCACCACCGCCACACCTATTTCTACTTAATAACAGCATTGCTAGATGCTGCTGTGTTCCGGTTTGAAGGGTGTGGTAAGGGAGACAGACTTTTCCGACGCGTTCCAGCTTAGTCCTCAGGGGTAGCGGCGCATCTGTGGCCGACCTCAGGTAGGAATATCTAATCCTATCTGGGGTTGATTACAGATGTCCATGGGCGGCAGTAGCTACTTACAATCAGGTGGACTGTATGCTCGTCTGCTACTCCTATATTACAAAAAAAAAACTTATGAAAAATAGGTAGGCGGTGCAATCGACGCGATCTTCGTAGGCTTCGAACACTTTGACACTTCGCTCGACTAGTATCTGTAATCTGTTACATTCTGCAATATGATAGCACGTATACCACGTCCAAAAACGTTGCAGAGGTCTCTGTGACAAGTGATGCAGGCTCCTGATGGGCAAGTAATGCAGGTGACTTATGTGCAAGCGATGCAGGACTGTCGTGTACACGTAATGATGGTATTTATTTATTTATTGAAAAGTCGCACCAACAAGGTGAACTGATGCATACAAATTATTTTGATAAAACATTGAGACATTTTTAAGTGCCATCTCAATTACAGGTGCGAACAGCTTGAGCAACTACATACTAAACAATATTTTATAGTTATATTATAAAATGCTATTAGGAAAAAATGTAAAAAATTAACAATATTCAAAAAGCTATACATTAGTGATAACATAACTCACAACATGATTACAAATTAAATAACATCAACATTGAGAATATAGATTAAGATGTGATATTTTTAATTGAAATTAATTATAGTTTGAATAAATTATATTATTAGATAATTATTATTATTATATTATTCGATAAATGAAAATGATTATATAATTAAACAATTTAGAACTATACAGCAAGATGAACACAGTAACTTTACACAGATTAACTTTAAATAATGGCATTCTTCGTATTAGGTATTCAGTCGAGGAAAATGTTACACAATGAGCCCGAAAACATTGTATATATAGTTCACTAGTGGTGCCCGCGGCTTCGCCCGCATTTTAAAGATATAATATATGATATAATAAGAGATATGATATAAGATCAAATGCATAGTTTCCGGTTTTATAAAATGTATATAGACAAATATTCATTTTTATATAAATAGATAGATGATCGACTAACATGGATAAATAAAGTAATTGTAGGTAAATTATGAAAAAATCGAATTTCGATCTTCTCGGTTGAAAGATTGATTCATTGAATCGATCCATTACTGGAGATCGATTAGAATAATCGATTTTTTGGTTCAAAAGATCGATTCTCCGATTAATCGATCTCAGATCGCCATCCGTAGTTCCCGTGGGATTTGTGGGATAAAAACTATCCTATGTCCTTTCTCGGGTCTCAGACTATCTTTGTACAAAATTTCATTAAAATCGGTTCAGTGGTTTAGGCGTGAAGAAAAGACAACCAGACAGACAGACAGACAGACAGATTTACTTTCGGATTTATAATATTAGTAAGGATTATCCGTGCCGTGTGGTGTCGGCCTCGAATAGCACCACTCCCTCTCTTCCCGTGGATGTCGTAAGAGCCAACTAAGGGACAATACCAGGAGATGGGCAGCAGCATCTTTCTGTGTAAGAATAACACCTACTGCGGTCACCAACACGCATGCCAGGCGCGGTGACTATGGCAAAAACCCCCGATGACAGGTGCAGAAAAACCACGGCCCCCAGTCCCCGGCGGCCCCGCTATTCCGGGCTATGGTAGCGGCCAAGGTAACGGCGGGGCAGGGGGTGCTAAGAATCCCCGGAAGAGAGTCGGCTACCACACACGACGACTTCTGCACCTGGCAACATACAATACCAGGACACTGAGGACCGACGAGAAGATACAGGAGCTGGAAGAAGAGATAGACAAGTTAAACTGGAGTGTTTTGGTATTATCAGAAGTCCGAAGACAGGGGGAGGACACGGTAATCCTTAAATCCGGTAACATGTTCTATCACCGGGAGGGCGAACACCTGTCTCAAGGAGGTGTCGGGTTCCTCGTCCACAAGTCCCTCGTTAACAACTTGGTAACGGTCGACAGTGTGTCGGCAAGGGTAGCGTACCTTATACTCAGAATATCTAAACGGTATTCGCTGAAGGTCATACAGGTATATGCGCCGACGTCGACACACCCAGACGATGAGGTTGAGGTTATGTATGAGGACATAAGTAGAGCCATACATACCTCAAAAACCCATTTTACCGTTGTTATGGGGGATTTTAACGCAAGACTGGGCGCGCGGAATGGTGACGAACTGAAGGTGGGGCCCTTTGGAGTTGGACAACGGAACCACCGAGGCCACTTGCTTGCCAACTTCTTGGAGAGGGAAGACTTCTTTATGATGAACTCCTTCTACAGGAAGAAGGCACAGCGAAAGTGGACTTGGATAAGTCCCGATGGTACCGTTAAGAATGAGATAGACTTCATCTTGGCAGACAAACGGCACATATTTAATGATGTCTCTGTGATCAACAGGGTGAAAACCGGAAGTGATCACCGGATGGTAAGAGGCACATTAAATATCAACGTTAAGCTCGAACGGTCACGCCTGATGAAGTCTACGCTCCGTGCAACACCTGTCCAGATCCAGGGCTCCGAAGGCTTTCAGATTGAGTTACGAAACCGTTTCGCGTGCCTCGATTCTTGCGTTTCCGTGGACGATATTAACACCCAGGTTGTAGCAATTGTCCACGAGGTAGGGTCTAAGTACTTCAAGGCCTACTCCGGTGGTAAGTCTCGAGTTCTCTCAGAGCATACTCTCGGCCTTATGCGGGAGAGACGAGAACTATGTGTGCAGTCTCCAACCTCAATGTCGAAATACAGGCTGCTTAATAAACAGATCTCCCAAAGTAGGCGACGCGATTGGCGCTCTTATAACGCTAATCGCGTAAAAGACGCTATGGAGCGAAACCGAGGCTCGAAAGTGTTCGCAGGAGATCTGTGCATTGGGCAGAGTCTGTTGACGAGGTTGAAGACCGAGTCGGGCACCATAGTTTCGTCTAAGCACGAAGTCCTGAGGGAAATCGAGAATTACTACGGACAGCTGTATACTTGCGCACGAGTTCCAGCCAGTAAGGCTGTGAACGACAAACGTGCTAAGCTGACCCGACACTACACCGAGGACCTCCGGGAAGTCAGCCTGTACGAGATTAGAGGGGCTCTCAAACAGCTTAAAACCAACAAGGCACCGGGAGATGACGGAATCACAACAGAGCTGCTAAAAGCTGGCGGGAAACCCGTACTAGTGGCGCTCCAAAAGTTGTTCGATTCCGTAATCAATAGCGGAACTACCCCGGAAGCGTGGAGCAGAAGCGTAGTGGTACTGTTCTTCAAAAAGGGCGATAAAACCCTACTGAAGAACTACAGACCCATTGCGCTTCTGAGTCATGTTTACAAGCTCTTTTCAAGGGTCCTCACTAACCGTATTGCACGCAGGCTCGACGACTTCCAGCCTCCCGAACAAGCCGGATTCCGAAAAGGCTACAGCACCATGGACCACATACACACGCTCCGGCAGATTATACAGAAGACCGAGGAGTATAATCTGCCGCTATGTGTTGCCTATGTGGACTATGAGAAAGCCTTCGATTCTATCGAGACCTGGGCGGTGCTGGAGTCCCTTCAGCGATGCCAGATCGACTATAGGTACATCGAGGTGTTGAAGTGTGTATACAAAGCCGCCACCATGTCAGTCCGAGTACACGATCAGAGGACGAACCCTATCCATCTGCAGCGGGGAGTCAGACAAGGCGACGTAGTATCGCCGAAGCTGTTCACCGCTGCGTTGGAAGATGTGTTCAAGCTGATGGAGTAGAAAGGTCTTGGCGTTAACATCAATGGTGAACACATCACACACCTTCGATTTGCCGACGATATAGTCATCTTGGCAGATTCGCTGAGGGACCTCAGCAAAATGCTAGGAGACCTCAACAGTGCCTCACAACGGGTGGGTCTTAAGATGAACATGGACAAGACGAAAATCATGTCCAATGTCCATGTCACACCCGTACCGGTAGTTGTTGATGGCACTCCTCTCGAAGTTGTTGACGAGTACAATTACCTGGGACAAACGATCCGGATGGGTAAATCCAACTTTGAGAGGGAGGTCACTCGAAGAATCCAATTCGGCTGGGCTGCGTTCGGGAAATTACGGAGTATCTTCTCGTCCAAAATTCCTCAGTGCCTGAAGTCGAAATTATTCGAGCAATGTGTGTTGCCAGTGATGACCTACGGCGCCGAAACGTGGTCCTTTACTGTAGGCCTAGTTCGAAAGCTCAGAGTCGCTCAGCGTGCTATGGAGAGGGCTATGCTTGGTATTTCGCTACGAGACATGATTCGCAAATGATGAAATCCGTAGACGAACTAAGCTTACCGACATAGCTCTCAAAATTAGCAGGCTGAAGTGGCAATGGGCCGGCCACATCGCTCGGAGGACCGATAACCGGTGGGGAAGGAAGGTCCTCGAGTGGCGACCACGCGTAGGTAAAAGGAGTACAGGCCGCCCCCCGACCAGGTGGACCGACGACCTGAAGAAGACGGCGGGAAACCGTTGGCTTCAAAGGGCACGGGACCGGTTGGAGTGGCGCCAATTAGGGGAGGCCTATGTCCAGCAGTGGACCTCAAAAGGCTGATGGATGGAAGGATTATCAGTGTATAAATAGGCATATGACGTTCCCAAACGCAGTTTCGTTGGTTTGTACCGATTTCATGTAATATGTGATAAATTGTATTAATATAAACATCTTAGGCTCCAAGATGTGATTCACAGGCCTCCCTGCGCTATGATTCGGGTACAAGAACTAACGCGGCTGATTCATTCACACCGTTTTGAAATCAGAGACAGAGAAGATCTGCGAGCCACGTGTGGGGTATACGCGTGTTGAATTTTTTATTAACCCTCAAGTGCACGCGCGATTTCTATTAACGTTACGTCACGCGTGGGGTCTAAAAGTACCCCATGAGTGTTTCCAATATGTTTTGAAAATTATCGAAACACAAATGTAGGATACATTAAGGGATGTTTTATTATTTATATAATGTATGTATTCAATTATATAAATAAACATACTTATTTATGTAAATGGATACGTCGGACGTACGTATAAGGAACACGTTGTCAAAATTAACTGAATGCTCACATTCCTGTGTTTTGAGCGTTGATAACATGATCAACAAATTCTTTTAGTACGTTCCAGAAGTCAATGCGTAACCTTTCTTATCCGTACACTTGGGTATTGTTATTTACTGGAATGCCTTATATGCCGTACACCACGATAGAAATTGACTCGCTGTCACTTTTCTTGGCATCTCTTTCTCTCTAGTAGATTGTCTATACGAGTTGACATATGTCTTTCTCATGCTTTGTTGGTCTTTAAGTCTATGGCTCATGCACAGTACAAATATGGAAATAGCGTCAGTTATTCTCAGCAAAATACGATAATTATTATTATTACACTTTTAAATACGGAAAGCAGTGTAAAATTGATACAACTTGTGATACAACTAGGGAATGCAATCCCGATCTCGCGGGATCCCAATCTCGCGAGATCCCGTAATTTTTCGGGTTCAATCCCGAAGCATCGTTATGTTTGACGAGATCTCGTTCGAGATTGACGGGAATGTGGAGAAACAAGGGGGAGATATTATACGCACTGGCCAATACGCACTTGTCCAGCGCGGTGGACTATGGCCTAATCCTTCTCATTATGAGAGGAGACCCGTGCCCAGCAGTGGGACAATAATCAGTTGTTGATGATGAGTGTGTGTGTACTGTGTGTTGCATCACGGTTTACCGGTCGCCAGGGGATCCAGACGGGACCACTCCACATCTATATACTTTTCCCCTGCATTATCAGTTATCACTAATGCACAAGAGTTCAAAATTACATTTTGGATAAAACCAAGGACCAAAAATCATACACAGCGTATTACGATGGAGGAGTTGTGCCCAGATCACCCCTCTCCCCCTTTGGCTACGACTGTGGTCTCCACGGTTCAGAATCTCACACAATATATATCAATTTTCAAAACTTTACGCTTTGTCCCTGTGGCCTAATAGGAAAGGCCCGGTTGTTGGTGCCGGAGATTGTGGGTTCGAATCCCACCAGGGAACACAGATTGCAATTTATGTCCGTTCCACCAAACACCGTTTTTGTGTTTTTTTTTTAAATAAAAAAAAATCATGAATGTATTTGTATTTGTATAACGACGCATTTTTCTGATAAATATCAAATATAATAATAGGTGACTTTTTATATTTCAAATGCGTATTTTTTCTATGTTATATTGATTTAGTAAAAAAGTATGTCACATTTATTTTGATTTTTGGAAATACATATATTGAAATATTACAGAGTGTATACAAAATTGTCTCACAAGTGTATTAGGTATATAAATTTCATAAATTTTGAAAACAACGCACTCTCGTGAGATTCGCGCGAACCCTTCGCAATAACGTAACGCTAGTTGTAGTGCTTTAAACTCGGTGTTTTGCGAAGGGTTAACTTCATCCCTTAAAAGTTCACAAGAGTGCGTTGTATTCAATATTTGAGAAATAAAGATGTTGTTTTAGGATAAGTTTTATTATGCGAAACATAACCCTTCCTTACAATGCGATAAAAATAACAAAATATTTTATTTATAAATTGTTATTCTGACAAAAAAGAATAATAAGCCAAGTCAAACCCGCACCCGGGGTTGCATACCACCATTTTTTTTTTAATCTCTAGAATTTATTATTATAGCAGCCATTGAAGTACATACAATGTCAAAATTTGAACTGTCTACCTATAACGATTCAACAGTTTGAAAAATACCACTTTGTTGTATGGGGACCCCTTTTAGTTTTTAACTTTTTTTATTTTTAGTATTTGTTGTTATAGCGCCTACTGATATATATTCTCTTTAAAAAAATCAAGTGTCTATCTGTTACGGTTCCAGAGATAGAGCCCTGTGACCGATGGACAGACAGCGGAGTCTTAGTAATAGGGTTCCGATTTTACTGAAGGAGGAGCTGAGGCCGAAGGGAGTTGTGTTCCGGAAGTTCCGTGGACGGAGAGGACCCCCGGAAGTCACTCGCGTCTCACGTCGCCGCAAATACGTGATTTAGTTATAAGTATATATTAGTATGTATGTTAGTCTGTAAGGTATATGTGATATGGATCTTGTTGTCTGAAATAGATGAATAAATAAATAAATAAAAATAAATTTACCCATTGGTTACGGAACTCTAAAAATGAATTAGTGTTATGACATATAATATTTAACATTTTGAATATTACATAAGTATCTATATATTTTTTAATTTTACTTCTAAGATATGCTGAACATTTGGTACGCAATTTGTTAAAAGTATTTACCATTAAAACCATTTTTATCTTGTTACGATCGGGCCCAAAAATGTATGGAATCAGTTCAGTCTCCTTTACATAAATGCAAATATCTAAGCGATCTAAAAGTCTAAGCGATTTTTTTTAAACAAAAGCGATATTATGATAGGCCTTAGTATGACTGACGCGAGGTAAAATTGTTATTTACTATTTCAGACATTCTGTATATTATTAATTATCATTATTTTGAGGCAAAGTCTATACTTGCAAAATTTGTTAATTTTACAATTTACATGTAATAAAAATGCTAAAACAGTTCTCAAAAACACACAATGTATTCCACTTTTCGACTCTCATCGTTGTATCCCTGTGGCCTAATAGGAAAGGCCCGGTTGTTGGTGCCGGAGACTGTGGGTTCGAATCCCACCGGGGCACAGTTGGGCAATAAGTAGAAATCCACGAGACAGTTTCGTTTTTGTTATTTTATTATTTGTTTTGTATATATAATACTTGAATTTTTTGCTAATTATTTCAATATTTTTTTAAACGTAACAAAATTATAAGTTCTTTAGACTTTTGTAAGTATACAGAAAATAATTTTTCAATACAAGAATTTATAAAGAGTTTATTATTCAACTTTTTAAAAGTATTTCACCAATTTTAAAACTGCACTAAAGTAATAATTTTTCTAAAACAGTAAGTGCCACCTAGCGTGTTACGTCGACAGCAACGGGAGGCTGTCTTCATCCCTTAAGTATAATGTTGACAGCTACGGAAGCCTGCTTGCATCCCTTCGATTTCGCTAAAAATCCGCAAGATGGCGTTTTAACATATTTGCATCATAAATATGAAATTTTAATATATCTCTCATCAAACATTTTGATAAACAAAAATGATAATTTTAAAACACAACTAATAAAGTGTGTAGCCAAAAGGGGGAGAGGGGGCTCAAAAGGGGTAGTTAAAGTCCTGGAAGAAATACTACCTCTATTCCATATCTGTCGCCCCCCACGAACATTTGCTAAGGACCCCTTTGCAACTAATTTGTAGAAGTTAAAAAAATAAAAAAAAACTATAACAAACTTACACAATATATACCACTTTTCGAAACGTTACGTTGTGTCCCTGTGGCCTAATAGGAAAGGCCCGGTTGTTGGTGCCGGAGACTGTGGGTTCGAATCCCACCAGGGTTCACATACGTCCGATTATATACCACTAGACAGTTACGTTTTTGTTTTTTTTTTTTATTCGTTTTGTATATAAAATGCTGGAAATTCTTTTGCAATAAAATAATAATAACTTGCAATAATTGGTGCAATGAATTTTTTTTAAACGTAAAAAAATTATAGGTACTCTTAGATTTTAGTTAGTATACAGAAAATATTTTTTTATATAACAATTAATAAAGATTTTATTTTTAAACTTTTTAAATATTTTTTCGTTATAGGTTCCAATTTTAAAACTAACACTAGACTAGGCGGCTTCGCCCGCATTTTAAAGAAATAATATGACATACATAAAACGGAAAATTTGTATCTGTATTGGAATGACAGTGGTGCCATCTGTCGAAAATTGGTCTTACCAACTCCCAAGCCCTAGTAGGCTCTTGGACAACTTTGCTAAAGATCATCACTTGATCAAATGCATAATTTCCGATTCTATAACTACTTACGAATTAAAAATTAATTAAAAACCCTTTTCCCACGGACTAAATTGTGAATCTAAACCATTCTCAAGTCCCCTTGAACACACACAACAAATTTCATCAAAATCAGTCCAGTCGTTTAGGAGGAGTTCAGTGACATACACACGCACATAAGAAATATACATATAAAGGTTAGGATTTTTTTAAAAACAGTAAGCGCCACCTAGCGTGTTACGTCGACAGCAACGGGAGGCTGTCTTCATCCCTTAAGTATAATGTTGACAGCTACGGAAGCCTGCTTGCATCCCTTCGATTTTGCTAAAAATCCGCAAGATGGCGTTTTAAAATATTTGCATGTTAAATACTTTTGGTTACGTAAGATATCGTGAAAAACAAAAATGCTAATTTTACAACATAATTAATACAACATAATAGGGTATCGCCAAAGGGGAAGTAAGGATCAAAAGATGTAGTTATATAAAAAAAATGAAATACAACCACTATTCCATATCTGTCTCCCCTTCGATCATTTGCTAACGACGCCTTTGCAATTCATTTTCAGTAGTTTAAAAAAATAATAAAATATAGTACAAAACTGCACTATATATGCCACATTTCGTCGATTTGTGTTGTATCCCTGTGGCTTAATAGGAAAGGCCCGGTTGTTGGTGCCGGAGATTGTGGGTTCGAATCCCACCAGGGAACACCATCTAGAAAATGTTTACGCTTCCACCAGACACCCGTTTTTGTGTTTTTTTTTTATAAAAAAAAAAATATCGTGAATTTATTTGTATTTGTATAACGATGCTTTATTACTGACAAATTTGAAGTATTGATAAGTGATTTTTATATAAAAAATATGTATTTTTTATTTAGTAAAATAGTATGTCACATTTTTTTTTTATTTTTTGAAATAAATAGAAATATTATAGAATGTGTACAAGTGTATTAGGTCTCACAAGTGTATTAGGTATATAAATTTCATAAATTTTGAAAACAACGCACTCTCGTGAAATTCGTGCGAACCCTTCGCAATAACGTAACGCTAATTGTAGAGTGCTTTAAACTCTGTGTTTTGCGAAGGGTTAACTTCATCCCTTGAAAATTCACAAGAGTGCGTTGTATTCAATATTTGTGAAAGAATGATATTGTAATATTTATATATGATCAAAAAAATAAATCTACCAATACGCACTTGGCCAGCGCGGTGGACTATGACCTAATCCTTCACACTCTAAGAGGAGACCCGTGCCCAGCAGTGGGACAGTGATGGGTTGATGATGATGAGTGTGTGTGTGTTAACCACTGAGTTTCTTACCGGATCTTCTCAGTAGAGGTCGCGTTCCGATCCGGTAGTAGTTTAAGAAAATATTGTAACTGACAATTTGTAAGTGCCGCCGTTGGCCTATACAAAATAAATATATTTCATTTCATTTCATTTCATTTCATTACAACACGGTCGCCAGGGGAACCAGACGGGACCACTCCACATCTATATACTTTTCCCCCTGCATTATCACTAATGCACAAGACTTCAAAATTACATTTCGGATAAAACCAACGACCAAAAATCATACACAGCGTATTACGATGGAGGAGTTGAACGCCCAGATCACCCCTCTCCCCCTTTGGCTACGACTGTGGTCTCCACGGTACAGAATCTCACACAATATATATCAATTTTCAAAACTTCACATTGTGTCCCTGTGGCCTAATAGGAAAGGCCCGGTTGTTGGTGCCGGAGATTGTGGGTTCGAATCCCACCAGGGAACACGGCTTGCTATCTGTACTTGAAGGTTCCACCAAACACCGTTTTTGTGCTTTTTTTTAATTTTGAAAAAGAAACATCTTTAACGATGCATTTTTTTATAAATAATATATTAAGTAAGTCATTTTTATATATTGAAAATGTTTTTTTTTTCTATGTTATTTCAATGTAGTAATAAAGTATGTAATTAAATTTTATTATAAAAAATTAAATTTTTGAAATCTATAAAAATATTACAGAGTGTATACAAAATTGTCTCACAAGTGTATTAGGTATATAAATTTCATAAATTTTGGTAACAACGCACTCTTGTGAATTTCGTGCGAACCCTTCGCAATAACGTAACGCTAGTTGTAGAGTGCTTTAAACTCGGTGTTTTGCGAAGGGTTAACTTCATCCCTTAAGAGTCCACAAGAGGGCGTTGTATTCAATTTTTGCGAAATAAACATATTGTTTTAGGATAAGTTTTACTATATGAAACTAACCCTTCCTTGGGATGATATTATTTAGCAGTTTAAGTTAGCGTATCTTAAATTAGGCTAGATTGTAATTAGTATAAAGTACCTACTATTCACTCGGTACTTTATAAAAACAAAAAAAATATCATTCCACCAAAAAAAGAATAATAGATTTTCTGTTTTTCTGAGGGTAGGTGTCAAACTAAAAAAAATCTGTTTCTTTCCATCCAATATTTAATTCTATTTTGTTATCATCGTTAATAAGAAGCTTGGATATTAACGATACCACATTTATTACGGACGACAGCGGCCCATAAACATAGTTTTTAATGTATAATGATAATAGAAAATAAGACATTTTATTGTAATAGATACGTCCTACTTAAATGATAAGAATAGATGTAAGAATAGGATAGCAATAGAGTGTAAGCATAGAATTGTAAGAGTAAGACAGGCGATGTTAGAGAGGGACGGCAATAGGACGCGGTTGCTAACTGAGCCTGCGCCTGTTGCGGTACCCAAAATAAGTACTTAAGCTCGCCTTTTTGTATGTAATTGTCCAAACACTCTGCGTTTGAACGCCAGACCGAGCAGCCCCACCTGCTCGCGCTCTAAGTGTTCGCTAACCCAGATTTTTTGTCTGGCCTTTCGGCCGGTTCTCGACTACTCGATTTTTATCGGTAGCGGTCCGTGCTTTGTTTATTGCCAATTTATTGGGAATAAACAAAACTCACGTCCCGACGCGTTTGAGTTGGTGGATACCTAACGGTGCCAACGAAACCAGCTAGCGTTGACCCGGTGCGCTTCTCAGACCTCTCGGCCTGAGAGAAACCGGCAGACCCGATCCCACTGCACTTGGGCTATCCCAAGGGTGACGGTAGCAGTTACTTTCCCTTAGGGGTAATTGCATTTCCCTCCCCCTCCCCGTTAGCTCCCTGCCTCGGCAGGGAGGCATCCCTGGTTACCATGGCCTACATGGTAACGGATAGGTTTTTCGAGGCTCTGTCCTCCCTCTTGAGCAAGGAGCTCAACCGCCCCATTGACGCTGTCAAACTCCGCTCCCTTTGCGAGCCCTTAAAGTCCGTAACGGATCCCTTGTCCGTTACCGATTCACCCGCATCCCCTGATGCCACCCCGAGACACGAGATGGACTTTGACGCCATCTCGCTAAAACGCCCCGCCTCCTCCGACGAATCGTCGGAGAACACCCTCATCTCCGCCGCCTCCTCCGACGACGACCAGGGTTTCACCCCTGTCAAGTCGAAGAAGACCAAGAAACGACCGGTCAAACGCGTCGCTAAGGCGACAAGTGAGACTTCTTCCGAGGCCTCTATCGAAGCCACCCCAGCCCCAGCGGCCCCCGCTCTGGCCCCCGTGCCAAAAGCCTCCACCGAGCCCCAGAGCTCAACCCCCGCGGCTAAGCCCCCCAAGCCAGCCACGCGCTGCGAACCGGCACTTGCCAAGTGCAAACCGCCCCCACACATTTTCTTCAGGGATAAGTCGAAATGGTCCGACTTCTCCAAGACCCTCAAGGAACGAAAGATCCACTACACCAAGGCACATAACCTTCGCGATTCTATTCGCGTTTCATGCCCCACCACAGAGGACTTCAGGAGCCTCATTAGGCTCCTAACCCACCTACAACTCCCGTACCACACGTACACATTGGAAGAGGACCGCAAAATCAAAGCGGTCCTTAGGGGTCTCCCCTACGAACTTCCCACCGACGAGATCCAAACGGATCTAGTCAACCAAGGGTTCCCCGTGGAAGGTGTACACAAGTTGTACAACCGCAACGGGGTCAAATACCCTCTAGCCCTGGCCATTCTAGCCAAGACCCCGTCCTCCAAGGACATTTTCAAGGAGAAGGAGCTCACAATCTGTGGCCTTTCTGAGATCAAGGTGGAACCACCTAACAAGCGTGGTTACCCTGCCCAGTGCCACCGCTGCCAGCTTTACGGCCATGCAGCGGCGAACTGCACTGCCCCCCCAAGGTGCATCAAGTGCCTCGAACCCCACGCCACACGTGAGTGCAAGAGGACTCGTGAAGACGAGTCCCCTCCTGCCTGCGTGCTATGCACCACTTCCGGGCACCCGGCTAACTACCGTGGCTGCCCGAAAGCCCCCCGTCCCGCTCAAAAGAAGGTTGCCAAAAAGCAGCCCTCGAAAGCAGGCCCACCTCCGGTCAATTCGACCAATTTCCCGCGGCTAGGGGCCTCCAAAACCCCAACCGCTCCCATGAGTTGGAGGAAAGTCGCTTCCGCGACCGCCCCACCAACCCCGGCCCCTAAGGCCACTCCCACTCCCCGTCCCACCCAAGATGCATCGGTAAGGGAACATATCATGTTCCTTGTCGACTGCGTTAAGGGCGTGGACCTCGACGAGATCAAACTCGTCTCCCAGAAGATGCGTAACGCCAGCCAGGCGGAACGCATCGCTATCTACTCCGAACACTTAGCGTTGTTCAAATCTATCCAATGAGTAACGTTCATACTCAACCCCTTCGTCCCGGTCGTCAAAAACCTAAAGGCGTCTCGCTTATCTCCTTCAATGCACGAGGTCTAAAGCCTTGCATTCCCGAACTCAAAGAGTTCGTCCGCAACAGGGATATCGACCTGTTGCTTGTTCAGGAAACCTTCCTCAAGCCCTCCCTTAAAGGCGTAAGTCTCCCCTCTTACGCGCTTGTACGTAATGACAGAGCCGACGACCGTCGCGGCGGAGGCACTGCCATCTACTACAAGAGATCCTTCCATTGCACCCCTCTGGAAACACCCAAGCTCACCAACATGGAAGCCACCATATGCAAATTAGGCATGACAGGACACCCGTCCCTGATCATAGCCTCAATTTATCTCCCCGCCCATAAAGCCCCTCTCCAAAGCGACTTGGAGGCCCTCCTCTCGCTCGGAGACTCTGTCGTACTATTTGGAGATTTCAATTGTAAACATACCGTTTGGAACAGTCGTCTGACTAATACCAACGGTAATAAACTCCTAACCATTTCCCGCGCACTGGACTTTGATATCTTCTCTCCAATAGCGCCAACCCACTACCCCGATCGGGAAGACCAAGAACCCGACGTGCTGGATTTCGCCCTACTCAAAGGCGTCGCGCTCAATACAAGAGCGATCGAAACATTGGACGATCTGGGCTCAGACCATCGTCCAGTCTCTCTCTAGTTAGGTCCCTATGATCCAACTCCCCATACTTCCTCGAAAACCTTCACCAACTGGGAAGGGTACGAGAAATCTCTCACCTCGGCCATAGAGGCCCCCGATTCACCGTATGCTATTCCCCCAGGCTACCTTGTTAGCACGGACAAAATAGACAGTTCGGTCAACTCACTCACCCAGCTAGTTCAGACTTCGCTTCATGACAACGCGAAGGTGGTAGAGGTCCCGAACCGCAAACTACCTCGCGAGGTCAGGAAGCTAATCCAAACTAAGAACGCAGCCCTCAGATGGGCCGCTAAGTATCCCACCCCTGTCCTTAGGAGGCGCGCTAACGCCCTCCAAAGGAAAGTCAGATCCCGGCTAGCCGAACTGAGGGACTCCAACTGGAACTCTCTCATGGAGGATATCCAACCTTCTCATGAGGCATTCTACAAAATCACTAGACGATTTCGTACTGAAGCCTTTTCTAGCACTCCCCCTCTCACGCGTCCCGACGGCAGCATAGCCTTCGAGGACACCGAGAAGGCCGAATGCTTCGCAGATAGCATCGCTGCGCAGTGCTCCCCCAGCACTCAACCGTGCGACCCTACCCACATTAACAAGGTGGAGGAGGAGGTCCTTAAAAAGATCTCTCTCCCTGTCACCTCTGCTCCCATTAAAATCACTACAGACGAGGTCCGGACCGTCATCCGCGGTTTGAAACCTCGCAAAGCCCCAGGTTCGGATGGTATCTCCAACCTGGCGCTTAAACACTTCCCCGAGCAGGTACTGACCCTTCTGGTCATTATCTTCAATGCCTGCCTCGACCTCAGCTTCTTTCCAACAGCCTGGAAGACAGCAACTGTTATCGGTATTCCCAAGCCTGGGAAACCGAAACATATTCCCTCCAACCACCGCCCCATTAGCCTCCTCAATGCAATGGGCAAGGTTTTCGAACGGGTGATCCTCGTTCACATAAGAGTGCACCTCTTCCCAATAGATGCTCCCCCACTCATCATTCCTCACCAATTTGGCTTTCGCCACCAGCACTCGTGCCCCCAACAAGTCCACCGCATTGTCGAGTACATCACAAGCGGGTTTTATCCAAGACGTAACAAGACACTAGCAGTCTTCTTCGACGTCGCCAAGGCTTTTGACAAAGTCTGGCATGGAGGACTGGTATACAAGCTATACCAATCTGGTCTTCCTGATCGCCTAGTCCGCATCGTGGCTTCCTACCTTCAGGACAGAACCTTCCGCTACAGGCACGAAGGTATCCTCTCTTCACCACGCCCCATAACAGCCGGAGTCCCTCAAGGCTCAGTGCTCGCTCCCACATTATTCATATCGTACTCCAACGATATTCCTATCCCCAAAAATGGGGTGCAGCTATCACTCTTCGCCGATGACACCGCTCTTTACATCCAAGGGCAAAAGGAGTCATCTGTCCTCGCCAAACTCCAACGCTCGGTCAACGAGTTAGGAGATTGGTTTAGGAAATGGCGCATCGAAGTCAATGCGGAGAAAAGCTCCGCAATGCGCTTCGACCACAAACGCAGGCGCTTAAACAACCTGCCCTCCGTCAAATTACTTGGGGCCCCCATTCCATGGAGGCCCACAGTAAAATACCTAGGAGTTACCCTTGACCCGGGCCTCACCTTTAGACCCCACGTCTCTAAGGTCACCCATACCGCCCGCTCTTACATGAGCCGCCTCAACGCCATGATTGGCAGACACAGCAAGTTGTCAGCCAGGAATAAGCGAACGCTGTATAAGGTTTGCATTCGACCGGTGTTAACATACGCCTCTCCAGTCTTCGCTCACGCGAATCCCACCATCCTAGACAAACTCCAGGTCATACAAAATCTTTTTTGTCGTCGGGCACTTAATGCCCCCTGGTATGTCAGGAACGCTGACCTCCACCGCGACCTGGAGCTCGCTCCAATACAACAAGTCCTTAGACAATTCTCTGAAGCATTCTTCGACCGCTCAGAAAATCATTCCAACCCCTTAATCAAGGGTGCAGCGGACTATGCTGCCCCTCTTCCTACCCGCTACAATTGCCGTCGGCCAAGAAATATCTTGACCGACGCTCCTAACAAACTCTCCACCGATGTGGAGAATCTTCTGGCCGCCCACAGGGGCGTACAACTCTCCATAGAGAATCGTCTTCCCGACGATTCTAGTCTTATTCACGATACGTTGACACCTTCAGTGTCATCTATCCAGCGGTCGCTCTCTAGGGAGCGCCGCTAGCGCCTCTCGTTCCGCAACGAGAGGTCGCTATCCGATGTCGGCTGTACGGTCCCCTTGGACGAATGCCTTTAAAGGAGTTTTTAGTGGGATGGTCCTCCCTTCAGGAGGACCTTTCATTCAGCCCCACACGACGCAGGCACCGGCCGTCGCGGCCTGTAAGTGCTTGGATGCATTTTTTTACTCCTCCCTCTCCGTAGAGGGTCAGCCCTTTTTCCACCTACATCTGGGCGCCAAAAAAAAAAAAAAAAAAATGTAATTGTGTATACGCCTCGGAATAAAACAAGAAGAAAAGAACTGAAGATTTAAGTTGGAGTTTTATTTGGAAACCCATAATCTACAACATTTTTATAACGTTACATTAAAGTAATAATTGACTCATTGGATACTACAGTTTAAAAACAGATGCGGGTATGTGAAGTGGGGACGACACCTTGGCGGCGCTCGAGTTAACAGAGAGCATCATTCTGGTCGGAGACTTCAGCAAGAACAGTCGAATAACGGAGATACTGGTGTAGTTATAATACTTCTAATCACTAGTGTGAACTTACTTACGTATAGTTATTATATCGTTACTCTGTACCTTTTATGTGACTATAAGATTACACGTCTTCAAGACCTTCAAGATGACTTTCATTTATAATTTATTTTGGTTTAAATAATCATAAATATTTTTTAAAGTTTTATTTTGATTCATTATTAGGGCGAAGACATTTTGGCATATTAAATGCCCAATTTAGTTAACTACTAAAATAGTTTTACCTGCACCATCCCTCAGCATAGCCACAACATTTTGTGTATATCACATTTGTCATTGTCATTTTGCAATTTATTCACAATTGGCTTGCACATAACATAACACATATTGGAGTACATAAAAATGGCAAATGTCACCGAATTGGAATTAAATTGGAACCGAAGAATGGCAGATTTCGAAGAACGGCTTAAAGCTGCTATTACTCCAACTAATCCCACGGTGGTGCAACTTGCACAGGATTCCAAGCATTCAAGGACCTTGTGGGAAACATGCTGAGTATGCTCCACAGACCTATATCTAAATAGATGACACATGTACCTTCATTTGTATGAAAACCAAGCGTGCCACTTTTTTCCGATCGACTGACACTTGTCAAGAAGGTTTTAGAGATGATGGATGTAGAATTCTCTGTCAGAGAGAAAATCGATTCAAAAGTTGTGTCGATTCAGAAGATTTTCGATTTCCAAATCGATTTTTATAGAAATAAATCGATTTTTATAGAAATAAAAATCGATTTTGAAATCGAAAATTCGAAAATTTTTAAAAAGTTTTCTTATTTTCATAGGGCGTTTGTTAAAATGTGTGTAGTTCATAAAGTTTTAGTTTGTTGTTAATTTTTATAATGAATCAGACAATACGTGTGCAGTGTGTGCGTTGATAACCTGATATAGTTAACCCAAAGTGAACAAGATCGCGTTACAGGTAACGTAGGGGTGTTGATTTCTTGTATTTGGACCCCCTTTTATATTCATCTTTTGTTTATTTTTAGTATTGGTTGTTATAAGTGCCCACGATTTATATACATTGTAAAAATTTCAAGTGTCTATCTATTACGGTTTAAGCGGTAGAGCCCTGTGTCAGACGGACAGACGGACAGACAGCGGAGTCTTAGTAATAGGGTTCCGTTTTTACCCTTTGGGTACGGAACCCTAAAAAGGGGGTCCCCATACAACAAAGTGGTATTTATCAACCTGTTGAATCGTTATAGGTAGACAGTTCAAATTTTGACTTTGTATGTACTTCAATGGCTGCTAAAGTATAGAAATAAAAAAATAGTAGTATGCAACCCCGGGTGCGGGTTTGACTTGGCTTATTATCCTTTTTTGTCAGAATAAAAATTTATAAATAAAATCTTTAATTAATGTTTATCTCATTGCAAGGAAGGGTTATATTTTACATTATAAAACTAATCATAAAACAATATCTTTATTTCACAAATATTGAACACAACGCACTCTTGTGGACTCTTAAGGGATGAAGTTAACCCTTCGCAACATACCGAGTGTAAAACACTCTACAACGAGCGTTACGTTATTGCGAAGGGTTCGCACGAATTTCACGAGAGTGCGTTGTTACCAAAATTTATCAAATTTATATACCTAATACACTTGTGAGACAATTTTGTATACACTCTGTAATATATTTATATATTTCCAAAAATCAAAATAAATGTGACATACTTTTTTACTAAATCAATATAACATAAAAAAAACGCATTTGAAATATAAAAACTTACCTATTATTATATTTCATATTTATCAGAAAAATGCGTCGTTTTAGAAATACATTCATTATGGTTTTTTTATTTAAAAAAAACACAAAAACGGTATTTGGTGGAACCTTTACAGTAATATCGTTATGACGTGTTCCCTGGTGGGATTCGAACCCACAGTCTCCGGCACCAACAACCGGGCCTTTCCTATTAGGCCACAGGGACACAACGTAAATCGACGAAATGTGGCATATATTGTGCAGTTTTGTACTATATTTTATTATTTTTTTAAACTACTGAAAATGAATTGCAAAGGCGTCGTTAGCAAATGATCGAGGGGGAGACAGATATGGAATAGTGGTTGTATTTCATTTTTTTATATAACTACATCTTTTGATCCTTATTTCCCCTTTGGCGATACCCTATTATGTTGTATTAATTATGTTGTAAAATTATCATTTTTGTTTCTCACGATATCTTACGTAACCAAAAGTATTTAACATGCAAATATGTTAAAACGACATCTTGCGGATTTCTTACGAAATCGAAGGGATGCAAGCAGGCTTCCGTAGCTGTCACATTATACTTAAGGGATGAAGACAGCTTCCCGTAGCTGTCGACGTAATACGCTAGGTGGCGCTTACTGTTTTTAAAAAAATCCTAATCTTTATATATATATTTCTTATGTGCGTGTGTATGTCACTGAACTCCTCCTAAACGACTGGACTGATTTTGATGAAATTTGTTGTGTGTGTTCAAGGGGACTTGAGAATGGTTTAGATCATGAAGTTATAGGTAAATATGGAGAACACACTTCGAATACCTACTTGAAGCAAAACCTATGTATCACCATCTCGCTCTCTGTGGGCAGACCCTCTCTGTCTAAGTAGGGTAACCTTTATTTATTTTGGCACATAGGGCCAATGTTGCCACATTACCGAATCCTTAAGAAATGGGATTATAATTCGTTGAATTGCCAACCCAGATATGCATACGTGACCTACGATTTTGGGATTTTCAATTGAACTAATCATAGTTCAAGTATTTATTTAAAGGTAAATTATTTGACAGTGTTTAACTTCTGGTTAGGCTAGTGTGGTGACTAATTCTAAGAATTTTCTAGGAGATTTAAAGAAGAAGATAGCAATACTATAGTCCACACTAGAAAGAGAGGTCGGCCCACAGAAAGCGGGATGGAGATACGTAGGTATTTGCCTCAAGATTTTGTTCTAAGTGTGGCCTCCATATTTACCTATAACTTCATGGTTTAGATTCACAATTTAGTCCGTGGGAAAAGGTTTTTTTGACGTGACAACGTCTTAAATTAGGTTGCGGCTGGGAGTCACTTATGAAAAAGTGTAACGCCCGGTAACGTTACGATGAGTCACCGAACGTGAGAGAGGCCCGCCGAATGCCTTGCGTCTCTCTCCCTCTCAACTATGATCGGTCTGCCGCGCGCGCAGCACTAGAGAATTAGGCGCATTGAATCGGCGCATGCTTGTGTCTCTGTCTTTGTCTTTCTCGAACGTTCTTGGCGTTGGAAAAACAAGAAAGCGTCACAATACAAGTTCACACGTGTGGTTAAAGTATCGTCAGCTGTGTCTGTAGTGAAAATATGGAGTGCTTAGATTCGTCATTTATCATTTACAACAACTACAACAATAAAGGTAAATAATTGTACACTGATATTTCATTATCGTAAACTATGATTGATTGATTAATTGTTAGATTGACACAAAAGTTGAGAAACTGAGTTTATAGGTTATGTCATACTATTGATAAATGTTGATAGTGTTAAGTAAATTATTAGTTTAAAATTAATTAATTAATTAATTATTATTTTACAAATTTCTTTTGAAAAATGCAACCATTCCATCAGTATTTTCATATGACGTTGTCACGTTCAACTATCGTCAGTAAACCGACTTTACAGACAACCGATTTTTTAATTAATTTTTAATTCGTAAGTAGTTATAGAATCGGAAATTATGCATTTGATCAAGTGATGATCTGTAGCAAAGTTATTGTCCAAGAGCCCACGAGGGTTTGGGAGTTGGTAAGACCAATTTTCGACAGATGGCACCACTGTCATTCCAATACAGATACAAATTTTCCGTTTTATGTACCTCGTCATATTATATCTTTAAAATGCGGGCGAAGCCGCGGGCATCACTAGTTTTGTGTAAGTTTTAAAATTATATATTAATAGTTTAATTCCCTATTACGAAAAAATATTTAAAAAGTTTAAAAATAAACTCTTTATAAATTCTTATATTAAAAAAATATTTTCTGTATACTAACTAAAGTCTAAGAGCACTTATAATTTTTTTACATTTAAAAAAAATTATTGCACCAAAAATTGCAAGTTATTATTATTTTATTGCACAAGAATTTCCAGCACTTTATATACAAAACGAATAGAAAAAAAAACAAAAACGTAACTGTCTAGTGGTATATAATCGGACGTGTGTGTACCCTGGTGGGATTCGAACCCACAGTCTCCGGCACCAACAACCGGGCCTTTCCTATTAGGCCACAGGGACACAGCGATGAGAGTCGAAATGTGGAATATATTGTGTGCCATTGTGAACTATTAAGATAAAAATCGCAGATTACTTACATGTAACTTGTAAAGTTAACAAAGTTCGCGTGAATAGACTTCGCCTTAACTCAATGATAGTTTATATACAGGTTGTCATAGATAGTGAATTACCCTGTCACCTCGTGTGGGTCACGCTGGCCTATTAAAAATGAAATTAAATTAAGTATACCAATTTATTTTGTATAGGTCTGTGGGGGCACTTAAAAATTGTCAGTTACAATTTCTTTCTTGCGCTACCGGTTCGGAACGCAACCTCAACTGAGAAGATCCGATAAGAAACTCGGTGGTTTTGTCTTTTTTTTCATAATAATTATTGCTCTCTTTTTTTCATTTTTTAATTGCCATTTTTTTTTCAAAATATATTACAAGATATTGACTTATGTTTTAGCAAACACGCAGTATTCAAGATATTCGAATTTTAATAAAAATATTGAACAAATTGCAAATTTCTGTTAAAAAAATTATAATATTATTGAATTGATATTTGAGTATATTGTTACTATTACCAGGAGAATAATTTGTAAATGATAGTGTTTTTTCTTAATTTTTGCCTTATTGCAAGGAAGGACATGTGTGACATAATGAAACTCGAAACTTAAGTGTCATTTTTTCGGCGGGTCACCGTATTGCTTGAACTTTTCTATGGGATATCGAAGCGTGACGTCACTCGCAGACGCCATGACTCCCGTGAGCGTTTTCGAATTTAATTCAAAATTTGTTTTAATAATGCTACTGTTTCCGCTAATGCTGAATTTATTGCCGAAATAATACGGTTTTTGGAATCAGTAGACATGTACCTACATTATAGAAGGGGAGTTTAAAATTTGTCATCATGCCCATTCTATGCTAACTTAAACGGCTAAATAATAACATCCCAAGGAAGGGTTAGTTCATATCATAAAACTTATCCTAAAAAAATATCTTTATTTCGCAAAAATTGAATACAACGCACTCTTGCGAACTTTAAAGGGATGAAGTTAACCCTTCGCAAAACACCGAGTTTAAAGCACATTACAACGAGCGTTACGTTATTGCGAAGGGTTCGCACGAATCTCACGAGAGTGCGTTGTTTTCAAAATGTAGGAAATTTATATACCTAATACACTTGTGAGACAATTTTGTATAAGTACACTCTGTAATATTTTTATATAATTCCAAAAATCAAAATAAATGTGACATACTTTTTTACTAAATCAATATAACATAGAAAAAAAACGCATTTGAAATATAAAAAGTCACCTCTTATTATATTTCATATTCGTCAGAAAAATGCATCGTTATACAAATAGAAGTAAATTCATGGTAGTTTTTTTATTAAAAAAAAAAACAAAAACGGTGTTTGGTGGAACCTTTTCGACTATAAACGCTATGTGTTCCCTGGTGGGATTCGAACCCACAATCTCCGGCACCAACAACCGGGCCTTTCCTATTAGGCCACAGGGACACAGCGATGAGAGTCTAAAAGTGGAATATATTGTGTGTTATTGAGAACTAAACGTGACTTACATAATATTTATAAAATCTGCGAATATTACTGAACGATACTGATAATGAGTCTACTTAAACCTGAAGGGAATTTAAGGTGAATTTTAAAACTCTTAGAAGTAAAGTATGATCGGCTTCAGGTAGAACCTATTCTATATGGAGTTGGTTACAGATATCCCTGGATAGGAGTGACTCTGTCCCTGTAGTTCCGGGACCAGAATAGGGCTACGGTATCCTCTGCCTGTCATAAGAGGCGACAAAAAGGGGGCTTCCGTTGTTGCGGACGGCAACAGTAGGAGCACAAACCGCCCGGCCAGCGACCCCGGGAAGGACGGCGGCATGTGTGGTCGCATACCGTCGTGCACACCAGACAGTGTGGCGAGCATCAAGCTCACCTGGGTGGAGCCCGACGGGGCACCGCGCTAAGAGGACTCCGGTTGCGTTCCGTTGGAGATCCTGGAGTCTTCTACGCAGCGCCGAGGACGGCCTCCGGGGGGTTTTAGTGCGGTAAGAGTCCCACACAACCCTGTGTCACTCTCACGGCACCGGGTACCTTTTGAAGGTTCCCCCTCGTTAACAAAAAAAAAGGGTGAGAGTGACTTCAGATTAGATGGACTGCAAGTTTGTTTGTTACTTAAATGTCATAAAAAATAAGGTGTCACTGTATCATAGACATGTCGGTGTGTTGTGCGTGAATATATGTACATTTTTTTATAATATAGGAGTAGCAGACAAGTATGCGGTCCACCTAAAGATAAGTGGGTATTGCCGCTCATGGACATCTATAATCAACCCCAGATAAGAATAAATATTCCTACCCGAGGTCGGCCACAGATGCGCCGCTACCCCTGACTAAGTTAGAACGCCTCGGAAAAGTATGCCTCCCTTACCACACCTTTTGAACCAGAACACAGCAGCGCTTAACACTGCTGGTATTATACCGGACTAGGTGTAGCGGTGGACCTCAGGTGGGAATCTAGTTTTGTCTGGTTGATTGCAGATGTCCATGGGCGGCAGTACTCACTTACCATGTGGTGGACTGCATATTTGTCTGATACTTTTATATTATATAAAAATGTATTTATGTTAAAAGGGAATACGGGATGATTGAAATTAACATTGAAGATTCAGTCTTTTAATAGAATCATTTTAACTGATCTAACATTATTACTAATCAAAGAAATGAACATTAAAACAATATCAAAATTTCACAAATATTGAATACAACGCACTCTTGCGAACTTTAAAGGGATGAAGTTAACCCTTCGCAAAACACCGAGTGTAAAGCACACTACAACGAGCGTTACGTTATTGCGAAGAATTCGCGCGAATCTCACGAGAGTGCGTTGTTTTCAAAATTTATGAAATTTATATACCTAATACACTTGTGAGACAATTTTGTATATACTCTGTAATATTTGTATATATTTCCAAAAATCAAAATAAATGTGACATACTTTTTTACTAAATCAATATAACATAGAAAAAAAACGCATTTGAAATATAAAAAGTCACCTATTAATATATTTTATATCACGGCGTGCGTAAATTGACGTTTTACGCACGCTTCGCGTGCGCAAAACCCCCATTTCCGACCCCGTAATATAAAATTTTATACAACACGCGGACGAAAAATGTTTTTCTGACTCGTGTGATTGCAGTCCTCGCCTGCGGCTCGGCCTGCAAACTCACACTTGTCAGAAAAAAATTTTTCGTCCTCGTATCGTAATGTACTATCATATTTATCAGAAAAATGCATCGTTTTACAAATACATTCTTGATGGTTTTTTTATTAAAAAAAAAACACAAAAACGGTGTTTGGTGGAACCGATATGTATTGCAATCTGTGTTCCCTGGTGGGATTCGAACCCACAGTCTCCGGCACCAACAACCGGGCCTTTCCTATTAGGCCACAGGGACACATCATAAACTGACGAAATGTTGCATATATTGTGAGTAAATATAAACTAATAAGGCGTAAAAATTGATTGTAATCAGTAAAAAATAAAAAAATTGCCGAATGCGAGTTGCAATTGTGAACGGAAGGATTCGTATTACCAGTTTTTCATTTATATTTATTTTTAAAATTTGTTATCATAGTCAAATGAGCTTCTTCCTGAGGTATTCCCGGAGCGCTATGACATGGGGCTCTTGAAAAGATGTGCAAAAAGAGATCTCATACAAAGCCGGCGACACGTTGGCGAATCCTTTGGTGTTGCAATTGTCCATAGACGGCGTTGACTACTTTCCATCAGGTAGCACGTATGCTTTCCCAGCCTTTTTTAGTCCACGGACCCTTAGAAAATCAAGCACAGTTTTCACGGACCCCCGTAATAAAATATACAGCAAAAAAAACGGATTAGGTATTTATTTTAGTTATCCCAATTCGCCTTCGCCGGAATGCTCACATTCTATCTCTTCTCTATTGTTTACTATTTAATCCAACTGCGCCTCCCTACCTCAAACAACACTTCCAGTTTCTACACTTGTCCCATGACCGATCTCTCCGTTCTACAGAAAATCTTGCTCTCTATACGCCTTCTCACTCAACTTCCTTTTATAAAAAATCCTTCACTGTTTCAGCTATCCGTCTTTGGAACTCCCTCCCAGTATCTATTCGTAACTCCCAGTCCTTATACTCCTTCAAAAAACTATTCAAATCAACTCTAACTTTATTCCTTCTCTAAAGTTATACCGTCGTACATACGAGACGGTGTGGCGAGCATCAAGCTCACCTGGGCGGAGCCCGACGGAGCACCGCGCTAAGAGGACTCCGGTTGCGTTCCGTTGGAGATCCTGGAGTATTCTACGCAGCGCCGAGGACGGCCACCGGGGGGTTTTAGTGCGGTAAGAGTCCCACATAACCCTGTGTCGCTCTCACGGCACCGGGTACCTTTTGAAGGTTTCACCCTCGTTAACAAAATAAAGGGTAAGAGTGACTTAAGATCAGATGGACTGCAAGTTTGTTTGTTACTTAAATGTCATAAATAATAATAAGGTGTCACTGTATCATAGACATGTCGGTGTGTTGTGCGTGAATATATCTACATTTTTTTATAATATAGGAGTAGCAGACGAGCATGCAGTCCACCTGATGATAAGTGGCTACTGCCGCTCATGGACATCTATAATCAACCCCAGATAGGATGAAATATTCCTATCTGAAAAAGGCCACAGGTGCGCCTCTACGCTTGAAGACTTAGCTGGAACGCCTCGGAAAAGTACGTCTCCCTTACTTTTCAACCAGAACACAGCAACGCTTAACACTGCTGGTATTATACCGGAATAGGTGTAGCGGTGGCCTCAGGTGGGAATCTAGTTTTGTCTGGTTGATTGCAGATGTCCATGGGCAGCAGTACTCACTTACCATGTGGTGGACTGCATATTTGTCTGCTACTTCTCTCTTGTATATAAAATTCTTGTGTCACAGTGTTAGTTACCGCACTCCTCCCAAACGGCTTAACCGATTTTCACCAAATTTTATATGCATATTCAGTAGGTCTGAGAATCGGTTACTATCTATTTTTCATACCCCTAAGTGATAAGGGTTGTTCATCCTTAACATTTGTTTATTTATATGGCACCACAACGTTTGCCGGCTCAGCTAGTATTATATAAAAATGTATTTACGTTAAAAGGGTATACGGGATGATTGAAAAATACATCGATGATTCAGTCTTTTAATAGAATCATTTTAACTAATCTAACATTATTACTAAACAAAGAAATGAACATTAAAACAATATCAAAATTTCACAAATATTGAATACAACGCACTCTTGTGAACTTTAAAGGGATGAAGTTAACCCTTCGCAAAACACCGAGTTTAAAGCACATTACAACGAGCGTTACGTTATTGCGAAGGGTTCGCGCGAATCTCACGAGAGGGCGTTGTTTTCAAAATTTATGAATTTTATATACCTAATACACTTGTGAGACAATTTTGTATATACTCTGTAATATTTTTATATATTTACAAAAATCAAAATAAATGTGACATACTTATTTACTAAATCAATATAACATAGAAAAAAAACCGCATTTGAAATATAAAAACTCACCTATTATTATATTTGATATTTATCAGAAAAATGATGAAATCGTTTTACAAATACGAATACATTCTTGATGGTTTTTTTATTAAAAAAAAAACACAAAAACGGTGTTTGGTGGAACGGACATAAATTGCAATCTGTGTTCCCTGGTGGGATTCGAACCCACAGTCTCCGGCACCAACAACCGGGCCTTTCCTATTAGGCCACAGGGACACAACGTAAACTGACGAAATGTTGCATATATTGTGAGTAAATATAAACTAATAAGGCGTAAAAATTGATTGTAATCAGTAAAAATAAAAAAAATGCCGAATGCGAGTTGCAATTGTGAACGGAAGGATTCGTATTACCAGTTTTTCATTTATATTTATTTTTAAAATTTGTTATCATAGTCAAATGAGCTTCTTCCTGATGAGGATTGCATTGCGGATTGACGCGCAAAGGCTTCCGGGTTCGATCCCGAGCCAGATATCCATGAAATGATTAATATTTATTCAGAAATATTAAGTTTTATAACATTGAAATCTTCACTACATATAAAAATTTTTCACCCTTTTTAGTGATGACATACTAACATTTATATTAATACAATATAAAATTGTAAAAACGTGATCATGAATGAAGGTAAGGTCTGAATTTACATTGATTGGAACCGCCCGCTCGCAGGGCGATGCTGCGCCCTGCTCGCTTAGTTTTATATTGTCTTATATGTTCCAACCTAACCTAACTAAATAGTCAATGATGAATTGGCTTTGCAATTCCATTAGAACCTACACCAAATATCTTCAAACACAACTCAATTATTCCCATAGGTTGAGGAGTTACATATTTTGTCTCCGAGCCACATTATCAGACCTTTAAATAGTCAATGATGAACTGGATTTGCAATTTCATTAGAACCTACACCAAATATCTTCAAACACAACTCAATTATTCCCATCGGTTTAGGAGTTACATATTTTGACTCCGAGCCATATTATCAGACCCTTAAATAGTCAATGATGAACTGGCTTTGTAATTTCATTAGAACCTACACCCATCGATGGATCCTAACCATATTTAAATGGGACCAATTTCCAGCTCGTACCTACATAATAAAAAAAGAATTATTAAAATCGGTCCACTAACGGCGGAGTAATTCATGTACATACATAAAAAAAAAAAAGATACCGGCCGAATTGATACCACCTCCTTTTTGAAGTCGGTTAAAAACAAAGTTGCTTCCCGCTGCCTGTCCCTATGTTTGCTTAGATCTTTAAAACTACACAACGGAATTTGATGCGGTTTTTTTTAATAGACAGAGTGATTCAACAGGGAGGTTTTTATGTATAATACATATAAGTATAACATACTAAAAAACACTGATAATTTTACAGACTTCGTAAATAAACACATTTTTTGAGCTTACATTATGAACGCTGCCTGAACCCTACCAGATAAATTAAAATAATGTTCTACAGTATTGTATACCTTTAAAATATTTGTTGCGTACTCCACAATAACTGTGTTTATGATTTAAAAAGAAAACAAAAATTAAGTTCATTTTAAAAGGGTTTTAATAGATACCAAATATTAAACCTTATTAAAATAAATTGTTTCAACAAAATCTAGCGTTTAATGTAGATAAAATTTGATCTTTATAGCATGTAAATTGAACTTATAGTTTAGAAGATCATACGAGTATAACATTTTGCGGGATAAATATATGGAGGCACGCGCTATCAATACAGGTGATTTTCGTTCGGTTTAATTATCAAAGTACGAAACGAGGATGCTGTATACCTGGAAAGTGGTCACTGCCGCCTGTCAGGATAGTAATCAAAGACGCGTAACCACTTCTGAGTAGATACAGAATTGGAAATTAGAATATTTGTATCTCGAACCAAGATAAGTCCATGAATCTAAAATATGTTTTCTCTCCTTATCGAGCTCTAATACCTTTATTGCTTGTTCTTCACCTTGTAAATATGTCATCTTGTGAATTTCTTGCGAAATTGAAGGGATGGAAGCAGCCTCCCGTAGCTGTCGACGTAACACGTTAGGTGGCGTTTACTGTTTTATAAAATGCACTAATTTAGGGCTAGTTTCAAAATGTATGTATGTGCAAATATTTTTATGAGCATTAAAAAATAAAGTATGAAAAAAAAACAAAAACGAAACTGTCTGGCGGACTTATGAAGGATTTTGTGTACCCTGGTGGGATTCGAACCCACAGTCTCCGGCACCAACAACCGGGCCTTTCCTATTAGGCCACAGGGACGCAACGTAAATCGACGAAATGTGGCATATATAGTGTAGTTTTGTACTATATTTTATTATTTTTTTAAACTACTGAAAATGAATTGCAAAGGCGTCGTTAGCAAATGATCGAGGAGGAGACAGATATGGAATAGTGGTTGTATTTCATTTTTTTATATAATTACATCTTTTGATCCTTACTTCCCCTTTGGCGATACCCTATTATGTTGTATTAATTATGTTGTAAAATTAGCATTTTTGTTTTTCACGATATCTTACGTAACCAAAAGTATTTAACATGCAAATATGTTAAAACGACATCTTGCGGATTTCTTACGAAATCGAAGGGATGCAAGCAGGCTTCCGTAGCTGTCAACTTTATACTTAAGGGATGAAGACAGCTTCCCGTAGCTGTCGACGTAATACGCTAGGTGGCGCTTACTGTTTTTAAAAAAATCCTAATCTTTATATATATATTTCTTATGTGCGTGTGTATGTCACTGAACTCCTCCTAAACGACTGGACTGATTTTGATGAAATTTGTTGTGTGTGTTCAAGGGGACTTGAGAATGGTTTAGATTCACAATTTAGTCCGTGGGAAAAGGTTTTTTTAATTAATTTTTAATTCGTAAGTAGTTATAGAATCGGAAATTATGCATTTGATCAAGTGATGATCTTTAGCAAAGTTGTTGTCCAAGAGCCCACGAGGGTTTGGGAGTTGGTAAGACCAATTTTCGACAGATGGCACCACTGTCATTCCAATACAGATACAAATTTTCCGTTTTATGTACCTCGTCATATTATATCTTTAAAATGCGGGCGAAGCCGCGGGCACCACTAGTTTGGTGTAAGTTTTAAAATTATATATTAATAGGTTCCCTATTACGAAAAAAAAAGTTTAAAAATAAACTCTTTATAAATTCTTATATTAAAAAAATATTTTCTGTATACTAACTAAAGTCTAAGAGCACTTGTAACTTTTTTACGTTTAAAAAATTCATTGCACCAATTATTGCAAGTTATTATTATTTTATTGCAAAAGAATTTCCAGCATTTTATATACAAAACGAATAAAAAAAAACAAAAACGTAACTGTCTAGTGGTATATAAACGGATGTGTGTGTACCCTGGTGGGATTCGAACCCACAGTCTCCGGCACCAACAACCGGGCCTTTCCTATTAGGCCACAAGGACACAACGTAATGTTTCAAAAAGTAGCATATATTGTGTAACTTTGTTATAGTTTTTATTCTTTTTTTTAACTTCTACAAATTGCAAACTGCCTTGCAACTATGCCAAGGCGTCATTAGCAAATGATCGAAGGGGGCGGCAGATATGGAATAGGGGTAGTATTTCTTCCACGGCTTTAACTACCCCTTTGTATCCCCCTATCCCCCTTTTGGCTATACAATTTATTAGTTGTGTTTTAAAATTATCATTTTTGTTTATCAAAATGTCTGATGAGAGATATATTAAAATTTCATATTTACGATGCAAATATGTTAAAACGCCATCTTGCGGATTTTTAGCGAAATCGAAGGGATGTAAGCAGGCTTCCGTAGCTGTCAACATTATACTTAAGGGATGAAGACAGCTTCCCGTAGCTGTGGACGTAACACGCTAGGTGGCACTTACTGTTTAAAAAAAATACTAATTTAGTGCAAGTTTTAAAATTGGAACCTATTACGAAAAAATATTTAAAAAGTTTATTAATAAATAATAGTTTAAAGAAACTAAAAAAATACACTTTTTATAGAAAATCCAACTAAAAAATAGAAAATATTTTTTTTTAAATTTGAAGTAAGAATAGTGTAAATAAGATAAAAATATTTTTTATTGTAAAAAAGCGTGGGGTGCATGGTGTCAATAGTTATAAATATTTTATTGATAGATATAGAGTAGAAGGATTATCATTTTGATAATATCTTAAAAAGCACCCCACGCTTTTTTTACAATAAAAAATATTTTTATCTTATTTACACTATTCTTAATTCAAATTTAAAAAAAAATATTTTCTATTTTTTAGTTGGATTTTCTATAAAAAGTGTATTTTTTTAGTTTCTTTAAACTATTATTTATTTTTCAGTTTTTGGTCGAATTTTTTATAAAAGCGTATTTTTTAGTTTTTTTTAACTATTATTTATTTTTCATTTTTTAGTGATTATTTTGCGATTATTTTAACGATTATTACGTAGCGTATTATCAAGTTTATCTTTCGAATCAGCATCAGCACCTTTGCTTAGCAGTGCAAAAATGAATATTGGGTCATTGTTTAACACAGCTGTATGAAGTGGTGTTTTACATTGGTGTTTATTTTTATTGTTAACGTGAAAATCCCAGAGGAGTTGTTGAATGACATCCGAATTGCCAATGCTAACTGCTTTCTTTCATAATTTATACCATATCCCAGGTCCTCTATCTTGGATAAAAGTAATCACGGAAAAAGGATGATAGAGCATCTTTTAAAAACAGGCGCTGATGGCAATACTCAAGAGAAAAACGGTCAACTGCTTTACATCTAGCCATTTCAAAAGGACGTCGTCCAATCATCGATTTAATATTACAGCATGATGATGTTAATATCAAAAATAATTCTAGAATTTCTTCTCTTTGTGTTGCTGCTGCCTGCAGAGATTTTAAAACTGTTAGTAGTTTAATTAATTTTACAGCTCGAGTTAATAATATAAGTTGTGACTATGACGATGAGCTGAAATCATATATGCCTTTACATTTGGCAGCAAGAAATGAGAACAATGAAATAGTGGAAATCTTGTTAAAGGAAGGTGCAGATGTTGAAGTGCTGAATGAATAAGGATGATGAGACACCGCTTCATGATGCTATTAACAATGGACGCGTCGAAGTTGAGGTCAGGTCAGGTCAGGTCAGGTCAGGTCAGGTCAGGTCAGGTCAAGTCAGGTCAGGTCAGGTCAGGTCAGATCAGGTCAGGTCAGGTCAGGTCAGGTCAGGTCAGGTCAGGTCAGGTTAGGTTAGGTTAGGTGATCGGCGCGCCTGATAGATTCCTTTATTGGTCTTAACGCAGACCTTCCGGGTCTCAGGAAAACAAAAATCGCTGATCCTGATTATCCTAGTAAGGATAACGGGTCAGAATGTTTAAAATATTGAATTGTCATCGGTCCTTAATAAGTATGCCAAATTTCAAGTTAATCCGACGTTTTGAAGGGGGTTAAAATTATGTTCAAAGATTCCGTTACATACTAACATACCAACATACATACGTCTGAAGCTAATAAAAGCGTATTAATAAACTCATTATAAATTGTTATATTGAAACAATATTTTCTGTATACTTATAAAAGTCTTAGCATTTAATTTTTTTTTTATTTCAAAAAATAAATTGTAATAATTTTCAAAAAATTCAAGCATTATATATACAAAACAAATAATAGAAAAACAAAAACGAAACTGTCTCGTGGATTCCTACTTATTTCCCAACTGTGCCCTGGTGGGATTCGAACCCACAGTCTCCGGCACCAACAACCGGGCCTTTCCTATTAGGCCACAGGGACACAACGTAAACTGACGAAATGTTGCATATATTGTGAGTAAATATAAACTAATAAGGCGTAAAGATTTATTGTAATCAGTAAAAATAAAAAAATTGCCGAGTGCGAGTTGCAATTGTGAATGGAAGGATTCGTATCACCAGTTTTTCATTTATTTTTTATATTTCATTTATTTGTTATCATAGTCAAATGAGCTTTTTCCTGAGGTATTCCCGGACCGCTATGACATGGGGCTCTTGAAAAGATGTGCAAAAAGAGATCTCATACAAAGCCGGCGACGCATTGGCGAATCCTCTGGTGTTGCAATTGTCCATAGGCGGCGTTGACTACTTTCCATCAGGTAGCACGTCTGCTTAACCCTTAGGTGAAACAATAAAAAAAAACATTGTGATATAATGGTTCAAATCTTCCTATACCGGTTCAATAGATAAACCAAAAAACGCAAAAAAAAAACCTATGTTGGGAATACCCATCTTTATCCACAACAACCCGCATTGTATTACGGATTGACGCGCAAAGGGTTTCCGGTTCGATCCCCGGCCAGACAAAGATCTGAATTTGGGTATCATTTCTGGGTCTGGGTGTTTATGTATTCGTCTTTGTGTGTGTCCATGGCACCCATGACATAGGCAATCCTAGTGTAGGGCTGTGAGTGTAGAAAGCGTCTTTTCCTTAATTCTTTTTATTTTTACCATTTCTTGTTTACGCCATATCTTTGTAAATTTAAGTATCTATCTATAAAGATATCGCATCGCACATGGTATAGAACGACCTTAACCTTTAGGGCCAATCCCAGTATTGAGATTTACAACCGAAACGATTCGTATGCACTCAGATTAATGGGTTTGAAAGGGTTTGTCTGCATACTTTAAACACAGTATAAGTATCTATACAGTATTCTATCTTCATACAAACGTACGGAACGCAAGTTATACCTACGCGCATCGATTTCGGTATGCACTGTCTGCAAAAACGAAACTGTCTAGTGGATTTATGTAGGCATGTTGTGTACCCTAGTGGAATTCGAACCCACAATCACCGGCACCAACAACCGGGCCTTTCCTATTAGGCCACAGGGACACAACGTAAAGTTTTGAAAATTGATATATATTGTGTGAGATTCTGAACCGTGGAGATCACAGTCGTAGCCAAAGGGGGAGAGGGGTGGTCTGGGCGTTCAACTCCTCCATCGTAATACGCTGTGTATGATTTTTGGTCGTTGGTTTTATCCGAAATGTAATTTTGAACTCTTGTGCATTAGTGATAATGCAGGGGGAAAAGTATATAGATGTGGAGTGGTCCCGTCTGGTTCCCCTGGCGACCGGTAAACCGTGTTGTAACACACACACACTCATCATCATCAACCCATCATTGTCCCACTGCTGGGCACGGGTCTCCTCTCAGAATGAGAAGGATTAGGCCATAGTCCACCGCGCTGGCCAAGTGCGTATTGGTAGACTTCACATACCTTTGAGACTTTTTTATTGATCTCTCAGGTATGTAGGTTTCCTCACGATGTTTTCCTACACCTCTTAGCAAGTGATAATTAATTTCTAATACGCACAAAACTTTGAAAAATTACAGGTGGGGCGTTGGGATTTGAACCACGGACCCCTCGATCGAGAGGTCCAGTTTCTTAACCACTAGGGGCTACCCCTGCTTTACACACACGCTCGCATCCTCCGAATAGGTCCTCCCGAGGTCCTCCGTAATAAATATTAATAATATATATTTCTTATGTGCGTGTGTATGTCACTGAACTCCTCCTAAACGACTGGACTGATTTTGATGAAATTTGTTGTGTGTGTTCATGGGGACTTGAGAATGGTTTAGATTCACAATTTAGTCCGTGGGAAAAGGTTTTTTAATTAATTTTTAATTCGTAAGTAGTTATAGAATAGGAAACTATGCATTTGATCAAGTGATGATCTTTAGCAAAGTTGTTGTCCAAGAGCCCACGAAGGTTTGGGAGTTGGTAAGACCAATTTTCGACAAATGGCACCACTGTAATTCCAATGCAGGTACAAATTTTCCGTTTTATGTATGTCATATTATTTTTTTAAAATGCGGGCGAAGCCGCCGGCACCATTAGTATTATTAATATCTATAGGTCGTCCCGTTAAGAATTCCGAGTCATGACTGTCCAGTTTATGTGTGTAATCAGAGAAACTTCAAATTACAAATTTTGAATGTATTCTTTATTTTATATTAGTATTTCGAACTGTCCGAAATACTAAACATGTTGTGTAATATATTGAGCGCTTCAGGAACACAGCAGCATGTAGTCCACGTGATGGTGGCTACTGCCGTCCATGGACATCTGTAATCATTTATTTATTTATTTATTGTTAATTAGACCGATACATGAATCACTTACAGTAATGAACATGTCAAATTCAATGTCATAATATACAATAATTATATAATATACGTCAGTAAGAAATTTAATATCACATCATACCTACACAAGATTAGATTCCTACCTGAGGTAGGTCACACATGCGCCGCTACCTCTGAAGACTAAACTAGAATGCCTCGGAAGTATGTTTTCCTTACCACAACCTTCGAACCAGAACACAGCAGCGTTTAACACTGCTATTATGAGGCAGAGAGTCGAACCACAAGGTGTTCTACCACCTTCTAAGAGCTGATAGACGTCTACGAAAAAAAATTGACATTTATTCTATCCTGCCCGTGCGAAGCGCGGCCGGGTTGCTAGTTACATTATGATATTATAATAAGTTGTATCATAACACAATATGTTTATTTCGCAAAAATTGAATACAACGCACTCTTGTGGACTCTTAAGGGATGAAGTTAACCCTTCGCAACATACCGAGTTTAAAGCACTCTACAACTAGCGTTACGTTATTTCGAAGGGTTCGCGCGAATCTCACGAGAGTGCGTTGTTTTCAGAATGTATGAAATTTATATACCTAATACACTTGTGAGACAATTTTGTTTACACTGTGTAGTATTTCTATATATTTCAAAAAATAAAAAAAAATGTGAAATACTATTTTAATAATTCGAAATAACATAGAAAATACATATTTTCAAAATATAAAAATCACTTAATATCATATTTCAAATTTGTCAGTAAAAAATGTATCGTTATACAAATACAAATAAATTCATGATGGTTCTTTTTAATTAAAAAAAAAGCACAAAAACGGGTGTCTGGTGGAACTAAATGCAATCAGTACGTGTTCCCTGGTGGGATTCGAACCCACAATCTCCGGCACCAACAACCGGGCCTTTCCTATTAGGCCACAGGGACACAACGATGAGAGTCGAAAAGTGGAATACATTGTGTGTTTTTGAGAATTGTTTTAACACATTTATTACACGTAAATTGCAAAATTAACAGACTTTGCCTAAAAAATAATGATAATTAATAATATACAGAATGTCTGAAACAGTAAATAACGATTTTACCTCACGTCAGTCATACAAAGGCCTATCATAATATCGACTTTTGTTTACAAAAAAATCGCTTAGACTTCCAGATATTTGCATTTATGTAAAGGAGACCGAACTGATTCCATACATTTCTGGGCCCGAACGTAACAAGATAAAAATGGTTTTAATGGTAAATCCTTTTAACAAATTGCATACCAAATGTTGAGCATATCTTAGAAGTAAAATTAAAAAATATAAACTTATGTAAAATTCAAAATGTTAAATATTATATGTCATAAAACTAATTCATTTTTAGGGTTCCGTACCCAAAGGGTAAATTTATTTTTATTTATTTATTTATTACAGACAACAAGGTCCATAGCACATATACCTTACAGACTAACATACATACTAATATATACTTATAACTAAATCACGTATTTACGGCAACGTGAGACGCGAGTCTGGTGACTTCCGGGGGTCCTCTCCGTCCACGGAACTTCCGGAACACAACTCCCTTCGGCCTCAGCTCCTCCTTCAGTAAAATCGAAACCCTATTACTAAGACTCCGCTGTCTGTCCATCGGTCACAGGGCTCTATCTCTGGAACCATAACAGATAGACACTTGATTTTTTTTATAAAGAATATATAACGGTAGGCGCTATAACAACAAATACTAAAAATAAAAAAAAGGGGTCCAAAGTGGTATTTTTCAAACTGTTGAATCGTTATAGGTAGACAGTTCAAATTTTGACATTGTATGTACTTCAATGACTGCTATAATAATAAAATCTAGAAATATATAATTAAAAAAATCAAAAACCCGACTGCACCAAAAAGGCTGAAGTAGAATTTCCAAAAGCAGTGAAATAGGCATTTCGTTATTTTTATCCAGAAAGCCACATACAAAGTTTCATAGTAGGTGTCTGCTTCAAAAACAAAAGATGTTCAAACAATATTATCCTATTTAATCCTCCTAGTGCTCATTTACGCTATATAAAGAACCTAAAAAATGTGTAAAATTCCAGCACGCTTAAGTTCAGCGGTTTCCCTTTGCGTCGATCTCTGGTACAGCAACTCACTCATTTAGTCAGACAGTCATCTTGATGTGTATATACGAGTATATATGTACTAGCTGACCCGGCAAACGTTGTGTTGCCAAATAAATAAAAAAATGTTAAGGGTGAACAACCCTTATCACTTAGGGGTAAAAAACTATAGATAGTGGCCGATTCTCAGACCTACTGAATATGTATATAAAATTAGGTGAAAATCGGTGAAGCCGTTTCGGACGAGTACGGTAACAAACACGAGAATTTTATATATAAGATATATTGTATAACGTATGTGTAATCTCCTCTTAATTTCCTGTATTTTGACACCCTACTCGATAGGTTTGGTTAACTTTTTTTAAAACGTGTTACTACTCGTATTTCGCAAAAAAATCCACCATTTACGGTCTATAAAATATATAACTTCAGTAAATCAGAGTTTCGGTCATTATTTTACCTCGTTAGATGTAGAATTTCATTATTTTTATCTAACAAGCCTGATGCAAAATTTCATAGTGTTTGCTTCAAAATTGACAATTGTTCAAATGAACTTTAAACCCTTATTTTACCCTCTACGGGGTTGATTTTTCGGCAGGCGATAAAAAAGTGCGTCCTTGTTCCTATCCAGAAAGCCAAATACAAAATTTTATAGTAGTTGCTTCAAAATTAAAGGATTTCAAAAAAAATGTTTTACCCTATTTTACCCTCTTTAGGGTAGAATTTCCAAAAGGCCTTTCTTAGTACTTATTCACGCTATATAGAGAACCTATGTGCAAAATTTCAGAAGTATAAGGTCCTTGGTTTAGGCTGTACGTTGACTTCTGAAAAATGAAAAAGTCATTTAGTTAGTCAGTCAGTCAGTCACCTTGCTGTTTTTTATATATACAAATATGTTTTTATAATCTCCGTTTCATTTCCTTTCATTTGATACCCTACTCGATAGGTTCGGTTAACTTTTTTTTTTAAATGTGTTACTATTTCGCGCCAAAAATCCGCCATTTTGTTTTTTTTTACTAACACCTATCTAAGGACACTCGGGTCATTGAGACAAATATAATGACACCTTAACTGTTGAAATTCATCCAGCCGTTTGTTAGATCGGATCAAATAAAGAAAGACAAACATACAAGATACGCGCGAAAAACATAACCCTTCCTTGGCAGTCGGGTAAAAAGAATGGTGGTATGCAACCCCGGGTGCGGGTTTGACTTGGCTTATTATTATTTTTTTGTCGGATAACTATTTGTAAGTAAATTATTTTATTAATTTTTATCGCATTGTAAGGAAGGGTTATGTTTTACATATTAAAACTTATTCTAAAACAATATTTCATAAATATTGAATACAACGCACTCTTGTGTCTTTTAAGGGATGAAGTTACCCCTTCGCAAAACACCGAGTGTAAAGCACACTACAACTAGCGTTACGTTATTGCGAAGGGTTCGCACGAATTTCACGAGAGTGCGTTGTTTTCAAAATTTATGAAATTTATATACCTAATACACTTGTGAGACAATTTTGTATACACTCTGTAATATTTTTATATATTTCCAAAAATCAAAATAAATGTGACATGCTTTTTTACTAAATCAATATAACATAGAAAAAAAACGCATTTGAAATATAAAAAATCACCTATTATTATATTTGATATTTATCAGAAAAATGCGTCGTTTTACAAATACAAATACATTCATGATGGTTTTTTTTTATTTAAAAAAAACACAAAAACGGTGTTTGGTGGAACCCAACTAGTATATGCTTATGTGATCCCTAGTGGGATTCGAACCCACAATCTCCGGCACCAACAACCGGGCCTTTCCTATTAGGCCACAGGGACACAGCGTTATGTTTCGAAAAGTGGCATATATTGTGTAATTTTGTAACATTTTTTTTTTGTTTTTTTTTTTTTTTATCTTCTGCAAATTTATAGTTGCAAAGCAAAGAAAATGATCGAGGGGGGGAGGCAGATATGGAATAGGGGTAGTATTTCTTCCGGGGCTTTAACTACCCCTTTTGGCTACACACTTTATAAATTGTGCTTTAAAGTTATCATTTTTGTTTTTGAAATATTTGTCGTGAGATATGTTGAAAGTTCACATTTAAGATGCAAATTGGTTAAAACGCCATCTTGCGGATTTCTTGCGAAATTGAAGAGATGAAAGCAGGCTTCCGTAGCTGTCAACATTATATTTAAGGTATAAAGACAGCCTCCGTAGCTGTCGACGTAACGTAGCGCTACGTAACGACGTTAGGTAGCGCTTATATTTCTAAAAAATCCATGCTATTAAGTTAGAATTAAAACTACTTCGCAAAACTATTTGAAGGTGGTACACAGCGATGAGAGTCGAAATGTGGAATATATTGTGTGTTATTGAGAACTAAACGTGACTTACATAATATTTATAAAATCTGCGAATATTACTGAATGATACTGATACTGAGTCTACTTAAACCTGAAGGGAATTTAAGGTGAATTTTACAACTTTTGGTAGTGAAGTGTGATCGGCTTCAGGTAGAACCATAGACTTAGAATTTTTTCGCTACGCTATCCTATATCTATGGGTAGAACCTATTCTATATGGAGTTGGTTACAGATATCCCTGGGTAGGAGCATAGTAAAGAAAGAGTAGTAGCACAGCTTCATACAAGTCGGCCTCCGCCGGTTTGATTGTGTGCGTAAGTAGCGGGCGCCGTGTAAGCACGCACTTTTTACGCACACAATCAAATAGACGAGAGTGGCCGAGAGTTGCCTCAGACCGGGCTGCGCCACGCGTATGATCGCGTGAATTCTGTTTTCTGAATTTAGCATTTCAATTCACAGATATCATAGTTAAAGATATTATATTTAAAACGTTTTATTTACCACTCATTTATGAATTGGTACAACATTTTATTATATTACGTTATTTAGTGCTTTCATAATACGCAAATAATATTTAATTAAAAATAAAAGTGACAGCCCTATGCATCATTGCAAGAACAGGTAATTCTCTCGCCAAGCGGCCTTAGCTAACCTACTACTCTTTCTTTACTATGGTAGGAGTGACTTAAGATCAGATGGACTGCAAGTTTGTATGTTACTTTAACGTCATAAAACATAGTGTGTGACTGTGTCATAGACATGTCCGTGTGTTGTGTGTGAGAATATCTACATTTTTCTTATAATATAGGAGTAGCAGACGAGCATGCAGTCCACCTGATGATAAGTGGCTACTGCCGCTCATGGACATCTATAATCAACCCCAGATAGGATGAAATATTCCTGTCTGAAAAAGGCCACAGGTGCGCCTCTACACTTGAAGACTTAGCTGGAACGCCTCGGAAAAGTACGTCTCCGTTACTTTTCAACCAGAACACAGCAACGCTTAATACTGCTGGTATTATACCGGAATAGGTGTAGCGGTGGCCTGAAGGAGTTATAGGATAATATAAACGAACTTGCAGGATTAATCACGATATATTACTTGGAATCTGTACACTACATTATACATACACTTGACAGACAGACTGATCAAATCAAAGAGTGACACATAGATATATTTAAAAGTAAATTAATTTACATTGAGTTTATATATGTATCTTCAACACTAGCCCTTAAACCAATATAAATTATACTATGTGTCGCTTTACACTTTAACAATCTCAATACAACATAACAATAGATCTTTAACAAGTAATTAATTTAAAAAATCAAAAACCCGACTGCACCAAAAAGGTTGAAGTAGAATTTCCAAAAGCAGTGAAATAGGCATTTGACACCCTACTCGATAGGTTTGGTTAACTTTTTTTAAAACGTGTTACTATTTCGCGAAAAAATCCACCATTTACGGTCTATAAAATATATAACTTCATTAAATCAAAGTTTCGGTCATTATTTTACCTCGTCAGAGGTAGAATTTCATTATTTTTATCTAACAAGCCTGATACAAAATTTCAGTGTTTGCTTCAAAATTGACGATTGTTCAAATGAACTTTTAACCCTTATTTTACTCTCCACAGGGTTGATTTTTCGGAGGGGGATAAATTAGTGCGTCCTTCTTCCTATCCAGAAAGCCAACTATAAAATTTTATAGTAGTTGCTTCAAAATTAAAGAATTTCAAAAAAACTGTTTTGCCCTATTTTACCCTCTTAAGGGTAGAATTTCCAAAAGGCCTTTCTTAGTACTTATTCACGCTATATAGAGAACCTATGTGCAAAATTTCAGAACTGTAAGATCCTTGGTTTAGGCTGTACGTTGATTTCTGAAAAATGAAAAAGTCATTTAGTTAGTCAGTCAGTCAGTCACCTTGCTGTTTTATATATATACAAATATGTTTTTATAATCTCCGTTTAATTTCCTTTCATTTGATACCCTACTCGATAGGTTCGGTTAACTTTTTTTTTTAAATGTGTTACTATTTCGCGCCAAAAATCCGCCGTTTTGATTTTTTTTTTACTAACACCTATCTAAGGACACTCGGGCCATTGAAACAAATATAATGACACCTTAACTGTTGAAATTCATCCACCCGTTTGTTAGATCGGATCAAATAAAGAAAGACAAACATACAAGATACGCGCGAAAAACATAACCCTTCCTTGGCAGTCGGGTAAAAACAACTAACTTAACCTTTGAAGAATTGACTTACAAAATTATTGTGAATTTCTTTTGACAATGGTTTGGTTAATAAATCGGATAACATTTCCTTAGAGCATAAATATTTTACATCTATAAAACCATCACAAATGTGTTGCCTAATGAAATGGTGGCGAATGTCTATGTGCTTAGTTCCAGCATGAAAGACAGTATTCTTACATAGTTTTTGTGCAGATTGGTTATCATTAAAAATTGTAACTTTAGATGACATACCTAATATTTCCTGCAAAAAATTACGAAGAAAAATAGCCTCCTTGCAAGTGTCAGAGAGACACATGTACTCCGCCTCAGTACTTGACAACGCTACGGTTCTCTGCTTTCTGCTCTCCCAGGAAACTACAGATTTACCGACTCGAAAGATATACCCGGTGTAGGATTTTCTATCAACGTCATTTCTCCCCCAATCAGCATCTGCATAGCCTGTTATTATTGTTCCACTCTTCTCAAAGTTCAAACATAATTCACAATCTCCGGCACCAACAACCGGGCCTTTCCTATTAGGCCACAGGGACACAGCGATGAGAGTCGAAATGTGGAATACATTGTGTGCCATTGTGAACTATTAAGATAAAAATCACAGATTACTTACACGTAACTTGTAAAGTTAACAAAGTTCGCGTGAATAGACTTCGCCTTAACACAATGATAGTTTATATAGAGGTTGTCATAGATGGTGAATTACCCTGTTACCTCGTGTGGGTCACGCTGGCCTATTAAAAATGAAATTAAATTAAGTATACCAATTTATTTTGTATAGGTCTGTGGGGGCACTTAAAAATTGTCAGTTACAATTTCTTTCTTACGCTACCGGTTCGGAACGCAAACTCCACTGAGAAGATCTGATAAGAAACTCGGTGGTTTTGTCTTTTTTTGATATAAATTATTGCTCTATATTTCCCTTTTTTAATTGCCATCATGTTTTTTAAATATATATCAAGATGACTTGTGTTTTAGAAAACACTCGGTATTCAAAATATTCGAATTTTAGTATAATTAATGAAGAAAATTGCAAATGTGTATTTAAAAATGTTTGTATTAAATGTTTAATGATTCAGATAAGTTAAGTTAAAAAAAACTTAAAATAACAAAAAGTTAAATACAAAAAGGGGTCCCCATACAACAAACTGGTATTTTTTGAACTGTTGAATCGTTATAGGTAGACAGTTAAAATGTTCACATTGTATGTACTTAATTGGCTGCTATTTTAATAAATACTAGAAATTAAAAAAATGAAAATTTTTGTAGTACAGAACCCTCCGGGTGCGGTTCGTCTTGCACTTGGTATATTATATTGTTTGTTTTGTCGGAATAACAAAAAAATATATTTTATTAATTTTAATCTCATTATAAGGAAGTTATGTTTTACATTATAAAACTTATCCTAAAACAATATTTCATAAATATTGAAAACAACGCTCTCCTGTGGACTTTTAAGGGATGAAGTTAACCCTTCGCCAAACACCAAGTTTCGCAAACACCGGAAGAAACCACTATTATGTGATGGAATATCTGCTTTTAAATTATGGGACGACTGAAGCATTTTGGCGAGTGTTAAATACCGGTACTGGAAAGAATTCTTCAGATAAGAAGGAGTATTAGTATCATGTAAGATATAATAAAGAAGGAAGAGAACCCTAGAGTTATGACTCTGTCGAATAGTAAGCCATTTAAGTTGGCAGTGAAATAGAGAGACATGATCAAATTTTAGAAGACCAAATATGAATCGAATAGAGTTATTTAGAAGGCGCACTAGTTTATTAAGAAGTGCATCGGTCAGATCCGAGTAGCACAATAATAATAAGAATAAGAGTATTCACAAACATTAGCTTTTGTCTTAACTGGAAGAAAGTGTTTAAGACGATATAGTGATCGTAGAGTGGCGTTGACCTTCCGGCATACTTCCACAACTTGCGGATGACGAGTCAGGGAGTTGTCAATACAAAGACCGAGATTCTTTACTGATTGAGAAATCTGATAGAGAATTATACAAAATAGGTGGTAGTTAACTATAATCGACCCTTGCCAACAATCGTGCACTACCCATGATGATCGCTAGGCATTTTATTATTTGTCCCTGTAGTTTCGGGACCAGAATAGGGCTAGGGTATCCCCTGCCTGTCGTAAGAGGCGACTAAAAGGGGGCTTCCGGGGTTGCGGGCGGTAAGTGTGGGAGCTCAAACCGCTCGGTAAGCGACCCCGGGAAGGGCGGCGGTATGTGTGGTCGCATACCGTCGTACACACCAGATGGTGTGGCGAGCGTCAAGCTCACCTGGGCAGAGCCCGACGGGGTAACGCGCAAAGAGGACTCCGGTTGCGTTCCTTTGGAGATCCCGGAGCCCTCTACGCAGCGCTGAGGACGGCCACCGGGGGGGTTTTAGTGCGGTAAAAATCCCACATAACCCTGCGTCGCTCCCACGGCGCCGGGTACCTTTTGAAGGTTTCCCCCTCGTGAACAAAAAAAAAGGCATTTTATTATTATATGGATATATTGTATGTTTTTTTAGAGTTTGTATATCTTGTTGTTTTATTATTTTGTTTATGCCTATGTGGTAGACAGACTGCGACTGGCAGAGAATGTCATTAGGCATTAAGTTTACCCTTTGTAACCCTTAGTTTAAGGTGTACAAAAATAAATTAACAAAAATATCTTTATCTCATGAATATTGAAGTCAACGCACTCTTGTGAACTTTCAAGGGATGAAGTTAACCCTTCGCAAAACACCGAGTTTAAAGCACACTACAACTAGCGTTACGTTATTGCGAAGGGTTCGCACGAATTTCACGAGAGTGCGTTGTTTTCAAAATTAATGAAATTTATATACCTAATACACTTGTGAGACAATTTTGTATACACTCTGTAATATTTTTATATATTTCCAAAAATCAAAATAAATGTCACATACTTTTTCACTAAATCAATATAACATAGAAAAAAAACGCATATGAAATATAAAAAGTCACCTATTATTATATTTCATATTTATCAGAAAAATGCATCGTTTTACAAATACAAATACAATCATGATGGTTTTTTAATTAAAAAAAAACACAAAAACGGTGTTTGGTGGAACCGACATGAATGAATCTGTGTTCCCTGGTGGGATTCGAACCCACAGTCTCCGGCACCAACAACCGGGCCTTTCCTATTAGGCCACAGGGACACAACGTAAACTGACGAAATGTTGCATATATTGTGAGTAAATATAAACTAATAAGGCGTAAAAATTGATTGTAATCAGTAAAAATAAAAAAATTGCCGAATGCGAGTTGCAATTGTGAACGGAAGGATTCGTATCATCAAATGTTCATTTATTTTATAACTTTTAAAATTTGTTGTCATAGTGTAATGTCATAGTGTCCTGAGGTATTCCTGGAGCGCTATGTAACGGGGCTCTTCAAAAAGGTGTTGCAATTGTCCATAGGCGGCGTTGACTACTTTCCATCAGGTAGCACGTCTGCTTAACCCTTAGGTTAAACAATAAAAAACAAACATTGTGATATAATGGTTTAAATCTTCCTATACCGGTTCAATAGATAAACCAAAAAACGCAAAAAAAAACCTATGTTGGGAATACCCATCTTTATCCACAACAACCCGCATTGTATAACGGATTGACGCGCAAAGGGTTTCCGGTTCGATCCCCGGCCAGACAGAGATCTGAATTTGGATATCATTTCTGGGTCTGGGTGTTTATGTATTTGTCTTTGTGTGTGTCCATGGCACCCATGACATAGGCAATCCTAGTGTAGGGCTGTGAGTGTAGAAAGCGTCTTTTCGTTATTTTTTTTATTCTTACCATTTCTTGTTTACGTCATATCTTTGTAAATTTAAGTATCTATCTATAAAGATATCGCATCGCACATGGTATAAAACGACCTTTAGGGCCAATCCCAGTATTGATATTTACAACCGAAACGATCGTATGCCCTCAGATGACCTCAAATTATGGGGTTTGAAAGGGTTTGTCTGCATACTTTAAACACAGTATAAATATCTTTACAGTATTCTATCTTCATACAAACGTACGAAACGCAAGTTATACCTGCGCGCGGCTACTTCGGTATGCACTCGGTATGCGAACAGGCGCGAATGTGCCGCAGTGATATGTGGTCAGTGTGACATTTTTTAGGCAGTTTTTTTCATTTAAACAATTATATAGCGTCAGTTATAGTAGTTCCCATCATGAATTGTTCCTTTTTTTCAAGATTGGTATTTCGATATTTTACCGAGCAAGATACCTGGATTCATAAATAAATAAATGGACATGACGAAGGAATATTACATACGAATGATAATCTAGCAAAAGCTATTCTTGTTGAACATAACTATACTTTTCATACCTACTAAACTACTTGCAACTTATTACTTATTATAACTTAATCATTTACTTATTATTTTCCACTAAAACAAAATGTCAGTCAACCTTTCGCCTACTAAGGAGCGGTAATGTAAAGGCTAAAATATAATATTTACAATAAAAAACTATAAAGAAAGTCTATCTTATGTAACCAAAAGTTCACATTTAAGATGCAAATATGTTACAATGCCATCTTGCGGATTTCTTGTGAAACTTAAGGAATGCAAGCAAACTTCCCTAGCGTTCAACATTCTACTTAAGGGATGAAGACAGTCTCCCTTAGCTGTCGACGTAACACGTTAGGTGGTGCTTACTGTTTTCGAAAATTTACTAAGTAAGTAAATTTATAAGTTTCAAAATTCCTATGTGCAAATATTTTTTCGAGCATTCAAAAAAAAATAAAAAAATAAAACAAAAACGAGACTGTCGGGTGGCTTTAAGAAGGAATTTTGTGTACCCTGGTGGGATTCGAACCCACAGTCTCCGGCACCAACAACCGGGCCTTTCCTATTAGGCCACAGGGACACAGCGATGAGTGTCGAAATGTGGAATACATTGTGTGTGACTATTTTATGATATTAATTACATGTCATTTGTAAAAATAACATATTTTGCATGTTAGAGACTTTGACTTAAAATAATGATAAATAGTTAATAACCATGATACCTCGCGTGAGTCACACTAAGGCCTAGCATAATATCGACTTTTGTTTTAAAAGAATCTTTTAGTTTTCCAGATATTTGCAGTTATGTAAATTTTAACAAATTGCGCACAAAATATTGAGTACGTCTTAGAAGTGAAATTAAATATACTTTGTAAAATTATATATATGCATATATAATTTATAATATATAATTATATATATATATGTTTATATAATTTTACATATATATAGATACTTATGTACAATTAAATACTAAAAATAACAAAAAGTTCAATACTAAAACAGGTCCCCATGCAACAAACTAGTATTTTTTGAACTGTTGAATCGTTATAGGTAGACAGTTAAAATGTTAACATTGTATGCACTTAAATGGCTGCTATAATAATAAATACAAAAAATTAAAAAAATGAAAATTTTGGTAGTACAAATCCCTCCGGGTGCGGGTTCGACTTGCACTTGGTATATTATATTGTTTTTCTTTTTGTCAGAATAATTTTTTTTAAATAAAATCTTTAATTAATTTATCTCATTGCAAGGAAGGGTTATATTTTACATTATAAAACTTATCCTAAAACAATACCTTTATTTCACAAATATTGAATACAACGCAGTCTTGTAGACTCTTAAGGGATGAAGTTAACCCTTCGCAACATACGGAGTGTAAAGCACACTACAACGAGCGTTACGTTATTGCGAAGGGTTCGCGCGAATTTCACGAGAGTGCGTTGTTTTCAAAATTTATGAAATTTATATACCTAATACACTTGTGAGACAATTTTGTATACACTCTGTAATATATTTATATATTTCCAAAAATCAAAATAAATGTGACATACTTTTTTACTAAATCAATATAACATAGAAAAAAAACGCATTTGAAATATAAAAACTTACCTATTATTATATTTCATATTTATCAGAAAAATGCGTCGTTTTAGAAATACATTCATTATGGTTTTTTTATTAAAAAAAAACACAAAAACGGTATTTGGTGGAACCTTTACAGTAATATCGTTATGACGTGTTCCCTGGTGGGATTCGAACCCACAGTCTCCGGCACCAACAACCGGGCCTTTCCTATTAGGTCACAGGGACACAACGTAAATCGACGAAATGTGGCATATATTGTGCAGTTTTGAACTATATTTTATTATTTTTTACTACATCTTTGATCCTTACTTCCCCTTTGGCGATACCCTATTATGTTGTATTAATTATGTTGTAAAATTAGCATATTTGTTTTTCACGATATCTTAGGTAACCAAAAGTATTTAACATGCAAATATGTTAAAACGACATCTTGCGGATTTCTTACGAAATCGAAGGGATGCAAGCCGGCTTCCGTAGCTGTCACATTATACTTAAGGGATGAAGACAGCTTCCCGTAGCTGTCGACGTGACACGCTAGGTGGCGCTTACTGTTTTTAAAAAAATCCTAATCTTTATATATATATTTCTTATGTGCGTGTGTATGTCACTGAACTCCTCCTAAACGACTGGACTGATTTTGATGAAATTTGTTGTGTGTGTTCAAGGGGACTTGAGAATGGTTTAGATTCACAATTTAGTCCGTGGGAAAAGGTTTTTTTAATTAATTTTTAATTCGTTAGTAGTTATAGAATCGGAAACTATGCATTTGATCAAGTGATGATCTTTAGCAAAGTTGTTGTCCAAGAGCCCACGAGGGTTTGGGAGTTGGTAAGACCAATTTACGACAGATGGCACCACTGTCATTCCAATACAGATACAAATTTTCCGTTTTATGTACCTCGTCATATTATATCTTTAAAATGCGGGCGAAGCCGCGGGCATCACTAGTTTTGTGTAAGTTTTAAAATTATATATTAATAGTATAATTCCCTATTACGAAAAAATATTTAAAAAGTTTAAAAATAAACTCTTTATAAATTCTTATATTAAAAAAATATTTTCTGTATACTAACTAAAGTCTAAGAGCACTTATAATTTTTTTACATTTAAAAAAAAATATTGCACCAAAAATTGCAAGTTATTATTATTTTATTGCACAAGAATTTCCAGCATTTTATATACAAAACGAATAGAAAAAAAAACAAAAACGTAACTGTCTAGTGGTATATAATCGGACGTATGTGTACCCTGGTGGGATTCGAACCCACAGTCTCCGGCACCAACAACCGGGCCTTTCCTATTAGGCCACAGGGACACAACATCATGTTTCGAAAAGTGGCATATATTGTGTAACTTTGTTATAGTTTTTATTCTTTTTTTTAACTTCTACAAATTGCAAACTGCCTTGCAACTATGCAAAGGCGTCATTAGCAAATGATCGAAGGGGGCGGCAGATATGGAATAGGGGTAGTATTTCTTCCAGGGCTTTAACTACCCCTTTGTATCCCCCTATCCCCCTTTTGGCTATACAATTTATTAGTTGTGTTTTAAAATTATATTTTTTGTTTATGAAAATGTTTGATGAGAGATATATATTAAAATTTCATATTTACGATGCAAATATGTTAAAACGCCATCTTGCGGATTTTTAGCGAAATCGAAGGGATGGAAGCCGGCTTCCGTAGCTGTCAACATTATACTTAAGGGACGAAGACAGCCTCCCGTTTTAAAAAAAATACTAATTTAGTGCAAGTTTTAAAATTGGAACCTATTACGAAAAAATATTTAAAAAGTTTATTAATAAACTCTTTATAAATTATTATATTGAAAAAATATTTTCTGTATACGTACAAAATTCTAAGCACTTATAATTGTTTTAGGTTTCAAAAAAATACTGGTAATAATTTGCAAAAAAATCAAGCATTTTATATACAAAACGAATAAAAAAAAAACAAACACGTAACTGTCTAGTGGTATATAAACGGACGTATGTGTACCCTGGTGGGATTCGAACCCACAGTCTCCGGCACCAACAACCGGGCCTTTCCTATTAGGCCACAGGGACACAACGATGAGAGTCGAAAAGTGGAATACATTGTGTGCCATTGTGAACTATTAAGATAAAAATCACAGATTACTTACACGTAACTTAAGTTAACAAAGTTCGCGTGAATAGACTTCGCCTTAACACAATGATAGTTTATATACAGGGTGTCATAGATAGTGAATTACCCTGTCACCTCGTGTGGGTCACGCTGGCCTATTAAAAATGAAATTAAATGAAATATACCTATTTATTTTGTATAGGTCTGTGGGGGCACTTAAAAATTGTCAGTTACAATTTCTTTCTTACGCTACCGGTTCGGAACGCAACCTCAACTGAGAAGATCCGATAAGAAACTCGGTGGTTTTGTCTTTTTTTTCATAATAATTATTGCTCTCTTTTTTTCATTTTTTAATTGCCATTTTTTTTTCAAAATATATTACAAGATATTGACTTATGTTTTAGCAAACACGCAGTATTCAAGATATTCGAATTTTAATAAAAATATTGAACAAATTGCAAATTTCTGTTAAAAAAATGCTTATATAATTATAAAATTATTGAATTGATATTTGAGTATATTGTTACTATTACCAGGAGAATAATTTGTAAATTACTGTGTTTTTTCTTAATTTTTGCCTTATTGCAAGGAAGGACATGTGTGACATAATGAAACTCGAAACTTAAGTGTCATTTTTTCGGCGTGTCAGTGTCACCGTATTGCTTGAACTTTTCTATGGGATATCGAAGCGTGACGTCACTCGCAGACGCCATGACATCAGTGAGCGTTTTCGCATTTAATTCAAAATTTGTTTTAATAATGCTAATGTTTCCGTTAATGCTGAATTTATTGCCGAAATAATACGGTTTTTGGAATCAGTAGACATGTACCTACATTATAGAAGGGGAGTTTAAAATTTGTCATCATGCCCATTCTATGCTAACTTAAACGGCTAAATAATAACATCCCAAGGAAGGGTTAGTTTCATATCATAAAACTTATCCTAAAAAAATATCTTTATTTCGCAAAAATTGAATACAACGCACTCTTGCGAACTTTAAAGGGATGAAGTTAACCCTTCGCAAAACACCGAGTTTAAAGCACATTACAACGAGCGTTACGTTATTGCGAAGGGTTCGCACGAATCTCACGAGAGTGCGTTGTTTTCAAAATGTAGGAAATTTATATACCTAATACACTTGTGAGACAATTTTGTATAAGTACACTCTGTAATATTTTTATATAATTCCAAAAATCAAAATAAATGTGACATACTTTTTTACTAAATCAATATAACATAGAAAAAAAACGCATTTGAAATATAAAAAGTCACCTCTTATTATATTTCATATTCGTCAGAAAAATGCATCGTTATACAAATAGAAGTAAATTCATGGTAGTTTTTTTATTAAAAAAAAAAACAAAAACGGTGTTTGGTGGAACCTTTTCGACTATAAACGCTATGTGTTCCCTGGTGGGATTCGAACCCACAATCTCCGGCACCAACAACCGGGCCTTTCCTATTAGGCCACAGGGACACAACGATGAGAGTCTAAAAGTGGAATATATTGTGTGTTATTGAGAACTAAACGTGACTTACATAATATTTATAAAATCTGCGAATATTACTGAACGATACTGATAATGAGTCTACTTAAACCTGAAGGGAATTTAAGGTGAATTTTAAAACTCTTAGAAGTAAAGTGTGATCGGCTTCAGGTAGAACCTATTCTATATGGAGTTGGTTACAGATATCCCTGGGTAGGAGCGACTCAGTCCCTGTAGATCCGGGACCAGAATAGGGCTACGGTATCCTCTGCCTGTCATAAGAGGCGACAAAAAGGGGGCTTCCGTTGTTGCGGACGGCAACAGTAGGAGCACAAACCGCCCGGCCAGCGACCCCGGGAAGGACGGCGGCATGTGTGGTCGCATACCGTCGTGCACACCAGACAGTGTGGCGAGCATCAAGCTCACCTGGGTGGAGCCCGACGGGGCACCGCGCTAAGAGGACTCCGGTTGCGTTCCGTTGGAGATCCTGGAGTCTTATACGCAGCGCCGAGGACGGCCTCCGGGGGGTTTTAGTGCGGTAAGAGTCCCACATAACCCTGTGTCACTCTCACGGCACCGGGTACCTTTTGAAGGTTCCCCCTCGTTAACAAAAAAAAAGGGTGAGAGTGACTTAAGATCAGATGGACTGCAAGTTTGTTTGTTACTTAAATGTCATAAAAAATAAGGTGTCACTGTATCATAGACATGTCGGTGTGTTGTGCGTGAATATATGTACATTTTTTTATAATATAGGAGTAGCAGACAAGTATGCGGTCCACCTAAAGATAAGTGGGTATTGCCGCTCATGGACATCTATAATCAACCCCAGATAAGAATAAATATTCCTACCCGAGGTCGGCCACAGATGCGCCGCTACCCCTGACTAAGTTAGAACGCCTCGGAAAAGTATGCCTCCCTTACCACACCTTTTGAACCAGAACACAGCAGCGCTTAACACTGCTGGTATTATACCGGACTAGGTGTAGCGGTGGACCTCAGGTGGGAATCTAGTTTTGTCTGGTTGATTGCAGATGTCCATGGGCGGCAGTACTCACTTACCATGTGGTGGACTGCATATTTGTCTGATACTTTTATATTATATAAAAATGTATTTATGTTAAAAGGGAATACGGGATGATTGAAATTAACATTGAAGATTCAGTCTTTTAATAGAATCATTTTAACTGATCTAACATTATTACTAATCAAAGAAATGAACATTAAAACAATATCAAAATTTCACAAATATTGAATACAACGCACTCTTGCGAACTTTAAAGGGATGAAGTTAACCCTTCGCAAAACACCGAGTTTAAAGCACACTACAACGAGCGTTACGTTATTGCGAAGGGTTCGCACGAATCTCACGAGAGGGCGTTGTTTCCAAAATTTATGAAATTTATATACCTAATACACTTGTGAGACAATTTTGTATATACTCTGTAATATTTGTATATATTTCCAAAAATCAAAATAAATGTGACATACTTTTTTACTAAATCAATATAACATAGAAAAAAATCGCATTTGAAATATAAAAAGTCACCTATTAATATATTTCATATTTATCAGAAAAATGCATCGTTTTACAAATACATTCTTGATGGTTTTTTTATTAAAAAAAAAACACAAAAACGGTGTTTGGTGGAACCGATATGTATTGCAATCTGTGTTCCCTGGTGGGATTCGAACCCACAGTTTCCGGCACCAACAACCGGGCCTTTCCTATTAGGCCACAGGGACACAACGTAAAATGACGAAATGTTGCATATATTGTGAGTAAATATAAACTAATAAGGCGTAAAAATTGATTGTAATCAGTAAAAATAAAAAATTGCCGAGTGCGAGTTGCAATTGTGAACGGAAGGATTCGTATTACCAGTTTTTCATTTATTTTTATTTTTAAAATTTGTTATCATAGTCAAATGACCTTCTTCCTGAGGTATTCCCGGAGCGCTATGACATGGGGCTCTTGAAAAGATGTGCAAAAAGAGATCTCATACAAAGCCGGCGACGCATTGGCGAATCCTTTGGTGTTGCAATTGTCCATAGGCGGCGTTGACTACTTTCCATCAGGTAACACGTCTACTTAACCCTTAGGTTAAACAATAAAAACATTGTGATAATGTGAATTGTATACCTACAAAAGGTTCAAATCTTCCTATACCGGTTCAAAAGATAAACCAAAAAACGCAAAAACAAAAACCTATGTTGGGAATACCCATCTTTATCCACAACAACCCGCATTGTATAACGGATTGACGCGCAAAGGGTTTCCGGTTCGATCCCCGGCCAGACAAAGATCTGAATTTGTGTATCATTTCTGGGTCTGGGTGTTTATGTATTTGTCTTTGTGTGTGTCCATGGCACCCATGACATAGGCAATCCTATTGTAGGGCTGTGAGTGTAGAAAGCGTCTTTTCGTATTTTTTTTTTATTTTTACCATTTCTTGTTTACGCCATATCTTTGTAAATTTAAGTATCTATCTATAAAGATATCGCATCGCACATGGTATAAATGACCTTAACCTTTAGGGCCAATTCCAGTATTGAGATTTACAACCGAAACGATTCGTATGCACTCAGATGACCTCAAATTATGGGGTTTAAAAGGTTTTGTCTGCATACTTTAAACACAGTATAAGTATCTATACAGTATTCTGTCTTCATACAAACGTACGGAACGCAAGTTATACCTACGCGCGGCTACTTCGGTATGCACTCGGTATGCGAACAGGCGCGAATGTGCCGCAGTGATATGTGGTCAGTGTAACGTTTTTTAGGCAGTGTTTTTTTTATTTAAACAATTATATAACGTCTGTACTAGTAGATCCCATCATGAATTATTTATTTTTTTAAAGATTGGTATTTCGATTTTTTACCGAGCAAAATACCTGGATTCATAAATAAATAAATGGACATGACGAAGGAAAATTAAATACGAATGATAATCGAGCAAAAGCTATTCTTGTTGAACATAACTATACTTTTCATACCTACTAAACTACTTGCAACTTATTCCTTATTATAACTTATTCATTTACTTATTATTTTCCACTAAAACAAAATGTCAGTCAACGTTTCGTCTACTAAGAAGCGGCTATGTAAAGGCTAAAATATAATATTTACAATAAAAAAACTATAAGAAAGTCTATCTTATGTAATAAAAAGTTCACATTTAAGATGGAAATATCTCAAACTTCTCTAGCGGTCAACATTATACTTATGGGATGAAGACAGTTTCCCGTAGCTGTCGACGTCATACGCTAGGTGGCGCTTACTGTTTTAGAAAAATTACTACTTTAGTGCAGTTTTAAAATTGGTGAAATACTTTTAAAAAGTTGAATAATAAACTCTTTATAAATTCTTGTATTGAAAAACTATTTTCTGTATACTTACAAAAGTCTAAAGAACTTATAATTTTGTTATGTTCAAAAAAAAATATTGAAATAATTTGCAAAAAGTTCAAGCATTATATATACAAAACAAATAATAGAAAAACAAAAACGAAACCGTCTGGTGAATTTCTACTTATTAGCCAAGCATGCCCTGGTGAACCCACAGTCTCCGGCACCAACAACCGGGCCTTTCCTATTAGGCCACAGGGACACAATGTAAATTGACGAAATGTGGCATATATTGTGAGTAAATATGAACTAATAAGGCATGATAAATTGATTGTACTTAATCAGTAAAAAAATAGCCGAGTGCGAGGTGAAATCGTGCACGGAAGGATTCGTATCACCAAATTTTCATTTATTTTTTACTTTTAAAATTGGTTATCATAGTGTTATAAACTTCCTCCTGAGGTATTCCCGGAGCGCTATGACATGGGGCTCTTGAAAAGATATGCAAAAAGAGATCTCATACAAAGCCGGCGACGCATTGGCGAATCCTCTGGTGTTGCAATTGTCCATAGGCGGCGTTGACTACTTTCCATCAGATAGCACGTCTGCTTAATCGTTAGGTTAAACAATAAAACAAGCTATAAGCAAATACAATGGTTCAAATCTTTCTATACCGGTTCATTAGATAATCCGAAAAAAAAACGCCAAAAAGACTGTTTGAATAACCCGTCTTTATCTATGACCATGAGGATTGCATTGCGGATTGACGCGCAAAGGCTTCCGGGTTCGATCCCGAGCCAGATATCCATGAAATAATTAATATGCCATCAAAAACAATGCTTGTAAAAAGATCCAAGTCTCGCCATTCAGTTCTTCTACCGTAAAAAGTTTTGAGATCTATGTAAAACCAAGCCGGTAAATGTATGCAGTCCCTACTTAAGGGACCTTCTGTCTTAAGGTATTATCTCACTATCTAACCTAACAACATCTCATGGGACCATACCAATATTAAAAATCTTTTATGTTCTAAATAAATTAACGTGGCAATCGTACTGCAAGTCACATTGTGTTTTCATCTTATCATATCGCATCACACAGGTAACATTAGTACGATTGCCACGTCAATTTATTTAGAACATAAAAGATTTTTAATATTGGTATGGTCCCATGAGATGTTGTTAGGTTAGATAGTGAGATAATACCTTAAGACAGAAGGTCCCTTAAGTAGGGACTGCATACATTTACCGGCTTGGTTTTACATAGATCTCAAAACTTTTTACGGTAGAAGAACTGAATGGCGAGACTTGGATCTTTTTACAAGCATTGTTTTTGATGGCATCTCATTCCTTTTTGTAGATATTTCTACTCTTTTCCTTTCCGGTACCTTCTACTAGTTGAATCTCAACAACAGATTTTTTAAAGCCAATTAAATTTTTATAGTTAGTCTTTGTAGTTATGTAAATAATCTTGCCATTCATCATCACTTTCATTCGAACATGACAATAAATTAAATCTAAAAAAGTTACTATTTTGACAACTGAAATTATTCCCATTGTCCTCAGGAAAAAACATCTCTACTGATTGTGATTTATTTATTTATTGTGATTTAACGTGTCTTCGTATTAAATAATCGACATCCCTTACTTTCTTCTGAATATCCGACAAAAATCATTGGTAATCTTTCACTGACTTCGTCGGACTCCGGTTTTTTATATAAACCACAGTATTTACTGCTCTTGCTCAAATTCGGTTCAATTTATAATATACTTCTGACTTCTGAAATGAAATTACATGAAATGTTTATTTAATAATGATAACATTCGTTTTAAACTTCTCGCATTTACAATAATAGTTCTGTTAGCTGTTTCAACCACAACAATTTGTTTAGGGGTATATAGCATCGCCTTCTGATGTAGAATTCCATTTGTTGATAAGAAAATATTGAAAGCTCTATTACAAAATTTCGTTCATCCATCTGATCTCATACATTTGTTCGACTTGCTAGTTCCCATTTCAACACTTTATATTTTTGAAATTTCGTAAATACTCACTCTTATATTTGAGAAAATAAACATGTGTCATTCGTGAATAATAGTCGATAAATAATAACATGTACCTTGAACCGTTGAGTGAAGTAGCTTCCATGGGACCACATAAATCTGTATATACGATCTCCAGTATATCGTTCGTTCGCGTTCAGAGGTTTGGAAATGGTTTCTTACTAGTCGTCATATCCGTCGTAATGTTCACATCATCAAGCCCGGTCATAATATTCTTATATTCCGGATTAATATGGGCTAGTCTTCTATGCCAATATTTATTTGACATTGTCAAATATCATATCGGTGATTTGACAAATTGTTTAACTTTATATATACCATGTACGTTGTGGCCAGTTGCGATGATGTTATCCATAGAGTTACTAATAGTGCAACCGTTTTTCAAGAAATTAACAGTAAATATTTTTTCAGTAAGTTTACTCACCGCTAACAAATTCATACTTAAATTATTAGTCTGCATTTGTCTTTTGCATTCAACTGTAGTTATTTTTAGAATTATTATTTGCAGAGTATAATTAATAATACATATTTTCAGCTAGACTATATTTTTATTCACTTCTATTTAAAACTTAACTCACCGTACAATATAATTTTATATATAGCTATTATAGATTACAAATAATTTATATTAAAAGGTTTCTTATAATAGTTTCCACGTTTTTTCCGGGTAGGTATTACCACAAAATAAAAACTAACAGAAGTCAATCTTCATACAAAGTGAGCTGGAGTAACGCACACATAGACACCACTTACCGACTAGTTATCTCGGGGGGACTCGAGCGCATACTGTCAGTTCATTTCTTACACGCATTTGTAACTGTTTTGTACAAGCAATGGAGCAAAAAAATACCCTAATTGTGCAATGGACGGTTGTTTAAATTCAACATTAAACTGTGGATTTTCGTTTTTTTTATAGCTATCAATTATCAAGTCACTAGGAGCTGATATTTTTGGTGATCATGGCAAGAATATGTTATAAAGTGGCTATCTAAGCTCGATTTATATAACAGTTTCCTATTTCGAATCACTTGAAATTAATATAACTAAATTTTTGTAATATTGCGTTGAAATGTTAGGTACCTAATATTACGTAAGTTGAAAACATGATTTTTTGTTCGTATATATATTGGTTTGTCTTTAATGCCATTTGGTAGGTTTAGATCTAAAACGGATAGGGCAAAAGGAATTGTGTAATTGTGTATTTTGTGTATGTTGCCGTTAGATTGTAGAATACGTTAGCATACACATTAACTAGGCAGTCTTAAGATTAGCTAGAAAATATGCAGATTAACTATGTAGTTAAAATTTGAAACATCTTTTCAGACTTGTTCTTAGGACTAAAACACATGCCTTTTTACGACACGACGACGTAGTGTGATACATAGCGACATCGTGCCGCAATGCGATATTGTTTCGTGAAAATATACAAAGTTTGTCGTAAATTCATGACACGACGACGCATCATAGCATGCATGGGTCGACGTCAAGGGGTAAAAATTGATACAATCTTCGTTTTGTACTTTAGGTAATGGACAAGCTAATCTGCGTTTTAACTGATTTAGGCACATTAGCCGTAACATCTAGTTTTCTTCTTATGACATTTGTCAGAAATTCGGAATGTTTTTGATATTATATAACTTTTTAGGGTTCCATACCCAAAGAGTAAAAACGGAACCCTATTTCTAAGCTGTCCGTTTGTCTGTCTGACATAGAGCTCTATTTCTGGATCCTTAATAGATAGAAACTTATTTTTTTTTTACGGCATATATATAATGGTGGCCGCTTTAACAACAAGTAATAAAAGTAAAAAGAAAAACTTTCAAATAAAGGAGAGTTGCCATACAAAGACCTTCTTTTTCTTTATGAAGAGGAGGAAACCTTCAAAAGGTACTCAACGACGTGGGAGTGACGCCGAGTTATGTGGGACTTTAGCCGCACTAAAATCCTTCGGTGGCCGTCCTCAACGTTTGTCGGAGAACTCCGGGATCTCCGACTGAACGCAACCGAAGTCCTCTAAGCGCGATGCCTCGATCGAGCTCTGCGTTGGGAGAACAGTTTTCGCTCCTCCTAAACTATCCGGTGTTTTTTTTTTTTTTTATAATGTAAGAGTAGCAGACGAGCGTGCAGTCCACCTGATGGTAAGTGGCTACTGCCGCCCATGGACATCTGTAATCAACCCCAGATAAGATAAAATATTCCTACCTGAGGTCGGCCACGGATGCGCCGCTACCCCTGAGGACTAAGCTGAAACGCCTCGGAAAAGTCTGTCTCCCTTACCACACCCTTCAACCGGAACACAGCAACTCCTAACACTGCTGTTATTAGGTAGAAATAGGTGTGGCGTTGGTGTCACCGGAGTCGAACCACAAAGGGTTCTATTACCTTCAAACACTTTGTTCACGACGGTATGCGACTACACATACCGCCGTCCTTCCCGCGGACACTTATTGGACGGTTCGAGCTCCCTCTTGCCACTCCCAACTCCGGAAGCCCCCTTTTAGTCGCTTTTTACGACAGGCACGGGATATCGAAGCCCTTTTTTAGTCCAGGAACTACAGGGACAAATATATAAGGACCTGCTATTTTTTGGCGTTTTTCATTTTATCTATTGAACCGTAATAGATGTTACAGTTGAAATGTTCACAATGCATTATATGGCTGCTATAATATCAATTAGTAAAAATAAAAATAAAATAAACAAATGTTTTTGTGGTACGGAACCCTCAGTGTACGAGTTCGATTCGCACTTTACCCATTATTGGAATTGAATTTAAATTGAAGTTGGAATTGAAAACGTCTTTTGTCTCGAGAATAAAAACAATTGACGTCGCCTATAATAGTAGGGGAGCCCAAGACGGGATTTCGAGAGTGACTCGAACGCGGCAGATTAAGATATGGGAGATACCTTACATCCTATAGAGTATCTTAAACTATCCATTTGGGGGGTTCAACCAGGGAAGTCCATCAGACTATTAATAAAAAATTGTATTATCTATAGTAGCTTAATTACATTCTGAAAACAATAAATTTATAATCTGATGATTTGAGGGCGGCGTTAGGGAGTAATAAGGTTGCAAAAAAATCTATACCTGGACATACTCGAGTGCGGTAATTTTTTTAATATAAAGGAAATAATGCTAGAAAATATGCACTATCTGATAGCGCCATTTATTAGCTTGGATCCCTGGAAAGTAATGGTGTATAACAAACTAAAGGAAAAGGCAAATTTTATGGAAAATACATTATTCTTCATACATTCTCATTCTATTTTTTTTTCAAATCGTCAGTATAAAAAACCCCTCCACTAAATCGTCAGATGAAGGGTTATGATAAGTAAAACATCAGTTGGAATTTCCTGTATAATAATCTTATCCTGTATAATAATCTTCGAAGAGTCACTGACAGTCTTTCGAATCGAATCGTCAGTTTTTCGAATGGGCGACTCATCTGAGGTAGCTTCATATCCCCTTTGAAAATCTAATGCGCTGGTTACTTTTTTTCCATCTATACCTCTCGTATGACTGTCCCAAACCAGCAGATAAACATATTTTCGGCATCAGAGATATATACTCTATCACTAACCTGCCGCGCCTTGAGTATGTCTGACTCTGCTTTTAACATCTTTCGAATCATCTAGACACTATTCCCACGGTGAATCGAAAAATATCACACAACCTTTTCTTCACTCTAACGTGTAATCTACACAATCGTATAGGACCTATCGGCGCTCGAGTTTCTACCCATTTAACATCATCGGCTCCCCTACTACTCATACATTTCGCGGACAGAAACACAGATTCATTAACTGCAAATGTAACTTTGTCATCCTATATAACTTATATAGGATACAAAGTTATTTAATGTAGTTGGTGTATCTAGATAACTGGACAGAAATTGCAAAATATTTTAGTTTTCCCATGAGTTATATACTAAACACTAATTGTATTCTCAATTTCAAACTTCTATGTCTGCTAGAAGTGCCTTAAACTTTTGATGATCGGTCAGTCAGTGAGTGAGTGACAAAATTACGAACTTTGACTACTTGTAATTCTTAAACTACTGGTTCAAATTTAATGAAATTTGAAATATACCGTGTCTACACAATGCTTGCTTGGCTCCTGAAAATTCAGGCTTCTAGCTTCATATGCAACGAAGTTACAGGAGGTCGAAAATGGGCCGAATTGCTTCGAGAAAAGTATGCTACGGCCGTGCCGCTTTTTTTGGCTTTGGCTCGACTTGGCGGAGGCACTGCCGTGCCTCCAGATTTATTCAATAATATTAAGCTTCATTACATTGAAATCTTCACTACATATTGTAAAACAAAGTTGCTTCCCGCTGCCTGTCCCTATGTTTGCTTAGATCTTTAAAACTACACAACGGAATTTGATGCGGTTTTTTTTAATAAACAGAGTGATTCAACAGGGAGGTTTTTGTGTATAAAACTTATAAGTATAACATACTAAAAAAACACTGATAATTTTACAGACTTCGTAAATAAACACATTTTTTGAGCTTACATTACGAACGCTGCCTGAACCCTACCAGATAAATTAAAATAGTGTTCTACAGTATTGTACACCTTGAAAATATTTGTTGCGTACTCCACAATAACTGTGTTTATGATTTAAAAAGAAGACAAAAATTAAGTTCATTTTAAAAGGGTTTTAATAGATACCAAATATTAAACCTTATTAAAATAAATTGTTTCAAAAAAATCAAGCTTTTAATGTAGATAAAATTTGATCTTTATAGCATGTAAATTGGACTTATAGTTTAGAAGATCCTACGAGTATAACATTTTGCGGGATGAATATATGGAGGCACGCGCTATCAATACAGGTGATTTTCGTTCGGTTTAATTATCAAAGTACGAAACGAGGATGCTGTATACCTGGAAAGTGGTCACTGCCGCCTGTCAGGATAGTAATCAAAGACGCGTAACCACTTCTGAGTAGATACAGAATTGGAAATTAGAATATTTGTATGTCGAACCAAGATAAGTCCATGAATCGAAAAAATGTTTTCTCTCCTTATCGAGCTCTAATACCTTTATTGCTTGTTCTTCACCTTGTAAAAATGCGATCTTGTGAATTTCTTGCGAAATTGAAGGGATGGAAGCAGCCTCCCGTAGCTGTCGACGTAACACGTTAGGTGGCGTTTACTGTTTTATAAAATGCACTAATTTAGGGCTAGTTTCAAAATGTATGTATGTGCAAATATTTTTTTTAGCATTAAAAAAGTATAAAAAAAAAACAAAAACGAAACTGTCGGGTAGACTTATGTAGGAATTTTGTGTACCCTGGTGGGATTCGAACCCACAGTCTCCGGCACCAACAACCGGGCCTTTCCTATTAGGCCACAGGGACACAACGTAAACCGACGAAATGTGGCATATATTGTGCAGTTTTGTTCTATATTTTATTATATTTTTAAACTACTGAAAATGAATTGCAAAGGCGTCGTTAGCAAATGATCGAGGGGGAGACAGATATGGAATAGTGGTTGTATTTCATTTTTTTATATAACTACATCTTTTGATCCTTACTTCCCCTTTGGCGATACCCTATTATGTTGTATTAATTATGTTGTAAAATTAGCATTTTTGTTTTTCACGATATCTTACGTAACCAAAAGTATTTAACATGCAAATATGTTAAAACGACATCTTGCGGATTTCTTAAGAAATCGAAGGGATGCAAGCAGGCTTCCGTAATAAAATAAAAAAAAATCAAAAACGATACTGTCTAGTGGATTTATGCAAGCATGTTGTGTACCCTGGTGGAATTCGAACCCACAATCTCTAGCACCAACAACCGGGCCTTTCCTATTAGGCCACAGGGACACAGCGCATTGTTTTGAAAATTGATATATATTGTGTGAGATTCTGAATCGTGGAGAGTCACAGTCGTAGCCAAAGGGAGAGAGGGGTGATCTGGGCGTTCAACTCCTCCATCGTAATACGCTGTGTATGATTTTTGGTCCTTGGTTTTATCCGAAATGTAATTTTGAACTCTGTGCATTAGTGATAATGCAGGGGAAAAGTATATAGATGTGGAGTGGTCCCGTCTGGTTCCCCTGGCGACCGGTAAACCGTGATGCAACACACATACTCATCACCATCAACCCACTGTGTTGTATATATTTATTTATATATATTATATTTGTATTATATATTTATTTATTATTATTATATTTAGATATTGTATGTTCTTTTTTCTCACAGTTTGTATTTCTTATTTATGCCTACCACATGTAATCGACATCACCCAGGGTCGACTTCGATTCCATACATTTCTGGGCCCGAACGTAACAAGATAAAAATGGTTTTAATGGTAAATACTTTTAACAAATTGCGTACCAAATATTCAGCATGTCTTAGAAGTAAAATTAAAAAATATAAAGATACTTATGTAAAATTCAAAATGTTAAATATTATATGTCATAAAACTAATTCATTTTTAGGGTTCCGTACCCAAAGGGTAAATTTATTTTTATTTATTTATTTATTTCAGACAACAAGGTCCATAGCACATATACCTTACAGACTAACCTACATACTAATATATACTTATAACTAAATCACGTATTTACGGCAACGTGAGACGCGAGTCTGGTGACTTCCGGGGGTCCTCTCCGTCCACGGAACTTCCGGAACACAACTCCCTTCGGCCACAGCTCCTCCTTCAGTAAAATCGGAACCTTATTACTAAGACTCAGCTGTCTGTCCATCGGTCACAGGGCTCTATCTCTGGAACCGTAACAAATAGACACTTGATTTTTTATTGAGAATATATAACGGTAGGCGCTATAACAACAAATACTAAAAATAAAAAAAAATAAAAAGGGGTCCAAAGTGGTATTTTTCAAACTGTTGAATCGTTATAGGTAGACAGTTCAAATTTTGACATTGTATGTACTTCAATGACTGCTATAATAATTAAATCTAGAAATATAAAAAAATGGTGGTATGCAACCCCGGGTGCGGGTTTGCCTTGGCTTATTATCCTTTTTTGTCAGAATAACAATTTATAAATAAAATATTTTATTATTTTTATCGCATTGTAAGGAAGGGTTATGTTTTACATTATAAAACTTATCCTAAAACAATATTTCACAAATATTGAATACAACGCACTCTTGTGAACATTTAAGGGACGAAGTTACCCCTTCGCAAAACACCGAGTGTAACTTGCACACTACAACGAGCGTTACGTTATTGCGAAGGGTTCGCACGAATTTCACGAGAGTGCGTTGTTACCAAAATTTATCAAATTTATATACCTAATACACTTGTGAGACAATTTTGTATACACTCTGTAAAATTGTTATATATTTCAAAAAAAAAAAATTATAATAAAATTTAATTACATACTTTTTTACTACATTGAAATAACATAGAAAAAACATATTTTCAATATATAAAAATGACTTACTTAATATAATATTTATAAAAAAATGCATCGTTAATGATGTTTCTTTCTCAAAATTAAAAAAAAGCACAAAAACGGTGTTTGGTGGAACCGGTATATGTGACAATCCGTGTTCCCTGGTGGGATTCGAACCCACAATCTCCGGCACCAACAACCGGGCCTTTCCTATTAGGCCACAGGGACACAACGTAAAGTTTTGAAAATTGATATATATTGTGTGAGATTCTGTACCGTGGAGACCATAGTCGTAGCCAAAGGGAGAAAGAGGTAATCTGGGCGTTCAACTCCTCCATCGTAATCTGTGGTAATACGCTGTGTATGATTTTTGGTCGTTGGTTTTATCTGAAATGTAATTTTGAACTCTAAAGTGATAATGCAGGGGGGAAAGTATATGGATGTGGAGTGGTCCCGTCTGGTTCCCCTGGCGACCGGTAAACCGTGTTGTAACACACACACACTCATCATCATCAACCCATCACTGTCCCACCGCTGGGCACGGGTCTCCTCTTAGAGTGTGAAGGATTAGGCCATAGTCCACCGCGCTGGCCAAGTGCGTATTGGTAGATTGATTTTTAATCATATATAAATATTACAATATCATTCTTTCACAAATATTGAATACAACGCACTCTTGTGAACTTTTAAGGGACGAAGTTAACCCTTCGCAAAACACCAAGTTTCGCAAACACCGGAAGAAACCACTATTATGGGATGGAATATCTGCTTTTAAATTAAGGGACGACTGAAGCATTTTGGCGAGTGTTAAATACCGGTACTGGAAGGTTTAGTAACATAGAGTATTAGTAACATAGAGTAAGATAGAATAAAGAAGGAAGATAACCCTAAACTTACGCCTCCGTCGAATATTAAGCCATTTAACTTGGCGGCGAAATAGAGAGACATGATCAAATTTTAGAAGACCAAATATGAATCGAATAGAGTTATTTAGAAGGCGCTCTAGTATATTAAGAAGTGCTCCGGTCAGATCTGAGTAGCACACATCTGCATAATCAATAATAGGCAGAATAAGAGTATAGACAAACATTAGACTTTGTCTTAACTGGAAGAAAGTGTTTAAGACGATATAGTGATCGTAGAGCAGCGTTGACCTTCCGGCATACTTCCACAACTTGCAGATGACGAGTCAGGGAGTTGTCAATACAAAGACCGAGATTCTTTACTGATTAAGAAATCTGAATTTGTTTGAATATAGAACTATATAGTTATAGTAAACTATTACCGCAGTGATAGCCTAGTGGTTAAGAAACTCGGCCTCTCTATCGAGGGGTCCGAGGTTCAAATCCCAGGCACACACCTCTGATTTTTCAAATTTATGTGCGTATTAGAAATTAATTATCACTTGCTAAACGGTGAAGGAAAACATCGTTAGGAAACCTGCATACCTGAGAAATTAAAAAAAAACTTAAAGGTATGTGAAGTCTACCAAAACGCACTTGGCCAGCGCGGTGGACTATGGCCTAATCCTTCTCATTATGAGTGGAGACCCGTGCCCAGCAGTGGGACAGTAATGGGTTGATGATGACGAAACTATAGTCAACCCTTGCCAACAATCTTGAACTGCTCATGATGATCGCTGGGCATTTTATTATAATATGTAGATATTGTAGGTTTTTTACAGTTTGTATTTCTTGTTATTTTATTATTTTGTTTATGCCTATGTGGTAGGCAGACTGCGACTGGCAGAGAATGTCATTAGGCATTAAGTTTACCCTTTGTAACCCTTAGTTTAAGGTGTACAAAAATAAATGAATAAAAATATCTTTATCTCATGAATATTGAAGTCAACGCACTCTTGCGAACTTTCAAGGGATGAAGTTAACCCTTCGCAAAACACAGAGTTTAAAGCACTCTACAACGAGCGTCACGTTTTTGCAAAGAGTTCGCACGAATTTCACGAGAGTGCGTTGTTTTCAAAATTAATGAAATTTATATACCTAATACACTTGTGAGACCTAATACACTTGTACACATTCTATAATATTTCTATTTATTTCAAAAAATAAAAAAAATGTGACATACTATTTTACTAAATAAAAAATACATATTTTCAGTATATAAAAATCACTTACTTATTATACTTCAAATTTATCAGTAAAAAAGCATCGTTATACAAATACAAATAAATTCACGATGGTTTTTTTTTTTATAAAAAAAAAAAACACAAAAACGGGTGTCTGGTGGAAGGGTAATTATTTTCAACATCGTGTTCCCTGGTGGGATTCGAACCCACAATCTCCGGCACCAACAACCGGGCCTTTCCTATTAGGCCACAGGGACACAACGATGAGAGTCGAAAAGTGGAATACATTGTGTGTTTTTGAGAACTGTTTTAGCGTATTTATTACATGTAAATTGTAAAATTAACAAATTTTGCAAGTATAGACTTTGCCTCAAAATAATGATAATTAATAATATACAGAATGTCTGAAATAGTAAATAACAATTTTACCTTGCGTCAGTCATACGTACTAGGCCTATCATAATATCGACTTTTGTTATAATCTTCGTAAAGAAATCTCTTAGTTTTGCAGATATTTGCATTTATGTAAAGGAGACTGAACTGATTCCATACATTTCTGGTCCCGAACGTAACAAGATAAAAAAGGTGTGAATTTAAAGGTTCCATGTTATTAATCCCTCATGTAAATTATATAGATTTCGACTATCTTAGAGCTGAGGTAAGTTTACCTCAGCTGGTTTTGAAAACTAATTATTATTATTGTATGAGTTTTAGGTCGCTGGTTTAATCCGAAATATAATTTTGATCCTTGTGCATTACTGACAATAGTGTAGGTGAAAACAATGAAAGTGAAAACAACTCATGACCCCCGTAATAATATATAATATAATATGAAAACGTCAAACGACAAAATTACGTCATATAATATGATATATACGTTCTTTGACGAATTCCGAATGCCGACTGTCTGTACCATAGATATATTATACAGTAGGATAATATATCTATGGTCTGTACTATATATGTGTGTTATGACAGAAACGTCAACCTTTCAAATTTTGAATTTACTTTTTATAATCAGTATTTCGACCATTTCTAAATTCTGAACAATTATATTCAATGAAAAATGTTTGTCAAGTTATAATATGGTAACTCTCAAAAGTTTCGAAGTATCATGTGTGAGTTATGATAATTCTCTCGAACTATAATAATACAATACTGATTTAAATAGATTTAAAATCAATAATAATAGTTTGAATTATTGTTTAGTTTAAGTATTGTTGTTTTATTATTAGATTATATTGTAAAATGATGCGTGTGTATGCTGCATTTATTTACATATAGTGCAAAGTTTCCTTTTCTTTAAATGTCTTATCGATTATTTAACAACTTATCGATGGCGTCATGAAAAACATTTTTTTTATTATTTCTCCAATTCCAGATTGAGAAATAAGCTGAGTATATATTTATGTAAAATTCAAAATGTTAAATATGTCAACACTAATTCATTTTTAGGGTTCCGTACGCAAAGGGTAAAAACGGAATCCTTTTACTTAAAAATTACAATTTTGGTGGTATGGAACCCTCCGGGTGCGGTTCGGCTTGCACTTGGCCAATTATTATATTGTTTTTTTTATCAGAATAACAATTTATAAATAAAATCTTTAATTAATGTTTATCTCATTGCAAGGAAGGGTTATATTTTACATTATAAAACTAATCATAAAACAATATCTTTATTTCACAAATATTGAACACAACGCACTCTTGTGGACTCTTAAGGGATGAAGTTAACCCTTCGCAACATACGGAGTGTAAAGCACTCTACAACGAGCGTTACGTTATTGCGAAGGGTTCGCACGAATTTCACGAGAGTGCGTTGTTTTCAAAATTTATGAAATTTATATACCTAATACACTTGTGAGACAATTTTGTATACACTCTGTAATATATTTATATATTTCCAAAAATCAAAATAAATGTGACATACTTTTTACTAAATCAATATAACATAGAAAAAAAACGCATTTGAAATATAGAAACTTACCTATTATTATCCTTACTAATATTATAAATATTTCATATTTATCAGAAAAATGCGTCGTTTTAGAAATACATTCATTATGGTTTTTTTATTAAAAAAAAACACAAAAACGGTATTTGGTGAAACCCTTACAGTAAAATCGTTATGACGTGTACCCTGGTGGGATTCGAACCCACAGCCTCCGGCACCAACAACCGGGCCTTTCCTATTAGGCCACAGGGACACAACATAAATCGACGAAATGTGGCATATATTGTGCAGTTTTGTACTATATTTTATTATTTTTTTAAACTACTGAAAATGAATTGCAAAGGCGTCGTTAGCAAATGGTCGAGGGGGAGACAGATATGGAATAGTGATTGTATTTCATTTTTTTATATAACTACATCTTTTGATCCTTATTTCCCCTTTGGCGATACCCTATTATGTTGTATTAATTATGTTGTAAAATTAGCATTTTTGTTTTTCACGATATCTTACGTAACCAAAAGTATTTAACATGCAAATATGTTAAAACGACATCTTGCGGATTTCTTACGAAACCGAAGGGATGCAAGCAGGCTGTCACATTATACTTAAGGGATGAAGACAGCTTCCTGTAGCTGTCGACGTAATACGCTAGGTGGCGCTTACTGTTTTTAAAAACATCCTAATCTTTATATATATATTTCTTATGTGCGTGTGTATGTCACTGAACTCCTCCTAAACGACTGGACTGATTTTGATGAAATTTGTTGTGTGTGTTCAAGGGGACTTGAGAATGGTTTAGATTCACAATTTAGTCCGTGGGAAAAGGTTTTTTTAAATTAATTTTTAATTCGTAAGTAATTATAGAATCGGAAATTATGCATTTGATCAAGTGATGATCTTTAGCAAAGTTATTGTCCAAGAGCCCACGAGGGTTTGGGAGTTGGTAAGACCAATTTTCGACAGATGGCACCACTGTCATTCCAATACAGATACAAATTTTCCGTTTTATGTACCTCGTCATATTACATCTTTAAAATGCGGGCGAAGCCGCGGGCATCACTAGTTTTGTGTAAGTTTTAAAATTATATATTAATAGTATAATTCCCTATTACGAAAAAATATTTAAAAAGTTTAAAAATAAACTCTTTATAAATTCTTATATTAAAAAAATATTTTCTGTATACTAACTAAAGTCTAAGAGCACTTATAATTTTTTTACATTTAAAAAAAAATATTGCACCAAAAATTGCAAGTTATTATTATTTTATTGCACAAGAATTTCCAGCATTTTATATACAAAACGAATAGAAAAAAAAAAACAAAAACGTAACTGTCTAGTGGTATATAATCGGACGTGTGTGTACCCTGGTGGGATTCGAACCCACAGTCTCCGGCACCAACAACCGGGCCTTTCCTATTAGGCCACAGGGACACAACATAATGTTTCGAAAATTGGCATATATTGTGTAACTTTGTTATAGTTTTTATTCTTTTTTTTAACTTCTACAAATTGCAAACTGCCTTGCAACTATGCAAAGGCGTCATTAGCAAATGATCGAAGGGGGCGGCAGATATGGAATAGGGGTAGTATTTCTTCCACGGCTTTAACTACCCCTTTGTATCCCCCTATCCCCCTTTTGGCTATACAATTTATTAGTTGTGTTTTAAAATTATCATTTTTGTTTATGAAAATGTTTGATGAGATATACCTATATTAAAATTTCATATTTACGATGCAAATATGTTAAAACTCCATCTTGCGGATTTTTAGCGAAATCGAAGGGATGGAAGCCGGCTTCCGTAGCTGTCAACATTATACTTAAGGGATGAAGACAGCCTCCCGTTTTAAAAAAAATACTAATTTAGTGCAAGTTTTAAAATTGGAACCTATTACGAAAAAATATTGAAGAAGTTTATCAATAAACTCTTTATAAATTGTTATATTGAAACAATATTTTCTGTATACTTACAAAATTCTAAGAACTTATAATTGTTTTAGGTTTCAAAAAAATACTTGTAATAATTTGCAAAAAAATCAAGCATTATATATACAAAACAAATAATAGAGAAGCAAAAACGAAACTGTCTACTTATTGCCCAACTGTGCCCTGGTGGGATTCGAACCCACAGTCTCCGGCACCAACAACCGGGCCTTTCCTATTAGGCCACAGGGACACAGCGATGAGAGTCGAAAAGTGGAATACATTGTGTGCCATTGTGAACTATTAAGATAAAAATCACAGATTACTTACATGTAACTTGTAAAGTTAACAAAGTTCGCGTGAATAGACTTCGCCTTAACACAATGATAGTTTATATACAGGTTGTCATAGATAGTGAATTACCCTGTTACCTCGTGTGGGTCACGCTGGCCTATTAAAAATGAAATGAAATGAAATATACCTTTTTTTTTATAATATATGAGTAGCAGACGAGCATGCAGTCCACCTGATGGTAAGTGGCTACTGCCGCCCATGGTCATCTGTAATCAACCCCAGATAGGATTAGATATTACTACTTGAGGTCGGCCACAGATGCGCCGCTACCCCTGAGGACTAAGCTGGAACGCCTCGAAAAAGTCTGTCTCCCTTACCACACCCTTCAAACCGGAACACAGCAGCGCCTAACACTGCTGTTATTAGGTAGAAATAGGTGTGGCGGTGGTGCCGCCGGAGTCGAACCACAAAGGGTTCTACCACCTTCCTATTACCTATACCTATTTATTTTGTATAGGCCTGTGAAGGCATTTACAAATTGTCAGCTTCAATTTTTTTCTTATACTACCACCAGATCGGAACGCGACCTCAACTGAGAAGATCCGATAAGAAACTCGGTGGTTGTGTCTTTTTTTTCATAATAATTATTGCTCTCTTTTTACCCGACTGCCAAGGAAGGGTTATGTTTTTCGCGCGTATCTTGTATGTTTGTCTTTCTTTATTTGATCCGATCTAACAAACGGCTGGATGAATTTCAACAGTTAAAGTGTCATTATATTTGTCTCAATGACCCGAGTGTCCTTAGATAGGTGTTAGTAAAAAAAAATCAAAATGGCGGATTTTTGGCGCGAAATAGTAACACATTTAAAAAAAAAAGTTAACCGAACCTATCGAGTAGGGTATCAAATGGAAGGAAATTAAACGGAGATTATAAAAACATATTTGTATATATATAAAACAGTAAGGTGACTGACTGACTGACTAACTAAATTACTTTTTCATTTTTCAGAAATCAACGTACAGCCTAAACCAAGGACCTTACAGTTCTGAAATTTTGCACACAGGTTCTCTATATAGCTTGAATAAGTACTAAGGAAGGCCTTTTGGAAATTCTACCCTTAAGAGGGTAAAATAGGTGAAAACAGTTTTTTTGAAATCCTTTAATTTTGAAGCAACTACTATAAAATTTTGTATTTGGCTTTCTGGATAGGAACAAGGACGCACTTATTTATCCCCCTCCCGAAAATCAACCCCGTAGAGGGTAAAATAAGGGTTAAAAGTTCATTTGAACAATTGTCAATTTTGAAGCAAACACTATGACATTTTGTATCAGGCTTGTTGGATAAAAATAATGAAATGTTACCTCTAACGAGGTAAAATAATAACTGAAACTATGATTTACTGAAGTTATATATTTTATAGACCGTAAATGGTGAATTTTTTCGCGAAATAGTAACACGTTTTAAAAAAGTTAACCAAATCTATCGAGTACCCTACTCGATAGATTTGGTTTGGTCAAAATAAAGGAAATTAAGAGGAGATTACACATACATTATATAATATATCTTATATATAAAATTCTCGTGTTAGTTACCGTACTCCTCCGAAACGGCTTCACCGATTTTCACCAAATTTTATATCCATATTCAGTAGGTCTGAGAATCGGCCACTATCTATTTTTTTTACACCTAAGTGATAAGGGTTGTTCATCCTTAACATTTTTTTATTTATATGGCAACTTTATACTCGTATATACACATCGAGATGACTGTCTGACTAAATGAGTGAGTTGCTGTGCCAGAGATCAACGCAAAGGGAAACCGCTGAACTTAAGCGTGCTGGAATTTTACACATAGGTTCTTTATATAGCGTAAATGAACACTACGAGGATAAAATAGGATAATATTGTTTGAACATCTTTTGTTTTTGAAGCAGACACCTACTATGAAACTTTGTATTTGGCTTTCTGGATAAAAATAATGAAATGCCTATTTCACTGCTTTTGGAAATTCTACTTCAGCCTTTTTTGGTGCAGTCGGGTTTTTGATTTTTTAAATTAATTACTTGTTTCATTTTTTAATTGCCATTTTTTTTCAAAATATATTATTATTTCATGATATTGACTTATCAGTATTCAAGATTTCTATTAAAAATGCTATTATAATTATATAATTATTAAATTAATATATAATTTAAGTATATTGTTACTATTACCAGGAGAATAATTTGTAAATTTGTGTTTTTTAACCGACTTCAAAAAAGGAGGAGCTTGCTCAATTTGGCCGTATATGTTTTATGTATGTTCGGCGATTTTTTCGCGATGCCGCGACCGATCGATATGATTCATACACCATTGTATGCGGCTAGTTTTACAGGGGGTCCCATTTCGAGGAAATTTGAAATATTTGCCAGTTTTCCTGGAAAATTGGAAAAACCAGATTTCAAATAAACTTCAATAAGTCGAGTATTTCTAAAGCAACTTCAATTTTCTTTTTTTCATATGAAAGGGTGTTTCGTTGCCGTACTTTCCTACCTTAACATTAGTATGCTCTGATGATTAGAACTTAAGTTATGGGGTTATGATTTCCAAATCATCATCACTACCCGTGCTTTTTACATATTTTATGACAACTTACCTTCTGCCCACTCAATTCTTATGAAACTTAAAATGAATATTGAGTATCTAGATTAACATGATATGATGGAAAATTCGACCTTCAACTCTTCAATCCTGGTAATGCAGAAGTGCCTCCTGCCTCAACCATACAAGTTAGGCATTTGGAACTTATAGATATTTAATAAGGTCGATAAGCTGATATATATGATGGAAAATTTGACCTTCTACTCTTCAACTCTGATGATGCAGAGGTGCCTCCTGCCTCAACCATACAAGTTAGGCATTTGATGCTTATGAATATTCAATAAGGTTGATAGGTAGAGGTACATGATGGAAAATTTGCCCTTCAACTCTTCAACCCTGATAATGCAGAAGTGCCTCCTGTCTCAACCATACAAGTTAGGCATTTGGAGCTTATGAATATATGATAAGGTCTTTGAGTAGAGACATATGATGGAAGATATGACCTTCAATTCTTCAATCCTGATGATGCAGAGGTGTCTCCCATGTAAAGTATATAGATTAGACATTTGTTGTAATGAAGTTGCTAGATAGAGATATATGATGAAAAATTTGACCTTCAACTCCTTAGACCTGATGATGCAGAGGTACCTCCAGCCTAAACCACATGAATAAGCCATTTAGTGCTTTCACACATATTTTACAGGTCCTAAGCAGGTACGTGTAATGAAAAAAATGATCTTCAACTCTTTCACTCTGATAATGCTGGTGTGCTTCCAAGCTAAACCATAGGAGTTAGCCATTTTGTGCTTTCATATATATATTAACGTCACCTTGAAAAAATTTTGACCTTCAGGGTCTTAACCCTGATAACTTTGACCTTCAAGTCTTCAATTCTAGTGACTCAAGGACACTGCTGGCCTAAACAACAGTAACTCGACAATTACTTCTTACAAATATAAAATATGATTAATGAATACGTTGTAGTTTTTCTTTACTATTAATTTAAGGTAAATTGGACCGACTCACTCGCAGAGTTTTACCACCTAGTTTGATTTATTTACTTTTCTGTTCCAACCTAATCTAGCCAATAATATAGTATCTCATGTAACCTCGCCTATAGTGTTTCGTATTGAATTGATTAGGTTAGGTTGAAACATATAAGACAATGTAAAACTAAGCGAGAAGGGCGCGGTAGCGCCCTGCGAGCAGGTGGGTCCAATCCGTATGAATTCAGACCTTACCTTTATTCATGATCACCTTTATACAATTTTACATAATATTAATACAAACGTTGGCATATCATCACTAAAAAGGTAGAAAATAAAATTTAACAAAAAAAATAAAACCGACTTCTATGTCACTACAAAGTAAAACATAATTGAAATAAATGTTGGTTTAGTACATATTTCTGAAGTCGGCGCTCATATTGGATACGCTGTTTACGCCGTTATGAAACGAAATATATTGAACGCCAACTTCAGAAATATGTACTAAACCAACATTTAATTCAATTATTTTTTACTTTTTAGTGACATAGAAGTCGGTTTTATTTTTTTGTTAAAATTTTTTTTTTGGCCCAACATGTTCATTCTCCTTTTAACAAATTACATACCAAATATTGAGCATATCTTAGAAGTAAAATTAAAATATATATACTTATGTAAAATTCAAAATGTTAAATATTATATGTCATAACACTAAATCATTTTTAGGGTTCCGTACCCACAGGGTAAGACTCCGCTTTCTGTCCATCGGTCACAGGGCTCTATATCTGGCACCGTAACAGATAGACACTTGATTTTTTTACTAAGAATATATAACGGAAGGCGCAATAACCACAAATAAAAATAAAAATAAAGTTAAAAACAAAATACCACTTTGTTGTATGGGGAAGTACAACAAAGTGGTATTTTTCAAACTGTTGAATCGTTATATGTAGACAGTTCAAATTTTGACATTGTATGTACTTCAATGGCTGCTATAATAATAAAGTATAGAAATAAAAAATAGTAGTATTAAATCCGGGGTGCGGGTTTGGCTTGGCTTATTATTCTTTTTTGTCAGAATAACAATTTATAAATAAAATATGTATTTTATTATTTTTATCGCATTGTAAGGAAGGGTTATATTTTACATTATAAAACTAATCATAAAACAATATATTTATTTTACAAATATTGAATACAACGCACTCTTGTGGACTCTTAAGGGATGAAGTTAACCCTTCGCAACATACCGAGTGTAAAGCACTCTACAACGAGCGTTACGTTATTGCGAAGGGTTCGCGCGAATCTCACGAGAGTGCGTTGTTTTCAAAATTTATGAAATTTATATACCTAATACACTTGTGAGACAATTTTGTATACACTCTGTAATATTTTTATATATTTCCAAAAATCAAAATAAATGTGACATGCTTTTTTACTAAATCAGTATAACATAGAAAAAAAACGCATTTGAAATATAAAAGCTTACCTATTATTTCATATTTATCAGAAAAATGCGTCGTTTTAGAAATACATTCATTATGGTTTTTTTATTAAAAAAAAAACACAAAAACGGTATTTGGTGGAACCTTTACAGTAATATCGTTATGACGTGTTCCCTGGTGGGATTCGAACCCACAGTCTCCGGCACCAACAACCGGGCCTTTCCTATTAGGCCACAGGGACACAACGTTAATCGACGAAATGTGGCATATATTGTGCAGTTTTGTACTATATTTTATTATTTTTTTAAACTACTGAAAATGAATTGCAAAGGCGTCGTTAGCAAATGATCGAGGGGGAGACAGATATGGAATAGTGGTTGTATTTCATTTTTTTATATAACTACATCTTTTGATCCTTACTTCCCCTTTGGCGATACCCTATTATGTTGTATTAATTATGTTGTAAAATTAGCATTTTTGTTTCTCACGATATCTTACGTAACCAAAAGTATTTAACATGCAAATATGTTAAAACGACATCTTGCGGATTTCTTACGAAACCGAAGGGATGCAAGCAGGCTGTCACATTATACTTAAGGGATGAAGACAGCTTCCCGTAGCTGTCGACGTAATACGCTAGGTGGCGCTTACTGTTTTTAAAAAAATCCTAATCTTTATACAGTAGAGCGTCGATTATCCGAGCTAATTGGGGGACGTGGGTGTTCGGAAAACCGGTATTTTCGGATAATCGAACTAATGTACATATATATTGATTCAGTCATACAAATTTACGTACAGTTAAATGAAAACCATATAATTTACATTTATGAATATCTTTAATGACAAATAGGAAATAAACAAAAAAAAGTGCAGACAATCTTGTAGTCCAACTAGTGTTTACTAATTAAAATTAACGCTTAAAAAAATCTTGAATCTTCGTCTGCCGAAGCAAGCCTACCCGCTTACGAGAGGCTAGATCACGTACTTTTTTGAGAACAGATATTTGATACTGGTCGCTCTCGGCCTGTGTTTCAAACCAGCGCAAGGCAATATCTAAGCAAGTAAACGCTTCAGAAGCACTAACTATGTTTTCATCTTCATTATCTGAACTTGCAGTTGATGTGGTGCTAGTGGTGGCGTCATCCTTATTAGTCATGAGGTCTAAAATTTCGCTATCCTGCATAATTTGGTACCCGGGATCTTCATCGTCGATATCCATCCATTCTTGAACCTGTTCTTCATCACATTCGTGGCAATCGAGATTTTTTAGCATATCTATCATTTCAGATACATCTTCGTGTTTCTCATTTACACATCCAATTTGAGGATCTCCCTCTATATCTAAACTTTATTCCACGCTTTTAACTTTTAACGAAAAATTTTGTTTATCGACTAGCAGTTACTAGGACGTACAATAACGAAGTGAACAAGTCGCGACAAGTGTGCGAAAACTGACGGGGCGGGCGGTGGTGAGAGGTGGCATTGACCCGCGCGTACTATGTTCGGATAAGCGGTCGTTCGGTTGAGCGACGTTCGGATTATAATCGACGCTCCACTGTATATATATTTCTTATGTGCGTGTGTATGTCACTGAACTCCTCCTAAACGACTGGACTGATTTTGATGAAATTTGTTGTGTGTGTTCAAGGGGACTTGAGAATGGTTTAGATTCACAATTTAGTCCGTGGGAAAAGGTTTTTTTTAATTAATTTTTAATTCGTAAGTAGTTATAGAATCGGAAATTATGCATTTGATCAAGTGATGATCTTTAGCAAAGTTGTTGTCCAAGAGCCCACGAGGGTTTGGGAGTTGGTAAGACCAATTTTCGACAGATGGCACCACTGTCATTCCAATACAGATACAAATTTTCCGTTTTATGTACCTCGTCATATTATATCTTTAAAATGCGGGCGAAGCCGCGGGCATCACTAGTTTAGTGTAAGTTTTAAAATTATATATTAATAGTATAATTCCCTATTACGAAAAAATATTTAAAAAGTTTAAAAATAAACTCTTTATAAATTCTTATATTAAAAAAATATTTTCTGTATACTAACTAAAGTCTAAGAGCACTTATAATTTTTTTACATTTAAAAAAAAAAATTGCACCAAAAATTGCAAGTTATTATTATTTTATTGCACAAGAATTTCCAGCATTTTATATACAAAACGAATAGAAAAAAAAAAACAAAAACGTAACTGTCTAGTGGTATATAATCGGACGTGTGTGTACCCTGGTGGGATTCGAACCCACAGTCTCCGGCACCAACAACCGGGCCTTTCCTATTAGGCCACAAGGACACAACATAATGTTTCGAAAATTGGCATATATTGTGTAACTTTGTTATAGTTTTTATTCTTTTTTTTAACTTCTACAAATTGCAAATTGCCTTGCAAGTATGCAAAGGCGTCATTAGCAAATGATCGAAGGGGGCGGCAGATATGGAATAGGGGTAGTATTTCTTCCAGGGCTTTAACTACCCCTTTGTATCCCCCTATCCCCCTTTTGGCTATACAATTTATTAGTTGTGTTTTAAAATTATCATTTTTGTTTATGAAAATGTCTGATGAGAGATATATTCACGAACAAATTAAAATTGTATTTCTCTTTTTTTTTTTTTTTTTTTTTTTTTTTAAATGTAGAGTTTTTATTTATGTTTTTATTTTATACACTTATGAAATTTAATTTGACAAATTATCGTTTCCTAAAAAATATACTTAAACTAAATTTAAAACAAATAGAAATAAAAATATTTACAGTAATCAAAAAAATAATTAAAACTATAATAAATAAAATAAATGAGCCAGATCGCTGCCCCGCGGTAGTGTACCCAAGACACTAGCAGCATTACCTCGTTGTATAGCCAAACTTATTTGTTGACCGAGGTAAGCTCCAGCTCTTGGGTCACCAGAGGTCTCAATCAAGCGCGAAGACAATTCTTTATAAAATTTCTTCGCTTCTGGTCCCCACGGTCCCATCGTCTCAACTGCGAAGGGCACAAATATATAATTCTGTGAAATAGCAGCATATTTGTGCCGCTTCACAGCCTCCGCAGATTCGGCCGCCGCACCAGCACGCATCGAGATATATTAAAATTTCATATTTACGATGCAAATATGTTAAAACGCCATCTTGCGGATTTTTAGCGAAATCGAAGGGATGGAAGCCGGCTTCCGTAGCTGTCAACTTTATACTTAAGGGATGAAGACAGCCTCCCGTTTTAAAAAAATACTAATTTAGTGCAAGTTTTAAAATTGGAACCTATTACGAAATAATATTTAAAAAGTTTATTAATAAACTCTTTATAAATTATTATATTGAAAAAATATTTTCTGTATACTTACAAAATTCTAAGCACTTATAATTGTTTTAGGTTTCAAAAAAATACTTGTAATAATTTGCAAAAAAATCAAGGATTATATATACAAAAAAAATAATAGAAAAGCAAAAACGAAACTGTCTCGTGGATTTCTACTTATTTCCCATCTGTGCCCTGGTGGGATTCGAACCCACAGTCTCCGGCACCAACAACCGGGCCTTTCCTATTAGGCCACAGGGACACAACGATGAGAGTCGAAATGTGGAATACATTGTGTGCTATTGTGAAATATTAAGATAAAAATCACAGATTACTTACACGTAACTTGTAAAGTTAACAAGGTTCGCGTGAATAGACTTCGCCTTAACACAATGATAGTTTATATACAGGTTGTCATAGATAGTGAATTACCCTGTCACCTCGTGTGGGTCACGCTGGCCTATTAAAAATGAAATTAAATGAAATATACCTATTTATTTTGTATAGGTCTGTGGGGGCACTTAAAAATTGTCAGTTACAATTTCTTTCTTACGCTACCGGTTCGGAACGCAACCTCAACTGAGAAGATCCGATAAGAAACTCGGTGGTTTTGTCTTTTTTTTCATAATAATTATTGCTCTCTTTTTTCATTTTTTAATTGCCATTTTTTTTTCAAAATATATTACAAGATATTGACTTATGTTTTAGCAAACACGCAGTATTCAAGATATTCGAATTTTAATAAAAATATTGAACAAATTGCAAATTTCTGTTAAAAAAATGCTTATATAATTATAAAATTATTGAATTGATATTTGAGTATATTGTTACTATTACCAGGAGAATAATTTGTAAATTACAGTGTTTTTTCTTAATTTTTGCCTTATTACAAGGAAGGACATGTGTGACATAATGAAACTCGAAACTTAAGTGTCATTTTTTCGGCGTGTCAGTGTCACCGTATTGCTTGAACTTTTCTATGGGATATCGAAGCGTGACGTCACTCGCAGACGCCATGACATCAGTGAGCGTTTTCGCATTTAATTCAAAATTTGTTTTAATAATGCTAATGTTTCCGTTAATGCTGAATTTATTGCCGAAATAATACGGTTTTTGGAATCAGTAGACATGTACCTACATTATAGAAGGGGAGTTTAAAATTTGTCATCATGCCCATTCTATGCTAACTTAAACGGCTAAATAATAACATCCCAAGGAAGGGTTAGTTTCATATCATAAAATTTATCCTAAAAAAATATCTTTATTTCGCAAAAATTGAATACAACGCACTCTTGCGAACTTTAAAGGGATGAAGTTAACCCTTCGCAAAACACCGAGTTTAAAGCACATTACAACGAGCGTTACGTTATTGCGAAGGGTTCGCACGAATCTCACGAGAGTGCGTTGTTTTCAAAATGTAGGAAATTTATATACCTAATACACTTGTGAGACAATTTTGTATAAGTACACTCTGTAATATTTTTATATAATTCCAAAAATCAAAATAAATGTGACATACTTTTTTACTAAATCAATATAACATAGAAAAAAAACGCATTTGAAATATAAAAAGTCACCTCTTATTATATTTCATATTCGTCAGAAAAATGCTTCGTTATACAAATAGAAGTAAATTCATGGTAGTTTTTTTATTAAAAAAAAAAACAAAAACGGTGTTTGGTGGAACCTTTTCGACTATAAACGCTATGTGTTCCCTGGTGGGATTCGAACCCACAATCTCCGGCACCAACAACCGGGCCTTTCCTATTAGGCCACAGGGACACAGCGATGAGAGTCTAAAAGTGGAATATATTGTGTGTTATTGAGAACTAAACGTGACTTACATAATATTTATAAAATCTGCGAATATTACTGAATGATACTGATACTGAGTCTACTTAAACCTGAAGGGAATTTAAGGTGAAATTTACAACTTTTGGTAGTAAAGTGTGATCGGCTTCAGGTAGAACCTATTCTATATGGAGTTGGTTACAGATATCCCTGGGTAGGAGTGACTCTGTCCCTGTAGTTCCGGGACCAGAATAGGGCTACGGTATCCTCTGCCTGTCGTAAGAGGCGACTAAAAGCGGGCTTCCGGGGTTGCGGACGGCAAGAGTGGGAGCTCAAACCGCCCGGCCAGCGACCCCGGGAAGGACGGTGGCATGTGTGGTCGCATACCGTCGTACATACGAGACGGTGTGGCGAGCATCAAGCTCACCTGGGCGGAGCCCGACGGGGCACCGCGCTAAGAGGACTCCGGTTGAGTTCCGTTGGAGATCCTGGAGTGTTCTACACAGCGCCGAGGACGGCCTCCGGGGGGTTTTAGTGCGGTAAGAGTCCCACATAACCCTGTGTCGCTCTCACGGCACCGGGTACCCTTTGAAGGTTTTCCCCTCATTAACAATAAAAAGAGTAAGAGTGACTTAAGATCATATGCACTGCAAGTTTGTTTGTTACTTAAATGTCATAAAATATAGGGTGTGACTGTGTCATAGACATGTCCGTGTGTTGTGTTTAATATATCTACATTTTTTTTATAATATAGGAGTAGCAGACGAGCATGCAGTCCACCTGATGGTAAGTGGCTACTGCCGCTCATGGACATCTACCATAAACCCCAGATAGGATTAAATATTCCTACCTGACGTCGGCCACAGATGCGCCTTTACTCTTGTAGACTTAGCTGGAACGCCTCTGAAAAGTATGTCTCCCTTACCACACCTTCTGAACCAGAACACAGCAGCGCTTAGCACTGCTGGTATTATACCGGAATAGGTGCTGCGGTGTACCTCAGGTAGAAATCTAGTTTTGATTGTAGATGTCCATGGGCAGCAGTACCTACTCCTTACCATGTGGTGGACTGCATATTTGTCTACTACTTTTATATTATATATTATATAAAAAATGTATTTATGTTAAAAGGGAATACGGGATGATTGAAAAACACATCGATGATTCAGTCTTTTAATAGAATCATTTTAACTGATCTAACATTATTACTAATCAAAGAAATGAACATTAAAACAATATCAAAATTTCACAAACATTGAATACAACGCACTCTTGCGAACTTTAAAGGGATGAAGTTAACCCTTCGCAAAACACCGAGTTTAAAGCACACTGCAACTAGCGTTACGTTATTGCGAAGGGTTCGCACGAATTTCACGAGAGTGCGTTGTTTCCAAAATTTATGAAATTTATATACCTAATACACTTGTGAGACAATTTTGTATACACTCTGTAATATTTTTATATATTTCCAAAAATCAAAATAAATGTGACATACTTTTTTACTAAATCAATATAACATAGAAAAAAAACGCATTTGAAATATAAAAAGTCACCTATTATTACATTTGATATTTATCAGAAAAATGCGTCGTTTTACAAATACAAATACATTCATGATGGTTTTTCTATTTGAAAAAAAAACACAAAAACGGTGTTTGGTGGAACCCAACTAGTATATGCTAATGTGTTCCCTGGTGGGATTCGAACCCACAGTCTCCGGCACCAACAACCGGGCCTTTCCTATTAGGCCACAGGGACACATCGTAATGTTTCGAAAAGTGGCATATATTGTGTAATTTTGTAACACTTTTTTGTTTTTTTTTAACTTCTGCAAATTTATAGTTGCAAAGCAAAGAAAATGATCGAGGGGGGAGGCAGATATGGAATAGGGGTAGTATTTCTTCCAGGGCTTTAACTACACCTTTTGGCTACACAATTTATAAATTGTGCTTTAAAGTTATCATTTTTGTTTTTGAAATATTTGTCGTGAGATATGTTGAAAGTTCACATTTAAGATGCAAATTGGTTAAAACGCCATCTTGCGGATTTCTTGCGAAATTGAAGAGATGAAAGCAGGCTTCCGTAGCTGTCAACATTATACTTAAGGGATGAAGACAGCTTTGTCGTAGCTGTCGACGTAACACGTTAGGTGGCACTTATTGCTTTAAAAAATCCATGCTATTAAGTTACAATTAAAACTACTTCGCAAAACTATTTGAAGGTGGTACACAGCGATGAGAGTCGAAAAGTGTGATCGGCTTCAGGTAGAACCTATTCTATATGGAGTTAGTTACAGATATCCTCGTAGGTAGGGTAGGAGTGACTCTGTCCCTGTAGTTCCGGGACCAGAATAGGGCTCCGGTATCCTCTGCCTGTCGTAAGAGGCGACTAAAAGGAGGCTTTCGAGGTTGCGGACTGCGGTTGGGAGCTCAAACTGCCCGACCAGCGACCCCGGGAAGGACGGCGGCATGTGTGGTCGCATACCGTCGTACGCACCTGACGGTGTGGCGAGCGTCAAGCTCACCTAGGCGGAGGCCGAGAGGGCAACGCGCTAAGAGGACTCCGGTTGTGTTCCTTTGGAGATCCCGGAGTCCTCTACGCAGCGCCGAGGACGGCCACCGGGGTGTTTTAGTGCGGTAAGAGTCCCATATAACCCTGTGTAACTCTCACGGCATCGGGTACCTTTTGAAGGTTTTCCCCTCATTAACAAAAAAAAGGGTAAGAGTGACTTAAGATCATATGCACTGCAAGTTTGTTTGTTACTTAAATGTCATAGACATGTCCGTGTGTTGTGCGTGAATATATCTACATTTTTTTTATAATATAGAAGTAGCAGACGAGCATGCAGTCCACCTGATGATAAGTGGCTACTGCCGCCCATGGACATCTGTAATCAACCCCAGATAGGATGAAATATTCCTGTCTGAAAAAGGCCACAGGTGCGCCTCTACGCTTGAAGACTTAGCTGGAACGCCTCGGAAAAGTACGTCTCCGTTACTTTTCAACCAGAACACAGCAACGCTTAACACTGCTGGTATTATACCGGAATAGGTGTAGCGGTGGCCTCAGGTGGGAATCTAGTTTTGTCTGGTTGATTGCAGATGTCCATGGGCGGCAGTACTCACTTACCATGTGGTGGACTGCATATTTGTCTGCTACTTCTCTCTTGTATATAAAATTCTCGTGTCACAGTGTTAGTTACCGCACTCCTCCGAAACGGCTTTTCCGATTTTCACCAAATTTTATTTATGCATATTCAGGTCTGAGAATCGGCTACTATCTATTTTTCATACCCCTAAGTGATAAGGGTTGTTCATCCTTAACATTTGTTTATTTATATGGCACCACAACGTTTGCCGGGTCAGCTAGTATTATATAAAAATGTATTTACGTTAAAAGGGTATACGGGATGATTGAAAAACACATCGATGATTCAGTCTTTTAATAGAATCATTTTAACTAATCTAACATTATTACTAAACAAAGAAATGAACATTAAAACAATATCAAAATTTCACAAATATTGAATACAACGCACTCTTGCGAACTTTAAAGGGATGAAGTTAACCCTTCGCAAAACACCGAGTTTAAAGCACATTACAACGAGCGTTACGTTATTGCGAAGGGTTCGCGCGAATCTCACGAGAGTGCGTTGTTTTCAAAATTTATGAAATTTATATACCTAATACACTTGTGAGACAATTTTGTATACACTCTGTAATATATTTATATATTTCCAAAAATCAAAATAAATGTGACATACTTTTTTACTAAATCAATATAACATAGAAAAAAAACGCATTTGAAATATAAAAACTTACCTATTATTATATTTCATATTTATCAGAAAAATGCGTCGTTTTAGAAATACATTCATTATGGTTTTTTTATTAAAAAAAACACAAAAACGGTATTTGGTGGAACCTTTACAGTAATATCGTTATGACGTGTTCCCTAGTGGGATTCGAACCCACAGTCTCCGGCACCAACAACCGGGCCTTTCCTATTAGGCCACAGGGACACAACGTAATGATTCGAAAAGTGGCATATATTTTGTAACTTTGTTATAGTTTTATTCTTTTTTTTTAACTTCTACAAATTAGTTGCAAAGGCGTCATTAGCAAATGATCGAGGGGGGCGGCAGATATGGAATAGAGGTAGTATTTCTTCCAGGGCTTTAACTACCCCTTTTGACCCCCCTCTCCCCCTTTTGGCTACACACTTTATTAGTTGTGTTTTAAAATTATCATTTTTGTTTATCAAAATGTTTGATGAGAGATATATTAAAATTTCATATTTACGATGCAAATATGTTAAAACGCCATCTTGCGGATTTTTAGCGAAATCGAAGGGATGGAAGCAGGCTTCCGTAGCTGTCAACATTATACTTAAGGGATGAAGACAGCCTCCCGTTTTAAAAAAATACTAATTTAGTGCAAGTTTTAAAATTTGAACCTTTTACGAAAAAATATTTAAAAAGTTTATTAATAAACTCTTTATAAATTATTATATTGAAAAAATATTTTCTGTATACTTACAAAATTCTAAGCACTTATAATTGTTTTAGGTTTCAAAAAAATACTTGTAATAATTTGCAAAAAAATCAAGCATTATATATACAAAACAAATAATAGAAAAGCAAAAACGAAACCGTCTGGTGAATTTCTACTTATTAGCCAAGTGTGCCCTGGTGGGATTCGAACCCACAGTCTCCGGCACCAACAACCGGGCCTTTCCTATTAGGCCACAGGGACACAGCGATGAGAGTCGAAATGTGGAATACATTGTGTGCCATTGTGAACTATTAAGATAAAAATCACAGATTACTTACACGTAACTTGTAAAGTTAACAAAGTTCGCGTGAATAGACTTCGCCTTAACACAATGATAGTTTATATACAGGGTGTCATAGATGGTGAATTACCCTGTTACCTCGTGTGGGTCACGCTGGCCTATTAAAAATCAAATTAAATTAAGTATACCAATTTATTTTGTATAGGTCTGTGGGGGCACTTAAAAATTGTCAGTTACAATTTCTTTCTTACGCTACCGGTTCGGAACGCAACCTCAACTGAGAAGATCTGATAAGAAACTCGGTGGTTGTGTCTTTTTTTTCATAATAATTATTGCTCTCTTTTTTCATTTTTTAATTGCCATTTTTTTTCAAAATATATTTCAAGATATTGACTTATGTTTTAGCAAGCACGCAGTATTCAAGATATTCGAATTTTAATAAAAATATTGAACAAATTGCAAATTTCTGTTAAAAAAATTATAATATTATTGAATTGATATTTGAGTATATTGTTACTATTACCAGGAGAATAATTTGTAAATGACAGTGTTTTTTCTTAATTTTTGCCTTATTGCAAGGAAGGACATGTGTGACATAATGAAACTCGAAACTTAAGTGTCATTTTTTCGGCGTGTCAGTGTCACCGTATTGCTTGAACTTTTCTATTTCTATGGGATATCGAAGCGTGACGTCACTCGCAGACGCCATGACATCAGTGAGCGTTTTCGCATTTAATTCAAAATTTGTTTTAATAATGCTAATGTTTCCGTTAATGCTGAATTTATTGCCGAAATAATACGGTTTTTGGAATCAGTAGACATGTACCTACATTATAGAAGGGGAGTTTAAAATTTGTCATCATGCCCATTCTATGCTAACTTAAACGGCTAAATAATAACATCCCAAGGAAGGGTTAGTTTCATATCATAAAACTTATCCTAAAAAAATATCTTTATTTCGCAAAAATTGAATACAACGCACTCTTGCGAACTTTAAAGGGATGAAGTTAACCCTTCGCAAAACACCGAGTTTAAAGCACATTACAACTAGCGTTACATTATTGCGAAGGGTTCGCACGAATCTCACGAGAGTGCGTTGTTTTCAAAATGTAGGAAATTTATATACCTAATACACTTGTGAGACAATTTTGTATAAGTACACTCTGTAATATTTTTATATAATTCCAAAAATCAAAATAAATGTGACATACTTTTTTACTAAATCAATATAACATAGAAAAAAAACGCATTTGAAATATAAAAAGTCACCTCTTATTATATTTCATATTCGTCAGAAAAATGCATCGTTATACAAATAGAAGTAAATTCATGGTAGTTTTTTTATTTAAAAAAAAAAACAAAAACGGTGTTTGGTGGAACCTTTTCGACTATAAACGCTATGTGTTCCCTGGTGGGATTCGAACCCACAATCTCCGGCACCAACAACCGGGCCTTTCCTATTAGGCCACAGGGACACAGCGATGAGAGTCTAAAAGTGGAATATATTGTGTGTTATTGAGAACTAAACGTGACTTACATAATATTTATAAAATCTGCGAATATTACTGAACGATACTGATAATGAGTCTACTTAAACCTGAAGGGAATTTAAGGTGAATTTTAAAACTCTTAGAAGTAAAGTATGATCGGCTTCAGGTAGAACCTATTCTATATGGAGTTGGTACAGATATGCCTGGGTAGGAGTGACTCTGTCCCTGTAGTTCCGGGACCAGAATAGGGCTCCGGTATCCTCTGCCTGTCATAAGAGGCGACTAAAAGGAGGCTTTCGAGGTTGCGGACTGCGGTTGGGAGCTATAACCGCCCGACCAGCGACCCCGGGAAAGACGGTGGCATGTGTGGTCGCATACCGTCGTGCACACCAGACGGTGTGGCGAGCATCAAGCTCACCTGGGCGGAACCCGACGGGGCACCGCGCTAAGAGGACTCCGGTTGCGTTCCATTAGAGATCCTGGAGTCTTCTACGCAGCGCCGAGGACGGCCACCGGGGGGTTTTAGTGCGGCAAGAGTCCCACATAACCCTGTGTCGCTCTCACGGCATCGGGTACCTTTTGAAGGTTTTCCCCTCATTAACAATAAAAAGGGTAATAGTGACTTCAGATTAGATGGACTACAAGTTTGTTTGTTACTTAAATGTCATAAAAATTGGGTGTGACTGTGTTATAGACATGTCCGTGTGTTGTGTGTGAATATATCTACATTTTTTTTATAATATAGGAGTAGCAGACGAGCATGCAGTCCACCTGATGGTAAGTGGCTACTGCCGCTCATGGACATCTACCATACACCCCAGATAGGATTAAATATTCCTACCTGAGGTCGGCCACAGATGCGCATCTACTCTTGTTGACTTAGCTGGAACGCCTCGGAAAAGTATGTCTCCCTTACCACACCTTTTGAACCAGAACACAGCAGCGCTTAACACTGCTGGTATTATACCAGAATAGGTGTAGCGGTGGACCTCAGGTGGGAATCTAGTTTTGATTGTAGATGTCCATGGGCAGCAGTACTCCTTACCATGTGGTGGACTGCATATTTGTCTACTACTTTTATATTATATATTATATAAAAAATGTATTTATGTTAAAAGGGAATACGGGATGATTGAAATACACATTGCAGATTCAGTCTTTTAATAGAATCATTTTAACTGATCTAACATTATTACTAATCAAAGAAATGAACATTAAAACAATATCAAAGTTTCACTAACATTGAATACAACGCACTCTTGCGAACTTTAAAGGGATGAAGTTAACCCTTCGCAACATGCCGAGTTTAAAGCACTCTACAACTAGCGTTACGTTATTGCGAAGGGTTCGCGCGAATTTCACGAGAGTGCGTTGTTTCCAAAATTTATGAAATTTATATACCTAATACACTTGAGTGAGACAATTTTGTATATACTCTGTAATATATTTATATATATCCAAAAATCAAAATAAATGTGACATACTTTTATACTAAATCAATATACTCGTAACATAGAAAAAAAACCGCATTTGAAATATAAAAACTCACCTATTATTATATTTGATATTTATCAGAAAAATGCATCGTTTTACAAATACAAATACATTCTTGATGGTTTTTTTATTAAAAAAACACACAAAAACGGTGTTTGGTGGAACGGACATAAATTGCAGTCTGTGTTCCCTGGTGGGATTCGAACCCACAGTCTCCGGCACCAACAACCGGGCCTTTCCTATTAGGCCACAGGGACACAACGTAAACTGACGAAATGTTGCATATATTGTGAGTAAATATAAACTAATAAGGCATAAAAATTGATTGTAATCAGTAAAAATAAAAAAATTGCCGAGTGCGAGTTGCAATTGTGAACGGAAGGATTCGTATTACCAGTTTGTCATTTATATTTATTTTTAAAATTTGTTATCATAGTCAAATGAGCTTCTTCCTGAGGTATTCCCGGAGCGCTATGACATGGGGCTCTTGAAAAGATGTGCAAAAAGAGATCTCATACAAAGCCGGCGACGCATTGGCGAATCCTCTGGTGTTGCAATTGTCCATAGGCGGCGTTGACTACTTTCCTTCAGGTAGCACGTCTGCTTAACCCTTAGGTTAAACAATAAAAAAAAAACATTGTGATAATGTGAATTGTATACCTATAAAGGTTCAAATCTTCCTATACCGGTTCAATAGATAAACCAAAAAACGCAAAAAAAAAACCTATGTTGGGAATACCCATCTTTATCCACAACAACCCGCATTGTATAACGGATTGACGCGCAAAGGGTTTCCGGTTCGATCCCCGGCCAGACAGAGATCTGAATTTGGATATCATTTCTGGGTCTGGGTGTTTATGTATTTGTCTTTGTGTGTGTCCATGGCACCCATTACATAGGCAATCCTAGTGTAGGGCTGTGAGTGTAGAAAGCGTCTTTTCCCTAATTCTTTTTATTCTTTATTTTACCATTTCTTGTTTACGCAATATCTTTGTAAATTTAAGCATCTATCTATAAAGATATCCCATCGCACATGGTATAAAATGACCTTAACTTTTAAGGGCCAATCCCAGTATTGAGATTTACAACCGAAACGATTCGTATTCGTATGCACTCAGATGACCTCAAATTATGGGGATTAAAAGGGTTTGTCTGCATACGTTAAACACAGTATAAGTATCTATACAGTATTCTGTCTTCATACAAACGTACGGAACGCAAGTTATACCTACGCGCTTCGATTTCGGTATGCACTCGGTATGCGAACAGGCGCGAATGTGCCGCAGTGATATGTGGTCAGTGTGACGTTTTTAGGCAGTGTTTTTTTATTTAAACAATTATATAGCGTCTGTACTAGTAGATCCCATCATGAATTATTTCTTTTTTTAAAGATTGGTATTTCGATATTTTACCGAGCATAATACCGGGATTCATAAATAAATAAATGGACATGACGAAGGAAAATTACATACGAATGATAATTTAGCAAAAGCTATTCTTGTTGAACATAACTATACTTTTCATACCTACTAAACTACTTGCAACTTATTACTTATTATAACTTATTCATTTACTTATTATTTTCCACTAAAACAAAATGTCGGTCAACGTTTCGCCTACTAAGCAGCGGCTATGTAAAGGCTAAAATATAATATTTACAATAAAAATACTATAAAGAAAGTCTATCTCATGTAACCAAAAGTTCACATTTAAGATGCAAATATGTTACAATGCCATCTTGCGGATTTCTTGTGAAACTTAAGGAATGCAAGCAATCTTTCCTAGCGTTCAACATTCTACTTAAGGGATGAAGACAGTCTCCCTTAGCTGTCGACGTAACACGTTAGGTGGTGCTTACTGTTTGCGAAAATTTACTAAGTAAGTAAATTTATAAGTTTCAAAATTCCTATGTGCAAATATTTTTTCGAGCATTCAAAAAAAAAATAAAAAAAAAAAACAAAAACGAAACTGTCGGGTGGCTTTAAGAAGGAATTTTGTGTACCCTGGTGGGATTCGAACCCACAATCTCCGGCACCAACAACCGGGCCTTTCCTATTAGGCCACAGGGACACAACGATGAGAGTCGAAATGTGGAATACATTGTGTGTGACTATTTTATGATATTAATTACATGTCATTTGTAAAAATAACATATTTTGCATGTAGATACTTTGACTTAAATAATGAGAAATAGTTAATAACCATGATACCTCGCGTGAGTCACACTAAGGCCTAGCATAATATCGACTTTTGTTTTAAAAGAATCTTTTAGTTTTCCAGATATCTGCATTTATGTAAATTTTAACAAATTGCGCACCAAATATTGAGTACGTCTTAGAAGTGAAATTAAATATATGTACTTTGTAAAATTACATATATATATATATATATATATATATATATATATATATATATATATATATATATATATATATATATATATATATATATATATATATTTGACTATATATATTTTACTGATTACAATCATTTTTACGCCTTATTAGTTTATATTTACTCACAATATATGCAACATTTCGTCATTTTACGTTGTGTCCCTGTGGCCTAATAGGAAAGGCCCGGTTGTTGGTGCCGGAGACTGTGGGTTCGAATCCCACCAGGGAACACAGATTGCAATTTATGTCCGTTCCACCAAACACCGTTTTTGTGTTTTTTTTTTTAATAAAAAAACCATCAAGAATGTATTTGTATTTGTAAAACGATGCATTTTTCTGATAAATATGAAATATAATAATAGGTGAGTTTTTATATTTCAAATGCGGTTTTTTTTTATGTTATATTGATTTAGTATAAAAGTATGTCACATTTATTTTGATTTTTGTAAATATATAAAAATATTACAGAGTGTATACAAAATTGTCTCACAAGTGTATTAGGTATATACATTTGACAAATTTTTAAAAAAAACAACGCCCTCTCGTGAAATTCGCGCGAACCCTTCGCAATAACGTAACGCTAGTTGTAGAGTGCTTTAAACTCGGTATGTTGCGAAGGGTTAACTTCATCCCTTAAGAGTCCACAAGACTGCGTTGTATTCAATATTTGTGAAATAAAGGTATTGTTTTAGTATAAGTTTTATAATGTAAAATATAACCCTTCCTTGCTGTGAGATAAAAAATAATTAAAGATTTTATTTATAAATTGTTATTCTGATAAAAAAAACAATACAATATATATATATATATATATATATATATATATATATAAATATATAAATATTCTTTTACATAGTATATTCAATTAATTATTTATTTGAAATTAAATATATTATGTAAAATTACTCAATATATACTTATGTACAATGAAATACTAAAAATAAAAAAGTTAAATACAAAAAGGGATCCCCATGCTACAAACTCTGGTTTATTTTATTTATGATTTTATCTTTTTTACTCATAATTGTATATATTATTTAAGAAGAAATAATTTGTATATATTTTAGCTTTAATAATTTCTTGTTATATAGTTATAAATTTATTATCCGAATAAAATAATAATTGAAAAAAAAAATGAATTACCAAAAATGCAACAAACTGGTATTTTTTGAACTGTTGAATCGTTATAGGTAGACAGTTAAAATGTTCACATTGTATGCACTTAATTGGCTGCTATTTTAATAAATACTAGAAATTAAAAAAATGTCAATTTTGGTAGTACAGAACCCTCCGCGTGCGGTTCGACTTGCACTTGGTATATTATATTGTTTTTATTTTTGTCAGAATAAAAATGTATAAATAAAATCTTTAATTAATTTATCTCATTGCAAGGAAGGGTTATATTTTACATTATAAAACTTATCCTAAAACAATACCTTTATTTCACAAATATTGAATACAACGCAGTCTTGTGGACTCTTAAGGGATGAAGTTAACCCTTCGCAACATACCGAGTTTTAAGCACTCTACAACTAGCGTTACGTTATAGCGAAGGGTTCGCGCGAATTTCACGAGAGGGCGTTGTTTTCAAAATTTATCAAATGTATATATCTAATACACTTTTGAGACAATTTTGTATACACTCTGTAATATTTCTATATATTTAAAAAAAAAAATTATATATAATTATTATAATATTTTAATTATAAATATAATAAAATTTAATTACATACTTTTTTACTAAATTGAAATAACATAGAAAAAAATATATTTTCAATATATAAAAATGGCTTACTTGATATAATATTTATTAAAAAAATGCATCGTTAATGATGTTTCTTTTTCAAAATTAAAAAAAATACAAAAACGGGTGTCTGGTGGAAGTATAAACATTTGTAACGGCGTGTTCCCTGGTGGGATTCGAACCCACAGTCTCCGGCACCAACAACCGGGCCTTTCCTATTAGGCCACAGGGACACAACGTAAAGTTTCGAAAAGTAGCATATATTGTGTAATTTTGTAACACTTTTTTCTTTTTTTTACTACTGCCGCTACTGCCGCTCATGGACATCTAAAATCAACCCCAGATAGGATGAAATATTCCTATCTGAAAAAGGCCACAGGTGCGCCTCTACGCTTGAAGACTTAGCTGGAACGCCTCGGAAAAGTACGTCTCCCTTACTTTTCAACCAGAACACAGCAGCGCTTAACACTGCTGGTATTATACCGGAATAGGTGTAGCGGTGGACCTCAGGTGGGAATCTAGTTTTGTCTGGTTGATTGCAGATGTCCATGGGCAGCAGTACTCACTTACCATGTGGTGGACTGCATATTTGTCTGCTACTTCTCTCTTGTATATAAAATTCTTGTGTCACAGTGTTAGTTACCGCACTCCTCCCAAACGGCTTAACCGATTTTCACCAAATTTTATATGCATATTCAGTAGGTCTGAGAATCGGTTACTATCTATTTTTCATACCCCTAAGTGATAAGGGTTGTTCATCCTTAACATTTGTTTATTTATATGGCACCACAACGTTTGCCGGGTCAGCTAGTATTATATAAAAATGTATTTACGTTAAAAGGGTATACGGGATGATTGAAAAACACATCGATGATTCAGTCTTTTAATAGAATCATTTTAACTAATCTAACATTATTACTAAACAAAGAAATGAACATTAAAACAATATCAAAATTTCACAAATATTGAATACAACGCACTCTTGCGAACTTTAAAGGGATGAAGTTAACCCTTCGCAAAACACCGAGTTTAAAGCACATTACAACGAGCGTTACGTTATTGCGAAGGGTTCGCACGAATTTCACGAGAGGGCGTTGTTTCCAAAATTTATGAAATTTATATACCTAATACACTTGTGAGACAATTTTGTATATACTCTGTAATATTTTAATATATTTCCAAAAATCAAAATAAATGTGACATACTTTTTTACTAAATCAATATAACATAGAAAAAAAACGCATTTGAAATATAAAAAGTCACCTATTACTATATTTGATATTTATCAGAAAAATGCATCGTTATACAAATACAAATACATTCACGATGGTTTTTTTATAAAAAAAAAACACAAAAACGGTGTTTGGTGGAACCGATATGAATTGGAGTCTGTGTTCCCTGGTGGGATTCGAACCCACATTCTCCGGCACCAACAACCGGGCCTTTCCTATTAGGCCACAGGGACACAACGTACACTGACGAAATGTTGCATATATTGTGAGTAAATATAAACTAATAAGGGGTAAAAATTGATTGTAATCAGTAAAAATAAAAAAAATGCCGAATGCGAGTTCCAATTGTGAACGGAAGGATTCGTATCACCAGTTTTTCATTTATATTTATTTTAAAAATTTGTTATCATAGTCAAATGAGCTTCTTCCTGAGGTATTCCCGGAGCGCTATGACATGGGGCTCTTGAAAAGATGTGCAACAAGTAATTAATTTAAAAAATCAAAAACCCGACTGCACCAAAAAGGCTGAAGTAGAATTTCCAAAAGCAGTGAAGGAGGCATTTCATTATTTTTATCCAGAAAGTCAAATACAAAGTTTCATAGTAGGTGTCTGCTTCAAAAACAAAAAATGTTCAAACAATATTGTCCTATTTTATTTTATCCTCGTACTAGTATTCATTTACGCTATATAAAGAACCTATGTGTAAAATTCCAGCACGCTTAAGTTCAGCGGTTTCCCTTTGCGTTGATTGGCACATCAACTCTCTCATTTAGTCAGACAGTCATCTCGATGTGTATATACGAGTATATATGTACTAGCTGACCCGGCAAACGTTGTGTTGCCATATAAATAAAAAAATGTTAAGGATGAACAACCCTTATCACTTAGGTGTAAAAAAAAAAGATAGTGGCCGATTCTCAGACCTACTGAATATGTATATGAAATTTGGTGAAAATCGGTGAAGCCGTTTCGGAGGAGTACGGTAACTAACACGAGAATTTTATGTATAAGATATATTATATAATGTATGTGTAATCTTCTCTTAATTTCCTTTATTTTGACATCCTACTCGATAGGTTTGGTTAACTTTTTTAAAACGTGTTACTATTTCGCGAAAAAATTCACCATTTACGGTCTATAAAATATATAACTTCAGTAAATCAAAGTTTCGGTCATTATTTTACCTCGTTAGAGGTAGCATTTCATTATTTTTATCCAACAAGCCTGATACAAAATGTCATAGTGTTTGCTTCAAAATTGACGATAGTTCAAATGAACTTCTAACCCTTATTTTACCCTCTACGGGGTTCATTTTTCGGAGGGGGATAAATAAGTGCGTCCTTGTTCCTATCCAGAAAGCCAAATACAAAATTTTATAGTAGTTGCTTCAAAATTAAAGGATTTCAAAAAAACTGTTTTCCCCTATTTTACCCTCTTAAGGGTAGATTTTCCAAAAGGCCTTTCTTAGTACTTATTCAAGCTATATAGAGAACCTGTGTGCAAAATTTCAGAACTGTAAAGTCCTTGGTTTAGGCTGTACATTTATTTCTGAAAAATGAAAAAGTCATTTAGTTAGTCAGTCAGTCAGTCACCTTACTGTTTTATATATATACAAATATGTTTTTATAATCCCCATTTAATTTCCTTTCATTTGATACCCTACTCGATACGTTCGGTTAACTTTTTTTTTTAAATGTGTTACTATTTCGCGCCAAAAATCCACCATTTTGATTTTTTTTTACTAACACCTATCTAAGGACACTCGGGTCATTGAGACAAATATAATGACACTTTAACTGTTGAAATTCATCCAGCCGTTTGTAAGGTCGGATCAAATAAAGAAAGACAAACATACAAGATACGCGCGAAAAACATAACCCTTCCTTGGCAGTCGGGTAAAAAGAGATCTCATATTATGAATTACCTGTAATATATTTTGCGTTTTTTTTTTTCTTTTTTATTGACCTTTGATTGTTTTTCATTTTTATTGGTGTTAGAATTTAAGCTGCTGGTGGGTTGGAGCTAGAAGCTTAATTGATTTGTATTTTTGTAGTTGTATTATTTTCTGTTGTTGTTGTTGTTTATTAGTATTATTTATTATCATTGATAGTATTCCACAAAATAGCAAGTAAGTTAGTAATACAAAAGTAATTATGTCGGTAGTTAACAGTGAAAATGACGAAAGCGTATGTTCCCTCTCTTTTTCTTCCGCGTCTGATGGGGTTAGCAGTGATGCTAGTTTTGAAAGCATTCCTCCTTTAAATGTCAACTTAAAAACTCTTTTTGCGGATGTTAATAAAAACTTTAACATCTGCCATATCAACGCCCAAAGCATACCGGCACATTACACAGATCTGATTTCCACTTTTGATAGCAAACATATCCACGCGATACTTGTTTCAGAATCATGGCTTAAGTCATGTCTTCCTTCTACTTCATATTCACTTCCGGGTTTTCACTTAATTCGCAACGATCGCTTCGAACGGGCGGGAGGCGGCGTTGCTATTTATCTCCGCTCTCATATTCCTTTTTCTATAATACGCCACTCTCAACCTGGTAGTGAAGCAGAATATCTACTTGTGGAAGTCCTCCTGTCTCACACAAAAATTCTTCTAGGAGTATTTTATAATCCTTCTTCTTCCTTTAACTACTACTCCACCTTAGAAACCTTATTGGAAGAACTTACTCCTCGCTATGCACACGTCATTATTATGGGGGACTTCAATACTTGTCTTCTAAAAGATGATATTAAATCCAATCGTCTTAAATCTGTCATTAAAGCAGCTGATCTTCATATTCTTCCTCTCTCCGCAACGCATTTCTTTCCTAATTGCTCCCCTTCTTTAATAGACTTAATGTTTATATCTTCTCCTCACAGTGTTGCAAAGCATGGTCAAATAGCTGCTGACGCTTTCTCTTACCACGATCTAATCTATTTATCATACAAATTAAAACCTCCGAAGGCTAAGGCGAGAGTTCTTCTTCAACGCAACTTTAGTGGCATAAACGTTGAACAGTTTCGGCGTGATGCTGCAGAAGTCGACTGGAGTGTGGTACGGGATGCGAGTAATATTGACGAGCAGGTGGCACTTTTCACGTCACTCCTTATTGAATTGCTGGACAAGCACGCGCCCGCTCGCCCAGTCCGAATCAAGCACCTACCTGCTCCTTGGCTTACGGAAAATATTAAATCACTTATTGCCAAGAAAAATAAAGTCAAATCCAAGTATAAGCTGAGTCCAACTGACGAAAATCGGAGAATATATAGGTCTGCCAGAAATCACTGCAATAAAGAGTGTAGAGATGCACAACGACGCCATATCTACAGTTCAGTCCAAAATAAAGACTCTGCTAAAGTCTGGAAATTTCTTAGATCCCTTGGAGTTGGAAAGGCGCGCCAAGATTGTTCATCAAATTTAGATCTAAATCTTCTAAATCAGCATTTCTCCTCTTCTTCTTGCATAGATAGTGCAAAAAAACAAGTGACACTGAATTCTCTTTCTAACTTTGCCACTCCTGGATTTCCTCAATTTGAATTTCGTACCTTCTCAGTTCGTGATGTTGAACAGAGCATTCTAAGTATTCACTCTGACTCGGTTGGCGGCGACGGTATTAGTCGTAAGATGGTCATTCCTATAATTGACATTATAGCTCCTGTCCTGACCCACATCCTAAATTTCTCCATCTCGACATGCTGTTTCCCACATACTTGGAAAGAAGCTCAAGTCATTCCTATTCCCAAGAAGTCCAATCCGTCTAGCTTCACTGACTATCGTCCCATATCCATTCTACCTTTCCTGTCCAAAGCATTCGAGCGTCTCGTACATCATCAACTTAGTTCCTTTATTTCCGAGCACAATCTTTTAAATCCCTTCCAATCTGGTTTCCGCCCTGGTCATAGTACGACTACTGCCTTGTTGCATATCACAGATGACATACGTCGCGGTATGGATAATCAAGAGGTCACGGTGTTGGTACTTCTGGATTTCAGCAGTGCCTTCAATACCGTGGACCATGATATCCTACTGGCCATTCTTCGCTCGTTCAACATATCTCCGACTGCGATAGGCTGGTTTCGCAATTACTTGCAGGGGCGCCGGCAACGTATTCAGATTCAGGATGCGCAGTCTGCATGGTCTAATACATCTGCCGGGGTACCGCAAGGTGGCGTGTTGTCTCCTCTTCTCTTTTCACTTTTCATTAACTCTGTAAGTCTCAATCTAACTTCTCTCTATCACCTTTATGCAGATGATCTCCAAATCTACCAACAAGCAACATTAATAGATCTACCTAAGACTATCGACGCCTTAAACAGTGACCTAAAACGTATCTTGACTTGGGGCGAGTCTCATGGCCTTAAAGTTAATCCGAGCAAAACACAGGCTATGATAATAGGTAGCTCTCGCTTACTATCCAGATTAGACATGAGATTGATACCAAGCATAAGTTTTGATGGAATATGTATTCCATATATTGACAAAGTCAAGAATCTCGGCATATACCTAGACAGACATTTATCATGGGCACCTCAAATTGACGAGGTGAGTAGAAAAATGTTTTCCGTAATAGGGTCACTCAGAAGACTTCGCAACTTTCTCCCTACTGCTACTAAAATTGCGTTAACCCAATCCTTACTCTTTCCAATTCTCGACTATGCCGATGTTTGCTATCTTGATCTCACTGAGGAGCAACTTAATAAACTTGAGCGCCTTCAAAACTTATGCATTCGTTTCATATTTGGCATTCGCAAATATGACCACATATCCGAGTATCGTGTAAAACTCAAGTGGCTCCCAATCCGACTTCGCCGGAATATGCATATTCTTTCTGCATTATACTGCGTGCTGTTTAGCCCCATCGCTCCTTCATATTTAAAAGACCGTTTCCAGTATCTTTACCTTACTCATGACCACTGTCTTCGCTCCTCTATTAATCTTTCTCTCCGAACTCCCACTCATACTACGTCCTTCTACAAAAACTCCTTTTCCTCTGTTGCTGTTTGCCTGTGGAATAAATTACCTTTGTCCATACGCCGCGCTAAATCGCTTGACGAATTTAAAAATCAACTGAGGAAACATTATTTATAAATCTTGTTTTCTTTTTTTTTTTCATCCCTTGCTCTCGTCATTTCCACATTTTAGTTTTACTCCTTTTCTTTTTTCAATTATTATTATTATTATATATTTTATTTGGTCTATTATTATTGCTATTTTATCTGATGTGCTTTTGTCTTTTTTGTTTTCTTGTCCTTCATTTATTATCGGATTCCTACATCTTATGTTATTATTGTTTACTGTAATTCTATTCCTTGTAGTCTGCTCCACCTCTAACTTCGCACACCCTATCCTACTTTCCTTATTTGTCCTTTTCTCTTTCCCATGCATAGGTTGTCTGGAAGAGATCGCTGCTTAGCGATAAGGCCGCCTATTGCATACTGTTTTTACTTTTTACCTTAATTACTACTGTTAAATTCTACTGTAAGTGTGCAATAAAGAGTATTCTATTCTATTCTATCTCATACAAAGCCGGCGACGCATTGGCGAATCCTCTGGTGTTGCAATTGTCCATAGGCGGCGTTGACTACTTTCCATCAGGTAGCACGTCTGCTTAACCCTTAGGTTAATCCAGCGTTTCCCAGCCTTTTTTAGTCCACGGACCCTTAGAAAATCAAGCACAGTTTTCACGGACCCCCGTTATAAAATATACAGCAAAAAAACGGATTAGGTATTTATTTTAGTTATTACAGAAACAAAAAAAAAAACAATTACAAAAGGTAATTTTAACTGTTTATTATGAAAAATATGAAAAAAAAATAATGTGAAGGTTGGTGTTGCTTTTTTGCAACTAAATTAAGGATATTCGGGTTGATGTTGCTACTAAGCTGTAATCTCAAATCAGATTCTACTTGTAATCTGTTTCTGTATTTGTTTTTTGTATAAACAAGAGTAGAGAATGCCTTTTCACATAGGTATGTAGTTGAAAAAAGCAGTAAAGCGGCCCTTTTGCATTTAATGAGCGATTTATGTGTGGTCCAGAGATGACACCGCGAACCCCCATACATACACTGGCGGACCCCCAGGGGTCCGCGGACCACAGGTTGGGAAACGCGGGGTTAAACAATAAAAAAATTGTGATAATGTGAATTGTATACCTATAAAGGTTCAAATCTTCCTATACCGGTTCAATAGATAAACCAAAAAACGCAAAAAAAAAAAAACTGTTTGGAATATCCCATCTTTATCCACAACAACCCGCATTGTATAACGGATTGACGCGCAAAGGGTTTCGGGTTCGATCCCCGGCCAGACAGAGATCTGAATTTGGATGTCATTTCTGGGTCTGGGTGTTTATGTATTCGTCTTTGTGTGTGTCCATGGCATCCATGACAGGCAATCCTAGTGTAGGGCTGTGAGTGTAGAAAGCGTCTTTTCGTTATTTTTTTATTTTTACCATTTCTTGTTTACGCCATATCTTTGTAAATTTAAGTATCTATCTACAGTAGAATCCGTTTACTATGACTCCGTATATATTGACCAACCGCTTATGTTGACGTATTTACTCAGAAAGTTTGGTTTTCATATAAAATTCTTTGTAAAAAATCAGATATAATGACTTCCCTTACAGTGACATGTCGCTTATTATGACCCATTGTCGATAAATTATGTCCGGTTTTAATGACCGACATGACGACATGATTTTTTACATCTTCGGTAATGTCCGTTGATCTTTGTTGTTGATTGAAGGTGGTAGAACCCTTTGTGGTTCGACTCCGGTGGCACCACCACCACACCTATTTCTACCTAATAACAGCAGTGTTAGGCGCTGCTGTTTTCCGGTTTGAAGGTTGTGGTAAGGGAGACAGGCTTTTCCGAGGCGTTCCAGCTTAGTCCTCAGTGGTAGCGGCGCATCTGTGGCCGACCTCAGGTAGGAATATCTAATCCTATCTGGGGTTGATTACAGATGTCCATGGGCGGCAGTAGCCACTTACCATCAGGTGGACTGCATGCTCGTCTGCTACTCTTATGTTATAAAAAAAATCTTTGTGGTCACGAAACCTAGACTCAGATTCTTTAGCAGCACTGGAAATGTGGAAAGATTATGTTGACATTGATAGCGCTCTCCTCACATCTGAAGCACCAACCGATGAAGATCTCGTACAGAACATGAATATTAAGGAAAAACTCAAAAGTGATGAGGAAGAGGAAGTCGAAGAAGAACCATTACCTACCGCAGAAGAGGCATTAATGGCTGCAGAATTATTATCACGATTTTAATAGCAATATTGAAAATGATTTACGTGCAATTTTTATTTTGATTTATTATGCTATGTTTCTCTATTAAAATACATAAGTACATACACATAAGTACAGTAATTATATAAAAAAGTTTTTTTTCACGAAACGCTTTGTATCACGTGCGCTTATTATGACGTGTTTGTCAATTCCCTTCGATCTCATTATAAACGGATTCCACTGTATAAAGATATCGCATTGCACATGGTAAAAAATGACCTTAACCTTTAGGGCCAATCCCAGTATTGAGATTTACAGCCGAAACGATTCGTATGCCCTCAGATGACCTCAAATTATGGGGTTTGAATTGTTTCTTTTTTTAAAGATTGGTATTTCGATTTTTTACCGAGCAAAATACCTGGATTCATAAATAAATAAATGGACATGACGAAGGAAAATTACATACCAATGATAATTTAGCAAAAGCTATTCTTGTTGAACATAACTATACTTTTCATAAGAACCTACCCCAAATATCTTCAAACACAAGTCAATTATTACCATCAGTTGAGGAGTTACATATTTTGACTCCGAGCCACATTATCAGACCCTTAAATAGTCAATGGTAAACTGGTTTTGAAATTTCATTAGAACCTACACCAAATATCTTCAAACAAAACTCAATTATACCTATCGGTTGAGGAGTTATATGTTTTGTCTCCACAACCCACTCTGATCCTCATCTTATTTAAATGGGACCAACTTGTAGCAATTGTCCACACACGAAATTAAAGGCATTAAAATAGGTTCATAAAAGGCGAAGTTATGGCTGTTATATTTACATGGGTGGAGGAGTTCCCCTCATTTTCTCCAGAACCCATCGATGGATCCTAACCATATTTAAATGGGACCAATTTCCAGCTCGTCCCTACACAATAAAAAAAGAATTATTAAAATCGGTCCACTAACGGCGGAGTAATTCGTGTACGTACATAAAAAAAAAAAAAAGATACCGGCCGAATTGATAACCACCTCCTTTTTGAAGTCGGTTAAAAATTGGAACCTATTACGAAAAAATATTTAAAACGTTTAAAAATAAACTCTTTATTAATTGTTATATAAAAAAATATTTTCTGTATACAAACTTAAGTCTAAGAGCACTTATAATTTTTTTACGTTTAAAAAAATTCATTGCACCTATTATTGCAAGTTATAATTATTTTATTGCAAAAAAATAATAAAAAAAAAACAAAAACGTAACTGTCTAGTGGTATATAATCGGCCGGGGTATGTGTACCCTGGTGGGATTCGAACCCACAGTCTCCGGCACCAACAACCGGGCCTTTCCTATTAGGCCACAGGGACACAATTCAATATTTCGAAAAGTGGCATATATTGTGTAATTTTGTTATAGTTTTTATTCTTTTTTTTAACTTCTACAAATTGTTTGCAAAGGGGTCCTTAGCAAATGTTCGAGGGGGGCGGCAGATGTGGAATAAGGGTAGTATTTCTTCCAGGACTTTAACTACCCCTTTTGAGCCCCCTCTCCCCCTTTTGGCTACACACTTTATTAGTTGTGTTTTAAAATTATCATTTTTGTTAATCAAAATGTCTGATGAGAGATATATTAAAATTTAATATTTACGATGCAAATATGTTACAACGCCATCTTGCGGATTTTTAGCGAAATCGAAGGGATGGAAGCAGGCTTCCGTAGCTGTCAACATTATACTTAAGGGATGAAGACAGCTTCCCGTAGCTGTCGACGTAATACGCTAGGTGGCGCTTACTGTTTTAAAAAAAAACTATTTAGTGCAAGTTTTAAAATTGGAACCTATTACGAAATAAATATTTAAAAAGTTTATTAATAAACTCTTTATAAATTGTTATATTGAAAAAATATTTTCTGTATACTTACAAAAGTCTAAGAACTTGTAATTGTTGTTGTTGTTGTAATTCTCTTCCACACAATCTCGACCTAAACGATTTAAATCGTCACTTTTCCGTCACGTCTTCCATTGATAGCGAAACAAAAGCAAAAACTTTAAATCAACTGTCACATTTTCCCAATCCAACTTCTCCTTTATTTTCGTTTAGTCAATTTTCGGATCGTGATGTTGAGAGGACAATACTCTCCATACCATCCAATGCGGTCGGCAGTGATTGCATTAGCCGGAAAATGATCATCCCTCTCCTCGACATACTTCTCCCTTCCATTACGTCCATGTTAAATAATTCCGTCCTTAAGAATTCCTTCCCTTCCACCTGGAAAGATGCCCACGTCATCCCTTTACCCAAGAAGTCCAACCCCTCCGATTTTGGCGATTTTAGACCCATATCCATACTTCCTTTCCTATCTAAAGTCCTTGAGCGCCTTATCCATCAACAGCTTAGCTCTTTTCTCTCCGCTAATGCTCTACTTAATCCTTTACAATCCGGTTTCCGTCCAGGTCATAGTACGGCTACTGCATTACTTAAAATCACTGACGACATACGCATGGGGATGGATAATCAACAGCTGACAGTGTTGACGCTGTTGGATTTCAGCAACGCGTTTAACGCTGTTGATTTCGATATCCTCTTGGGGGTCTTGCGTTCTCTCTACATATCTCCGACGGCTATTGACTGGTTTCATAGTTACTTGTATGGCCGCCGGCAGCGGATTCAAATTGACGACAAATTTTCCTACTGGTCGAATACTGTTGCCGGTGTACCGCAAGGTGGCGTGTTGTCTCCTCTCCTATTTACTATTTTCATAAATTCTATTAGTCATCATCTCACCTCTCTCTACCATTTATATGCAGACGATTTACAAATCTACAACCATGCTTGCCTAAACAACTTACCCAACGCCATCAAGATTATTAATGCTGATTTGGATTGCATCTCGATTTGGAGTAAAACCTTTGGTCTAAAATTAAATGCCACCAAGTCCCAGGCAATTATTATAGGGAGTTCGCGTTTAATCGCTAGGCTTGATTGGCACAACTTGCCCACAATTGTACTTAATGATGTGCATATTCCGTTTAATAACAAGGTAAAAAATCTGGGTATCTACATGGACCAGCACCTTTCATGGATACCTCAGATTTCAGAGGTCAGTAGGAAGCTCTTTGCTGCAGTGAGCTCGCTACGAAGGCTAAAAAATGTTTTACCCATTCCAACTAAAATTACGCTTGCACAGTCTCTCCTCCTACCAATACTTGACTATGCTGATGTGTGTTATCCTGACATTACCGAGGAGCAATTAAATAAACTTGAGCGTCTCCAAAACTTATGTATACGGTTTATATTTGGCTTAAGAAAGTATGACCATGTTTCAGAATATCGTGCTAAGCTCAAGTGGCTCCCAATTCGCCTTCGCCGGAATGCTCATATTCTATCTCTTCTCTATTGTTTACTGTTTAATCCAACTGCTCCTCCTTACCTCAAACAACGCTTCCAGTTTCTCCACTTGTCCCATGACCGATCCCTTCGTTCCTCAGAAAATCTTGCTCTCTATACTCCCTCTCACTCAACTTCCTTTTACAAAAAATCCTTCACTGTATCCGCTATCCGTCTTTGGAACTCTCTCCCTGTATTTATTCGTTACTCTCAATCCTTATACTCCTTCAAAAACCTCGTCAAATCTCATTACCTTCAACTCTAACTGTCTTTCTTTCCTCTGCTCCTTCTAAATTTGTGCTCTTACTGTCAATAATTTTTAAACAGTATTAATTTTGTTTTTAATTTTTAATTTACAATTAGTTACTCTCTAATTATAAGTATGTATATCAAGTATGTCAATTATTTATTTATTTATAATTATATATATTTATATATTTATAATTATATAATTAAATTTACACTTGTTTTTATGTATTATGTAGGTAGATTTTTAACTATTATTTATTTGCACCCTACCTATTCTTATAATCATCCACTCTTTAACTCCTTACCCTAAGGTTGCCTGGAAGAAATCGCTGTCTTAGCGATAAGGCCGCCTTTTGTATCGTTCAATATTTGTATGTTTTTATTCTTGTATTCTATTGTTTTTGGGTACAATAAAGAATATTATTATTATTATTTTTATATTCCTTCTTATGTCAAGCTCGGCATTATACATCCGGAGTATTGACATTCACGGGCCTAAGCCAAGTGAGTGCCATTTGCAACTAAACTAAATCGTCGTGGTAATCGAATCCTTTTCAACTTGTAAAAATTTTCGTACAATTCTGCATGTGTTCAAAATTACAGCTTTTTGTAAACTTATATATGTGTATGCTGGTAAATTTAGTGTGCTAAGTGATTGTTTTAGCTGAGTGGGAATTATGCCAGTAGTGGAAATAACTATTGGTACAATAACAGCTTTTCGTAACTGCCACATTCGAGTTACCTCATCTTTAAGATCAGTGTATTTACTTATCTTTTCTGCTATTGTGTTCTGTACGTTATGGGAATTTGGAACGGCAATATCAATAATGTAAGCTGTTTTGTTGACTTTATCTATTAATGTTATATCTGGTCTATTGTAGTGGATAGTTTTATCTGTTAATATTGCTCTATCAAAGTAAAGTTTATGAGTTTCATTATCCAAAATGACTTCTGGGCTATATTCATAATAGGGTTTGAACGGTTGTGCTATAAGATTGTGTTTAATTGCTAGCCTTTGATGGATTATTTTAGCTATTTGATCGTGGCGATGTTTATAGTCAGTCTGAACTATTGCCTTACATGCCCCGGTGATGTGTTGGATAGTTTCCGATGAGCTACTACACCGTCTGCATATATCCGTGGGGATAGGGCTTTTCATGATGTGTTTCTGATAATTTCGTGTTTCTATCACCTGGTCTTGTATAGCTATTATGAACCCTTCGGTCTCCGGGAAGAGGTCGCCACGCCTCAGCCATTCGTTCGACGCAATTCTGTCTACGTTAGTTTGGCATAAGTCATGACGATGTCTTCCATGTAGAGACTTCTGGGTCCATTCAAAGATTTTTGTTTGTATGTCCGTCAGTTCTTCATTCTTCTGTTTTGACCTGTCACTCAAATTAAGGGGAGTTAACTTTATATCATTTTGAACAATAGCCTTGTGGAGATTTGAAGTTACTATCTTGCCATGAAAATACGTACGTAGGTTTTTAACTTGATTGTTATGTAAATTACTAATGTCTATGAACCCCCTACCCCCTTCTTTACGTGGTAGAGTCATACGTTGTACACATGACCTAGGGTGGTGTTTACGGTGTTTGGTGAGTGAGGTGTTTATAATACGTTGGAGACTTTTTAATTCTGTTTTGGTCCAGTTAATAATTCCAAAAGAATAAGTTAGAATAGGTATGGCAAATGTATTAACTGCTTTAACTATGTTTTTTGAATTTAGCTGTGATTTAAGAATTGTGTTCATTCTGTGCTTAAATTGCATAGTTAACAGTGCTTTAATTTCTTTGTGATGTATGAATTTTGATTGTATGTATCCAAGATATTTATAACCTCTGGTTTGATCTAAAGGGTCTATATACTCGCCGGATTCCATCTGGTATGTGAGTTGCTGTGTATTTCCTGCCTGTACTGAATTAACTTTACATTTTTCAATTCCAAATTTCATGTGTATATCGTGTGAAAAATTTTCTGTTATGTTAGCTAGACGGTGCAAATCATCTTTGGTATCAGCATATAATTTTATATCGTCCATATAGAGCAAATGGTTGATTCTAACAGTTTGTGCACTTGTTTGAGCATTAGGCTCGCTGTCCAGGTATTTTAATGTATATCCAGTACCACTTAAACTTAGAATTTTAGACAATGGGTTGAGTGCAAGGCAAAACCATAAAGGACTCAGAGCATCGCCTTGGTATATTCCACGCTTGATGTTAATTAATGGTGTTTCAGTGATGCCGTTTGTTGTTGTCAGTTTGAGTCGTGTAGTCCAATTTTTCATGATATTACTAAGAAAACTAATGATTTGTGGATGAATCTTATATATACGTAATACTTCTATTAACCAAGAATGGGGAACTGAATCATATGCCTTCTGGTAATCAACATACATGCTGTAAAGATCTTTCTTTTTCTCCTGTACTTGTTTCATTATGACTGAGTCTATTGTTAATTGTTCTTTACAACCTTGACTTAATTTTCTACAACCTTTTTGTTCCTCTGTTAAAATGTTATTTGTATTTATATGTTCATAAATATTATCAGCCAAACATGATGTTATAATTTTATAAAAGGTTTGGAGACAAGTAATTGGCCTATATTTTGATGGATTCATTTGATCGGTTGTGTCTTTTGGAAGCATGTAAGTAGTTCCTGCCATTATATATTTAGGTAACAATTGTGGGTTTTGTATAAAGTTATTTATGTATTTAAGAAGATAAGAATGTGTGTGTGTAAATTTTTTATACCAGAAATTTTGAATACAATCTGAACCTGGAGCTTTCCAATTTTGAAGTTTATTAAGTACATTTGTTAACGTTTCCACAGATATTACTCGAAACTCCATTTCTCCTATAGTACTATTTCTTACCTTCTCTTCTTTTATCCATCCTGCATCTTCCTTATGGGTGACTTCATTATCCCATATAGAAGACCAGTAGTCATAAAGATCTTTCGATGTAGGTGTAATCTGTTCATGTAGGATATTTGCTGTATTATGACTAGAGGTTTCATTATTTCCTGTATTTCTTAGACCCCTATAAAATTGTTTTTCGTTTGTGATAAAGTGTTTGTTTTGAGTTTTCCGAAGTGTACATATTTTATATCGTTTCAGCCTGCTACTTGCCACTATTAATTTCTGTTTTAATGTATCTAGAAAATGTGATAATTGTGTGTTTTCTTCTTCATGAACTGAGTGTAATTTATATGTTTTGATTATGTAATCTATGTGTTGTTTTAGTTTCCTACTTTTATTTCCCGCTATAAATTGTGTTAGTCTACCAATTTTTCTCCTTAAATCCTTTACCTTTTCCTCTAACCTAATCTGCCATTTAGGCTTTCGACTACTTCTATTTCGGTATCTGTTATCTTCTAGACGGTATGCTAATTTTGGACCCGTTGCTCTTTGATGCTGTCCACGCTGCACTATATATAACAGTTTGAAAAGTTTCAAAATTTGTAACCTCATTTAAATTTTCCGGTAATAAAGTTGTATTAATATAGGAAATGATATTAGCTAATTTTTTAGATGATTTTTGCTTAGGGATATGTTGTCTTTTAGTTGGGTCTGTGCCTGTAAAATATGTAAGTGTTTCTTGAAATGTTTTGTCTATCTCATAATTTCTTTCTTCACTACTTTGTTCTAGTTGATCGTGATGTCCAAGGTAATTTACGTCTATATTATCTAGAAAGGTTTCATTTCTATTGATTTCACTATTTATATCAGTTTCAGATAAATTAATACTATTACAATTCAATGCAGTTTTTTGTGAAATTTGCAATTCTGAAATTATTTCTCTTTTTATGGCTTCTAATCGTTCTTCGGAGATTAGTTGGTTATTTGTAATAACCCTCCTTTGATCAGCAATTCGTTGTACAGTGATATGTGCAAGATGAGGGAACTTAGTAATAAAATCATGATGTAATAACGTCCTGTAGGCTGTCATGTCAGTTTCTAACTTTGTTATTTTCAAATATGAGCGAATAATCGATTCATTGTGTTCCGAGGTCCATCGCATGCGTTGGCCTGTTAATATATTTTGACTTTGATGTATAGTATGTATTTCATTTGTAAATTCTGACTGTACTTCTGCATAAATGTTGTCTATTTCATGTTGTTTTAGTAGCTTATTGCGAATGATCGCCCTTCTTTGATCTCCAACCCGCTGACGACTAACTTTCATATGTGGGTACTTATCAGAAAATTTAGTGTAAAGTAATGGAAGGTAGCTATTTTTGTTCTCAGTTTCTAATTTTGTAATTTGTAAGTATGTGCGCAATATATATTCATTCATATCTTTGCTCCATTTATTGCGCTTGCGTGTTACGTTGGATATGGGTACAGGTTCTTCTGCATGAATAGCACCCTGTACAACATTTCCCCGCAAAATACGTTCAGTCGTGCGCACAGATTTCCCATTTCTTTCATGTGCACACTCACCTGACACAGGTGTTAATGATGATGATGACTGGGTCTGGTATGAACATGGCGATGAACAGGGTGATGGAAAAAGGCTCTGTGTTGATGATATGGGCGATGATGGGTGTGAGATGATATGGGATGAATTGTCGACTACAGCAGTCCGAGACTGGGCAGTCATATGCGAAGCGTTGCCCCCCCCAGAATACGTGGGGCAGCCCGAACCAGAAGGCCCGGGGCGGGATTCTCCCTCACGGGTACCCGCCTGGGGTATTTGCCTACTTCTTAGTCGCATCGCATAAGTTCTGACTACTAGTGCTCCGTTAGTCATTGGTATTGAAGCTAAATGCTACCAATGTCCGCCCCTCACGTGGTAACAGGTGGTCGTACCGGACGTGGAGTTAGATTTATGAGGGGCTTATTATTATTATTATTATTGTTTTACGTATCAAAAAATTGAAATAATAAAAGAACAATAACGAAACTGCCTCGTGGATTTCTACTTGTTGTCCAACTGTGCCCTGGTGGGATTCGAACCCACAATCTCCGGCTCCAACAACCGGGCCTTTCCTATTAGGCCACAGGGACACAACGATGAGAGTCGAAAAGTAGAATACATTGTGTGTTTTTGAGAACTGTTTTAGCATATTTATTACATGTAAATTGTAAAATTAACAAATTTTGCAAGTATAGACTTTGCCTTAAAATAATGATAATTAATAATATACAGAATGTCTGAAATAGTAAATAACAATTTTATCTCGCGTCAGTCATACTAAGGCCTATCATAATATCGACTTTTGTTTAAAAAAAATCGCTTAGACTTCCAGATATTTGCATTTATGTAAAGGAGACTGAACTGATTCCATACATTTCTGGTCCCGAACGTAACAAGATAAAGATGGTTTTAATGGTAAATCCTTTTAACAAATTGCGTACCAAATGTTCAGCATATCTTAGAAGTAAAATTAAAAAATATATAGATACTTATGTAAAATTCAAAATGTTTACTATTATATGTCATAAAACTAATTCATTTTTAGGGTTCCGTACCCAAAGGGTAAATTTATTTTTATTTATTTATTTATTTATTTATTTATTTCAGACAACAAGGTCCATATCACATATACCTTACAGACTATCATACATACTAATATATATGTCAGATCGCCGAGCCTCACGTCTGACCGATATAGAAATGCCAGATGGCGTTCCTTCATAGTGCACCAACTGCTTTCGGTTCCAACAAAGAAGCGCACAAGAAAATAATAAATTCGGAGACGATGGATTTACAAGTCCACACGCCATCAACGTCAATTGTCAACTCCATATATTATTTTACTCTTTGGTCAACTCACTCTCAAAAACGAAACAATAATCATAGTTCTTATAACAAAAAGGCGACACTTGCAACCCCGGAGTTACCCGCTCCAAAAATATAGTCTACTAAAATAATTGTTAATGAAGTAATTTGAATGGAAATCATAAAATAAGATTAAATAGCTTCAACTCGTCGCCAATATCAAATAAAATAATAAGGAATGTAAAATAATACTTTATTCAATTATATCCATATTTTTCTATTGACAGTCAACAACTCGGTTGCCTGGAGACTTGGTAGTTGGATATCAAGTCTCCAGGCAACCGAGTTGTTGAAAGGTGTTACTTATTTTCGTTACGGAATTTCTCGATTCGGTCGCCGCGCTCAAAGCCCGCGATAAAAGCTATGCAATAGCTTAAAAAAAGTTAAAAAATAAAAGGGGTCCCCATACAACAAAGTGGTATTTTTCAAACTGTTGAATCGTTATAGGTAGACAGTTCAAAATTTGACATTGTATGTACTTCAATGGCTGCTATAATAATAAATTCTAGAGATTAAAAAAAAAATTGGTGGTATACCACCCCGGGTGCGGGTTTGACTTGGCTTATTATGATTTTTTTGTCGGATAACTATTTATAAGTAAATTATTTTATTAATTTTTATCGCATTGTAAGGAAGGGTTATGTTTTACATAATAAAACTAATTCTAAAACAATATTTCATAAATATTGAATACAACGCACTCTCGTGGACTCTTAAGGGATGAAGTTAACCCTTCGCAACATACCGAGTGTAAAGCACTCTACAACGAGCGTTACGTTATTGCGAAGCACACTATAACGAGCGAAGGGTTCGCGCGAATTTCACGAGAGTGCGTTGTTTTCAATATTTATCAAATTTATATACCTAATACACTTGTGAGACAATTTTGTATACACTCTGTAATATTGTTATATATTTCAATTTTTTTTTTATAATAAAATTGAATTACAAACTTTTTACCCGACTGCCAAGGAAGGATTATGTTTTTTACTACATTGACATAACATAGAAAAAACATATTTTCAATATATAAAAATGACTTACTTAATATAATATTTATAAAAAAATGCATCGTTAATGATGTTTCTTTCTCAAAATTAAAAAAGCACAAAAACGGTGTTTGGCGGAACCGGTATACTCGTATATGACAATCTGTGTTCCCTGGTGGGATTCGAACCCACAATCTCCGGCACCAACAACCGGGCCTTTCCTATTAGGCCACAGGGACACAACGTAAAGTTTCGAAAATTGATATATATTGTGTGAGATTCTGAACCGTGGAGATCACAGTCGTAGCCAAAGGAGGAGAGGGGTGATCTGGGCGTTCAACTCCTCCATCGTAATACGCTGTGTATGATTTTTGGTCCTTGGTTTTATCCAAAATGTAATTTTGAACTCTTGTGCATTAGTGATAATGCAGGGGGAAAAGTATATGGATGTGGAATGGTCCCGTCTGGTTCCCCTGGCGTCCGGTAAACTGTGTTGTAACACACACACACTCATCATCATCAACCCATCACTGTCCCACCGCTGGGCACGGGTCTCCTCTTAGAGTGTGAAGGATTAGGCCATAGTCCACCGCGCTGGCCAGGTGCGTATTGGTAGATTGATTTTTTTGATCATGTATAAATATTACAATATCATTCTTTCACAAATATTGAATACAACGCAGTCTTGTGGACTCTTAAGGGATGAAGTTAACCCTTCGCAAAACACCAAGTTTCGCAAACACCGGAAGAAACCACTATTATGTGATGGAATATCTGCTTTTAAATTAAGAGACGACCGAAGCATTTTGTCGTCTGTTAAATACCGGTACTGGAAGGATTTCTTCAGATAAGAAGGAGTATTAGTAACATAGAGTAAGATAGAATAAAGAAGGAAGATAACCCTATACTTACGCCTCCGTCGAATATTAAGCCATTTAACTTGGCGGCGAAATAGAGAGACATGATCAAATTTTCGAAGACCAAAAGAATCGAATAGAGTTATTGAGAAGGCGCTCTAGTATATTAAGAAGTGCTCCGGTCAGATCTGAGTAGCACGCATCTGTATAATCAATAACAGGCAGAATAAGAGTATTGATAAGCATTAGCTTTGTCTTAACTGGAAGAAAGTGTTTAAGACGATATAGTGATCGTAAAGTGGCGTTGACCTTCCGGCATACTTCCACAACTTGCAGATGACGAGACAGGGAGTTGTCAATACAAAGACCGAGATTCTTTACTGATTAAGAAATCTGAATTTGTGTGAATATAAAACTATATAGTTATAGTAAACTATTACCGCAGTGATAGCCTAGTGGTTAAGAAACTCGGCCTCTCTATCGAGGAGTCCGAGGTTCAAATCCCAGGCACACACCTCTGATTTTTCAAATTTATGTGCGTATTAGAAATTAATTGCACGACTCATGATGCGAAGCATCAGAGAGTGCTTTACGATCGAAAAATTTTTTTCGCTTCATTTTGGCGGCTATTTTTATTATTATAGCCTTGATAGTTCACGGAATCAAGATATTTTGCATACTATTGTCGAGATAATTTAATGGAGATTAATTCCATACTTTTTAAAAATTGATTTACTGCAATAGAATTGGAAAAAAACACCAAAATAGGTCAAAAAATTTTCCTGTCCGTCATGTGTGAAACCTGAAAACACTGTAACTTGTGAAAAAATCCATCATTTGAGTTAAATTTTTTTTTTAAATATTCTAATCGACGATTGTAGGTCACTGAATGATAATGATTAATTAATTCAGTGTCGTTTAATTGCAATTAATAAAAAACGAAAACTACAAGACTGTAAAATTAACATATGGATGGTGATATATCAATAGATATTATGTACATTTATTCCACCAGGGGCGCTGTAGCAAAAACAGCTGTAGTAGGTAGAAGGTACTGCACAAAGTACCTTCTTCCTACTACAGCTGTTTTTCGGCAATAAATTTTGAACGGCTTAAGTTTTTTTTTTTTTTTTATTTTATAATTAAATGAGCATTATGAGTCGTGCACTTTTGGATTTTCCAAACTTTTTATCACTTGCTAAACGGTGAAGGAAAACATCGTTAGGAAACCTGCATACCTGAGAAATTAAAAAAAAACTTATGCTTAGGTATGTGAAGTCTACCAAAACGCACTTGGCCAGCGCGGTAGACTATGGCCTAATCCTACTCATTATGAGTGGAAACCCGTGCCCAGCAGTGGGACAGTAATGGGTTGATGATGATGAAACTATAGTCGACCCTTGCCAACAATCTTGAACTACTCATGATGATCGCTTGGCATTTTATTATAATATGTAGATATTGTAGGTTTTTTACAGTTTGTATTTCTTGTTATTTTATTATTTTGTTTATGCCTATGTGGTAGGCAGACTGCGACTGGCAGAGAATCTCATTAGGCATTAAGTTTACCCTTTGTGACCCTTAGTTTAAGGTGTACAAAAATAAATAAATAAAAATATCTTTATCTCATGAATATTGAAGTCAACGCACTCTTGCGAACTTTCAAGGGATGAAGTTAACCCTTCGCAAAACACAGAGTTTAAAGCACACTATAACTAGCGGTACGTTATTGCGAAGGGTTCGCACGAATTTCACGAGAGTGCGTTGTTTTCAAAATTAATGAAATTTATATACCTAATACACTTGTGAGACCTAATACACTTGTACACATTCTATAATATTTCTATTTATTTCAAAAAATAAAAAAAAATGTGACATACTATTTTACTAAATAAAAAATACATATTTTCAATATATAAAAATCACTTACTTATTATACTTCAAATTTATCAGTAAAAAAGCATCGTTATACAAATACAAATAAATTCACGATGGTTTTTTTTTATAAAAAAAAAAAAAACACAAAAACGGGTGTCTGGTGGAAGGGTAATCATTTTCAACATCGTGTTCCCTGGTGGGATTCGAACCCACAGTCTCCGGCACCAACAACCGGGCCTTTCCTATTAGGCCACAGGGACACAGCGATGAGGATCGAAAAGTGGAATACATTGTGTGTTATTGAGAACTGTTTTAGCATATTTATTACATGTAAATTGTAAAACTAACAAATTTTGCAAGTATAGACTTTGCCTCAAAATAATGATAATTAATAATATACAGAACGTCTGAAATAGTAAATAACAATTTTACCTTGCGTCAGTCATACGTACTAAGGCCTATCATAATATCGACTTTTGTTCTAATCTTCGTAAAAAAATATCTTAGTTTTGCAGATATTTGCATTTATGTAAAGGAGACTGAACTGATTCCATACATTTCTGGGCCCGAATGTAACAAGATAAAAATGGTGTGAATTTATAGGTTCCATGTTATTAATCCCTCATGTAAATTATATAGGTTTCGACTATCTTAGAGCTGAAATAAACTGATTTTAAAAACTAATTATTATTATTGTATGAGTATTAGGTCACTGGTTTAATCCGAAATATAATTTTGATCCTTGTGCGCTACTGACTAGTGTATGTAAAACTCAAAATGTTAAATATTATATGTCATAACACTAATTCATTTTAGGGTTTCGTACACAAAGGGTAAAAACGGAATCCTAATTCCAAAAACATGTCATTTTAGTGGTATGGAACCCTCTGGGTGCGGTTCAACTTGCACTTGGCCAATTATTATATTGTTTTTTTTTTATCGGAATAACAATTTATAAATAAAATCTTTAATTAATGTTTATCTCATTGCAAGGAAGGGTTTAATTTTACATTATAAAACGAATCATAAAACAATATCTTTATTTCACAAATATTGAACACAACGCAGTCTTGTGGACTCTTAAGGGATGAACATACCCTTCGCAACATACGGAGTGTAAAGCACACTACAACGAGCGTTACGTTATTGCGAAGGGTTCGCGCGAATTTCACGAGAGGGCGTTGTTTTCAAAATTTATCAAATGTATATATCTAATAAACTTGTGAGACAATTTCGTATACACTCTGTAATATTTTTATATATTTCCAAAAATCAAAATAAATGTGACATACTTTTTTACTAAATCAATATAACATAGAAAAAAACGCATTTGAAATATAAAAACTTACCTATTATTATATTTCATATTTATCAGAAAAATGCGTCGTTTTAGAAATACATTCATTATGGTTTTTTTATTAAAAAAAACACAAAAACGGTATTTGGTGGAACCTTTACAGTATTATCGTTATGACGTGTTCCCTGGTGGGATTCGAACCCACAGTCTCCGGCACCAACAACCGGGCCTTTCCTATTAGGCCACAGGGACACAACGTAAATCGACGAAATGTGACATATATAGTGCAGTTTTGTACTATATTTTATTATTTTTTTAAACTACTGAAAATGAATTGCAAAGGCGTCGTTAGCAAATGATCGAGGGGGAGACAGATATGGAATAGTGGTTGTATTTCATTTTTTTATATAACTACATCTTTTGATCCTTATTTCCCCTTTGGCGATACCCTATTATGTTGTATTAATTATGTTGTAAAATTAGCATTTTTGTTTTTCACGATATCTTACGTAACCAAAAGTATTTAACATGCAAATATGTTAAAACGACATCTTGCGGATTTCTTACGAAATCGAAGGGATGCAAGCAGGCTTCCGTAGCTGTCACATTATACTTAAGGGATGAAGACAGCTTCCCATAGCTGTCGACGTAATACGCTAGGTGGCGCTTACTGTTTTTAAAAAAAACCTAGTCTTTATATATATATTTCTTATGTGCGTGTGTATGTCACTGAACTCCTCCTAAACGACTGGACTGATTTTGATGAAATTTGTTGTGTGTGTTCAAGGGGACTTGAGAATGGTTTAGATTCACAATTTAGTCCGTGGGAAAAGGTTTTTTTTAATTAATTTTTAATTCGTAAGTAGTTATAGAATCGGAAATTATGCATTTGATCAAGTGATGATCTGTAGCAAAGTTATTGTCCAAGAGCCCACGAGGGTTTGGGAGTTGGTAAGACCAATTTTCGACAGATGGCACCACTGTCATTCCAATACAGATACAAATTTTCCGTTTTATGTACCTCGTCATATTATATCTTTAAAATGCGGGCGAAGCCGCGGGCATCACTAGTTTTGTGTAAGTTCTAAAATTATATATTAATAGTATAATTCCCTATTACGAAAAAATATTTAAAAAGTTTAAAAATAAACTCTTTATAAATTCTTATATTAAAAAAATATTTTCTGTATACTAACTAAAGTCTAAGAGCACTTATAATTTTTTTACATTTAAAAAAAAATATTGCACCAAAAATTGCAAGTTATTATTATTTTATTGCACAAGAATTTCCAGCATTTTATATACAAAACGAATAGAAAAAAAAAACAAAAACGTAACTGTCTAGTGGTATATAATCGGACGTGTGTGTTCCCTGGTGGGATTCGAACCCACAGTCTCCGGCACCAACAACCGGGCCTTTCCTATTAGGCCACAGGGACACAACGTAAAGTTTCGAAAAGTGGCATATATTGTGTAACTTTGTTATAGTTTTTATTCTTTTTTTTAACTTCTACAAATTGCAAATTGCCTTGCAAGTATGCAAAGGCGTCATTAGCAAATGATCGAAGGGGGCGGCAGATATGGAATAGGGGTAGTATTTCTTCCAGGGCTTTAACTACCCCTTTGTATCCCCCTATCCCCCTTTTGGCTATACAATTTATTAGTTGTGTTTTAAAATTATAATTTTTGTTTATGAAAATGTTTGATGAGAGATATATATTAAAATTTCATATTTACGATGCAAATATGTTAAAACGCCATCTTGCGGATTTTTAGCGAAATCGAAGGGATGGAAGCAGGCTTCCGTAGCTGTCAACATTATACTTAAGGGATGAAGACAGCCTCCCGTTTTAAAAAAAATACTAATTTAGTGCAAGTTTTAAAATTTGAACCTTTTACGAAAAAATATTTAAAAAGTTTATTAATAAACTCTTTATAAATTATTATATTGAAAAAATATTTTCTGTATACGTACAAAATTCTAAGCACTTATAATTGTTTTAGGTTTCAAAAAAATGCTTGTAATAATTTGCAAAAAAATCAAGCATTATATATACAAAACAAATAATAGAAAAGCAAAAACGAAACTGTCTCGTGGATTTCTACTTATTGCCCAACTGTGCCCTGGTGGGATTCGAACCCACAGTCTCCGGCACCAACAACCGGGCCTTTCCTATTAGGCCACAGGGACACAGCGACGAGAGTCGAAAAGTGGAATACATTGTGTGCCATTGTGAACTATTAAGATAAAAATCACAGATTACTTACACGTAACTTGTAAAGTTAACATAGTTCGCGTGAATAGACTTCGCCTTAACACAATGATAGTTTATATACAGGTTGTCATAGATAGTGAATTACCTGTCACCTCGTGTGGTTCACACTGGCCTATTAAAAATGAAATTAAATTAAGTATACCAATTTATTTTGTATAGGTCTGTGGGGGCACTTAAAAATTGTCAGTTACAATTTCTTTCTTACGCTACCGGTTCGGAACGCAACCTCCACTGAGAAGATCTGATAAGAAACTCGGTGGTTTTGTCTTTTTTTGATATAAATATTTGCTCTATTTTTCCCTTTTTTAATTGCCATCATTTTTTTTAAATATATATCAAGATTACTTGTGTTTTAGAAAACACTCGGTATTGAAAATATTCGAATTTTAGTAAAATTAATGAAGAAAATTGCAAATGTGTATTTAAAAAAAAATGTTTGTATTAAATGTTTAATGATTCAGATAAGTTAAGTTAAAAAAAAAACTTAAAATAACAAAAAGTTAAATACAAAAAGGGGTCCCCATACAACAAACTGGTATTTTTTGAACTGTTGAATCGTTATAGGTAAACAGTTAAAATGTTCACATTGTATGTACTTAATTGGCTGCTATTTTAATAAATACTAGAAATTAAAAAAAATTAAAATTTTGGTGGTACAGAACCCTCCGGGTTTCGACTTGCACTTGGCATATTATATTGTTTGTTTTGTAGGAATAACAATACATAAATAAAATATTTTATTAATTTTTATCTCATTATAAGGAAGGGTAATGTTTTGCATTATAAAACTTATCCTAAAACAATATTTCACAAATATTGAAAACAACGCACTCTCGTGAACTTTTAAGGGACGAAGTTAACCCTTCCCAAAACACCAAGTTTCGCAAACACCGGAAGAAACCACTATTATGTGATGGAATATCTGCTTTTAAATTAAGGGACGACTGAAGCATTTTGGCGAGTGTTAAATACCGGTACTGGAAGGAATTCTTCAGATAAGAAGGAGCATTAGTATCATGTAAGATATAATAAAGAAGGAAGAGAACCCTAGAGTTATGACTCTGTCGAATAGTAAGCCATTTAAGTTGGTGGCGAAATGGAGAAACATGATCAAATTTTTGAAGACCAAATATGAATCGAATAGAGTTATTGATAAGGCTATTACATTAAGAAGTTCTCCGGTCAGATCTGAGTAGCACACATCTGCATAATTAATAATAGGAAGAATAAGAGTATTGACAAACATTAGCTTTGTCTTAACTGGAAGAGAATGTTTAAGACGATATAGTGATCGTAGAGTGGGGTTGACCTTCCGGCATACTTCCACAACTTGCGGATGACGAGTCAGGGAGTTGTCAATACAAAGGCCGAGATTCTTTACTGATTGAGAAATCTGAATTTGCATACCGTTATATAAAATAGGTGATAGTAAACTATAATCGACCCTTGCCAACAATCGTGCACTACCCATGATGATCGCTAGGCATTTTATTATTATATATAGATATTGTATGTTTTTTACAGTTTGTATTTCTTGTTATTTTATTATTTTGTTTATGCCTATGTGGTAGGCAGATTGCGACTGGTAGAGAATGTCATTAGGCATTAAGTTTACCCTTTGTAACCCTTAGTTTAAGGTGTACAAAAATAAATTAAATAAAAATATCTATATTTCATAAATATTGAAGTCAACGCACTCTTGTGAATTTTCAAGGGATGAAGTTAACCCTTCGCAAAACACAGAGTTTAAAGCACTCTACAACGAGCGTTACGTTATTGCGAAGGGTTCGCACGAATTTCACGAGAGTGCGTTGTTTTCAAAATTAATTAAATTTAAATACCGAATATACTTGTGAGACAATTTTGTATATAATATTTCTATATATTTCAAAAAATAAAAAAAATGTGACATACTATTTAACTAATACGAAATAACATAGAAAATACATATTTTCAATATATAAAAATCACTTAATTATTATATTTCAAATGTATCAGTAAAAAAATGCTCGTTATACAAATACAAATAAATTCATGATGGTTCTTTTTAATTAAAAAAAAGCACAAAAACGGGTGTCTGGTGGAACTAAATGCAATCAGTACGTGTTCCCTGGTGGGATTCGAACCCACAATCTCCGGCACCAACAACCGGGCTTTTCCTATTAGGCCACAGGGACACAACAATGAGAGTCGAAAAGTGGAATACATTGTGTGTTTTTGAGAACTGTTTTAGCATATTTATTACATGTAAATTGTAAAATTAACAAATTTTGCAAGTATAGACTTTGCCTAAAATAATGATAATTAATAATATACAGAATGTCTGAAATAGTAAATAACAATTTTACCTTGCGTCAGTCATACTAAGGCCTATCATAATATCAACGTTTGATTAAAAAAAATCGCTTAGACTTCCAGATATTTATGTAAAGGAGACTGAACTGATTCCATACATTTCTGGGCCCGAACGTAACAAGATAAAAATGGTTTTAATGGTAAATCCTTTTAACAAATTGCGTACCAAATGTTGAGCATATATTAGAAGTAAAATTAAAAAAATATAAACTTTGTAAAATGTAAAATTCAAAATGTTAAACATTATACGTCATAAAACTAATACATTTTTAGGGTTCCGTACCCAAAGGGTAAATTTATTTTTATTTATTCCTTTATTTCAGGCAACAAGGTCCATATCACATATATACTTATAACTAAATCACGTACAACAAATACTAAAAAATAAAAAAAGTTAAAAACAAAAAGGGGTCCCCATACAACAAAGTGGTATTTTTCAAACTGTTGAATCGTTATAGGTAGACAGTTCAAATTTTGACATTGTATGTACTTCAATGGCTGCTATAATAATAAATTCTAGAAATAAAATAAAATTTGGTGGTATGCAACCCCGGGTGCGGGTTTGACTTGGCTTACAATTTTTTTTTGTCAGAATAACAATTTATAAAGAAAATATTTTATTATTTTTATCGCATTGTAAGGCAGGGTTATGTTTTACATAATAAAACTTATTCTAAAACAATATTTCATAACTATTGAATACAACGCACTCTTGTGAGCTTTTAAGGGATGAAGTTACCCCTTCGCAAAACACCGAGTGTAAAGCACACTACAACTAGCGTTATGTTATTGCGAAGGGTTCGCACGAATTTCACGAGAGTGCGTTGTTTCCAAAATTTATGAAATTTATATACCTAATACACTTGTGAGACAATTTTGTATACACTCTGTAATATTTTTATATATTTCCAAAAATCTAAATAAATGTGACATACTTTTTTACTAAATCAATATAACATAGAAAAAAAACGCATTTGAAATATAAAAAGTCACCTATTATTATATTTGATATTTATCAGAAAAATGCGTCGTTTTACAAATACAAATACATTCATGATGGTTTTTTTATTTGAAAAAAAAACACAAAAACGGTGTTTGGTGGAACGGACATAAATTGCAATCTGTGTTCCCTGGTGGGATTCGAACCCACAGTCTCCGGCACTAACAACCGGGCCTTTCCTATTAGGCCACAGGGACACATCGTAATGTTTCGAAAAGTGGCATATATTGTGTAATTTTGTAACACTTTTTTCTTTTTTTTATCTTCTGCAAATTTATAGTTGCAAAGCAAAGAAAATGATCGAGGGGGGGAGGCAGATATGGAATAGGGGTAGTATTTCTTCCGGGGCTTTAACTACCCCTTTTGGCTACACACTTTATAAATTGTGCTTTAAAGTTATCATTTTTGTTTTTGAAATATTTGTCGTGAGATATGTTGAAAGTTCACATTTAAGATGCAAATTGGTTAAAACGCCATCTTGCGGATTTTTTGCGAAATTGAAGAGATGAAAGCAGGCTTCCGTAGCTGTCAACATTATACTTAAGGGATGAAGACAGCTTTGTCGTAGCTGTCGACGTAACACGTTAGGTGGCACTTATTGTTTTAAAAAATCCATGCTATTAAGTTAGAATTAAAACTACTTTGCAAAACTATTTGAAGGTGGTACACAGCGATGAGAGTCGAAAAGTGTGATCGGCTTCAGGTAGAACCTATTATATATGGAGTTGGTTACAGATATCCCTGGGTACCAGAATAGGGCTCCGGTATCCTCTGCCTGTTATAAGAGGCGACTAAAAGGAGGCTTTCGAGGTTGCGGACTGCGGTTGGGAGCTCAAACCGCCCGACCAGCGACCCCGGGAAGGACGACGGCATGTGTGGTCGCATACCGTCGTGCACACCAGACAGTGTGGCGAGCACCAAGCTCACCTGGGTGGAGCCCGACGGGGCACCGCGCTAAAAGGACACCGGTTGCGTTCCATTGGAGATCCTGGAGTCTTCTACGCAGCGCCGAGGACGGCCTCCGGGGGGTTTTAGTGCGGTAAGAGTCCCACATAACCCTGTGTCGCTCTCACGGCACCGGGTACCTTTTGAAGGTTCCCCCTCGTTAACAAAAAAAGGGTGAGAGTGACTTAAGATCAGATGGACTGCAAGTTTGTTTGTTACTTTAACGTCATAAAAAATAGGGTGTGACTGTGTCATAGACATGTCCGTGTGTTGTGTGTGAATATATCTACATTTTTTTTTATAATAGAGGAGTAGCAGACGAGCATGCAGTCCACCTGATGATGAGTGGTTACTGCCGCTCATGGACATCTATAATCAACCCCAGATAGGAATAAATATTCCTACTTGAGGATCACAGATGCGCCGCTACCCATGACTAAGCTGGAACGCCCCGGAAAAGTACGTCTCCCTTACCACACCTTTTGAACCAGAACACAGCAGCGCTTAACACTGTTGGTATTATACCGGAATAGGTTTAGCGGTGGACCTCAGGTGGGAATCTAGTTTTGTCTGGTTGATTGCAGATGTCCATGGGCGGCAGTACTCACTTACCGTGTGGTGGACTGCATATTTGTCTACTACTTTTATATTATATAAAAAATGCATTTATGTTAAAAGGGAATACGGGATGATTGAAATACATATTGAAGATTCAGACTTTTAATAGAATCATTTTAACTGATCTAACATTATTACTAATCAAAGAAATGAACATTAAAACAATATCAAAATTTCACAAATATTGAATACAACGCACTCTTGCGAACTTAAAAGGGATGAAGTTAACCCTTCGCAACATACCGAGTTTAAAGCACTCTACAACTAGCCTTAGGTTATTGCGAAGGGTTCGCGCGAATTTCACGAGAGGGCGCTGTTTTCAATATTTATCAAATTTATATACCTAATACACTTGTGAGACAAATTTGTATACACTGTGTAGTACTTCTATATATTTCAATTTTTTTTTTTATAATAAAATTTAATTACATACTTTTTTACTACATTGAAATAACATAGAAAAAACATATTTTCAATATATAAAAATGACTTACTTAATATAATATTTATAAAAAAATCATCGTTAATGATGTTTCTTTCTCAAAATTAAAAAAAAGCACAAAAACGGTGTTTGGTGGAACCGCTATATATGACAATCCGTGTTCCCTGGTGGGATTCGAACCCACAATCTCCGGCACCAACAACCGGGCCTTTCCTATTAGGCCACAGGGACACAACGTAAAGTTTCGAAAATTGATATATATTGTGTGAGATTCTGAACCGTGGAGACCACAGTCGTAGTCAAAGGGGGAGAGGGGTGATCTGGGCGTTCAACTCCTCCATCGTAATACGCTGTGTATGATTTTTGGTCCTTGGTTTTATCCGAAATGTAATATTGAACTCTTGTGCATTAGTGATAATGCAAGGGAAAAAGTATATAGATGTGGAGTGGTCCCGTCTGGTTCCCCTGGCGACCGGTAAACCGTGATGCAACACACACACACTCATCATCATCAACCCATCACTGTCCCACTGCTGGGCACGGGTCTCCTCTCAGAAGGAGAAGGATTAGGCCATAGTCCACCGCGCTGGTCAATTGCGTATTGTTAGACTTCACGTACCTTTTCCTTTACCGCTTAGCAAGTGATAATTAATTTCTAATACGCACATAACTTTGAAAAATAACAGGTGGGGCGTTGGGATTTGAACCACGGACTAGGTTATCACTGCTTTACACACCCACAAGGGGTTCTACCACCTTCTAAAAGCTGATAGTCGTCTACGAAAAAAAATTGACATTTATTCTATCCTGCCCGTGCGAAGCGCGGCCGAGTTGCTAGTTACATTATATACCTATCATAACATATATATATATATATATATTTTATCATTTCATATCTTTATTTCAAAAATATTGATTACAACGCAGTCTTGTGAACTCTTAAGGGATGAAGTTAACCCTTCGCAACATACCGAGTTTAAAGCACACTATAACGAGCGAAGGGTTCGCGCGAATTTCACGAGAGTGCGTTGTTTTCAATATTAATGAAATTTATATACCTAATACACTTGTGAGACAATTTTGTATACACTCTGTAATATATTTATGTATTTCCAAAAATCAAAATAAATGTGACATACTTTTTCACTAATTCGAAATAACATAGAAAAAACATATTTTCAATATATAAAAATCACTCAATGTTATATTTCATATTTATCAGATAAAATGTATCGGTATACATTTACAAATAAAGAAAAATGTTTTTTTTTTTTGTATTAAAATAAAGCACAAAAACGGGTGTCTGGTGGAACATCATACGTAGTATATGTGTTCCCTGGTGGGATTCGAACCCACAGTCTCCGGCACCAACAACCGGGCCTTTCCTATTAGGCCACAGGGACACAACGTAAATCAACGAAATGTGGCATATATAGTGCAGTTTTGTACTATATTTTATTATTTTTTTAAATTACTGAAAATGAATTGCAAAGGCGTCGTTAGCAAATGATCGAGGGGGAGACAGATATGGAATAGTGGTTGTATTTCATTTTTTTATATAACTACATCTTTTGATCCTTACTTCCCCTTTGGCGATACCCTATTATGTTGTATTAATTATGTTGTAAAATTATCATTTTTGTTTCTCACGATATCTTACGTAACCATAAGTATTTAACATGCAAATATGTTAAAACGACATCTTGCGGATTTCTTACGAAATCGAAGGGATGCAAGCAGGCTTCCGTAGCTGTCACATTATACTTAAGGGATGAAGACAGCTTCCCGTAGCTGTCGACGTAATACGCTAGGTGGCGCTTACTGTTTTTAAAAAAATCCTAATCTTTATATATATATTTCTTATGTGCGTGTGTATGTCACTGAACTCCTCCTAAACGACTGGACTGATTTTGATGAAATTTGTTGTGTGTGTTCAAGGGGACTTGAGAATGGTTTAGATTCACAATTTAGTCCGTGGGAAAAGGTTTTTTTTAATTAATTTTTAATTCGTAAGTAGTTATAGAATCGGAAATTATGCATTTGATAAAGTGATGATCTGTAGCAAAGTTATTGTCCAAGAGCCCACGAGGGTTTGGGAGTTGGTAAGACCAATTTTCGACAGATGGCACCACTGTCATTCCAATACAGATACAAATTTTCCGTTTTATGTACCTCGTCATATTATATCTTTAAAATGCGGGCGAAGCCGCGGGCATCACTAGTTTTGTGTAAGTTTTAAAATTATATATTAATAGTATAATTCCCTATTACGAAAAAATATTTAAAAAGTTTAAAAATAAACTCTTTATAAATTCTTATATTAAAAAAATATTTTCTGTATACTAACTAAAGTCTAAGAGCACTTATATTTTTTTTACATTTAAAAAAAATTATTGCACCAAAAATTGCAAGTTATTATTATTTTATTGCACAAGAATTTCCAGCATTTTATATACAAAACGAATAGAAAAACAAAAACGTAACTGTCTAGTGGTATATAATCGGACGTGTGTGTACCCTGGTGGGATTCGAACCCACAGTCTCCGGCACCAACAACCGGGCCTTTCCTATTAGGCCACAGGGACACAACATAATGTTTCGAAAATTGGCATATATTGTGTAACTTTGTTATAGTTTTTATTCTTTTTTTTAACTTCTACAAATTGCAAACTGCCTTGCAACTATGCAAAGGCGTCATTAGCAAATGATCGAAGGGGGCGGCAGATATGGAATAGGAGTAGTATTTCTTCCAGGGCTTTAACTACCCCTTTGTATCCCCCTATCCCCCTTTTGGCTATACAATTTATTAATTGTGTTTTAAAATTATCATTTTTGTTTATGAAAATGTTTGATGAGAGATATATTAAAATTTCATATTTACGATGCAAATATGTTAAAACGCCATCTTGCGGATTTTTAGCGAAATCGAAGGGATGGAAGCAGGCTTCCGTAGCTATCAACATTATACTTAAGGGATGAAGACAGCCTCCCGTTTTAAAAAAAATACTAATTAAGTGCAAGTTTTAAAATTGAACCTTTTACGAAAAAATATTTAAAAAGTTTATTAATAAACTCTTTATAAATTATTATATTGAAAAAATATTTTCTGTATACTTACAAAATTCTAAGCACTTATAATTGTTTTAGGTTTCAAAAAAATACTTGTAATAATTTGCAAAAAAATCAAGGATTATATATACAAAACAAATAATAGAAAAGCAAAAACGAAACTGTCTCGTGGATTTCTACTTATTTCCCAACTGTGCCCTGGTGGGATTCGAACCCACAATCTCCGGCACCAACAACCGGGCCTTTCCTATTAGGCCACAGGGACACAGCGATGAAAGTCGAAAAGTGGAATACATTGTGTGCCATTGTGAACTATTAAGATAAAAATCACAGATTACTTACATGTAACTTGTAAAGTTAACAAAGTTCGCGTGAATAGACTTCGCCTTAACTCAATGATAGTTTATATACAGGTTGTCATAGATGGTGAATTACCCTGTCACCTCGTGTGGGTCACTCTGGCCTATTAAAAATGAAATTAAATTAAGTATACCAATTTATTTTGTATAGGTCTGTGGGGGCACTTAAAAATTGTCAGTTACAATTTCTTTCTTACGCTACCGGTTCGGAACGCGACCTCAACTGAGAAGATCTGATAAGAAACTCGGTGGTTTTGTCTTTTTTTGATATAAATTATTGCTCTATTTTTCCCTTTTTTAATTGCCATTATTTTTTTAAATATATATCAAGATGACTTGTGTTTTAGAAAACACTCGGTATTCAAAATATTCGAATTTTAGTATAATTAATGAAGAAAATTGCAAATGTGTATTTAAAAAAAATGTTTGTATTAAATGTTTAATGATTCAGATAAGTTAAGTTAAGAAAAAAAAACTTAAAATAACAAAAAGTTAAATACAAAAAGGGGTCCCCATACAACAAACTGGTATTTTTTGAACTGTTTAATCGTTATAGGTGGACAGTTAAAATATTCACATTGTATGTACTTAATTGGCTGCTATTTTAATAAATACTAGAAATTAAAAAAATGAAAATTTTGGTGGTACAGAACCCTCCGGGTTTCGACTTGCACTTGGCATATTATATTGTTTGTTTTGTAGGAATAACAATACATAAATAAAATATTTTATTAATTTTTATCTCATTAGGAAAGGTTATGTTTTGCATTATAAAACTTATCCTAAAACAATATTTCATAAATATTGAAAACAACGCACTCTCGTAAACTTTTAAGGGACGAAGTTAACCCTTCGCAAATCACCAAGTTTCGCAAACACCGGAAGCAACCACTATTATGTGATGGAATATCTGCTTTTAAATTAAGGGACAACTGAAGCATTTTGGCGAGTGTTAAATACCGGTACTGGAAGGAATTCTTCAGATAAGAAGGAGTATTAGTATCATGTAAGATATAATAAAGAAGGAAGAGAACCCTAGAGTTATGACTCTGTCGAATAGTAAGCCATTTAAGTTGGCGGTGAAATAGAGAGACATGATCAAATTTTAGAAGACCAAATATGGTAGATATTGTATGCTTTTTTTACAGTTTGTATTTCTTGTTATTTTATTATTTTGTTTATGCCTATGGGTTGACAGACTGCGACTGGCAGAGAATGTCATTAGGCATTAAGTTTACCCTTTGTGACCCTTAGTTTAAGGTGTACAAAAATAAATTAAAAAAATATCTTTATTTCATAAATATTGAAGTCAACGCACTCTGTGAACTTTCAAGGGATGAAGTTAACCCTTCGTAAAACACAGAGTGTAAAGCACTCTACAACTAGCGTTACGTTATTGCGAAGGGTTCGCACGAATTTCACGAGAGGGCGTTGTTACCAAAATTAATGAAATTTATATACCTAATACACTTGTGAGACCTAATACACTTGTACACATTCTATAATATTTCTATTTATTACTAAAAATATAAAAAAATGTGACATACTATTTTACTAAATAAAAAATACATATTTTCAGTATATAAAAATCACTTACTTATTATACTTCAAATTTATCAGTAAAAAAGCATCGTTATACAAATACAAATAAGTTCACGATGGTTTTTTTTTATAAAAAAAAACACAAAAACGAGTATCTGGTGGAAGGGTAATCATTTTCAACATCGTGTTCCCTGGTGGGATTCGAACCCACAATCTCCGGGCCTTTCCTATTAGGCCACAGGGACACAACGATAAGAGTCGAAAAGTGTAATACATTGTGTGTTTTTGAGAACTGTTTTAGCATATTTATTACATGTAAATTGTAAAATTAACAAATTTTGCAAGTATAGACTTTGCCTCAAAATAATGATAATTAATAATATACAGAATGTCTGAAATAGTAAATAAAAATTTTACCTTGCGTCAGTCATACGTACTAAGGCCTATCATAATATCGACTTTTGTTCTAATCTTCGTAAAAAAAATCTCTTAGTTTTGCAGATATTTGCATTTATGTAAAGGAGACTGAACTGATTCCATACATTTCTGGGCCCGAATGTAACAAGATAAAAATGGTGTGAATTTATAGGTTCCATGTTATTAATTCCACATGTAAATTATATAGGTTTCGACTATCTTAGAGCTGAAATAAACTGGTTTTAAAAACTAATTATTATTATTGTATGAGTATTAGGTCACTGGTTTAATCCGAAATATAATTTCGATCCTTGTGCGCTACTGACTAGTGTATGTAAAACTCAAAATGTTAAATATTATATGTCATAACACTAATTCATTTTAGGGTTTCGTACACAAAGGGTAAAATCGGAATCCTAATTCCAAAAAAATGTCATTTTAGTGGTATGGAACCCTCTGGGTGCGTTTCAACTTGCACTTGGCCAATTATTATATTGTTTTTTTTTATCGGAACAACAATTTCTAAATAAAATCTTTAATTAATGTTTATCTCATTGCAAGGAAGGGTTATATTTTACATTATAAAACTAATTAACATAAAACAATATCTTTATTTCACAAATATTGAACACAACGCACTCTTGTGGACTCTTAAGGGATGAAGTTAACCCTTCGCAACATATGTAAAGCATTCGAGTGTAAAGCATTCTACAACGAGCGTTACGTTATTGCGAAGGGTTCGCACGAATTTCACGAGAGTGCGTTGTTTTCAAAATTTATGAAATTTATATACCTAATACACTTGTGAGACAATTTTGTATACACTCTGTAATATATTTATATATTTCCAAAAATCAAAATAAATGTGACATACTTTTTTACTAAATCAATATAACATAGAAAAAAAACGCATTTGAAATATAAAAACTTACCTATTATTATATTTCATATTTATCAGAAAAATGCGTCGTTTTAGAAATACATTCATTATGGTTTTTTATTAAAAAAAAAACACAAAAACGGTATTTGGTGGAACCTTTACAGTAATATCGTTATGACATGTTCCCTGGTGGGATTCGAACCCACAGTCTCCGGCACCAACAACCGGGCCTTTCCTATTAGGCCACAGGGACACAACGTAAACCGACGAAATGTGGCATATATAGTGCAGTTTTGTACTATATTTTATTATTTTTTAAACTACTGAAAATGAATTGCAAAGGCGTCGTTAGCAAATGATCGAGGGGGAGACAGATATGGAATAGTGGTTGTATTTCATTTTTTTATATAACTACATCTTTTGATCCTTACTTCCCCTTTGGCGATACCCTATTATGTTGTATTAATTATGTTGTAAAATTAGCATTTTTGTTTTTCACGATATCTTACGTAACCAAAAGTATTTAACATGCAAATATGTTAAAACGACATCTTGCGGATTTCTTACGAAATCGAAGGGATGCAAGCAGGCTGTCACATTATACTTAAGGGATGAAGACAGCTTCCCGTAGCTGTCGACGTAATACGCTAGGTGGCGCTTACTGTTTTAAAAAAAATCCTAATCTTTATATATATATATTTCTTATGTGCGTGTGTATGTCACTGAACTCCTCCTAAACGACTGGACTGATTTTGATTAAATTTGTTGTGTGTGTTCAAGGGGACTTGAGAATGGTTTAGATTCACAATTTAGTCCGTGGGAAAAGGTTTTTTTTAATTAATTTTTAATTCGTAAGTAGTTATAGAATCGGAAATTATGCATTTGATCAAGTGATAATCTGTAGCAAAGTTATTGTCCAAGAGCCCACGAGGGTTTGGGAGTTGGTAAGATCAATTTTCGACAGATGGCACCACTGTCATTCCAATACAGATACAAATTTTCCGTTTTATGTACCTCGTCATATTATATCTTTAAAATGCGGGCGAAGCCGCGGGCATCACTAGTTTTGTGTAAGTTTTAAAATTATATATTAATAGTATAATTCCCTATTACGAAAAAATATTTAAAAAGTTTAAAAATAAACTCTTTATAAATTCTTATATTAAAAAAATATTTTCTGTATACTAACTAAAGTCTAAGAGCACTTATAATTTTTTTACATTTAAAAAAAATATTGCACCAAAAATTGCAAGTTATTATTATTTTATTGCACAAGAATTTCCAGCATTTTATATACAAAACGAATAGAAAAAAAAAACAAAAACGTAATTGTCTAGTGGTATATAATCGGACGTATGTGTACCCTGGTGGGATTCGAACCCACAGTCTCCGGCACCAACAACCGGGCCTTTCCTATTAGGCCACAAGGACACAACATAATGTTTCGAAAATTGGCATATATTGTGTAACTTTGTTATAGTTTTTATTCTTTTTTTTAACTTCTACAAATTAGTTGCAAAGGGGTCCTTAGCAAATGATCGAGGGGGGCGGCAGATATGGAATAGAGGTAGTATTTCTTCCACGGCTTTAACTACCCCTTTGTATCCCCCTACCCCCCTTTTGGCTATACAATTTATTAGTTGTGTTTTAAAATTATCATTTTTGCTTATGAAAATGTTTGATGAGAGATATATATATTAAAATTTCATATTTACGATGCAAATATGTTAAAACGCCATCTTGCGGATTTTTAGCGAAATCGAAGGGATGGAAGCAGGCTTCCGTAGCTGTCAACATTATAAATAAGGGATGAAGACAGCCTCCCGTTTTAAAAAAAATACTAATTTAGTGCAAGTTTTAAAATTTGAACCTTTTACAAAAAAAATATTTAAAAAGTTTATTAATAAACTCTTTATAAATTATTATATTGAAACAATATTTTCTGTATACTTATAAAAGTCTTAGCATTTAATTTTGTTTTATTTCAAAAAATTAATTGTAATAATTTTCAAAAAATTCAAGCGTTATATATACAAAACAAATAATAGAAAAACAAAAACGAAACTGTCTGGTGTATTGTATATTGTGTATTTCAATTTGTTATCACTTGTGTACCCTGGTGGGATTCGAACCCATAGTCTCCGGCACCAACAACCGGGCCTTTCCTATTAGGCCACACAGGGACAGGGACACAGCGATGAGAGTCGAAAAGTGGAATATATTGTGTGTTATTGAGAACTAAACGTGACTTACATAATATTTATAAAATCTGCGAATATTACTGAATGATACTGATACTGAGTCTACTTAAACCTAAAGGGAATGTAAGGTGCATTTTACAACTTTTGGTAGTGAAGTGTGAACGGCTTCAGGTAGAACCTATTCTATATGGAGTTGGTTACGGACATCCCTGGGTAGGAGCATAGTAAGGAAAGAGTAGTAGCACAGCTTCATACAAGTCGGCCTCTGCCGGTTTGATTGTGTGCGTAAGTAGCGGGCGCCGTGTAAGCACGCACTTTTTACGCACACAATCAAATAGACGAGAGTGGCCGAGAGTTGCCTCAGACCGGGCTGTGCCACGCGTATGATCGCGTGAATTCTGTTTTCTAAATTTAGCATTTCAATTCACAGATATTATAGTTAAAGATATTATATTTAAAACGTTTTATTTACAACCCATTTATGAATTGGTACAACATTTTATTATATTACGTTATTTAAACCTTGCTTTCATAATACGCAAATAATATTTAACTAAAAATAAAAGTGACAGCCCTATGCATCATTGCAAGAACAGGTAATTCTCTCGCCAAGCGGCCTTAGCTAACCTACTACTCTTTCTTTACTATGGTAGGAGTGACTTAAGATCAGATGCACTGCAAGTTTGTATGTTACTTTAACGTCATGAAAAATAGGGTGTGACTGTGTCATAGAAATGTCCGTGTGTTGTGTGTGAATATATCTACATTTTGTTATAAAATAGGAGTAGCAGACGAGCATGCAGTCCACCTGATGATAAGTGGCTACTGCCGCTCATGGAAATCTATAATCAACCCCAGATAGGATGAAATATTCATATCTGAAAAAGGCCACAGGGGCGCCTCTACGCTTGAAGACTTAGCTGGAACGTCTCGGAAAAGTACGTCTCCCTTACTTTTCAACCAGAACACAGCAACGCTTAACACTGCTGGTATTATACCGGACTAGGTGTAGCGGTGGACCTCAGGTGGGAATCTAGTTTTGTCTGGTTGATTGCAGATGTCCATGGGCGGCAGTACTCACTTACCATGTGGTGGACTGCATATTTGTCTGCTACTTCTATATTATATAAAAAAAATGTATTTATGTTAAAAGGGAATACGGGATGATTGAAAAACACATTGCAGATTCAGTCTTTTAATAGAATCATTTTAACTGATCTAACATTATTACTAATCAAAGAAATGAACTTTAAAACAATATCATAATAGTGGGTTTTCGCAGTTAAACACACTATTTACTATTCGCAACGAACTATGTAATTGTTTTCAAATACATGTGGAATATTTTCTTGACCATAATGTGTAACCATATAAGATTTCACTCAACCTACTCTTGATTTTAACCCAAAAATCTGAGTTCTATCGTCGATTCTATTGTCGAAAACATGTTTTTATTTGCATGGGAAGAAAACATGTTTTTCACTATGTTGTTTGATAAAAGCGACTACTTTTGATTACTGGTATACCAAAGAATAATAAAGACTAAAGTGTTAAAGTGTTCAAGTTGCAGTAAACCTAGGATAGTGGGAGCTCTGTCCCTGTAGTTCCGGGACCAGAATAGGGCTACGGTATCCCCTGCCTGTCGTAAGAGGCGACTAAAAGGGGCTTTCGGGGTTACGGGCGGCAAGAGTGGGAGCTCGAACCGCCCGGCTAGCGACCCCGGGAAGGACGACGGTATGTGTGGTCGCATTCCGTCGTATACACCAGACGGTGTGGTGACACAAAGTCACCTGGGCGGAGCCCGACGGGGAAGTGCGCTGAGAGGACTCCGGTCGCGTTCCTTTGGAGATCCCGGAGTCCTCTACGCAGCGCCGAGGACGGCCACCGGGGGGGTTTTAGTGCGGTAAAAGTCCCACATAACCCCGTGTCGCTCCCACGGCACCGGGTACCTTTTGAAGGTTTCCCCCTCGAAAAGAAAAAAAAAAAAAAAAAAGGATAGTGGGAGCTCAAACCGCCCGGCTAGCGACCCCGGGAAGGACGACGGTATGTGTGGTCGCATTCCGTCGTATACACCAGACGGTGTGGTGACACAAAGTCACCTGAGCGGAGCCCGACGGGGCAGTGCGCTGAGAGGACTCCGGTCGCGTTCCTTTGGAGATCCCGGAGTCCTCTACGCAGCGCCGAGGACGGCCACCGGGGGGGTTTTAGTGCGGTAAAAGTCCCACATAACCCCGAGTCGCTCCCACGGCACCGGGTACCTTTTGAAGGTACCCCCTCGAAAAGAAAAAAAAAAAAAAAGATATTTAAACCGCAATAAGTAAAGTTCCTTGCTAGAGTTTATAAAAAAATATTGGGTGGACCTTCAGGTTATATATAAATAGGTTCTTAAACATATCTTCAGGTTATATAAACGTCGGTTCTTTAACACATTTAAAATGAGGACGCGTAAAGAGAAATAAATGTAAAACTGGTCTCCTACAGCCTCCTATAGCGTAAATGTAGCTACTTCTAGATATGGCTTTATTATTAGGAGGTATGTTGTAAAATCAAGCACAATTTCTGGATAGAAAATACTTTTTTATTTTATGTTATTGTCATTGATTATAAACTAAATTTTATATGGTTGATAGATGTTTGATGCGCGTCTGTAAAAATATAAAATTTATAAAACTTCAAAGTTAGGTAGAGCTTTCCAGATGACACGTAAATGTAGTTGGACGGCCCTATATAGTTGGTAGCTGCCGATCATCAAGTTCTCAATATGGTTCTAACATAATATAAACAGCAAATATGGTATAACAATTGCTTTTGCCACAAAGAAAACACTCGCGAGTCAAAACAAGAAAATTGTGGAAATATGAGGATTTGCTGATTAAATCCTAACAGATGCGATGTCGCTGGTAATGGGTTGTTGTATGCAACTCCAAACGTCGTGTTTGTATTGCCGCAATATAGAAAATAAAGTAAATAAATGTTGGAAATTAAGTTAAGGAACAGTAATAATGAACAGCGAAATATCACCAAAAAATGTCAATTTCTCAAATCTTTGAAGCTCGGTAGAGCCCTAAAGATGTAGTTTTATAACTTTATAATAATCTACGCTCAATTACACAACTTTTCAGGGGTCTGCTGTTAAGAAAATCGAAAAAAAAAAATTATGGGACACCCTAATGTCCGTGTGTTGTGCGTGAATATATATCTACATTTTTTTCGTAATATAGGAGTAACAGACGAGCATGCAGTCCACCTGATGATAAGTGGCTACTGCCGCTCATGGACATCTATAACCAACCCCAGATAGGATGAAATATTCCTATCTGAAAAAGGCCACAGGTGCGCCTCTACGCTTGAAGACTTAGCTGGAACGTCTCGGAAAAGTATGCCTCCCTTACTTTTGAACCAGAACACCACAGCGCTTTAACACTGCTGGTATTATACCGAAATAGGGGTAGCGGTGGCCTCAGGTGGGAATCTAGTTTTGTCTGGTTGATTGCAGATGTCCATGGGCGGCAGTACTCACTTACCATGTGGTGGACTGCATATTTGTCTGCTACTTCTCTCTTGTATATAAAATTCTTGTGTCACAGTGTTTGTTACCGCACTCCTCCGAAACGGCTTAACCGATTTTCACCAAATTTTATATGCATATTCAGTAGGTCTAAGAATCGGTTACTATCTATTTTTCATACCCCTAAGTGATAAGGGTTGTTCATCCTTAACATTTGTTTATTTATATGGCACCACAACGTTTGCCGGGTCAGCTAGTATTATATAAAAATGTATTTACGTTAAAAGGGTATACGGGATGATTGTAAAACACATCGATGATTCAGTCTTTTAATAGAATCATTTTAACTAATCTAACATTATTACTAAACAAAGAAATGAACATTAAAACAATATCAAAATTTCACAAATATTGAATACAACGCACTCTTGCGAACTTTAAAGGGATGAAGTTAACCCTTCGCAAAACACCGAGTTTAAAGCACATTACAACTAGCGTTACGTTATTGCGAAGGGTTCGCACGAATCTCACGAGAGTGCGTTGTTTCCAAAATTTATGAAATTTATATACCTAATACACTTGTGAGACAATTTTGTATATTCTTTGTAATATTTTTATATATTTCCAAAAATCTAAATAAATGTGACATACTTTTTCACAAAATCAATATAACATAGAAAAAAAACGCTTTTGAAATATAAAAAGTCACCTATTATTATATTTCATATTTATCAGAAAAATGCATCGTTTTACAAATACAAATACATTCATGATGGTTTTTTAATTAAAAAAAAAACACAAAAACGGTGTTTGGTGGAACCGACATGAATGAATCTGTGTACCCTGGTGGGATTCGAACCCACAGTCTCCGGCACCAACAACCGGGCCTTTCCTATTAGGCCACAGGGACACAACGTAATCTGACGAAATGTTGCATATATTGTGAGTAAATATAAACTAATAAGTCGTAAAAATTGATTGTAATTAGTAAAAATAAAAAAAATGCCGAATGCGAGTTGCAATTGTGAACGGAAGGATTCGTATCACCAAATGTTCATTTATTTTATAACTTTTAAAATTTGTTGTCATAGTGTAATGTCATAGTGTCCTGAGGTATTCCTGGAGCGCTATGTAACGGGGCTCTTCAAAAAGGTGTTGCAATTGTCCATAGGCGGCGTTGACTACTTTCCATCAGGTAGCACGTCTGCTTAACCCTTAGGTTAAACAATAAAAAATAAACATTGTGATATAATGGTTCAAATCTTCCTATACCGGTTCAATAGATAAACCAAACAACGCAAAAAAAAACCTATGTTGGGAATACCCATCTTTATCCACAACAACCCGCATTGTATAACGGATTGACGCGCAAAGGGTTTCCGGTTCGATCCCCGGCCAGACAGAGATCTGAATTTGGATATCATTTCTGGGTCTGGGTGTTTATGTATTTGTTTTTGTGTGTGTCCATGGCACCCATGACATAGGCAATCCTAGTGTAGGGCTGTGAGTGTAGAAAGCGTCTTTTCGTTATTTTTTTTATTTTTACCATTTCTTGTTTACGCCATATCTTTGTAAATTTAAGTATCTATCTATAAAGATATCGCATCGCACGTGGTATAGAACGACCTTAACCTTTAGGGCCAATCCCAGTATTGAGATTTACAACCGAAACGATTGGTATGCACTCAGATGACCTCAAATTATGGGGTTTAAAAGGGTTTGTCTGCATACTTTAAACACAGTATAAGTATCTATACAGTATTCTATCTTCATACAAACGTACGGAACGCAAGTTATACCTGCGCGCAGCTACTTCGGTATGCATTCGGTATGCGAACAGGCGCGAATGTGCCGCAGTGATATGTGGTCAGTGTGACGTTTTTAGGCAGTGTTTTTTTAATTTAAACAATTATATAGCGTTTTTTTTTTTTATTTTTTTTATAATATAAGAGTAGCAGACGAGCATGCAGTCCACCTGATGGTAAGTGGCTACTGCCGCCCATGGACATCTGTAATCAACCCCAGATAGGATTAGATATTCCTACCTGAGGTCGGCCACAGATGCGCCGCTACCCCTGAGGACTAAGCTGGAATGCCTCGGAAAAGTCTGTCTCCCTTACCACACCCTTCAAACCGGAACACAGCAGCGCTTAACACTGCTGTTATTAGGTAGAAATAGGTGTGGCGGTGGTGCCGCCGGAGTCGAACCACAAAGGGTTCTACCACCTTCCAACTAGCGTCTGTACTAGTAGGTCTCATCATGAATTGTTTCTATTTTTAAAAATTGGTATTTCGATTTTTTACCGAGCAAAATACCTGGATTCATAAATAAATAAATGGACATGACGAAGGAAAATTAAATACGAATGATAATTGAGCAAAAGCTATTCTTGTTGAACATAACTATACTTTTCATACCTACTAAACTACTTGCAACTTATTACTTATTATAACTTATTCATTTGCTTATTATTTTCCACTAAAACAAAATGTCAGTCAACGTTTCGCCTACTAAGGAGCGGCTATGTAAAGGCTAAAATATAATATTTACAATAAAAAAACTATAAGAAAGTCTATCTTATGTAATAAGAAGTTCACATTTAAGATGGAAATATGTTACAACGCCATCTTGCGGATTTCTTGCGAAATTTAAGGAATGCAAGCAAACTTCCCTAGCTGTCAACATTATACTTATGGGATGAAGACAGTTTCCCGTAGCTGTCGACGTAATACGCTAGGTGGCGCTTACTGTTTTAGAAAAATTACTACTTTAGTGCAGTTTTAAAATTGGTGAAATGCTTTTAAAAAGTTGAATAATAAACTCTTTATAAATTCTTGTATTGAAAAATTATTTTCTGTATACTTACAAAAGTCTAAAGAATTTATAATTTTGTTACGTTTAAAAAAATATTGAAATAATTTGCAAAAAATTCAAGCATTATATATACGAAACAAATAATAGAAAAACAAAAACGAAACCATCTTGTGTATTTCTACTTATTAGCCAAGTGTATCCTGGTGGGATTCGAACCCACAATCTCCGGCACCAACAACCGAGCTTTTCCTATTAGGCCACAGGGACACAGCGATGAGTGTCGAAATGTGGAATACATTGTGTGTGACTATTTTATGATATTAATTACATGTCATTTGTAAAAATCTGGAGGCACGGCAGTGCCTCCGCCAAGTCGAGCCAAAAGAAGCGGCACGGCCGTACCATACTTTTCCCGAAGCAATTCGGCCCATTTTTGACCCCCTGTAACTTCGTTGCATATGAAGCTAGAAGCCTGAATTTTCAGGAGCCAAGCAAGCATTGTATAGACACGGTACATTTCAAATTTCATGCAATTTGAACCAGTAGTTTAAGAATTACAAGTAGTTAAAGTTCGTAATTTTGTCACTCACTCACTGACTGACTGACCGATCATCAAAAGTTTAAGGCACTTCCAGCAGACATAGAACGTTGAAATTGAGGGTACAATTAGTGTTTAGTATATAACTCATGGAAAAACTAAAATATTTTGCAATTTCTGTCCAGTTATCTAGATACACCAACTACATTAAATAACTTTGTATCCTATATAAGTTATATAGGATTACAAAGTTACATTTGCAGTTAATGAATCTGTGTTTCTGTCCGCGAAATGTACGAGTAGTAGGGGAGCCCATGATGTTAAATGGGTAGAAACTCGAGCGTCAATAGGACGTATACGATTGTGTAGATTACACGTTAGAGTGAAGAGAAGGTTGTGTGATATTTTTCGATTCACCGTGGAAATAGCTTCTAGATGATTCGAAAAATGTAAAAAGCAGAGTCAGACATACTCAAGGCGCGGAAGGTTAGTGATAGAGTATATATCTCTGATGCCGGAAATATGTTTATCTGCTGGTTTGCATAGGGGGACAGCCATACGAGAGGTAAAAATGGAAAAAAAGTAACCAGCACATTAGATTTTCAAAGGGGATATGAAGTTACCCCAGATGAGTCCCCCATTCGAAAGACTGACGATTCGATTCGAAAGACTGTCAGTGACTCTTCGAAAATGCAAAAAAAAACGTTATCTTGACACACTCGAGGGCGTAAGATTATTATACAGGAAATTCCAGCTGATGTTTTATGTTGCAGCTGACGATTTAGTGGAGGGGTTTTTTATATTGACGATTTGAAAAAAAAAACAGAATGAGAATATATAAAGAATAATGTATTTTCCATAAAATTTGCCTTTTCCTTTAGTTTGTTGTACACCATTACTTTCCAGGGATCCATGCTAATAAATGGCGCTATCAGATAGTGCATATTTTCTAGCATTATTTCCTTTGTATTAAAAAAAATACCGCACTCGAGTATGTCCAGGTATAGATTTTTTGCAACCTTATTACTCCCTAACGCCGCCCTCAAACCATCAGATTATAAATTTATTGTTTTCAGCATGTAATTAAGCTACTATAGATAATACGATTTTTTATTAATAGTCTGATGGACTTCCCTGGTTGAACCCCCCAAATGGATAGTTTAAGATACTCTATAGGATGTAAGGTATCTCCCATATCTTAATCTGCCGCGTTCGAGTCACTCTCGAAATCCCGTCTTGGGCTCCCCTACTATTATAGGCGACGTCAATTGTTTTTATTCTCGAGATAAAAGACGTTTTCAATTCCAACTTCAATTTAAATTCAATTCAAATAATGGGTGAAGTGCGAATCGAACTCGTACGTACACTGAGGGTTCCGTACCACAAAAATATTTGTTTATTTTATTTTTATTTTTACTAATTGATGTTATAGCAGCCATATAATGCATTGTGAACATTTCAAATGAAAAACGCTAAAAAATAGCAGGTCCTTATATGTTTGTCTCTGTAGTTCCTGGACTAAAAAAGGGTTACGATATCCCGTGCCTGTCGTAAGAAGCGACTACAAGGGGGCTTCCGAAGTTGGGAGTGGCAACAGGGAGCTCGAACCGTCCAATAAGTGTCCCCGGGAAGGACGGCGGTATGTGTAGTCGCATACCGTCGTGAACACCGGATAGTTTAGGAGGAGCGAAAACTGTTCTCCCAGGGCAGAGCTCGATCGAGGCATCGCGCTTAAAGGACTTCTGTTACGTTCAGTCGGAGATCCCGGAGTTCTCCAACAAACGTTGAGGACGGCCACCGGAGGATTTTAGTGCGGCTAAAGTCCCACATAACCCGGCGTCACTCCCACGTCGTCGAGTACCTTTTCAAGATTTCCTCCTTATAAAGAAAAAGAAGGTCCTTGTATGGCAACTCTCCTTTATTTGAAAGTTTTTCTTTTTACTTTTAGTACATATTGTTAAAGCGGCCACCATTATACATATTCCGTAAAAAAAATAAATTTCTATGTATTAAGGTTCCAGAAATAGAGCTCTATGTCAGACAAACGAACGGACAGCTTAGAAATAGGGTTCCGTTTTAAACTTTAGGTATGGAACCCTAAAAAGTTATATAATATCAAAAACATTCCGAATTTCTGACAAATGTCATGAGAAAAAAACTAGATGTTACGGCTAATGTGCCTAAATCAGTTAAAACGCAGATTAGCTTGTCCATTACCTAAAGTACAAAACGAGATTGTATCAATTTTCACCCCTTGACGTCGACCCGTGCATGCCATGATGCGTCGTCGTGTCATGAATTTACGACAAACATTGTATATTTTCACGAAACAATATCGCTTTGCGGCACGATGTCGCTATGTGTCACGATACGTCGTCGTGTCGTAAAAAGGCATGTGTTTTAGCCCTAAGAACAAGTCTGAAAAGATGTTTCGAATTTTAACTACATAGTTAATCTGCATATTTTCTAGCTAATCTTAAGTCTAGTTAATGTGTATGCTAACGTATTCTACAATCTAACGGTAACATACACAATATACAATAACTGTCGTGAGGTTTAGCAACTGTCACCGCATTATAAAATAATAATAAGTTTGTTTCCAAGGAAACAAGTGTTTAGGCAAAGGAGATGTTTCATTTTCGGCCATCTTATGTACATTATAACTAAAAAACACGAATAATTTGCATAATTGAAGAAAAATACACATATATTTTGATAACCTAAAGTATTCGTGTTTAAAAATATTTAAAATAAGCAATCCTCATTGAAATATTAAATATGGCGGAATACTGTCAATGTCAAGTTTTCAAAACTGTCGATGTCGGGAACCTATGTGTACCCCACACATAGGTTACTATACTCTTTGGATGTCGGTAATTCTGTATTTCGCTGTTTTTGTCGTAAAGTTATTGTTACCTTAGTACTTTACAACCTGGCTTTTGTTTTGGGTATCCCCTCATTATTTCTGAACTTAATTAATTATTTATAATAATAATAACAAAACCACCTTTTAAATAGTATCTGGTTTTATAGATGTAAGTGACATGTCAAATTAAAAAAGAAGAAGTTGTCAATTTGATATGCGTAAAAGTGGATATATACATATTATAATAGTGGACTCCAATGTAAACGTTGAATAAATATGTAGGTACTGATGAGAAGATTCCATTTTAATCCTGAATATGTTTCTGCTCTGTGCTGCTTACGATTATTGTGATTCTACCTTACTTGTTTACCCAGCTTATGTTTTATGGACTCTTGTGATTTTCGTGCGATCGCTGTGGATTGTGTTGACAAGGATTCAATATCATCAGGTAAAATATACATCAGTTGTTGTATTAATCGTGAAATAATCGTAAATAATTTTAAACTACAGAAGCTAATCTTTTTACATTTCTCTTTTTTAGATAATTACATTAGCAAGACATGGACATTCTTGGGATGACAAAATAATCAGTTATTATTGCAACTGCATCGCTGGGCAACGAACCGTACTCGTAGGTAGTTGCGCTCACATTATGCCCATTGTTTGATGTTTGGGCTGAGCTCGTCACAGGATGAAAATATTGATAAGGGAAGATATTTAAAATGAATAAATAATGTATTTAAGTGAAGAGTAAGTAAAATATGATCAAATGTGTACTTAAAGTTGTTTTATTTACACACTTAAATGTTTTAACTAAAATAAATTGGTATAGAAGTACATATTTTGGTATGTTTGTTTTAAGTCAAGATTTATGAAAGTAAATATAATTAATGTTTATCAAATATAGGCCTTGTTTCTCAATTCACACAATACAATGTTTATATATCTACGCCCATTCGCGTAAAAAAATATATTAAAAAGTATATAATGTATATAGTAAGTTAAAATAGAATGACAGATGACATTATTACGGTAATCACTACCGCCATGATGTTTTTCCACTGTTGTGTTGCAAGTTTAAGTGTAAATCATTGTTTTTTAACAATTAAACGAACATGATTTGAAGAAAATTAACCCCCTTCTTTGCAAGTTTTCTTAATTTTTAATATAGTCTACAAAAGGTGGCCGGGAGCCCATACATTTTGAAACATCTCCTTTCGGCCTTATTGAGCATAAATAAATGTCTATGAAAATATTTTTTATATGTAAGCACATAAAAAATTATAATGTTCACAATAGAAAATCCCTAATAACTTCTAAACGGATTACCCTAATTACACAATTCCTTTTGCCCTATCCGTTTTAGACATAAACCTACCAAATGGCATTAAAGACAAACCAATATATATATACGAACAAAAAATCATGTTTTCAACTTACGTAATATTAGGTACGTAACATTTCAACGCAATATTACAAAAATTTAGTTAAGTTCGTTTCAAATGATTCGAAATAGGAAACTGTTATATAAATCGAGCTTAGATATCCACTTTATAACATATTCTTGCCATGATCACCAAAAATATCAGCTCCTAGTGGCTTGATAATTGATAGCTATAAAAAAACGAAAATCCACAGTTTAACGTTGAATTTAAACAACCGTCCATTGCACAATTAGGGTATTTTATTTTGCTCCATTGCTTGTACAAAACAGTTACAAACGCGTGTCAGAAATGAACTGACAGTCGCGCACGTATGCGCTCGAGTCCCCCCGAGATAACGAGTCGGTAAGTGGTGTCTACGTGTGCGTTACTTCAGCCCACTTTGCATGAAGATTTACTTCTGTTAGTTTTTATTTTGTGTTAGTACCTACCCGGAAAATACGTGGAAATTATTATAAGAAACCTTTTTAATATAAATAATTTTAAGTATGAATTTGTTAGCGGTGAGTACACTTACTGAAAAAGGATTTACTGTTAATTTTGAAAAACGGTTGCACTATTAGTAACTCTATGGATATTATCATCGCAACTGGCCACAACGTAAATGGTATATATAAATTTAAACAATTTGTCAAATCACCGATATGTAATTTGACAATGTCAAATAAATATTGGCATAGAAGACTAGCCCATATTAATCCGGAATATATGCGAATTTTAAAGAATATTATGACTGGTCTTGATAATGTGAACATTACCGACGGATATGACGACTAGTAAGAAACCATTTCCAAACCTCTGAACGCGAACGAACGATATACTGGAGATCGTACATACAGATTTATGTAGTCCCATGGAAGCTAGTTCACTCAACGGTTCAAGGTACATGTTATTATTTATCGACTATTATTCTCGAATGACACGATGAATGTTTATTTTCTAAAACATAAGAGTGAGTCTTTAAGAAATTTAAAAAATATAAAGTGTTGAAAAAGGAACTAGCAAGTCGAACAAATGTATGAGATCAGATGGTGGGACGACATTTTGTAATAGAGCTTTCAATATTTTCTTATCAACAAATGGAATTCTACATTAGAAGGCGATACTGTATACCCCTAAACAAATTGTTGTGGTTGAAACAGCTAACAGAACTATTATTGTATATGCGACAAGTCTAAAACTGATGTTATCATTATTAAATAAATATTTCATTTCATTTCAGAAGTCAGAAGTCTATTATAAATTGAAACTAATTTGAGCAAGAGCAGTAAATACTGTGGTTTATATCAAAAACCGGAGTCCGACGAAGTCAGTGAAAGATTACCAATGATTTTTGTCGGATATTCAGAAGAAAGTAAGGGATGTCGATTATTTAATACGAAGACACGTTAAATCCCAATAAATAAATAAATAAATAAATCACAATCAGTAGAGATGTTTTAGAATGTTTTTCCTGAGGATAACGGGCATAATTTCAGTTGTCAAAATAGTAACTTTTTTAGATTTAATTTATTGTCATGTTCGAATGAAAGTGATGATGAATGGCAAGATTATTTACATAACTACAAAGACTACCTAAACAATTTAATTGCCTTTAAAAAATCTGTTGTTGAGATTCAACTAGTGGAAGGTACCGGAAAGGAAAAGAGTAGAAATATCTACAAAAAGGAATGAGATGCCATCAAAAACAATGCTTGTAAAAAAATCCAAGTCTCGCCATTCAATTCTTCTACCGTAAAAAGTCTTGAGATCTATGTAATACCAAGCCGGTAATGTATGCAGTCCCTACTTAAGAGACCTTCTGTCTTAAGGTATTATCTCACTATCTAACCTAACAACATCTTATGGGACCATACCAATTTTAAAAATATTTTATGTTCTAAATAAATTGACGTGGCAATCGTACTTGTGTGATGCGATATGATAAGATGAAAACACAATGTGACTTGCAGTACGATTGCCACGTTAATTTATTTAGAACATAAAATATTTTTAAAATTGGTATGGTCCCATGAGATGTTGTTAGGTTAGATAGTGAGATAATACCTTAAGACAGAAGGTCTCTTAAGTAGGGACTGCATACATTACCGGCTTGGTATTACATAGATCTCAAGACTTTTTACGGTAGAAGAATTGAATGGCGAGACTTGGATTTTTTTACAAGCATTGTTTTTGATGGCATAACATATTTTGCACGTAGATACTTTGACTTAAAATAATGATAAATAGTTAATAGCCATGTTACCTCGCGTGAGTCACACTAAGGCCTAGCATAATATCGACTTTTGTTTTAAAAGAATCTTAGTTTTCCAGATATTTGCAGTTATGTAAATTTTAACAAATTGCGCACCAAATATTGAGTACGTCTTAGAAGTGAAATTAAATATACTTTGTAAAATTACATATATATATATATATAAATATTATTTTACATAGTACTTATATTCAATTAATTATTTATTTGAAATTAAATATATTATGTAAAATTACTCAATATATACTTATGTACAATTAAATACTAAAAATAAAAAAGTTAAATACAAAAAGGGATCCCCATGATCCTCTGGTTTATTTTATTTATGATTTTATCTTTTTTACTCTTAATTGTATATATTATTAAAACGAAATAATTTGTATATATTTTAGCTTTAATAATTTCTTGTTATTTAGTTATAAATTTATTATCCGAATAAAATAATAATTGAAAAAAAAATGAATTACCAAAAATGCAACAAACTGGTATTTTTTGAACTGTTGAATCGTTATAGGTAGACAGTTAAAATGTTAACATTGTATGTACTTAATTGGCTGCTATGTTAATAAATACTAGAAATTAAAAAAATGAAAATTTTGGTAGTACAGAACCCTCCGCGTGCGGTTCGACTTGCACTTGGTATATTATATTGTTTTTCTTTTTGTCAGAATAAAAATTTATAAATAAAATCTTTAATTAATTTATCTCATTGCAAGGAAGGGTTATATTTTACATTATAAAACTTATCCTAAAACAATACCTTTATTTCACAAATATTGAATACAACGCACTCTTGTATACTCTTACGGGATGAAGTTAACCCTTCGCAAAACACTGAGTTTAAAGCACTCTACAACTAGCGTTACGTTATTGCGAAGGGTTCGTGCGAATTTCACGAGAGTGCGTTGTTTTCAAAATTTATCAAATGTATATACCTAATACACTTGTGAGACAATTTTGTATACACTCTGTAATATTTCTATATATTTCAAAAATTTAAATTATATATAATTATTATAATATTTTAATTATAAATATAATAAAATTTAATTACATACTTTTTTACTAAATTGAAATAACATAGAAAAAAATATATTTTCAATATATAAAAATGGCTTACTTGATATAATATTTATTAAAAAATGCATCGTTAATGATGTTTCTTTTTCGAAATTAAAAAAAAAATACAAAAACGGGTGTCTGGTGGAAGTATAAACATGTGCAACTGCGTGTTCCCTGGTGGGATTCGAACCCACAGTCTCCGGCACCAACAACCGGGCCTTTCCTATTAGGCCACAGGGACACAACGTGAATTGACGAAATGTGGCATATATTGTGAATAAATATGAACTAATAAGGCGTAATAAATTGATTGTAGTTGATCAGTAAAAAATGGCCTAGTGCGAGGTGAAATCATGCACGGAAGGATTCGTATGACCAAATTTTCATTAATTTTTTACTTTTAAAATTTGTTATCATAGTGGAATGAGCTTCCTCCCGGTATTCCCGGAGCGCTATGACATGGGGCTCTTCAAAAAGGTGCAAAAATTGCTCTCATACAAAGCCGGCGATGCATTGGCGAATCCTCTGGTGTTGCAAATGTCCATGGGCGGCGTTGACTACTTTCCATCAGGTAGCACGTCTGCTTAATCGTTAGGTTAAACAAAAATAAATAATAGTTAAAAAAAACTAAAAAATACGCTTTTATAAAAAATTCGACCAAAAAATGAAAAATAAATAATAGTTTAAAAAAACTAAAAAAATACACTTTTTATAGAAAATCCAACTAAAAAATAGAAAATATTTTTTTTTAAATTTGAATTAAGAATAGTGTTAATAAGATAAAAATATTTTTTATTGTAAAAAAAGCGTGGGGTGCATGGTGTCAATAGTTATAAATATTTTATTGATAGATATTGAGTAGAAGGATTATCATTTTGATAATATCTTAAAAATCACCCCACGCTTTTTTTACAATAAAAAATATTTTTATCTTATTTACACTATTCTTAATTCAAATTTAAAAAAAAAATATTTTCTATTTTTTAGTTGGATTTTCTATAAAAAGTGTATTTTTTTAGTTTTTTTAAACTATTACTTTTTTTTTCATTTTTTGGTCGATTTTTTTATAAAAGCGTATTTTTTAGTTTTTTTTAACTATTATTTATTTTTCATTTTTTAGTGATTATTTTAGCGATTATTTTAACGATTATTACGTAGCGTATTATCAAGTTTATCTTTCGAATCAGCATCAGCACCTTTGCTTAGCAGTGCAAAAATGAATAAAACAAAGATGTTTAACGCAGCTGTATGAAGTGGTGTTTTACATTGGTGTTTATTTTTATTGTTAACGTGAAAATCCCGGAGGAGTTGTAGAATGACATCCGAATTGCCAATGCTAACTGCTTTCTTTCATAATTTATACCATATCCCAGGTCCTCTATCTTGGATAAAAGTAATCACGGAAAAAGGATGATAGAGCATCTTTTAAAAACAGGCGCTGATGGCAATATCTACTCAAGAGAAAAACGGTCAACTGCTTTACATCTAGCCATTTCAAAAGGACGTCGTCCAACCATCGATTTAATATTACAGCATGATGATGTTAATATCAAAAATAATTCTAGAATTTCTTCTCTTTGTGTTGCTGCTGCCTGCAGAGATTTTAAAACTGTTAGTAGTTTAATTAATTTTACAGCTCGAGTTAATAATATAAGTTGTGACTATGACGATGAGCTGAAATCATATATGCCTTTACATTTGGCAGCAAGAAATGGGAACAATGAAATAGTGGAAATCTTGTTAAAGGAAGGTGCAGATATTGAAGTGCTGAATGAATAAGGATGATGAGACACCGCTTCATGATGCTATTAACAACGGACGCGTCGAAGTTGAGGTCAGGTCAGGTCAGGTCAGGTCAGGTCAGATCAAGTCAGGTCAGGTCAGGTCAGGTCAGGTCAGGTCAAGGTCAGGTCAGGTCAGGTCAAGGTCAGGTCAGGTCAGGTCAGGTTAGGTTAGGTGATCGGCGCGCCTGGTAGATTCCTTTATTGGTCTTAACGCAGACCTTCCGGGTCTCAGGAAAACAAAAATCGCTGATCCTGATTATCCTAGTAAGGATAACGGGTCAGAATGTTTAAAATATTGAATTGTCATCGGTCCTTAATAAGTATGCCAAATTTCAAGTTAATCCGACGTTTTGAAGGGGGTTAAAATCATGTTCAAAGATTCCGTTACATACTAACATACCAACATACATACGTCTGAAGCTAATAAAAGCGTATTAAAAAGAAGCCATAAGAAAATACAACGCTTCAAACTTTTATATACCGGTTCATTAGATAATCCAAAAAAAACGCCAAAAAAAACTGTTTTGAATAACCCGTCTTTATCTATGACCATGAGGATTGCATTGCGGATTGACGCGCAAAGGCTTCCGGGTTCGATCCCGAGCCAGATATCCATGAAATGATTAATATTTATTCAATAATATTGAGTTTTATTACATTGAAATTTTCACTACATATTATAAAACAAAGTTGCTTCCCGCTGCCGGTCCCTATGTTTGCTTAGATCTTTAAAACTACACAACGGAATTTGATGCGGTTTTTTTAATGGACAGAGTGATTCAACAGGAAGGTTTTTATGTATAATACATATAAGTATAACATACTAAAAAAACACTGATAATTTTACAGACTTCGTAAATAAACACATTTTTTGAGCTTACATTACGAACGCTGCCTGAACCCTACCAGATAAATTAAAATAGTGTTCTACAGTATTGTACACCTTGAAAATATTTGTTGCGTACTCCACAATAACTGTGTTTATGATTTAAAAAGAAAACAAAAATTAAGTTCATTTTAAAAGGGTTTTAATAGATACCAAATATTAAACCTTATCAAAATAAATTGTTTCAAAAAAATCTAGCGTTTAATGTAGATAAAATTTGATCTTTATAGCATGTAAATCGGACTTATAGTTTAGAAGATCATACGAGTATAACATTTTGCGGGATGAATATATGGAGGCACGCACTATCAATACAGGTGATTTTCGTTCGGTTTAATTATCAAAGTACGAAACGAGGATGCTGTATACCTGGAAAGTGGTCACTGCCGCCTGTCAGGATAGTAATCAAAGACGCGTAACCACTTCTGAGTAGATACAGAATTGGAAATTAGAATTTTTGTATGTCGAACCAGGATAAGTCCATGAATCGAAAAAATGTTTTCTCTCCTTATCGAGCTCTAATACCTTTATTGCTTGTTCTTCACCTTGTAAAAATGTCATCTTGTGAATTTCTTGCGAAATTGAAGGGATGGAAGCAGCCTCCCGTAGCTGTCGACGTAACACGTTAGGTGGCGTTTACTGTTTTATAAAATGTACTAGTTTAGGGCCAGTTTCAAAATTTGTATGTGCAAATATTTTTTCGAGCATTAAAAAATAAAGTATAAAAAAAAAACAAAAACGAAACTGTCTGGTGGACTTAAGAAGGAATTTTGTGTACCCTGGTGGGATTCGAACCCACAGTCTTCGGCACCAACAACCGGGCCTTTCCTATTAGGCCACAGGGACACAACGTAATGTTTCGAAAAGTGGCATATATTGTGTAACTTTGTTATAGTTTTTATTCTTTTTTTTAACTTCTACAAATTGCAAATTGCCTTGCAACTATGCAAAGGCGTCATTAGCAAATGATCGAAGGGGGCGGCAGATATGGAATAGGGGTAGTATTTCTTCCAGGGCTTTAACTACCCCTTTGTATCCCCCTATCCCCCTTTTGGCTATACAATTTATTTGTTGTGTTTTAAAATTATAATTTTTGTTTATGAAAATGTTTGATGAGAGATATATATTAAAATTTCATATTTACGATGCAAATATGTTAAAACGCCATCTTGCGGATTTTTAGCGAAATCGAAGGGATGGAAGCAGGCTTCCGTAGCTGTCAACATTATACTTAAGGGATGAAGACAGCCTCCCGTTTTAAAAAAAATACTAATTTAGTGCAAGTTTTAAAATTTGAACCTTTTACGAAAAAATATTTAAAAAGTTTATTAATAAACTCTTTATAAATTATTATATTGAAACAATATTTTCTGTATACTTACAAAATTCTAAGCACTTATAATTGTTTTAGGTTTCAAAAAAATACTTTTAGTAATTTGCAAAAAAATCAAGCATTATATATACAAAACAAATAATAGAAAAGCAAAAACGAAACTGTCTCGTGGATTTCTACTTATTGTCCAACTGGTGGGATTCGAACCCACAATCTCCGGCACCAACAACCGGGCCTTTCCTATTAGGCCACAGGGACACAACGATGAGAGTCGAAAAGTGGAATACATTGTGTGCCATTATGAACTATTAAGATAAAAATCACAGATTACTTACACGTAACTTGTAAAGTTAACAAAGTTCGCGTGAATAGACTTCGCCTAAACACAATGATAGTTTATACACAGGGTGTCATAGATGGTGAATTACCCTGTCACCTCGTGTGGGTCACGCTGGCCTATTAAAAATGAAATTAAATGAAATATACCTATTTATTTTGTATAGGTCTGTGGGGGCACTTAAAAATTGTCAGTTACAATTTCTTTCTTACGCTACCGGTTCGGAACGCAACCTCCACTGAGAAGATCTAATAAGAAACTCGGTGGTTTTGTCTTTTTTTGATATAAATTATTGCTCTATTTTTCCCTTTTTTAATTGCCATCATGTTTTTTAAATATATATCAAGATGACTTGTGTTTTAGAAAACACTCGGTATTCAAAATATTCGTATTTTAGTAAAATTAATGAAGAAAATTGCAAATGTGTATTTAAAAAAAATGTTTGTATTAAATGTTTAATGATTCAGATAAGTTAAGTTAAAAAAAACTTAAAATAACAAAAAGTTAAATACAAAAAGGGGTCCCCATAAAACAAACTGGTATTTTTTGAACTGTTGAATCGTTATAGGTAGACAGTTAAAATGTTAACATTGTATGTACTTAATTGGCTGCTATAATAATAAATACAAGAAATTAAAAAAATGAAAATTTTGGTAGTACAAAACCCTCCGGGTGCAGGTTCGACTTGCACTTGGTATATTATATTGTTTTTCTTTTTGTCAGAATAAAAATTTATAAATAAAATCTTTAATTAATTTATCTCATTGCAAGGAAGGGTTATATTTTACATTATAAAACTTATCCTAAAACAATACCTTTATTTCACAAATATTGAATACAACGCAGTCTTGTGGACTCTTAAGGGATGAAGTTAACCCTTCGCAACATACCGAGTTTAAAGCACTCTACAACTAGCGTTACGTTATTGCGAAGGGTTCGCGCGAATTTCACGAGAGGGCGTTGTTTTCAAAATTTATCAAGTGTATATATCTAATACACTTGTGAGACAATTTTTTATACACTCTGTAATATTTCTACATATTTCATAAATTTAAATTATATATAATTATTATAATATTTTAATTATAAATATAATAAAATTTAATTACATACTTTTTTACTAAATTGAAATAACATAGAAAAAAATATATTTTCAATATATAAAAATGGCTTACTTGATATAATATTTATTAAAAAAATGCATCGTTAATGATGTTTCTTTTTCGAAATTAAAAAAAAAATACAAAAACGGGCGTCTGGTGGAAGTATAAACATGTGCAACTGCGTGTTCCCTGGTGGGATTCGAACCCACAGTCTCCGGCACCAACAACCGGGCCTTTCCTATTAGGCCACAGGGACACAACGCAAATTGACGAAATGTGGCATATATTGTGAGTAAATATGAACTAATAAGGCGTAATAAATTGATTGTAGTTGATCAGTAAAAAAATGGCCTAGTGCGAGGTGAAATCATGCACGGAAGGATTCGTATGCCCAAATTTTCATTAATTTTTTACTTTTAAAATTTGTTATCATAGTGGAATGAGCTTCCTCCCGGTATTCCCGGAGCGCTATGACATGGGGCTCTTCAAAAAGGTGCAAAAATTGCTCTCATACAAAGCCGGCGATGCATTGGCGAATCCTCTGGTGTTGCAAATGTCCATGGGCGGTGTTGACTACTTTCCATCAGGTAGCACGTCTGCTTAATCGTTAGGTTAAACAAAAAGAAGCCATAAGAAAATACAACGCTTCAAACTTTTATATACCGGTTCATTAGATAATCCAAAAAAAAACGCCAAAAAAAAACTGTTTTGAATAACCCGTCTTTATCTATGACCATGAGGATTGCATTGCGGATTGACGCGCAAAGGCTTCCGGGTTCGATCCCGAGCCAGATATCCATGAAATGATTAATATTTATTCAATAATATTGAGTTTTATTACATTGAAATCTTCACTACATATTATAAAACAAAGTTGCTTCCCGCTGCCGGTCCCTATGTTTGCTTAGATCTTTAAAACTACACAACGGAATTTGATGCGGTTTTTGATGTGAAACATCTATAGCCGCACGTAAAACCGATTTCTGGCGTGGCGACGCATGCCGTGCGCAATCGACTGTGCGATTCATTAAACGAATTAAGTCACGATTTGAAATAAATTCGTAAATTTTTGTATTTAATGAAAATAAATGTTTATTCAATAAATAGTCATCGTTATCTGGAAAAAAATCGTAATATTTTATTTTATCATTATGACATATTTAGTTCCTATCACAATATGTTCTTTTCTGCATATTACTTTTACAAAATAATGTCGATGTTTCACATCTGCCAGGCGTCCCGTGACGGCTCACATTTTTTTTAATGGACAGAGTGATTCAACAGGAAGGTTTGTATGTATAATATAAGTATAACATACTAAAAAAAACACTGATGATTTTACAGATTTTGTAAATAAACACATTTTTTGGACTTACATTACGAACGCTGCCTGAACCCTACCAGATAAATTAAAATAATGTTCTACAGTATTGTACACCTTGAAAATATCTACAAATGAGTCTGCGATGGCATGTGTCTATCTTTGTTGCGTACTCCACAATAACTGTGTTTATGATTTAATAAGAAGACAAAAATTAAGTTCATTTCAAAAAGGGTTTTAATAGATACCAAATATTAAACCTTATTAAAATAAATTGTTTCAACAAAATCTAGCGTTTAATATAGATAAAATTTGATCTTTATAGCATGTAAATTGGACTTATAGTTTAGAAGATCATACGAGTATAACATTTTGCGGGATAAATATATGGAGGCACGCGCTATCAATACAGGTGATTTTCGTTCGGTTTAATTATCAAAGTACGAAACGAGGATGCTGTATACCTGGAAAGTGGTCACTGCCGCCTGTCAGGATAGTAATCAAAGACGCGTAACCACTTCTGTAGCATTACCATGAGTTGGCATAGAAACGCCACTATAGAAATGGTAAATAGAAAACTATTGTCATTTTGCTAGTGAATAACATAACTATACTCTGATTCATAATTAGGTGTCCAAAATGTAAACAAAGGTGTATAACCTATCAAGAAAATACGTTAGAAATGGTAGTTTTTATTTTTGTCGATATTTAAGTAATACAACAATAATAAAATAATAATCTAAATAAATTAAGATTAATTCACATTTTCTAATATTTATATCACCTCAATTTCGTTCCATACAGTAATAATAATAAAAAACGAAATTATGGTAGAAAATTAAAATGTGATAATGGTAACACAATCGGAATCCAAGACATTTCTTGTGCTGTCATTTTTAAGTTTCGTAACTGATATTATTAATTTTCGTGATTGTGATCAAACTCTAATGTTTTCTCGTTTACATAATGTTTTTGTTAAATTGTGTATATTTGTTAAATTTTCGTTTTTTGTTGAGTTTGTTAAAGTTTGTGTTTCTTGTTAATTTTGACAGTGACATTTCTTTGTTTACATTTTGGACACCTAATTATGAATCAGACTATACTATCGTTACGGTATTTCTTGACAACGTCTGTCAAATTAATGACTCATGGGACTGAATTTGTATGGCAATAGATCATAATGACATTCGCTAGCGATTTGATTTCGATAGGTTTTTTACGTATCGAGTTACGTCACTACGGATTTTAGTTCTACGAGTAACCACCAGAGGCGCTGTACAATGTTTCATACATTTATTTTACGCAGTCGCTAGCGAGTAATACTTTTGTAAACTCATGGTAGTCCTACTGAGTAGATACAGAATTGGAAATTAGAATATTTGTATGTCGAATCAAGATAAGTCCATGAATCGAAAAAATGTTTTCTCTCCTTATCGAGCTCTAAAACCTTTATTACTTGTTCTTCACCTTGTAAAAATGTCATCTTGTGAATTTCTTGCGAAATTGAAGGGATGGAAGCAGCCTCCCGTAGCTGTCGACGTAACACGTTAGGTGGCGTTTACTGTTTTATAAAATGTACTTATTTAATGTACTATTTCTGGTTTCAAAATGTATATATGTGCAAATATTTTTTTGAGCATTAAAAAATAAAGTATGAAAAAAAAAACAAAAACGAAACTGTCTGGCGGACTTATGAAGGATTTTGTGTACCCTGGTGGGATTCGAACCCACAGTCTCCGGCACCAACAACCGGGCCTTTCCTATTAGGCCACAGGGACACAACGTAAATCGACGAAATGTGGCATATATTGTGCAGTTTTGTACTATATTTTATTATTTTTTTAAACTACTGAAAATGAATTGCAAAGGCATCGTTAGCAAATGATCGAGGGGGAGACAGATATGGAATAGTGGTTGTATTTCATTTTTTTATATAACTACATCTTTTGATCCTTACTTCCCCTTTGGCGATACCCTATTATGTTGTATTAATTATGTTGTAAAATTAGCATTTTTGTTTTTCACGATATCTTACGTAACCAAAAGTATTTAACATGCAAATATGTTAAAACGACATCTTGCGGATTTCTTACGAAATCGAAGGGATGCAAGCAGGCTTCCGTAGCTGTCACATTATACTTAAGGGATGAAGACAGCTTCCCGTAGCTGTCGACGTAATACGCTAGGTGGCGCTTACTGTTTTTAAAAAAATCCTAATCTTTATATATATATTTCTTATGTGCGTGTGTATGTCACTGAACTCCTCCTAAACGACTGGACTGATTTTGATGAAATTTGTTGTGTGTGTTCAAGGGGACTTGAGAATGGTTTAGATTCACAATTTAGTCCGTGGGAAAAGGTTTTTTTTAATTAATTTTTAATTCGTAAGTAGTTATAGAATCGGAAATTATGCATTTGATCAAGTGATGATCTGTAGCAAAGTTATTGTCCAAGAGCCCACGAGGGTTTGAGAGTTGGTAAGACCAATTTTCGACAGATGGCACCACTGTCATTCCAATACAGATACAAATTTTCCGTTTTATGTATGTCATATTATATCTTTAAAATGCGGGCGAAGCCGCGGGCACCACTAGTTTTGTGTAAGTATTAAAATTATATATTAATAGGTTCCCTATTACGAAAAAATATTTAAAAAGTTTAAAAATAAACTCTGTGTAGCGGGGGTCGGAGGGGTGCGGTGCGGTGCGAATACAAACGCCGTGGTGATGGGACGATATTACTTTATTTTGCTAATACAATTAACTTGATCCCTATTACTATGCGTGCAATCCGTTATGGCCCGGTAATCCGATACCACATACAAAATTCTCACGACAATGGCAATACTGTACGATCCGTAATTAGCTCGGGAATCCGTAACTAAAACGTATACACACAGTATCAACATCCACCTTATCTACAAATTAACTAAAGTCATCCGCCCTACTTATACAAGCTACACGATACAAACGATAGCGCGATTCAGTTTTCGTACAACGCCATCTCTTAGTCGGTGCGGTAACTACATGCATTGCTCGCTATCGCGGTTAGTGGCTGCGCCAGCGCTTTGATTCTGTTCGTTACAGGCTCCCCCTATGTCCCTGGAGACGTCCCGGCGAGGGAGACATACCAGGTTAGTGCTTTATCCTATTGTGGTGATTTTCGTGGTCTACCCCTTTTCTTTAGAGGTCTAATCGGGTCTGGTATAGGAAAGACATCTCCATGGTAGGGTCTTAAAGCTCATCAAATCAAATCAAATCAAAATTTTTTATTCAAAATAGGTTCTTTACAGATCACTTTTTGAAAGTCAAAGCAACTACCACCACTTCACAAGGTGTTTCGTTATGGAGAAGAAGCGGCGAAAGAAACTCCATAACACACATCTTTTTAAAAAAAATGTTTTTGACAATGTTAACTTAACGTAATGGTACATGTGGAGCTGGAGCTAATTCAGACCACACCGTTTTGTCAGTCAAATAATCACTTACTTTATAGTACGCTTTTTTACATAGCGTTAGTTTAACGACATGTTTAAACTTTTTTTCTGTGAGATTCAAAATGTGGTCGGGTATTTTATTGTAGTAGCGAATACAGTTGCCCACGAAAGATCTAGCCACCTTACATAATCTATGTTTAGGATTTGCTAATTTATTTCTATTTCTGGTATTAAAGTTATGGTGGTTACTATTTTTTTCAAACATATCAGTGTGTTTTCTTACATACATAATATTTTCATAAATGTATTGACTATGCACCGTCAATATATTAATAGTGGGAAACAGTTCTCTTAGGGACTCACCACGCCGCAGACTATATATTGACCTTATTGCTCTTTTTTGAATAGTAAATATAGAGTCTATGTCAGCAGCACTGCCCCACAGTAGAATGCCATAAGACATAATGCTGTGAAAGTAACTGAAATAGACAAGTCTGGCAGTGGGTATGTCTGTTAACTGTCTAATTCTTCTGACTGCAAAAGCTGCAGTACTAAGTCTGCTGGACAAAGCAGAGATGTGGGGACCCCACTGGAGTTTAGAATCAATGGTAATCCCCAAGAAAACAGTTTCATTGACGAATTGCAAAGTCTCACCATTTAGAGCGACATTCATCCCCATACTCCTTACATTTGGTAGCATAAATTTAATACATTTAGTTTTATTAGAATTTAAGAGTAGGTTGTTTGCATCAAACCAGTTCTGAATCCAACAAAGAGTTTCATTAATATCGTTCATATCCTGTGATTGTCGTTTTACTCTAAACACCAAGGAAGTGTCATCAGCAAACAAAACAACCTCAGATAAATCCTTTACTACATTTGGCAAATCATTTATATAAACTAAAAATAGAAACGGACCTAGGATGGAGCCCTGAGGTACACCTATTTTAATATTAGAACCTGCTGATAATGCTCCATTTACTTGCACTCGTTGGACTCTATTGTTTAAATAAGAATTTATCAACTTTAGAGAATTTCCCTGAATACCATAATATTGTAATTTTAACAATAAGGTTTTATGATCAACACAATCAAAAGCTTTAGACAAGTCACAAAAAAATACCTATAGCATCATGTGCTTGTTCCCAACAATCAAAAATATGTCGCAGCAATTGAACACCAGCATCTGTGGTAGAACGGCCTTTAGTAAAGCCAAATTGCTTTTGATGTAAAAGATTATTTAGTTTAAAATGAAGCAACATTTGGTGTAAGAGGATCTTTTCAAAAATTTTACTTAGAACAGGCAGTACTGAGATGGGTCTATAATTGTTGGGATCTTTAGTATCACCTGCCTTAAACAATGGAATTATTTTGCTATGTTTCATTAAATCAGGGAAACAGCCCTGATCAACACACATATTAAAAATAGTGACTAAGTAGGGAGCTAAAGTTTTAATGATTGATGTACAAACTTTTACTGACATTCCCCAAATGTCCTCTGTATTTTTAACAGTTAATTCCTTAAAAGCTTTTAATATGTCATTAATTAAAATATGTCTAAATTTAAATTTAATGTGACACTGACTTAAATTCTCTTTAAGGATGGTCACTGCTTTAATTGGGGATGATTTTAAAAATTTAGTAGTATTAAATGGTATATTCGAGAAAAAAGTTTCAAATTCTTGTGCAATTTCTTTATCTGAGGTAATCTGACCACGTTCAGTAGTAAGAGATACTTTACTGATACTTAATCTACAAGTTCGTGTTTCGGCATTAATTATTTTCCAAATTGTTTTAATTTTATTATCAGCATTTTTTATTTTATTATGTATGAACTTAGATTTAGCTGTCATACAAACTGATTTAAATATTTTAGAATATTTACGAACATATTCATTGAAGTGAGGGCTACAGTTATTCTCTCTTTCACTATAAAGCTCGAAAAGTTTACTTCTACTTAGACGAATACCTTTAGTAGCCCATTCACAAAAACTAAGTCTAGTACTCTTTTCATACCTAACTTCAGAAAATATTTTTTTAAACTCTGTGTGCACTGTGGAGAAAAATGCAGAATATAAATTATTAACACAAGTGCTATGGTTCAGAACTGACAACTTATTTAGTAGCACTTTATTATATTTTAATAAACGGTGACTTGTAATTGGTCTATGAAGAAACTTTATGTTCCCTTCCTTGGATATGTTGTATTGGATATGGACAGACTGCCCCTTGTGATCAGATTTAATATGATTTATTATAGATTTTTCAACTACAGAGCAGTTACAGAAAATGTTATCAATGCAAGTAGCAGAGGATGAAGTCACCCTGGTTGGCTCAAAAAAACTATATTCTAAGTTATATGATCTAAATAAGGAAAGTAATTTTACTTTCAATGTGGTGTTTTCTAAAATATTCACATTAAAATCACCACAAACAACAACATATTTCTTACATTTGCAAATAATATTCAAAAACATTTTCCATTACACCTTCAAATCTAGAAAATGTTTCTATGTTAGGGGGCCTATACACGCTAACCACAATAAGGCTATCCAGCTCGACACATGATAATTCAATAACACGTTCAACCGAGAGCCCCACTATATCCAAGCGTTCTCTTGATTTTAAACCTTTACGAGTTATTATTAATGAGCCACCATGGATAGCTGACTCACGGCTGAACGAACTAGCAATAAAGTGATTTATATAGTTTATTTGTGTTTCACCTTGTTTTAAACCAGTGCTCTGTTAAACAAATTATATCATAATTGTTACTCTCTAAAAATAACTCCAGTTCCAGCTCCTTACTTGAAAAACCCTGGATATTCTGGTGCAATATTTTTAGAGATGAAAACTTTTTATTGCTAGTTTTATTATTACTAAGTTTACCCATATGAAGACATTTATTTGAAATATGTCTCTTAATTTGCTTATTATTATTATATTCATATGAATTACTTACATAATTATTTATTGATATGTCAATGTTATTAAATGAATTACTATTTGACAATGGTTGTAAATTAAATAATTTGCCAGAGGTGCACTCTGTTGTCCTATCATGATTACCTGTCCTGTGTGTTATGTCCTGTTGTCCTGAGGCATGATATACGCCGACTATCTTATCCCGTTGCATTTGTTCGGCTATCACAAAGGAACTGGGGCCGTGTCGCTGCTTGATGACGTACGGACCATCTCGACGCGGTGCAAATTTGGCACTATATCCAATGCTAGCTTTACTTAGTGGGTGCAAATCTACCATCACTAGATCACCGGGTTGGTAAGCGGGACGGAGTTTACGCTTCGCATCCACATACAGCTTGCGTTTCTCCTCCGTCATTTCCTGGATTTCTTTAGCTTGCGCGAGGGTATCAGCCATGAGAAGTAGTTTGGGAGTGATTTCAGGTATGAAGTTTTCACTTTGAATAATAGTCCTCAGATCATGCTGCACATCATCGGGAGTCCGTAGTTCTCGTCCGAATGTTAAGTAGGCAGGAGTGAAGCTGGTCGCATTTGAGACGGCGGTATTCATTGCAAATCGAATGCTTGGAAGCATTTCAGCCCAAACGGTGTGGTCGCTCTCAACCAACATAGCTAGTTGCACCTTTAGGTCTCTATTCCTCCTCTCAACAGGGTTCGTTTCTGGATGATACACAGGCGTGAAACCATGATCTATGCCGAGGCAGTAGGTAAACTTTTGCATTACACTGCTTACGAATTGCGTCCCGTTGTCACTTATCACCCTTCTAGGAATGCCATATCGTAAAGCAATTTCGTTCATTAGGACTGTAGCACATTCCTCCGCGCTAGCTTGTTTTAGTGGGAACAACTCTACCCATCTTGAGGCTACATCTTCCGCAACGAAAATCCAATTGTATCCATTCTTGGTTTGGGGTAGTGGACCAAATAAGTCGAAGGAAATTATTTCAAAACGTTGTTTCGTTGCCGTAGTTTGCAGAAGTCCCGCAGGCTTAGTGTTCGACGGCTTGTATCTCTGGCATTTCATGCAACATCGGACGTAAGCTTCTATTTGGATTCTCATACCTTTCCAATAATAACGCCTAGCTATTCGGTCCAAGGTCTTCTGAGCTCCATAATGACCAGCTGTGGGTTCATCGTGGTAGGTAGAGATAACCGCTAATTGCTCTGCTTTGGGTACAACCAGTTTGCTCTCGTCATGTTCTGAGTTAGGATCATAGCGATATAGTATTCCATTGCTTATGAGGTAACCTTTCCTGCTCCAATAGATGGCATCTTCTTCATTGGTGCTCTCTAAGGCATTAATTATTCTCATAAGGTCGTCGTCGGATTGTTGTTTACTTCGTATCTCCTCAGATGGGACTGTAGGCATGTCGACGGTCACGGAACATACCCCGCACGCTTCTTGACCCTCGGGGTTGCAACATGGTCGGGATAAGGCGTCAGCAACCACGTTGGTCCGTCCAGCGATATATTTAATCTTCAAGTCATAAGCTTGTAATTGTAAAGCCCATCGAGCAAGCCGTCCCGTCGGAGATTTTAATGACATGAGCCACTTAAGAGCTTGGTGATCTGTCAATACTGTTATAGGGGTTCCTTCTATGTAGCCACGAAATTTATTCACTGCCCAGACCACTGCAAGCGCTTCCCTTTCCGTTGTGGAATAGTTTCGCTCTGCGGGTTTTAGTAATCGGCTAGCGTATTCAACCGGATGTTCCTTTTCTTTCTCCCCCTGCACTAGTACCGCCCCAATAGCGTAACTGCTAGCATCTGTTTTTATTATGTAGGGTTTACTTTCATCAGCTTGGGCTAAAACAGGTTCCATCATTAGAAGTTCGCGCAGTCTTTTAAAAGCAGAATTTTGCTCCTCCGTCCACTCCCATTTCGCGTTTTTCTTTGTGAGTCGGGTTAGAGGTTCCGCAACTTTGGCAAAATTTGGTATAAACCTCCTATACCAGGAGCACATCTGTAGAAAGGAGAGGAGATGCTTAACATTACTAGGTTGGGCCATACTAATTATTGCTTCCACCTTTTCTTGGTCCATCTCCAAACCATTAGCAGTAATATAGTGTCCCAAGTATTTTATTTTGGGGCAACAAAACCGGCACTTTGCCTTGTTTACTGTAAGGTTAAACTCTTTTAACAGATCAAATACTTCCTGCAGATCTTGCATATGGCGCTCCAGGCAGCTTGACAGAATAACTAAGTCATCCAGATAAACTATCAATGTTATATGACTTAGTCTTATACGGAAGCGGTCCATTAAACGTTGGAAAGTGGCCGGAGCATTCCTGAGACCAAATGGCATTCTATTGAATGCATACATCCCAAACGGTGTTATGAACGCAGTTTTAATCTGATCCTCGTCCCTTATCTTGATTTGCCAGTAACCAGCCCGAAGATCAAGGGTTGTCATGAATGGTGTTCTTCTTGCCTTGTGAAGAAGATCGTCGATTCGAGGGAGTGGATAGACATCTGGGGTAGTAATGGCGTTTAGCCGTCTATAGTCTATACAGACACGTGTGGAGCCATCTTTCTTGGGTACAAGAACAACAGGCGCAGCCCAAGGAGAAACACAAGGTACTATTATTCCTTCAGCCAACATCTTGGTCACTTCATCCTGAAGGAGTTGCTTTTTAGCTGGGGATAGTCGATATGGAGGTACCGCTACTGGCTGATGATGACCAGTGTCAATGGAATGCTCGGCTTGGGTACATGGTTTGCCATTAGAGACAAAGACAGTCTCATTCGCCTGCAATAGCCTCTCGATTACTTTGTCTGATAGCTCTTCCTCGGCGTGTATAGTTGCTATACCAATAGTTGCTATGTCCGTATGTGGAAATAAGCCCTCAGATTCCGGTGTTAGCTCAGCTTGGTAATCTTCGGTAGCTTTACATGCATCTTCGAACATATAATCCATGTAAGATAAGTCACCGTCGAAAGGGACTCCTTTTCGTTTGGCTGGCGATAGCGTTAGGCGAATAAGTGGGCCATAGGCTCGTTCACTACCGACTTGGGCAGCAGCAGCAGTTTGGCTGGCTTCCGGTAGGGCAGCTGTTTCAGCCTTATCAACATTTGCGATGGCTACTTCGTTTTTAAAAGATATGAAGTCCTCGCTGTACAACTCTTGCGGGTTGTTTTCGTCACCACTGAAGTGCCACGTGAATTGGGGAAGGTCCAACACCATTAAGGCATCCTGGATGAATCCAACGCCGAGAAGGGTTCGGTTCTCCCGGGACTCCGGCAGAACAATAAAGGTTGTCCTGATGGTGCGACTGCAGATAGTGACATTAACCATTGTAGAAAGTACCTTCTGATTACGCCGGATCCCGTCTGCCAGAGTGACCACGACACGCTCTTCTAAGAAGGTGGATCCAGCCTTACGCAGATGTAAATATAATTCATAGGAGGCTATATTGGATTTGGCGCCGGTGTCAATAAAGGCTGCCCCAGTTTTTCCTTCGATTGTGACAAACACAACGGGCCTGGCTCTGGCATCCGTCTTGATTCCGAGTGTACAAAATCCTATTTCTTTTGGTGCCCCGTCGGATTTTCTATTTTTATGGCACGTGGTACAGTTACTGCGCACTACGCGGGAGCTCCGCAGCCATAGCACGAGAACTGTCTTCCTGTAGTTGGCGTTTTCTGCGTTGCCGTCGCTTCTGATGGGATGGCTGCAAGATGAAGTGTATTTGCCGAACGCTTTGCGTCCGCGCTTGCCTTTTTGGTGCAGGTCTCTATTGTGTGATTCGTTAACCGACAATACCTGCACCTGATCTTTGTAGGTTTTTTCGAAGAGGGCTCCGCATGAGTAGTTTTTTGAGCAGGTACATTATGTTTGGTGCGCAGAAGTTGTTCGGCCCCTTCGGTGGCTTCGAGTAGCCCATCGTAAGAATTGAAAGAGTGTCGAGATACTCTTTCACGGATCTCCAGACTTAGAAGACCAAAGAGCATATCAAGCTGCTGGGACTCCAACAGCTCTGGACTTGGCAATAAGGAGAAGAGCATCCGCTTCTGAGCTATGAATGACTCCGTCGTAACGCCTGGTTCCTGAGGTGAGGACATTATTTCTTGATAGATTACGTATGCAGGTCTCTTCGGCGCAAAAGATTTTCTAAGGCGTGTCTGGAATTCATCCCAAGTGTGTACTTTGCCCTTCATTCCTTGCCACCATATGCCTGCTTCCTCCTTAAGGACGAGAGGAAGTCCGGCTAATGCATCCTCGTCGCTTATTCGCTCCGAGCTTTTGAATACATTGATTGCGGCCAGAAATGCTTCAAGTATATCGGATTCTTTGCGCCCGTCATACGTTATTTTGCAGGTGGTGAGAGATCCAGATTTGGGCGTCATTGCAGCTAATAATCTCTCGAACTGGGTTTCAGAGAACGATACTGCCATGGCTTTGGTTTGACGAGACTTCTGGTGTTGAGGAGCACGTTTAGCCACTACGAGTTTCGGTCTTGATGTTCGTCGTCTGGCCTTTACTGGTGTTGAAGTTTCAGCCGACGTAGATGGTTCAGGCTTCATTTGCTCTTGATCGCAGACCTCCTTCCCACGGTCCCGGGTTCAGTAAGAGGCACGACGTTGGGCGTCAGTGTAGCGGGGGTCGGAGGGGTGCGGTGCGGTGCGAATACAAACGCCGTGGTGATGGGACGATATTACTTTATTTTGCTAATACAATTAACTTGATCCCTATTACTATGCGTGCAATCCGTTATGGCCCGGTAATCCGATACCACATACAAAATTCTCACGACAATGGCAATACTGTACGATCCGTAATTAGCTCGGGAATCCGTAACTAAAACGTATACACACAGTATCAACATCCACCTTATCTACAAATTAACTAAAGTCATCCGCCCTACTTATACAAGCTACACGATACAAACGATAGCGCGATTCAGTTTTCGTACAACGCCATCTCTTAGTCGGTGTGGTAACTACATGCATTGCTCGCTATCGCGGTTAGTGGCTGCGCCAGCGCTTTGATTCTGTTCGTTACAACTCTTTATTAATTCTTATATTAAAAAAATATTTTCTGTATACTAACTAAAGTCTAAGAGTACTTATAATTTTTTTACGTTTAAAAAAATTCATTGCACCAATTATTGCAAGTTATTATTATTTTATTGCAAAAGAATTTCCAGCATTTTATATACAAAACGAATAAAAAAAACAAAAACGTAACTGTCTAGTGGTATATAATCGGACGTATGTGTACCCTGGTGGGATTCGAACCCACAGTCTCCGGCACCAACAACCGGGCCTTTCCTATTAGGCCACAGGGACACAACGTTATGTTTCGAAAAGTGGCATATATTGTGTAACTTTGTTATAGTTTTTATTCTTCTACAAATTGCAAATTGCCTTGCAAGTATGCAAAGGCGTCATTAGCAAATGATCGAAGGGGGCGGCAGATATGGAATAGGGGTAGTATTTCTTCCACGGCTTTAACTACCCCTTTGTATCCCCCTATCCCCCTTTTGGCTATACAATTTATTAGTTGTGTTTTAAAATTATAATTTTTGTTTATGAAAATGTTTGATGAGAGATATATATTAAAATTTCATATTTACGATGCAAATATGTTAAAACGCCATCTTGCGGATTTTTAGCGAAATCGAAGGGATGGAAGCAGGCTTCCGTAGCTGTCAACATTATACTTAAGGGATGAAGACAGCTTCCCGTAGCTGTCGACGTAACACGCTAGGTGGCACTTACTGTTTAAAAAAATACTAATTTAGTGCAAGTTTTAAAATTTGAACCTTTTACGAAAAAATATTTAAAAAGTTTATTAATAAACTCTTTATAAATTATTATATTGAAACAATATTTTCTGTATACTTACAAAATTCTAAGCACTTATAATTGTTTTAGGTTTCATAAAAATACTTGTAATAATTTGCAAAAAAATCAAGCATTATATATACAAAAAAAATAATAGAAAAGCAAAAACGAAACTGTCTCGTGGATATCTACTTATTTCCCAACTGTGCCCTGGTGGGATTCGAACCCACAGTCTCCGGCACCAACAACCGGGCCTTTCCTATTAGGCCACAGGGACACAGCGATGAGTGTCGAAATGTGGAATACATTGTGTGCCATTGTGAACTATTAAGATAAAAATCACAGATTACTTACAAGTAACTTGTAAAGTTAACAAGGTTCGCGTGAATAGACTTCGCCTTAACACAATGATAGTTTATATACAGGTTGTCATAGATGGTGAATTACCCTGTTACCTCGTGTGGGTCACACTGGCCTATTAAAAATGAAATTAAATTAAGTATACCAATTTATTTTGTATAGGTCTGTGGGGGCACTTAAAAATTGTCAGTTACAATTTCTTTCTTACGCTACCGGTTCGGAACGCAACCTCCACTGAGAAGATCCGATAAGAAACTCGGTGGTTTTGTCTTTTTTTCATAATAATTATTGCTCTCTTTTTTCATTTTTTAATTGCCATTTTTTTTCAAAATATATTTCAAGATATTGACTTATGTTTTAGCAAACACGTAGTATTCAAGATATTCGAATTTTAATAAAAATATTGAACAAATTGCAAATTTCTGTTAAAAAAAATGCTTATATAATTATAAAATTATTGAATTGATATTTGAGTATATTGTTACTATTACCAGGAGAATTTATTTGTAAATTACAGTGTTTTTTCTTAATTTTTGCCTTATTGCAAGGAAGGACATGTGTGACATAATGAAACTCGAAACTTAAGTCTCATTTTTTCGGCGTGTCACCGTATTGCTTGAACTTTTCTATGGGATATCGAAGCGTGACGTCACTCGCAGACGCCATGACATCAGTGAGCGTTTTCGCATTTAATTCAAAATTTGTTTTAATAATGCTAATGTTTCCGTTAATGCTGAATTTATTGCCGAAATAATACGGTTTTTGGAATCAGTAGACATGTACCTTACATTATAGAAGGGGAGTTTAAAATTTGTCATCATGCCCATTCTATGCTAACTTAAACTGCTAAATAATAACATCCCAAGGAAGGGTTAGTTTCATATCATAAAACTTATCCTAAAAAAATATCTTTATTTCGCAAATATTGAATACAACGCACTCTTGTGAACTTTAAAGGGATGAAGTTACCCCTTCGCAAAACACCGAGTTTAAAGCACATTACAACGAGCGTTACGTTATTGCGAAGGGTTCGCACGAATTTCACAAGAGTGCGTTGTTACCAAAATTTATGAAATTTATATACCTAATACACTTGTGAGACAATTTTGTATATACTTTGTAATATTTTTATATATTTCCAAAAATCTAAATAAATGTGACATACTTTTTTACTAAATCAATATAACATAGAAAAAAAACGCATTTGAAATATAAAAAGTCACCTCTTATTATGTTTCATATTCGTCAGAAAAATGCATCGTTATACAAATAGAAGTAAATTCATGGTAGTTTTTTTATTAAAAAAAAAAACAAAAACGGTGTTTGGTGGAACCTTTTCGACTATAAACGCTATGTGTTCCCTGGTGGGATTCGAACCCACAATCTCCGGCACCAACAACCGGGCCTTTCCTATTAGGCCACAGGGACACAGCGATGAGAGTCTAAAAGTGGAATATATTGTGTGTTATTGAGAACTAAACGTGACTTACATAATATTTATAAAATCTGCGAATATTACTGAACGATACTGATAATGAGTCTACTTAAACCTGAAGGGAATTTAAGGTGAAATTTACAACTTTGGTAGTAAAGAGTGATCGACTTCAGGTAGAACCTATTCTATATGGAGTTGGTTACAGATATCCCTGGGTAGGAGTGACTCTGTCCCTGTAGTTCCGGAACCAGAATAGGGCTACGGTATCCTCTGCCTGCTGTAAGAGGCAACTAAAAGCGGGCTTCCGAGGTTGCGGACGGCAAAAGTGGTAGCTAAAACCGCCCGGCCAGCAACCCCGGGAAGGACGGTGGCATGTGTGGTCGCTTACCGTCGTGCACACCAGACGGTGTGGCGAGCACCAAGCTCACCTGGGTGGAGTCCGACCGCGCTAAGAGGACTCCGGTTGAGTTCCGTTGGAGATCCTGGAGTCTTCTACGCAGCGCCGAGGACGGCCTCCGGGGAGTTTTAGTGCGGTAAGAGTCCCACATAACCCTGTGTCGCTCTCACGGCACCGGGTACCTTTTGAAGGTTTCCCCCTCGTTAACAAAAAAAGGGTGAGAGTGACTTAAGATCAGATGGACTGCAAGTTTGTTTGTTACTTAAACGTCATAAAAAATAGGGTGTGACTGTGTCATAGACATGTCCGTGTGTTGTGTTTAATATATCTACATTTTTTTTATAATATAGGAGTAGCAGACGAGCATGCAGTCCACCTGGTGGTAAGTGGCTACTGCCGCTCATGGACATCTACCATAAACCCCAGATAGGATTAAATATTCCTACCTGAGGTCGGCCACAGATGCGCCTCTACTCTTATAGACTTAGCTGGAACGCCTCTGAAAATTATGTCTCCCTTACCACACCTTTTGAACCAGAACACAGCAGCGCTTAACACTGCTGGTATTATACCGGACTAGGTGTAGCGGTGGACCTCAGGTGGGAATCTAGTTTTGTCTGGTTGATTGCAGATGTCCATGGGCGGCAGTACTCACTTACCATGTGGTGGACTGCATATTTGTCTGCTACTTCTATATTATATAAAAAATGTATTTATGTTAAAAGGGAATACGGGATGATTGAAATACTCATTGAAGATTCAGTCTTTTAATAGAATCATTTTAACTGATCTAACATTATTACTAATCAAAGAAATGAACATTAAAACAATATCAAAATTTCACAAATATTGAATACCACGCAGTCTTGTGGACTCTTAAGGGAGGAAGTTAACCCTTCGCAAAACACAGAGTTTAAAGCACACTACAACGAGCGTTACGTTATTGCGAAGGGTTCGCGCGAATTTCACGAGAGTGCGTTGTTTCCAAAATTTATGAAATTTATATACCTAATACACTTGTGAGACAATTTTGTATACACTCTGTAATATTTGTATATATTTCCAAAAATCAAAATAAATGTGACATACTTTTTTACTAAATCAATATAACATAGAAAAAAAAACGCATTTGAAATATATATAAAAAGTCACCTATTATTATATTTGATATTTATCAGAAAACTGCATCGTTTTACAAATACAAATACATTCTTGATGGTTTTTTTATTAAAAAAAACAACACAAAAACGGTGTTTGGTGGAACCGATATGTATTGCAATCTGTGTTCCCTGGTGGGATTCGAACCCACAGTCTCCGGCACCAACAACCGGGCCTTTCCTATTAGGCCACAGGGACACAGCGTAATGTTTCGAAAAGTGGCATATATTGTGTAATTTTGTAACACTTTTTTCTTTTTTTTATCTTCTGCAAATTTATAGTTGCAAAGCAAAGAAAATGATCGAGGGGGGGAGGCAGATATGGAATAGGGGTAGTATTTCTTCCGGGGCTTTAACTACCCCTTTTGGCTACACAATTTATAAATGATGCTTTAAAGTTATCATTTTTGTTTTTGAAATATTTGTCGTGAGATATGTTGAAAGTTCACATTTAAGATGCAAATTGGTTAAAACGCCATCTTGCGGATTTCTTGCGAAATTGAAGAGATGAAAGCAGGCTTCCGTAGCTGTCAACATTATACTTAAGGGATGAAGACAGCTTCGTCGTAGCTGTCGACGTAACACGTTAGGTGGCACTTATTGTTTTAAAAAATCCATGCTATTAAGTTAGAATTAAAACTACTTCGCAAAACTATTTGAAGGTGGTACACAGCGATGAGAGTCGAAAAGTGTGATCGGCTTCAGGTAGAACCTATTCTATATGGAGTTAGTTACAGATATCCCTGGGTAGGAGTGACTCTGTCCCTTTAGTTCCGGAACCAGAATAGGGCTCCGGTATCCTCTGCCTGTCGTAAGAGGCGACTATAAGGGGGCTTCCGGGGTTGCGGACGGCAAGAGTGGGAGCTCAAACCGCCCGGCCAGCGACCCCGGGAAGGACGGCGGCATGTGTGGTCGCATACCGTCGTGCACACCAGACGGTGTAGCGAGCATCAAGCTCACCTGGGCGGAGCCCGACGGGGCACCGCGCTAAGAGGACTCCGGTTGCGTTCCATTAGAGATCCTGGAGTCTTCTACGCAGCGCCGAGGACGGCCACCAGGGGGGTTTTAGTGCGGTAAGAGTCCCACATAACCCTGTGTCGCTCTCACGGCACCGGGTACCTTTTGAAGGTTTCTCCCTCGTTAACAAAAAAAAAGGGTGAGAGTGACTTAAGATCAGATGGACTGCAAGTTTGTTTGTTACTTAAATGTCATAAAAAATAAGGTGTCACTGTATCATAGACATGTCCGTGTGTTGTGTTTGAATATACATATCTACATTTTTTTTATAATATAGGAGTAGCAGACGAGCATGCAGTCTACCTGATGATAAGTAGCTACTGACGCTCATGGACATCTATAATCAACTCCAGAGAGAATTAAATATTCCTACCCGAGGTCGGCCACAGATGCGCCGCTACCCATGACTAAGCTGGAACGCCTCTGAAAAGTATGTCTCCCTTACCACACCTTTTGAACCAGAACACAGCAGCGCTTAACACTGTTGGTATTATACCGGACTAGGTGTAGCGGTGTACCTCAGGTGGGAATCTAGTTTTGTCTGGTTGATTGCACATGTCCATGGGCGGCGGTACTCACTTACCATGTGGTGGACTGCATATTTGTCTGCTACTTCTATATTATATGAAAAATGTATTTATGTTAAAAGGGAATACGGGATGATTGAAATACTCATTGAAGATTCAGTCTTTTAATAGAATCATTTTAACTGATCTAACATTATTACTAATCAAAGATATGAACATTAAAACAATATCAAAATTTCACAAACATTGAATACAACGCACTCTTGCGAACTTTAAAGGGATGAAGTTAACCCTTCGCAAAACACCGAGTTTAAAGCACATTACAACGAGCGTTACGTTATTGCGAAGGGTTCGCACGAATTTCACGAGAGTGCGTTGTTACCAAAATTTATGAAATTTATATACCTAATACACTTGTGAGACAATTTTGTATACACTCTGTAATATTTATATAGATTTCAAAAAGTTAATTTTTTATAATAAAATTTAATTACATACTTTATTACTACATTGAAATAACATAGAAAAAAAAACATTTTCAATATATAAAAATGACTTACTTAATATATTATTTATAAAAAAATGCATCGTTAAAGATGTTTCTTTTTCATAATTAAAAAAAAAATCACAAAAACGGTGTTTGGTGGAACCTACAAGTACAGATAGCAAGCCGTGTTCCCTGGTGGGATTCGAACCCACAATCTCCGGCACCAACAACCGGGCCTTTCCTATTAGGCCACAGGGACACAACGTAAAGTTTTGAAAATTGATATATATTGTGTGAGATTCTGTACCGTGGAGACCACAGTCGTAGCCAAAGGGAGAGAGGGGTGATCTGGGCGTTCAACTCCTCCATCGTAATACGCTGTATATGATTTTTGGTCCTTGGTTTTATCCGAAATGTAATTTTGAACTCTGTGCATTAGTGATAAACTGATAATGCAGGGGAAAAGTATATAGATGTGGAGTGGTCCCGTCTGGTTCCCCTGGCGACCGGTAAACCGTGTTGCAACACACATACTCATCACCATCAACCCACTGTGTTGTATATATTTATTTATATATATTATATTTGTATTATATATTTATTTATTATTATTATATTTAGATATTGTATGTTCTTTTTTCTAACAGTTTGTATTTCTTATCTATGCCTACCACATGTTATCGACATCACCCAGGGTTGACTTCGATTCCACCGTAACAGATAGACACTTGATTTCTTTATAGATAATATATAACGGTAGGCGCTATAACAACAAATACTAACAAGTAATTAATTAAAAAATCAAAAAACCCGACTGCACTATAAAATTCTACTAAAGTAGAATTTCCAAAAACTGTGAAATAGGCGTTTTATTAATTTTATCCAGAAAGCCAAATACATAGTTTCATAGTAGGTATCTGCTTCAAAATCAAAATATGATCAAACAATATTATTCTATTTTATCCTCGTAGTGCTCATATACGCTATATAAAGAGTAAAATTTCGAGCACTCTAAAGATCTGCGGTTTTCCTTTGCGTTGATCTTAATCACAGCAACACTACTCATTTAGTTAGACAGTCATCTCGATGTTTTATATATATGTATATATTATATAATGTATTTGTAATATCTTTTAAGTTCCTTTATTTTGATATCCTACTCGATAGGTTTGGTTAACCTTTATTAAAACGTGTTACTATTTTGCAAAAACAATCCACCATTTACACTCCATAAAATATATAAATTCAGTAATTCAAAGTACTGGTCATTATTTTACCTCCTAATGGGTAGAATTTCATTATTTTTATCTAACAAACCAAATACAAAATTTCATAGTGCTTGCTAAAAAATTGACGATTGTTTAAATGAACTTTTAACCCTTATTTTACCCTCTACGGGGTTAATTTTTCGGATGGGGATAAATAGGTGTGTCCTTGTTCCTATCCAGAAAGCCAAATACTAAATTTTAGAGCAGTTGCTTCAAAATTAAATGATTTCAAAAAAACTGTTTTCCCCTATTTTACCCTCTTAGGGGTAGAATTTGCAAAAGGCCTTTCTTAGTACTTATTTACGCTATATAGCGAACCTTTGTGCAAAATTTCGGAACTCTAAGTCGAGTGGTTTTGGTGATACTTTGATTTCTAAAAAGTAAAAAAGTCATGTAGTTAGTCAGTCAGTCAGTAACCTTGCTGTTTTATATATATACAAATATGTTTTTATAATCTCCGTTTAATTTCCTTTCATCTGATACCCTACTCAATAGGTTCGGTTAACTTTTTTTTTAAATGTGTTACTATTTCGCGCCAAAAATCCGCCATTTTATTTATTTTTTTCTAACACTTATCTACTAGGTTATAGTGTATAATCTATGCACTTATCTAAGAACAGTCGGGTCATTGAGACGTATATAATGACACCTTAACTGTCGAAATTCATCCAGCCGTTTGTTAGATCGGATCAAATAAAGAAAGACAAACATACAAGATACGCGTGAAAAACATAACCCTTCCTTGGCAGTCGGGTAAAAATAAAAAAATAAAAAGGGGTCCAAAGTGGTATTTGTCAAACTGTTGAATCGTTATAGGTAGACAGTTCAAATTTTGACATTGTATGTACTTCAATGACTGCTATAATAATGAAATCTAGAAATATAAAAGAATGGTGGTATGCAACCCCGGGTGCGGGTTTGACTTGGCTTATTATTATTTTTTTGTCGGAATAACTATTTATAAGTAAATTATTTTATTAATTTTATCGCATTGTAAGGAAGGGTAATGTTTTACATTATAAAACTTATTCTAAAACAATATTTCATAAATATTGAATACATCGCACTCTTGTGAACTTTAAAGGGATGAAGTTACCCCTTCGCAAAACACCGAGTGTAAAGCACACTACAGCTAGCGTTACGTTATTGCGAAGGGTTCGCACGAATCTCACGAGAGTGCGTTCTTTTCAAAATTTATTAAATTTATATACCTAATACACTTGTAAGACAATTTTGTATATACTCTGTAATATTTTTATATATTTCCAAAAATCAAAATAAATGTGACATACTTTTTTACTAAATCAATATAACATAGAAAAAAAACGCATTTGAAATATAAAAAGTCACCTATTATTATATTTGATATTTATCAGAAAAATGCGTCGTTTTACAAATACAAATACATTCTTGATGGTTTTTTTATTAAAAAAAAACACAAAAACGGTGTTTGGTGGAACCGATATGTATTGCAATCTGTGTTCCCTGGTGGGATTCGAACCCACAATCTCCGGCACCAACAACCGGGCCTTTCCTATTAGGCCACAGGGACACATCGTAATGTTTCGAAAAGTGGCATATATTGTGTAATTTTGTAACACTTTTTTCTTTTTTTTACTACTGCCGCTACTGCCGCTCATGGACATCTATAATCAACCCCAGATAGGATGAAATATTCCTATCTGAAAAAGGCCACAGGTGCGCCTCTACGCTTGAAGACTTAGCTGGAACGTCTCGGAAAAGTACGTCTCCCTTACTTTTGAACCAGAACACAGCAGCGCTTTAACACTGCTGGTATTATACCGGAATAGGTGTAGCGGTGGACCTCAGGTGGGAATCTAGTTTTGTCTGGTTGATTGCACATGTCCATGGGCGGCAGTACTCACTTACCATGTGGTGGACTGCATATTTGTCTGCTACTTCTCTCTTGTATATAAAATTCTTGTGTCACAGTGTTAGTTACCGCACTCCTCCGAAACGGCTTAACCGATTTTCACCAAATTTTATATGCATATTCAGTAGGTCTGAGAATCGGTTACTATCTATTTTTCATACCCCTAAGTGATAAGGGTTGTTCATCCTTAACATTTGTTTATTTATATGGCACCACAACGTTTGCCGGCTCAGCTAGTATTATATAAAAATGTATTTACGTTAAAAGGGTATACGGGATGATTGAAAAACACATCGATGATTCAGTCTTTTAATAGAATCATTTTAACTAATCTAACATTATTACTAAACAAAGAAATGAACATTAAAACAATATCAAAATTTCACAAATATTGAATACAACGCACTCTTGCGAACTTTAAAGGGATGAAGTTAACCCTTCGCAAAACACCGAGTTTAAAGCACATTACAACGAGCGTTACGTTATTGCGAAGGGTTCGCACGAATTTCACGAGAGTGCGTTGTTACCAAAATTTATGAAATTTATATACCTAATACACTTGTGAGACAATTTTGTATATACTCTGTAATATTTGTATATATTTCCAAAAATCACAATAAATGTGACATACTTTTTTACTAAATCAATATAACATAGAAAAAAAACGCATTTGAAATATAAAAAGTCACCTATTATTATATTTCATATTTATCAGAAAAATGCATCGTTTTACAAATACAAATACATTCTTGATGGTTTTTTTATTAAAAAAAAAACACAAAAACGGTGTTTGGTGGAACCGGTATGTATTGCAATCTGTGTTCCCTGGTGGGATTCGAACCCACAATCTCCGGCACCAACAACCGGGCCTTTCCTATTAGGCCACAGGGACACAACGTCAATCGACGAAATGTGGCATATATTGTGCAGTTTTGTACTATATTTTATTATTTTTTTAAACTACTGAAAATGAATTGCAAAGGCGTCGTTAGCAAATGATCGAGGGGGAGACAGATATGGAATAGTGGTTGTATTTCATTTTTTTATATAACTACATCTTTTGATCCTTATTTCCCCTTTGGCGATACCCTATTATGTTGTATTAATTATGTTGTAAAATTATCATTTTTGTTTCTCACGATATCTTACGTAACCAAAAGTATTTAACATGCAAATATGTTAAAACGACATCTTGCGGATTTCTTACGAAACCGAAGGGATGCAAGCAGGCTGTCACATTATACTTAAGGGATGAAGACAGCTTCCTGTAGCTGTCGACGTAATACGCTAGGTGGCGCTTACTGTTTTTAAAAAAATCCTAATCTTTATATATATATTTCTTATGTGCGTGTGTATGTCACTGAACTCCTCCTAAACGACTGGACTGATTTTGATGAAATTTGTTGTGTGTGTTCAAGGGGACTTGAGAATGGTTTAGATTCACAATTTAGTCCGTGGGAAAATGTTTTTTTTAATTAATTTTTAATTCGTAAGTAGTTATAGAATCGGAAATTATGCATTTGATCAAGTGATGATCTTTAGCAAAGTTATTGTCCAAGAGCCCGCGAGGGTTTGGGAGTTGGTAAGACCAATTTTCGACAGATGGCACCACTGTCATTCCAATACAGATACAAATTTTCCGTTTTATGTACCTCGTCATATTATATCTTTAAAATGCGGGCGAAGCCGCGGGCATCACTAGTTTTGTGTAAGTTTTAAAATTATATATTAATAGTATAATTCCCTATTACGAAAAAATATTTAAAAAGTTTAAAAATAAACTCTTTATAAATTCTTATATTAAAAAAATATTTTCTGTATACTAACTAAAGTCTAAGAGCACTTATAATTTTTTTACATTTAAAAAAAATATTGCACCAAAAATTGCAAGTTATTATTATTTTATTGCACAAGAATTTCCAGCATTTTATATACAAAACGAATAGAAAAAAAAAACAAAAACGTAACTGTCTAGTGGTATATAATCGGACGTGTGTGTACCCTGGTGGGATTCGAACCCACAGTCTCCGGCACCAACAACCGGGCCTTTCCTATTAGGCCACAGGGACACAACATAATGTTTCGAAAAGTGGCATATATTGTTTAATTTTGTAACACTTTTTTTTTTGGAGTTTACTCCTTATGAAACGATTTGAGTTATAAGGGCCGGTACGGAAATTTTATGAGGAGTAAAATCAAGTGTAACACGAAAAGTTGAGGCGTTACGTAGAAAGAGACAAACATATATATCCACACTGTACGCGCAACACCAGTGAAGTCACTGAATAGAAATGTCATAATTTTATTTTTTGTACTAGTGACGTGAAGGAATGCGTTGTATCGGTAAAATAGGTTCACAGACTACATATTAAAAGTATTTTTAGCCACAAATAAAACATAGATAATTTAAAATAAGCCAAATACAAAAGTGCTAAACTCGGACATGTATACATGTCCGTGGACGGTTACGGTACATTTCGTTTCGGACATGTATACATGTCGCTGGGCGGCAACGTAATAATGATCCATTACAATCCCTCCTTTTTATTACAATCATCATATCCTCTCAAAAAGAAAGTAGCGTTTTTAACCAAAATATGAATCAAGAGTGCTTTTATTAATTTAAAATACAGTAAGTTCAAATCCCATATGAAAGTAATTATTACAATAAAAATAATTAGCAATATATAAAACATTAAAACGTCATTAACTATTTTCTATTCGATATATATCATAATTAAGGAGTAAACTCCAATCGTGCGTCGTAGCTGACACACACACACATTTTTAAGAAATTACGTGGGTACTAAAATATTTTTTTTTAACTTCTGCAAATTTATAGTTGCAAAGCAAAGAAAATGATCGAGGGGGGAGGCAGATATGGAATAGGGGTAGTATTTCTTCCGGGGCTTTAACTACCCCTTTTGGCTACACACTTTATAAATTGTGCTTTAAAGTTATCATTTTTGTTTTTGAAATATTTGTCGTGAGATATGTTGACAGTTCACATTTAAGATGCAAATTGATTAAAACGCCATCTTGCGGATTTCTTGCGAAATGAAGAGATGAAAGCAGGCTTCCGTAGCTGTCAACATTATACTTAAGGGATGAAGACAGCTTTGTCGTAGCTGTCGACGTAACACGTTAGGTGGCACTTATTGTTTTAAAAAATCCATGCTATTAAGTTAGAATTAAAACTACTTCGCAAAACTATTTGAAGGTGGTACACAGCGATGAGAGTCGAAAAGTGTGATCGGCTTCAGGTAGAACCTATTCTTTATGGAGTTAGTTACAGATATCCCTGGGTAGGAGTGACTCTGTCCCTGTAGTTCCGGGACCAGAATAGGGCTACGGTATCCTCTGCCTGTTATAAGAGGCGACTAAAAGGAGGCTTTCGAGGTTGCGGACTGCGGTTGGGAGCTCAAACCGCCCGGCCAGCGACCCCGGGAAGGACGGTGGCATGTGTGGTCGCATACCATCGTGCACACCAGAAGGTTTGGCGAGCGTCAAGCTCACCTGGATGGAGCCCGACGGGGCACCGCGCTAAGAGGACTCCGGTTGCGTTCCATTGGAGATCCTGGAGTCTTCTACGCAGCGCCGAGGACGGCCTCCGGGGGGTTTTAGTGCGGTAAGAGTCCCACATAACCCTGTGTCGCTCTCACGGCACCGGGTACCTTTTGAAGGTTTCTCCCTCGTTAACAAAAAAATAAATAATAGTTAAAAAAAACTAAAAAATACGCTTTTATAAAAAATTCGACCAAAAAATGAAAAATAAATAAAAGTTTAAAAAAATACACTTTTTATAGAAAATCCAACTAAAAAATAGAAAATATTTTTTTTTTAATTTGAATTAAGAATAGTGTAAATAAGATAAAAATATTCTTTATTGTAAAAAAAGCGTGGGGTGCATGGTGTCAATAGTTATAAATATTTTATTGATAGATATTGAGTAGAAGGATTATCATTTTGATAATATCTTAAAAAGCACCCCACGCTTTTTTGATGCCTGAAACCTGAACGCCTCGGAAAAGTATGTCTCCCTTACCACACCTTTTGAACCAGAACACAGCAGCGCTTAATACTGCTGGTATTATACCGGACTAGGTGTAGCGGCGGACCTCAGGTGGGAATCTAGTTTTGTCTGGTTGATTGCAGATATCCATGGGCGGCAGTACTCACTTACCATGTGGTGGACTGCATATTTGTCTGCTACTTCTATCTTGTATATAAAATTCTTGTGTCACAGTGTTAGTTACCGTACTCCTCCGAAACGGCTTAACCGATTTTCACCAAATTTTATATGCATATTCAGTAAGTAGGTCTGGGAATCGGCTACTATCTATTTTATACCCCTAAGTGATAAGGGTTGTTCACCATTAACATTTTTTTATTTATAAGGCAACACAACGTTTGCCAGGTCAGCGAGTATAATATAAAAATATATTTATGTTAAAAGGGAATACGGGATCATTGAGATACACATTGAAGATTCAGTCTTTTAATAGAATCATTTTAACTGATCTAACATTATGACTAATCAAAGAAATGAACATTAAAATATTAAAATAACATTAACTGTAAAAAATATGAATCACAAAAAGAGATTTTGAGAAAAATACAATTTAAGGACATTTTACAACGACACGGCAACATTATTCTACTAAAATGAAGTTGCAAATGCGAAAATATCGAATAATATTTCTCGAAATTTTACAGTTTTTACCCTATTTTAATTAATCATGCAATACAATATACAGATTGTTTTTACAGAAAATAATATTTAAACTTAGCCAAATGGTTTCGAGTTATAACTTAGTTATTTCTAAACTTAGTTAAATATAATTGGTAATACAGTTCTGTTCAAAGCAAGAATTTTAAGGATGCTTATTATATTTGAAATTGTATAGTCCGCGCCAAACTGCTAGTCCGCTCTGAAGTTGTTACGAGCAGGTGTAGTCATACAATTTGCTATGGCGACGCGAATCATTTCTATATTCAGAGCGGACTAGCAGTTTTACGCGGACTGTACTTAATTAAAAAATTTAATCATTTTAAAAACCCGTGTAATTTCTACCCAAATAAAGAGTTTTTTGACGATATATGTATTTATTTATGTAAATACACATATTATATGTACGTACATAAATATATATATCTACATATGTATATATTTATGGCCACTTGAAGTCAAATTAACCTTGACAATTTTGAACTTAATTGTAAAAAATATAACATCAAAAAAAATGATTTGAACAGAGCAAAAACTTACATTTTACGTAAAAATAAACAATTTCTTTTTGCATTGCAGTTTTCGACACTTAAAACTAGAAAGATTTACAACAATAATTATTATTAAAACTGGTCTAAAGACATTTTATTTTTGTTCAAGTCTGACATGACGCAAAAACATCGCGACGCATAAAAAATGGCGCAGAAAATCTCTTTTTGATTGAAATTGTTTGTGAATGGTATAAAAACAATATCAATAATAATTAAAAAATGTATTTTAAAAATTTTCCCAAGAGTTTATTATTCAAAAATATATAATATCTTTAGCCCAGAATAAACTGAACAAGACACAAATTTATCAACAACAAAATTACTTCATTAATTATTTGAATTAAAAATCGTCATTTAATAAACAATCAGATATCTTTAAAACAATTTTATATTAATAAAATGTTTAAGAAAATTTCAAAATGGCCGACCATGACAGTACAATACGTAATTTTAAAATATTTATAATCACAATAACATTATTATGAAGAATACATTTGCACCAAGAATAATAATAATTAAATAGACACAAATTGCTACAAATCTAAATTATTTCTTAATATTTACAAAATATACTGATTTGTGACACGAATATACTTCATATTACATTAGGAGACATATTTTGCCCACTGCTGGGCCCGTGGGCAAGACATGTGGCTCATGAATCCCATAACTCTCATTTTGTTATTGTGTAAATTCCATGCGTTTAACATTTAGATATTCGCCGAATACAGACGAATCTTCTGGAAGAATATGTAAATACCATACTCGGCATTCGGTACTTGCCACTAATATTCATCCATTTTCGACGCAATGTGGTGCATTAGCGTGAATCATAAGTCGTAGAGTATTCGTGCGCGGCGTTCACATACTTGTACATTTGGCAAATTATTCGGTGAATTGTTCGCGAATATCTAAATGTTCCATTAAAAATAAAAAAAAATATTCTTACACAACGTTGCAATTATATTTTGTTTTCAAACTTTTAATTCAATCATACATTTATTTGAATATTCTCAAAATTGATGTCTCCCATTTTCAAAATAAAAAAAAAATTAACTTACAGCTTATAAATAAACATTATTTATACATAAATTGTTTATTTAAAATAATAATAATTATTATAAGTATAAAGAACGAGCATTTTAAGTTTAAATATAATGAAATAATATAAAATATAATTTGTTTCAATAAATATTGTAAAGGTAGAACCGGGTAGGTACCACTGTCACACCTATTTCGTGAAGCAGTCCTTCGCATCTGTGATCGGCTTCAGGTAGAACCTATTCTATACGGAGGTGGTTACAGATGTCCATACAGTGACTTACCATCAGGTGGACTCATGCTACTTCTATCTCATGAAAAGAAAATTAACACAAAAATTACTTTTTTAGTACATTATTTATTAAAACAAGTTATATAACCATTATAAGAAGTAATTTTGGTCATTTTAATACAAAAATGTCTAAAGATCTACTTGGCACGATACTACAATATTATTTTACACTCACAATAATGGCAAGTTTAAAAAGTCAATTCCCGCGCTTTTGCTGAGAAAATGTCATTCTTTTTTCAAATTACAGTATAATTGTAATTTACGTATCGTAGGGCGCTACACAGATACAATAATATTGACAATACTTACAGATTATTGTCAATAATATTGCCAAAAGCATCGATATTAAAATGACATTTACTACGTTCCACTTACAAATTGCAACGACCACGCTATATTATTATTTCTTAATTTGAAATAACCAGCGATCGTTACATGCATTTAGTGGAACCCCGCCAAATACCAAATATTTCGTGCTATTTTTGTATAATGTGTGTCATTTGGAACACTTTAAGGTAGAATTTAATTTATTGGGTTTACAAATCTTAAAAATTACGAACCTTATCAAATATCTAAAATCATGGACAAATTATGTACAATGGTAAAAGTTATTTAAGAGTATATTTTTGATTAAACATACTTATTACATAAATTCAATAATCTCATTTGAAAATCGAATAATAAGAGAGCATTTCTTTTTTTGGAAATATCAAGTAAAAGTTGTATCACAAAATGTACGATAGAATATCGACTTTCGACAACAAAAATGTCAATTTTGTATTAGAACTTTTATAAAGACAAGTTACAAAAAAAATATAATACAGATGTAAAAGAGCTTTCATAAGCATTTTTATGTGCGTATTTTTTCGTACAAATAAAAATACCACAGATTAAGCTCGACTTAGAATTTCTAGAAAAAAACATACAATACAGTCCGACAACCTTTTCAATGCGTGTAGAGGTTTTCGAAAACAGTAATTTTTTGTCAGTTTCTTGCGCGCTTTTCCAATTTTCCTGCGTCTAGCTGAAAAGCAAGGAAATTGACAATCGCGGCTACTAAAAGTAGCTACTTTTCAGGCTAGCTAGTCTTGACGATATGTCATACAGTTGTAAAGATTATGCAATGTTTAGATACTCGCCGAGTACAGACGAATAGACGAATCGCGTGTTACCCGTCGGATTATTCATCCTTAACGGCATGGACATAAACAAAGCAGAATAAAAAAAAATACAATTTTTAATCTGTGTAATTTTTCATCTGTTACTTCCGAACCTGTCACCTTTTTAATCTGTCATGTTTTTAATCACTTTCGAACTTGTCATTTTTATAAAAAAAAAGCCTCTATCATCCGTCATATTTTTATCTATCACATGCGAACCCGTCACCTTGTTAATCTGTCACATTTTTCAATCAAACAAATTTTTAATCTGTTATATTTTTATCTGTCAATTCCGAACCTGTCACTCATCTGTGATACGTTATCTGTGAGCGCAGCTGTCAGTCCGCGCCCTGTTTCTCGGAGCCGCTCTGCCAGCCGGAGTCCATGGTGTTGGTGTCGCTGTAGCAGTGGTGGTGGTTGCTCCGCAGCTCCTCCTTGCCCTCCCGCACCGCCTCGTACTGCGAGTCCGGACCGAGGCACTTCGGCTCCGGCTCATTAGAATAGACGAATATAGGCGAGCAGGACTATGAAAACAACCGATTAGTATGTGTTCAATACTTGTGTCGTCTGTTTTCCTTGTATTTGTCTGAATTCGAGTGAGGCGTTTACACATTATCATTGTTTGTCGGATTATTTGGGGTGTAAATTTTTAAACTCAAATCAAAGGATTATTCGTCTGTACTCGTACTGTCTTTACACACTCGTCATTGTTTGGCGAGTTACTCGTCAGAATTATTCGCAAGTGTCTAAATTTTGATTACATTATTTTATAACGGTATTCACAATCAAGCAAACGAATAAAATATTTTTTTAATCTGTGTATTTTTAACTGTCACTTCCGAAACTGTCACTCTTTTTTATCTATTATCTGAACCTGTCATCCTTTTGCTGACATATTTTATCTGTCATTTAACAATGTCATATTTTTATCTGTCATTATTTTATCTGTCAATCCGCGCCCTGTTTCTCGGAGCCGCTCTGCCAGCCGGAGTCCATGGTGTTGGTGTCGCTGTAGCAGTGGTGGTGGTTGCTCCGCAGCTCCTCCTTGCCTTCCCGCACCGCCTCGTACTGCGAGTCCGGCCCCAGGCACTTCGGCTCCGGCTCATTAGAGCAGACGAATATGCGCAAGTAGGATGTAAACAACCCATTCGCATGGATTTGTGGGGTATAAGTTTTTAAACGCGGATCAAAAGATTATTTGTCTGTAGTCGTGAGGCGTTTACACACTCATCATTGTTTGGCGAGTTACTCGTCGGATTATTTGCGAGTGTACTAAATTTTGATTTTATTCTTTTGTAACGGCATTGACATGGCTCAATGGATTATTTGTCTGTATTCGTGCGCGGCGTTTACACACTCGTAATTGTTTGGCGAGTTATTCGACGGCTTATTCGCGACTGTCTAATTTTAAACATAATTAAAGAAAAAACTTTTTTAATCTCTCGTATTTTTATCTATCACTTCCGAACCCGTCTTATTTTTTAAACAAACCAAAAATAAACAAGTTTTAAATCTGTCATATTTTATGTCACTTCCGAAACTGTTACCCCTTTTTTAATCTTTCACATTTTTAATCTGTTATATTTTTAATCTGTCACATTTTTAACATCTGTCATATGTTATCTGTCAGTCCGCGCCCTGTTTCTCGGAGCCGCTCTGCCAGCCGGAGTCCATGGTGTTGGTGTCGCTGTAGCAGTGGTGGTGGTTGCTCCGCAGCTCCTCCTTGCCTTCCCGCACCGCCTCGTACTGCGAGTCCGGACCCAGGCACTTCGGCTCCGGCTCGTTAGAATGTACGAATAGGACTATGTAGACAAACTATACGTATGTGTTTTACTTGAGTCGTATAAATAGACGAATAGACGCATGTAGTATGTAAGGCCATTCGGATGTGTTCGCTACTTGTCGTCTATTTTCCTCGGGGTGTAAGTTTTTTAACGCGGATCAAAGGATTATTCGTCTGTACTCGTCTGAGGCGTTTACACACTCGTCATTGTTTGGCGAGTTATTCGTCGAATTATTTGCGAGTTTCTAAATTTTGATCTTATTCTTTTATAACATAATTGACAATCAAACAAAACAGAATAAAAGAGGAACCAAATTTTTAATCTGTCAAATTTTTTAAAGTCACTTCCGAACCTTTTTTTGGATCTGTGTGTGTATTTTAAAATTAAAACAGAATGATAAAAAAAATCATCTGTCATATTTTTGTCTGTCATATTTGTCATCTGTCATATTTTTGATCTGTCATTATTTTATCTGTCAATCCGCGCCCTGTTTCTCGGAGCCGCTCTGCCAACCGGAGTCCATGGTGTTGGTGTCGCTGTAGCAGTGGTGGTGGTTGCTCCGCAGCTCCTCCTTGCCCTCCCGCACCGCCTCGTACTGTGAGTCCGGACCCAGGCACTTCGGATCCGGCTCGTTAGAATATACCGTATCCGGACCCTCTGGCCCTTCTGGAGTTATAGGAGGGAAGTCCTTCCCGGAATCGCTGCTAGATTGCCTAGGGTGGTTCGGTAGGTTCTTAGGGCTGGTCCTAGGCATCCGTAAAGGGCTGATATGCGACCGCATTTTAGGGCTGCCTTCGATTCGTATACTAGAGTTCAGATCAGACATCCGCCGGTCTTCAAATCGTTCGATGACTCGCTCACTCAATCTTGAGTCGTTCAGTCTGTCTTTTTCACTCATTCGCTCCACTCTTGAGTCGTTCAATCTATCTCTATCACTCATGCGTTCCAATCTCGAATCATTCAATCTATCTTTCTCACTGAGTCTTTCCACTCTCGAATCGTTCAGTCTGTCTCTTTCACTCATTCGATCCAATCTAGAATCATTCAATCTTTCCTTCTCGCTCAATCTTTCGACTCTAGAATCATTCAGTCTGTCCCTGTCACTCATACGCTCCAATCTCGAGTCATTCAACCTATCCTTTTCACTCAGCCTCTCAACTCTTGAATCGTTGAGTCTATCTCTGTCACTCATTCTCTCTAACCGCGAATCATTCAAACGATCCTTTTCGCTCAATCTCTCAACTCTAGAATCGTTCAGTCTATCTCTGTCACTCATTCGTTCCAATCTAGAATCATTCAACCTATCCTTCTCACTCAATCTCTCAACTCTAGCATCACTCAATCTATCTCTATCACTCATCCGCTCCAACCTATCCCGATCACAGATCCGTTCTATCCTCGGATCGTTCAATCTATCCCGGGACTCATTCAACCGATCAACTAAATCATTCCTTCGATCTAACCTATCATTCAGTCGATCCCTCGAATCCCTATCCGTCCTATCCAACCTATCCCTCGAATCGGTCATACGTTCACTGATCCGCGATTCGTGCATTCGCTCAATTCTTTGATCAATCCGATCGGTGATTCTGATCGAGTTGTTCAAATCAGCTCTGATTGAGTTGTTCAGATCATTTCTGATTGAGTTGTTCAGATCTGGTCTGATCGTGTTCTCTCGTTTGTCTTTATGTTTGTCGTTTCGTGGTCTTCTTTTGGAGCCGACTTGGGGTTGAGGACGCTGTTGGCGGGTGAGGGTGAAGGAACCCGTGTCGGATTCTGATGTAGATTCAGGGTGGTTCTCGATTGTACCCACCAGGGCTGAAACGTTCGGGTTGAGGCAGCAATCCGCCTGGAAAGATAAGAAAAGAGAGATAAAAAATGTAACATAAAAAACATTTCGTAATTCTTAAACAGTTTTCGACAATCGTTGTTTTTATTTTGTTACAGTCACATCACATTGATTCATGTGTGGACCATATATTTTCTGGTTATTGATAATTTGTCACTTTAAATTACTCTATCTATTTTATATTTTTGGAATACTCAATACTCATTCTTGCTTTGAATTATGATACGTCAGCAAATTTTTGCAATGTTTTTTGTAATGGAAGTATAAGTAGATTACGGTAGAATATACCTATTGTATTTTTGGAATACCTTCTGAACGTTTTAACATATATACTCGTATTAGATAGTATTAGGAATCTTGAAGAGTTCTCTGTGGTTCGACTCCGGCGATACGCTTGGAACGCCTCGGAAAAGTCTGTCATCCTTACCACACCCTTCAAACCGGAACACAGCAGCGCCTAACACTGCTGTTATTAGGTAGAAATAGGTATAATGTTATTACCTTAACAGAGACGTTACAACAACTGGACACGTCAGCGAAGTATACTTCTGACTCCGCATTTTGGTTCGTACCACGATGACAGTCTTGCATTGATGATCTGTAAATTAGAATATATTTTATATTAAAGTATCATGATAATTAAGCCTCGTAGTAAGGGCTGACCAGGGGGTGGGGCAAATTTTTTTAATCCACATAAGAAAACAGAGCAGCGATAGCCTAGTGGTTAAGAAACTCGGTTGATAGAGGGTTCCGAGGTTCAAATCACAGGCACCTCTGATTTTTCAAAGTTATGTGCGTATTAGAAATTAATTATTACTTAAACGGTGAAGAAAAACATCATGAGAAAATCTACAGACCTGAGAAATCTTCAAAAAGTTTTCAAAGGTACGTGAAGTCTACCAATACGCAGTTGTCCAGCGCGGTGGACTATGGCCTGATCCTTCTGATTCTGAGAGGAGACCCGTGCCCAGCAGTGGGACAGTGATGGATTACTTACCGTATGGGAGAATGTTTATCATTCTGGAAGCCCAGATTCTCCTTCCCTTGCTTCTGACAGGAGTCACTGCTTTGATCTGAAACTGAAAAACCAAAAATTGTTATAAATCGGAATTGGTTCATTGTAATATTAAAGTTGCAGACGAGCATGCAGTCCACCTGATGGTAAGTGGCTACTGCCGCCCATGGACATCTGTAATTATCCCCAGTTAACATTGGAATTAAGATTGGACATCTGTAATCAACCCCAGATAAGATTGTAATTTGGTTTCATGTAGATAATTCAGGTTTCAAAGTAGACAATCATGAACTTTGGGTCAGCCGCCATATACCTGTGGACTAACGTCAGTTATCAATACTCAATCTATCTAAGTTTCGCTTACGAAAGATCGACATTTAAGAATTTCTAGTAGTCATTGTCAAATGCATACATTTGTCATAACAAATGATCATTGGTGGAAAAAACATTAAATAATTTAATAATTAATAATTAGCGGAAGTTGTAACGGCTCTACCTTACCACTCATAAAACAAAAGAAAGAAAGAAAGAAAGAAATTTCTTAAAAAAGAGAAAGAATTTTCTTTCTTAAAAAAAGAAAGAATTTTCTTTCTTTCTTTCTTTCTTAAAACAAAATCACTTAATATAAATCAAAACTAACCTTTACTAGCACTTTTCTGATGTAAGCACTCAATCGCTATATTCTCATCCATTCTGCAGTCCCTTAGGTTCCCTGCGCTCATCCCGAGGGACCTCTGACAACCCCTATAGGGTACTAAGTGACCCCTTAAGGTATTAAACCTTTCTTGCCCTAGATGGGCCATTTCTTGCAAACGGGCTATCTCATTGGGATCAGTTGGGTACATCTGCGACATATGACTTATATCTGGGTTAATCCGAATTATATCTGGGTTTAGACGGCTTATATCCGGGTTTATACGACTTATATCTGGGTTAAGGCGACTTATTTCTGGATTAAGGCGCGCTATATCCGGATTGAGTCGCACATCGGAGTTGAGTCTTATATCTGGGTTTAAACGACTTATATCCGGGTTCATCCGACTTATATCTGGGTTAAGGCGGCTCATCTCTTGCATGTTTTGGGGCATGTGTAGATACGAGTTTCGGCATGTGTGCGTTTGGACGTTTGTGTGTTCGTGTACTGGGATGGAGTTTCTGTGGACGTCTATGTGGTGGTGATGGAGCAACGTGGCCGCTGCTGGGTCCTGATGGTGGAGGTGATGTCTGGAAAAAAATAGAAATGACGTAAATAAAGTAAAATTTATTATTAATATTTTCGCTACAGTCTCCTATTACAATTCAAAGTTATAAAGAATTTAATAAGTAGTAATAGTAATCTACAGATACAATTTTATAAAATGATAAAGCTAATATGGCTCGACCAGGTACCACGGTCACATCTCTTTAGCGTGGAACAGTTCTTCGTATCGGTGGGAGAGTGTGAATACAGGCCAACTTACATATGAGTCGACCATACTAATCCTTACACAAATCTCCATGGGCAGCAGTAGCCACTTACCATCAGGTGGACTGTATGGTCGTCTGCTACTCCTATATTATAAAGAAATAATAACAAAATCATCTGACACGACACGACAAGAAATGTAACATATCGAAATATGAATACAATATCCTACAGTATCGTATTGTATCGTATACCTAAATAAATGCTATATTTATTAACCATTTTCATCGTGTCGCTTTTTATATCGTTTTTTAAAGTAACTCATTATTTCGCACCCACAAAAGAATTTCTGAAAATGTCACTCACAAAATCACTCTCAAGAAAAATGTGAGCCGTCACGGGACGCCTGGCAGATGTGAAACATCGACATTATTTTGTAAAAGTAATATGCAGAAAAGAACATATTGTGATAGGAACTAAATATGTCATAATAATAAAATAAAATAATACGATTTTTTTCCAGATAACGATGACTATTTATTGAATAACACCGTCGCCACACCGTACACACTACTGCATATAGACTGTATATATATACCATCGTATAGCGTGGCGACACGGCATGCGTCGCCACGCCAGAAATCGGTTTTACGTGCGGCTATAGATGTTTCACATCAAAAGAATAACTTCAAAAATAAAAATAGCTACGAACCTACTCCCACTCCGGCCTTGAGGGCTGTAGGGCGGGGGCGGTCCCCACACACCGGTGGTAGCGTCAAAGCTCGCGCTGGCTTCAGAGAAGCCCTCCTGAAACTGGTTGCCACTGAAGCTCGCGGTCTGGGGGAAGCTGCCCTGAGCCTGGAAGTTGCTTGTGCTTTGCGCGAACGCCTGTGTTTGAGCGAATGTGCCTGAGTTTTGTGCGAAGTTGCCTGTTAATAAAAATAATGCATTGTAATTATTTATTTATTATTATAACGACTTACAGTTTATATAGTAAGAAAATATGTTATTAAGCGATGGATTTATAAAGTTTATAAATAAAATTTACAAAGAAATAAATGAATGTGTCTTTAAGTAAAATATGACTATATTTTTTACATTCCCAAAAATTTTCACTGAAAAAAAATATTGTTTGCCCCTCTGATAACTCTATTTTATATTATTATAGAATTGTAATAAAATAAACTCAGTAAGTCGTACTTGCTTTTTTATATTTCGGCTAAAGTCGAGCATAAAAATTGAAAATGGGTTAAAAACATTAATAATTATGTTGTTCAAAATATTTTTTAGGAAATTTGAATCTAAATAAAATTAACTTGCAGCGGACTGCCCCTCCTACCCTTCCGCCTTAGTCCGCTAGAGTATCTAAGGTTATTTTAATTGAATGTCAAAAACATACCCGAGTTACCCCAATCTAAGATTATTTTATTGAATGTTAATAACATAACATGATGTGGTGGCTGATGACTGGAAGCTGATCATGTCTGTATGCTTGGAGTTCTGTGAGTTGTCTGTATGTTAGATCTGTCTAGTTAGTGTAAGTGGCCTCGCCCGTTCTAATTAGATCAATAAAATAAATAAATAACCGAGGTCCCCCCAATCTAAGATTATTTTTATTGAATCTTATTGAATGTCAATAACATACCCGAGTTACTCCCAATCTAAGGTTATTTTTATTGAATCTTATTGAATGTCTAAAACATACCCGAGTTACCCCCAATCTAAGATTATTTTATTGAATCTTATTGAATGTTAATAACACACCCGAGTTCTCCCCAATCCAAGATTATTTTTATTGAATGTCAAAAACATACCCGAGTTACCCGCAATGTAAGATTATTTTCATTGAATGTTAATAACATACCCGAGTTCTCCCCAATCTAAGATTATTTTATTGAATCTTATTGAATGTCAATAACGTACCCGAGTTCCCCTCGTCTAAGATTATTTTTATTTAATCTTATTGTATGTCAATAACATACCCGAGTTCCCACGCTGGAAGTTCTGGTTGAAGTTCGGGTAGGCTCGCTCGTCGTACTGCTGCGGCTGTTCAGTCTCACAGAAGCCGTACGCACTATCACCTGATTGCGGTACTCCCATGCGGCATCTGGAACTGATATATACGGTATTAATTATAATTAATAATTTAATTATTTATTTATAGTAACAAAGACTGTTTAATATTTTTGATACTTTTAAAATTTTAAATGTAGAAATCCAATCTATACATATAAATAAAAATGGAGTGTTTGTATTTAATATTAAAATAACCGCTTTTTACTACATGCATATGAGTAAATACGGTACATACACCAAAATAACATTTTTACAATTTTTGTCTGTCTGTCTGTTTGTTAGGGCTAATCTCTGAAATGGCTTAACTGATTTTGATGGGACTTTTATTGGCAGGTAGCTGATGTAATAAGGAGTAACTTAGGCTACTAATATTGGTGAACCAGCTGTGCTCCGCGGTTTCACCCGCGTTATTCTCTTATAACGCGGGTGAAACCGCGGGGCACAGCTAGTGAGAAGTATACTTACAGTCTATTATCTTTTATTATTACAACATATATACAAATAAATATCACCGGGTTGCACTCCGGGAGTGCCATCAGAAGTGAAGGCTTGAATATCAACGTTGTGTATTTTTAATATTTTCGAATGGTTAGGGAATAATTATGCAGGAATTGATTTAACTATCAGTATAAAATGGTACAATGAGTTCAAATAGATACAATGAAAAGTGTGCATTTTCGATAAAATATAATGTTAATAAGAGTAGCAGACGAGCATGCGCTTGATGGTAAAGCTACTGCTGCCCATGAATATCTGTAATCAACCCCAGATAGGATTAGATTCCTACCTGAGGTCGGCCACAGATGCGCCGCTACCCCTGAGGACTTCTAGCGTTGTGTTTAACAACAAAGGGATTTGTTTAAAATCAATAGCAGGTAATCAAGGAAAGGAAGGTAAACAAGTTAAGGAAACAATGCAAAATATTTTTTAGGATGTATTTTTAATATCTGATTTTAAAACAAACAATATATTAAATGTTATACAACTTAAATTAATATAGTTAGTTACGACCGAGTCGTTATAGCTACCTGCGCCCGAGCGGCCTCCCTTTGATGTTATGTTTTGTGACTCAGTTCGCACGTTTGTAATGGCCCAATTATAGTCTTGAACAGCGGCACATCTCACCTCAGGTAATAATCTAATCTTATCTGGGGTTGCTTACAGATGTCCATATGGGAGTAATCATTCACCATCAGGTGGACTGCATGCTGTTATCTACTTCAATGTTATAAAAAAAATTAAATAGACTTACTTCTGGCTATTTCCTCTCGGCCACGGGAACCAGCTCCATGGGGACGTTTTGCGTCCCGTTCCGGGATTCGGGGAATACAGGTTACCAATACGACCTGGAATCATAAGACACAAAATAAATTATACAAAATGCTATGTTTCTTAGCTTAATGCTCCGGATAAACGGTGTAAAAATCAGTATGGTTTGACCGGGGCGGTACTGCCGTCATACATACCCCCGACCAGGTAGACTGATACCCTGGAGAAGACGGCAGGAAACTGACTTCAAAGGGCACGGGACCGGTTGGAGTGGCGCCAATTAGGGGAGGCCTATGTCCAGCAGTGGACCTCAAAAGGCTGATGGATGGATGGATGACATATTTCTAGCCTCAAACAGTTGAGGCCACGATGTTCATGAGCGGCAGTAACCATTTACCATCAGGTGGTTGTAGCGTTTGCTCTTTCAGTGTTATAAAGGCAAAAACAACCATATGAAAACAGTTTTAGTTTATCAAGGAAACAAAGAAAGAATAAATATTCGGCAAAATACATATACACAGGAACATAAAAAATAACAGGTAAATTGACAAATATAATAACTATTTTACCACGCTTTTATTAGCTTGACCTGTATGTATGTATGTATGTATGTATGTAACGGAATCTTTGAACTCGACTTTCACCCACTTTGAACGGTCCGATTAATTTAAAATTTTGAACATTTATGAAGAACCGATGACAATACACGCTTTTAATAATTTTATCCTATCCACCTCATTAGGATTGTCAGGAATCAAGATTGACGTTTCCGTGTGCGGTTTTAGCGTGGTTTTTAGTTTTTAAACTATAATTATTTTTTTAACTCAGTTTTACTTACCAGGTGCCCAGAAGCGATGCTGCAAACTGAAGTCCCAAGCGGGTTGAGTTGTGTGGCATTGCGTACAGCAGCTGCAGTTATTCTGAAATTGAAATGGAGAATGTTGTAAACAAACAACAAAGACAAACCAAATAAAATGCAATGAGACATAAGGCGGAAATAACAAAGGGAAGAGAGAATGAAGGGAAAATGGAGAAAGGAAATGGAACTGAAAAAAATTAAAAGAAAAAAGAACAATGTGACTATTTGTACAGGTACTGGACTAATAAATTATATTTATTCGTACATTTATTCAATTTTTTTTTTAATATATTTATTCGTACATTTATACAATTTTTTTTTCTTTAAACAATGTGACAAATTCATTTTTTTTTTTAAATATATTTATTCGTACATTTATTCAATTGGTTAGGTTAGGTTAGGTTAGGTTTTTTTTTTTTTTTTAATTGATTTCGAACGGGCTGATTAGAGCCGTTTAAAAGTTATTAAAAAAAAAACATTTCAAAAAATTTTTTTTTTTGTAGTTTTTTTGAGATTTCTCAAAATCTACCGGTTCGAATCGGATAATAATAAATTGTTTGTCCAGTACCCGTATTAATAATTATAAATTATTCGTACGGTAACCGTATTAATAATTATAAATTGTTCGTACAGTACCTGTATTAATAGACTCAGCCAAAAAAGAAATAATAGAGCGCTACGAGATAAGCTGGTAATGAGTATGGGTATAGGTAGATTTGACAGGGGTACGGATAGAGGTAGCGACATAAACATAGGGGATTGGGGATTTTTTATACAATATAGACGTAGCAGACGAGCATGCATTTCAACTGATTGTAAGTGGATATTGCCGTATGAACATCTGCAATCAACCCCAGATAGGATTAGATTCCTACCTGAGGTCGGCCACAGATGCGCCGCTACTAAAGACTAAACTGGAACGCCTCGGAAAAGTATGTCTCCCTTACCACACCCTTCAAACCAGAACGCAGCAGCACTTAACACTGCTGTTATTTACACTAATATTATAAAGAGGAAAACTTTGTTTGTTTGTTTGATTGTAATGAATAGGCTCAAAATCTACTGGACCTATTTTAAAAATTCTTTCACCATTTGAAAGCTACATTATCCACGAGTAACATAGGCTATATTTTATATGAAATATATTTGATAAATAGATTTTGAGGCGGTACAAATTTTGCCGGGTCAGCTAGTATCAGATATAGTTGTGACGGTGGTGTCGCCGGAGTCGAACCACAAAGGGTTCTACCAGCTTCAAAAGGTATAGGTGGAGACATAGGGGGTAAAGGTAGAAGGAGAGATATAGGTGGAGAGGTATAGGTAGTAGTAGAGGTAGTTGCAGCTCACCTGCACCGGTCTGCCAGCGGCTGCGGGTTGGCCGGTAGGTGGACGGTACAGCGACCTGCATCGCAACTCCAGCTGTTCCCAGTACATCTTCTTGCGTTCGTGGCTGGAAATCACACAAAAATATAAAAATAATTGACCAAACGCGTCGATCCCGCACATGGAGGCGTCCGTACCACGTACAATATGTTTATTATTCTTATTTGTATTAATTATAATAGCAATTATAGTAGTAAATGAATTGTAAAAAAATACTTCTCTTTCTATTACGGATTAACAATTTGATCGAAAAATACCGGTTTGTTGTATGAATATCCAATCTATTACAATATATATAAGTACACGTGTATTATTATTTAAAGCTAAAGTAATAATCAATTTCAGCCAATTTTTGCCAATAACTGCGAAATTGATTATTTTTGCCAAAATAATAAATAATTTGAACTGTAGGCAAAAATTGTCTGACGTTGATTATTGTTAACGGTTGTTATATAATAACGTTATATAAAATATCATATAGGTATGGCAGGTCGAAAAGGTCTTATATAAACATTTGGATCATCACTATCAGGTCAAAGTCAATGTGAAACGATCTCAATTGAACTTTGTCAAAAGCTTAACGCTTTAAAGGCTTTCTACACTCACAGCCCCACACTAGGATTCCCTGTGTCGTGGGTGCCATGGACACACACAGAGACAAATACACAAACACCCAGACCCAGAAACAGGAATCTAAATTCATCATTTAGAAATCTGTCTGGCCGGGGATCGAACCCGGGACCCTCTGCGCGTCAGACCGGCATGGTGACCGCCACGCGGGTCGTCAAATTTGTAATAATCCATATTTTTATTTCAGATATTTGTTTCTATAATAACTTTATATATAGTTTTTACATACCTGAGTAGCTGATACGCCAGCATACAACTGAAGATGCAGACGAGCACAGCGGAGACGGACAGCGCGAACACTCCGCGCAGGCACCAGTACAGCGCCCCGTGCACCACGCCGCAGTCCGTCACGCCCTCGAACACACAGCGCACTGCTGGCAACACAGTGTGTTAGGCGTGATGTGTGATAAGGGCAGATGGGTTAGTTTGAAGGTGGTAGAACCTTTTGTGGTTCGACTCCAGCCGCACCACCGCCACACCTATTTCTCCCTAATAACAGCAGTGTTAGGCGCTGCTGCGTTCCGGTTTGAAGGGTGTGGTAAGGGAGATAGACTTTTCCGAGGCGTTGCAGCTTAGTCCTCAGGGGTAGCGGCGCATCTGTGGCCGACCTCAGGTAGGAATATCTAATCCTATCTGGGGTTGATTACAGATGTCCATGTTCGACCCCGACCACCGCCACACCTATTTGTGCCTCATAACATCAGTGTTGAGCGCTGCTGTGTTCTGGTTTGAAGGGTGTGGTAAAGGAGATACTTTTCCCGAGGCGTTCCAGCTTAGTCCTCAGGGGTAGGTGCATTTATAGGCGACTTCAGGTAAGAATCTAATCTTATCTGGGGTTGATTACAGATGTCCATGGGCGGCAGTAGCCACTTACCGTCAGGTGGACTGCATGCTCGTCTGCTACTCCTATATTAGAAAAAAATTGTTGCAATATGAGATATGATTTACGCTGTATGCCATATAAAACATGCTGTATGCTTATGTGATATGCATTATGCGATTTTCTAAATGCTGTATTCACTATACACTACATGTGATATTGTACATGTTATATATTTCATCCTTATGTATTCAAAACGGATAGTTCTCAGGGCTATTGTAAACACCCTCAGGTAGGAGTCCTGTCTGAGGTTGATTACAGATTGAGATTGATTACAGATACTCAGACCCAGATAAAGACCTAGTAAGACCAACCAACTCACCATCGTCATCAGAGCCGCTATGCTGAGAGTCCGGAGACATGGAGTAGCAAGTACAGGATCTGGCCAACTTCGTGTATTCGCAGAACTTTAGGGTCTGTAATCTGGAAAGACATAGGATAGGTTTTAGTACTTGTGTAACGACTTTCCGCTACTCGTCAAGAGATGACGCTGTTGAATCACGCTATCAAAGTTTTCTAAATATCTCGCATATATACAAGTTCCGAACTGAGACTGTCGGAGCACGGCCGCTCCCGGGCATGATCACCTAGCCCGGCGGGAGATCTCCCTTTGCCTTAACTTATATTCTTTTTACCTGTCATCATGTAAGGGCTACTCATCCTTGCGTTAAATGAAAAAAATAGTAAAGTAACTGATTTTCGGTTACTGCCTCAAGAAGCAAATAAAAACTGTTTCATTTCTAACATTTAATGTCCTAACTAATATTATAAATGCAAATGTTTGCTTCTTTGTTCGTTTGCTTTTTTTTAACCGACTTCAAAAAGGAGGTTATCAATTCGGCCGGTATCTTTTTTTTATTTTTATGTATGTACACGAATTACTCCGCCGTTAGTGGACCGATTTTAATAATTATTTTTTTTATTGTATAGAGACTTCAGAAATATGTACAAAACCAACATTTATTTCAATTATTTTTTACTTTGTAGTGACATAGAAGTCGGTTGTATTTTTTTTGTTAATTTTTTTTTGTATGTTTCACTTTCACGCCTAACTACATAACCGATTGTTCTGAAATTTTTCAAACACGTTATCGGGGGTTCAAAAAAGGACATAGGGTATCTTTTAGCCCTAGAAAGTACCATTCCCGAGGGATAAATAAAAAAGAGTAAAAGGTAGTGGTCAAAATAACAACACTCACCTATTCATATGTATCACAGTAGTGGTGATAGTCACCAGCACACACATCAGAGCACACACGAGGCAGCAAGCTCCGACCACTTTTATCTGTAAGACATAGATATTATTGTCCCAATGCTGGGCTTCCTCACAAACGTCCAACCTACAATACCCTTATTGACCTGCAAAGACCGTACACCACCAAGGATTGGTAGTCTTCACAAGCTTTAAAGAGCTAATGCTCATTATTAATAATTAATCTATCCAAGTTTTGCCTACTAAAGATCTAGATTTGAGAGAAAAGAAAGAAAAGAAAGATATAAATATTTATTTGTAAAAAAATACTACAACAATCGACAATCTTTGTTATTAATCAATAGTCAAATGTCGATCTTTGGAAGACAAAACATTGGATAGATTGTTTATTAATAGCAGGCGTTAATTGTAAAGATTCTTACAATACATTGATAAATATGTAGTGAAGTTTCTATCATGAATCCCGATAACGATGTTTTATAAAATTTACAAATATTTACTTCTGACTATGACTATATTTTTCAAAACAAAAGGCCTTAATTGACTTTGACCTGACATTTAAGGATTCTTTGTGTTATAGGCATCATGGATACATAAAAACAAGTAAAAATAAATGTTGTTTTTTTTTCGTTAAACCTAAATTATAAAATGTAATCAGGTTGAATGTTAAAAATCGAAAATAATAAAGATAAAATATCTTTAAGCAACATACTTTTCTTACCATATAGCTGTATCTGTTCCTCCGACGCGCCAGACTCATTATACATACGCCAGTCAACACCAACTGTAAGAAAAAAGAGAAATATTAGATCAATAATTGAAAGTATTATTTATCAGCAGGACTTATCATCTACAGGCCGTTATTAAAGATCAATCTTTCAAATGTTTTCTACCAAAGATCCTAATTTGACAATTCTTCCGTGCGCTGATTTCCGTGCGCGTGTATTTACAATAAATTTATCAAAATTTTAATGACTAAAAATGATAATAAGACGACGTCTATTTATGAATAAATTGTGTATTTTCGATTTTTGGCAATACATTTAAAGGTTAATAATTAACAAAGATTGTAAGTAAACATTGTCAAATTTCGATCTTTTGTAAACAAATATCACTCAAATTGAAAGAAGGACCTTGAATTAAAACCAAAAGAACTGAGGGTTATCAGCAACAGTTCTTCATACTCCATATAAATTTTTTGCAGATACTGCAACAAAGCGTTCACTTTGAAATAGCCCAAAGCTGCTGCCAACGAATGAACTTAAAAGGTATACCACTCACCATAGCAACCAGCACAGCAGCAGGGACAGAAGATACCTAAAGAAGTCAGAGTACTATCCACCATAGCCCTAAGAAAACTATACAAAAACTAAGAGTACTAAGGAACCTAAAGAAGAAACCAAGGAAACTAAAAGAACTAAACCTAGAGAATCTAAGGGAATGTTAAGATACCACCTATATAGCAGCCCGTGCAGCATTACATGCAGAAGAGCACTAAACATGAAGGAATATAAACAGAGTACCACCTACCATAACCTACCTAATTAACTAACCTAACCTAAAGAACCTAAACAGATCCTTAAAAACCTAAAAAGAACTAATGCAACTAAACTTAAACTAAAACAACTAAAGAACTTAAATTAGGAGCCAAAGAACCTAAAAATACTTAATTAGTAAAAAAAAACTAAGCAACCTAGACAGTCTAAGAGAATCTTAAGATCCTACCACCGTCATTGCAGCTAGCACAGCAGCAGACAGAAGAAACCTAAAGAATATAAGAGAGAAGATGACCACCCACCATAGCAGCGGGTACAGCGGCGGGCACGGTCTCCAGATGCTGCGGCGAGGCGGTGTACGCGCGCAGCAGGATGTGCTGCGCGGCCAGCAAGCCGCCCAGCGCCGCCGCCAGCGCGCCGCACCCCACGCACCACCACGCGTACTTGCGACGACGACCTGTCTCATCTAACCTAACCTATCCTACAGAACTGAAGACGCCTAAAAGAACTGCAAACTTAAACCAACTACTTAACTAACCGAACCTAAAAGCAGCTAAGAAACTAAATTAGTAAAAGTACTAAGGACACTAAAGGAGCCAAAGAATCTAAAAAGATCCTTAAAAACCTTAAAAGAACCAATGCAACTAAACTAAAACTAAAACAACTAAAAAACCTAAATTAGGAGCCAATAAACCTAAAAACATCCTAAAGACACTAAAAATAACTAAAAAAACTAAAAGAACTAAGCAACCTAGAGATTCTAAAATAATGTTAAGATAATACCAACCATCATAATCGCCAGCTCAGCCGTAGATACGGAAGAAACCTAAAAAAAATGAGAAGAGTAGCACCCACCATAGCAGCGGGCACAGCGGCCGGCACGGTCTCCAGATGCTGCGGCGAGGCGGTGTACGCGCGCAGCAGGATGTGCTGCGCGGCCAGCAAGCCGCCCAGCGCCGCCGCCAGCGCGCCGCACCCCACGCACCACCACGCGTACTTGCGACGGCGACCTGTCTCGGCTAACCTAACCTAACCTATCCTACAGAACTGAAGACGCCTAAAAGAACTGCAATCTAAAAACCAACTACTTAACTAACCGAACCTAAAAGTAACTAAGAAACTAAATTAGTAAAAGTACTAAGTAACCTAAAGAAGGAGCCAAGAGTCCTAAAGAACCTAAAAAGATCCTTAAAGAACTAAGAAAACTATACAAAAACTAAGAAAACTAAGTAACCTAAAGAATAAACCAAGGAAACTAAAAGAACGGAAGAAACTAAACTAAAACTAAAAGGACTAAACAACGCCGGCACAACAATAGACACAGAAGAAACCTAAAGAGCAATAAAGAGTATAAACAGCAGACTACCCACCATAGCAGCGGGCACAGCGGCGGGCACGGTCTCCAGATGCTGCGGCGAGGCGGTGTACGCGCGCAGCAGGATGTGCTGCGCGGCCAGCAAGCCGCCCAGCGCCGCCGCCAGCGCGCCGCACCCCACGCACCACCACGCGTACTTGCGACGACGACCTGTCTCATCTAACCTAACCTATCCTACAGAACTGAAGACGCCTAAAAGAACTGCAAACTTAAACCAACTACTTAACTAACCGAACCTAAAAGCAGCTAAGAAACTAAATTAGTAAAAGTACTAAGGACACTAAAGGAGCCAAAGAATCTAAAAAGATCCTTAAAAACCTTAAAAGAACCAATGCAACTAAACTAAAACTAAAACAACTAAAAAACCTAAATTAGGAGCCAATAAACCTAAAAACATCCTAAAGACACTAAAAATAACTAAAAAAACTAAAAGAACTAAGCAACCTAGAGATTCTAAAATAATGTTAAGATAATACCAACCATCATAATCGCCAGCTCAGCCGTAGATACGGAAGAAACCTAAAAAAAATGAGAAGAGTAGCACCCACCATAGCAGCGGGCACAGCGGCCGGCACGGTCTCCAGATGCTGCGGCGAGGCGGTGTACGCGCGCAGCAGGATGTGCTGCGCGGCCAGCAAGCCGCCCAGCGCCGCCGCCAGCGCGCCGCACCCCACGCACCACCACGCGTACTTGCGACGGCGACCTGTCTCGGCTAACCTAACCTAACCTATCCTACAGAACTGAAGACGCCTAAAAGAACTGCAATCTAAAACCAACTACTTAACTAACCGAACCTAAAAGTAACTAAGAAACTAAATTAGTAAAAGTACTAAGTAACCTAAAGAAGGAGCCAAGAGTCCTAAAGAACCTAAAAAGATCCTTAAAGAACTAAGAAAACTATACAAAAACTAAGAAAACTAAGTAACCTAAAGAATAAACCAAGGAAACTAAAAGAACGGAAGAAACTAAACTAAAACTAAAAGGACTAAACAACGCCGGCACAACAATAGACACAGAAGAAACCTAAAGAGCAATAAAGAGTATAAACAGCAGACTACCCACCATAGCAGCGGGCACAGCGGCGGGCACGGTCTCCAGATGCTGCGGCGAGGCGGTGTACGCGCGCAGCAGGATGTGCTGCGCGGCCAGCAAGCCGCCCAGCGCCGCCGCCAGCGCGCCGCACCCCACGCACCACCACGCGTACTTGCGGCGGCGGCAACCTGTCTCATTGCCGTTGCAGCCCACTGATGCTGGAAGAGGGAGATTGTCGGAATGAAGACAAATGTGAGTTGACCTCGCGCACGGTTCCAAGACACCAAATCCATTCCTTAGGTATGTAATATCCTAGTTTAAAGGTGGTAGAACTTCACGGAAGGCGTTCCAGCTCAGTCCTTAAGGGTAGCGGCGCATCTATTGGCGACCTCAGGCAGGAATTTCTAATCTTATCTGGGGTTGGTTACAGATGTCCATGAGCGGCAGTAGCCACTTACCATCAGATGGACTGAATGCTCGCCTGCTACTCCTATATTATTAAAAAAAAACTATAGATGTATCATAAAACCTTTCTTTTTAGGTTTACTTTCAAATAACCAAATCCTCATTGAAATTGGATCAGTAGTTACTAAGAAAATCGCAGCCATACAAGTTTATATATATATGTAATACATATATGTATGTATATACATACATATATGTATGTAATACAAAATAAGGCAAGTATTTATTACGAATCTATAGATTAACCGAAAAACAACAGTCTTTTGTATAAGAACGCGGGATTATTTTTACCTGGTTGTAGTTTGTACCTAATGTTTTTTGAGCGTATTTATCTACTTACGACTAATATTTGGCATCCTGCGCCCCTAACGGCTTGATATACATATTTTGATTTAAAGTTTTAATTTCTTACATGTATCGTTATAGCGCCCTTACTAATACTTTGACAACTTGTTTTTTATAACATATTTCTTTCGTACAACATCCGTCAAACGAAAATGTCTGACAAAACAATACTCCAGAATCTTATGAAACTGCAAACAAAGCCGCGTGACCTCAACACTATTTGCGGCCTTTTGTTTAATTAAACCGTAAAGAGATGTCAAGTCTTTCTGCATTTACGAAAGCTTTGTATTCTACAATCTATCTAGAAATAAAAAACCTGCCTAAAACTAAATGAAATTCAAGCAACCCCTATTTTATATGGAGTTACAGTCCATTGGCGACACTGGCTATTTACCAGCAGTTTTTGCCTTCTTAAATTGTTAAGTTAAACCAGTTTTTTCCTACCCACTTTTAGGCAAAAATTGGCTAAGATTGATTATTATTAATTTATTACCAACTGGAGTTAGCCGCAACCAATTTTTGCAAAATTAATATTACACACATATGCACGCATACATATATTTAGTGACTATATCTATAATGTCAAATATAATTTCATTTTTAGCTATTACTTTAACACATTTTGTGCAGTACCTTTGCATGGAATGTTATTTATAAGTCTTTTGTATCAAGTTATCTATATGTGCATAAATAAATAAATACTTAGTATACGATAGCATAAATAAATATAGTTTTGGATTTAGTAAATAAACAAATAAGTAATTTGACCGGTTTTGCCTACTTAAATTGTTAAGTTATGCCAATTTTTACCTACCCAGTAATAGGCAAAAATTGGCTGAGATTGATTGTAATTTATTTATTACTAAGTTTTATTTATTACTAACTAGCGTTATTGACTAGCGTTGTGTTGTGTTCCGATTATACCGTAGAATAACGCCCGTTAGAAATATAATCAATGTTAACCAATTTTTGCCTAACAATTTTTTTTTAAATTGGCCATTTTCGTAGCAATAATGAAGATTGATTATTGATTAGTAAAAGGCATAAAAACCTATTCTAACTGATAATTTGCAACTCATCCCCCATTATCAATATTTACATAATGTTCTAAGTATGTTAATTTTTAATCCATTTTACGATTTTTAAACGAATAATCATAGATTAGTAAAGATACTTCGCCGCCTTGAAATTGAATGAAACCACAAACGGCTTATTAGTAAGTTCTTTTTTTGAATTCTTGACAAATAAAAACATTTTTAGAGAAAATTTACGAATAAATAACTAATACTGCGTAATTTACATAATAAATAAATAATTATTTCAAATATTTGAGGGACATTTTAGCACGGAGACGTTGCAAAACTTTTTTACGCAACTATTTCAATTCTCAAAACTGGATACATTTTCTTGTTAGGAGTGAGTAATCTTTACTAATCTATGCGAATAATTTGTAAAAACTAAAAAAAATTGTTTGTGTCTATGCTTGATGTGTTTATATAAAAATCAAGATGTATTTTCTTATGTAAGTGAATTGTACTCTTTTCGGAAAATAAATATCGTTAACCCAATAATTCAGATTCTAGTTCATTAAAAAAAGTTACCAAAATATGGCGGCGGCGGCACATAGTGTTGTGCGACATCAGCTGCTATTGTCGACTGTTGCGTTGCTGTCGACACTTGATACTGTAGTACTTGCATAACGCACGTTTGCATAGCCTTTTTATTGTTTTAAACGTCCAGTACGCACATCACTAATTAACACAATTTATTAATTTTCTCGTCACAACATTTTTTTCATATTTGTGAACGCATCTTTATAAACCGCGCTTTTGGTCTCTCATTTTGACATTGCTCGTATTTTTTTATAAATATAAATAAAAATGTTTTATATTTATTCTATGCATTTTGAAATCAACAACGAACAAAATAACACTTATATTATTTATACAGTTAAAAAAACTTAATAAATCACTTTTCACAACACAATTAAATTAATAATCATTTTCTGAACGACTATTAAAATTAAAATAATATTGCTCACTTCCGGCTAATTTACCGCCAAATATTTTCTTTTATCACTACAAAAGTCAACAACATTATACAGCCAAGTTTGAATTGCGCGCCATTTAATAAAATCGATATTCTCTTCAAAGGAACAATGACCCCTTAAAACAACACTTGTATTTACATTATTTAAACGACACTTTACTATATATAACCATTACTTTTGAAGGCAGAATATAGTTATTTTACTCTGTTTTTATCAAATTCCGTTATTGTCGTAAGATATAATTTCCCTCCTTTGTGTACGAAATTGTAAAATCGAAGCAATATTAGTTATCTACACTAAACATTACATTTAAAGCACTTTAAACACTGGATTTTGGTTATTTACGAACACATTGATATTAAAATCGTGGTTTTTATGTTAATATTTTGTAAATGTGATTTATTTATCAAGCTACGGATTGACTAGGTTATGAATTACAATGGCGGCCGCGCAGGCGCAATGGCGTTCAGGTAAAAGGTCTTAAATTGAACGAATTACGAATGGGAATGCTTATGGATTTTGTGTAACGCATAAACAGGTAGACCACATGCGTATTAGATTGGGAAACGGAGGTTGAATAGAATACGTCGCGAAAAAAAATTCAAAAGATTTCTGTGCTTTATTCAGCACTATTGGGTTTCAATACAATAGTTTTAACTTTGTAAGTTTTAGATAATATATTATTATAAAGATGAAATAGAAAGATACATGCATTTCTCCCAGTTCCAATGGGTTTTAATTCTTTTAGATGGGTAAGTAGGTCAAATTGAACTAAAGCTTTAACGTGGGTGAATCGAAACAACGTCATAAAGAGTTTGTTAAGTTATAGTAATAATGAAGCTGGGTTAAACCTAACGATTGAAATGAGTATGAAAATTTTTGAAACATTGATTATAATTTTGGAAATAAATTAAGTCGAATCCCGATTAACGGAATAAATTTTTATATGGTATAGTCATCTGATTCGTCCTCGTAATTCCTACTTTCGCTGTTCCTTATAGATTCGGTTTGGGCCATACACGCACACTTGAAAATTTCACCCTGTATACTTGTAACAAACATTATACCTGTGTCATAGAAAAGTATAGATATCTCACCGCCTTGTAATTGAAGGAAGTCATTAAATTGCTGACAGAAATGTCAGCCATTTAATGGCTGTCATGGTGAAATTTACGGGGAACAATGCCGACATGCGCAGTTAAGTGGTGCAAAAACACGAAATCTAAGAAAAAGTACAGAGAAATATCTTTTCATTCGTAAAGGATCTAAAAACTACATTTTTTAAATGTTTTTCAAACACAAAAATAGATGAAAGTGACAATTTCAATTGTCAAAACTGGTTACATTTTCTTGTTAGAAGTGAGTAATCTTTACTAATCTATTACCTGTGTAGATACATAAATAATATATATACTTAGCGTATACATACTTCATTAGAAATCTAAATGGTACAGCCAAAAAAATACGCCGGTCGTAATTCAACTATCCATTATTCACAAACTTTACAATAAGGTATCGCCCCAGTTGGATAATTTTTTATTAACAATTTCTTTATTATTAACAAGGATACGACAGGTTTTGTTACAAAGTGTGACAGGTAGTCCTCCATTGTATATTTACACTTGATTTCGCGCTCCTTACAAATCCTACATCAATTGTTACATCTTTCGTGGGAAAATTTACGATTTAAAATACCCATTATTCATTTTAAAGAATTTGGACATTTCACATCACTATGGCGACCATGTTATGTTGGTCAATGACATCCCGCGCTTTTTATGTCGACCATTTTTTTTAATTGGACTGGTTTTCTTAATTGACCGGAAATTACATAAAAAACAATGAATGGTTTAGAAGGTTTAGATTTTTGTATTAATAATAAGATTTACGAGCTTAATATTTTTATGTATTGTAATTTATTCTTCATTTTAAAACTTTAATAAATAAAATATATAAAAGTGTATAGATATAGAAAAATATTGAAAGACAAAAGAGATGTAACACATGATTAAATTATGTGATTCGTTTTTTGAAAAAATCCTCTTTCAACACAATATATTATTTATATTTATTTTCGTCATCCTCACCATAATGTAATTTTTCCTCCCATCCAAACTATCTTCCATTTTCAACTTCTTTTTTAAAACAACATGACACTTACATCTATCAAACCAGATACTATTTAAAAGATGATTCTATTATAAAATAATTAATTAAATTCGGAAATCATGACAGTCTACACAAAACGAAAGCCAGGTCATAAAGAACTAAGGTAATAATAACTTCTACGACATAAAAAGCGAAATACAGAATTACCGACATCGACAGTTTTGAAAACTTGACACTGACATTATTCCGCCATATTGAATATTTCAATGAGGAATGCTTATTTTAAATAATTTTAAACAGGAATACTTTAGATTATAAAAATATATGTGTCATATTCTTCAATTCTACAATTTTTTCTCGCTATTTTGATATACTGTACATGAGATGGCCGAAAATGAAACATCTCCTTTAAACTATTGTTACGGTATACGGTCACTCACTATCTTCAATAATAGGAAAAACGTTTAACATAAATTCGTTTAGCTAAACGGTAACCAAAATTCATGAGAACGATAATTTCATGGATGAAATCCCTACTTAAATCTTTTTCTGCTCTACATAATTAATTTGGCTTAGTATGAAATTCGTAGCGATTATAGAGTTAGATAATTTTAAACATTTTCCTGTTTCGATCCCAAGGTATGTAGACTTATCAAATCACAGAAATATAACTCGCAAAGTACGGGTCGAACTCGCACATAGAGGTTTCCGTACCATCATTGTTCGTGTTCATTATTTTTTTACTTATTTTTATTCATTTTATTATTTACAACAATACTTAATTATATGACACAAAAATAGATGGCGTTGGGGTGATGATGAATAATACGTAAAATTTTTAATAATACCCAAGTATTATTTGCCGCAACGCCATCTATTTTTGTGTGACATAACTAATTATGTCACTAATCTTCAAAAATACTGAACCGATCGTGAAAATTCTTACACAATCAGAAAGCTACACTATTTAGTGCTATATATAATATTTTATTGTGATTGAACAAAAAGCGGGCGAAATTACAGGTACTGCTAGTATATAATAAAATAGTTACCATTATTCCGTCTGTTAGTAGCGAGAACACTGGCAGGGGGTCGTGGGGGTAGCGCTGGGGGGGTGTCGGTTTTGGCGGGCGCTGGGGGTCCGGGGTCGTCGGCGCTGGCGTACTGTGGTGATGATGGCTTGCAGGTACACGCTACTTGGTACTGTAAGGTATTAAATGAATTAGAAGGTGGTAAAGTAACTAAAAAAAGTAGTAGTAATAGTAAAAAAAATCTCGAAGGTATGTGAAGTCTACCAATACGCACTTGGCCAGCGCGGTGGACTATGGCCTAATCCTTCTCATTATGAGAGGAGACCCGTGCCCAGCAGTGGGGCAGTAATGGGTTGTTGATGATGATGAAAGTAACTAAAATCAAGCTTAATACAAACATGTCATCTATACATATAAATAAAATTGGAGTGTCTGTTTTTAATATTTAAATAACAGCTTTTTACTACATGCATATGAATATAAATACGGTACATATACCAAAATATTCTTTATAACAATTTTTGTTTATCTGTCTATTTGACCGATTTTGACGGAACTTTTATTGGCAGGTAGCTAATGTACTCGTAATAAGGAGTTACTTAGGCTACTTATATTTTAGAACTAGCTGTGTCCCGCGGTTTCACCGGCGTTATTTCTTTTTGACGCGGGTGAAACCGCGAGGCACAGCTAGTTAGTATATAAATATGTAAAGCGGGCTACTCATACGCCTACCGCAGGGGCAGTCTAGGGTGTATGGTGGTTGTGTCGATATGGGAAGTATTCCTACACACTTGCCTGCCGTGCAGTGTAACAGAGTATGTAGACCTGCTTAGATTATGGCGGCAGGGGCGATCTAGAGACCAAGAGTGGTCTTACACTCCTGCCACCCTACCGTAGGGTCAATCTAGGAGATATAACAGCAGTGTTAGGCGCTGCTGTGTTCCGTTTTGAAGGGTGTGGTAAGGGAGACAGACTTTTCCGAGGCGTTCCAGCTTAGTCCTCAGGGGTAGCGGCGCATCTGTGGCCGACCTCAGGTAGAAATATCTAATCTTATCTGGGGTTGATTAGAAATGTCCATGGGCGGCAGTAGCCACTTATCATCAGGTGGACTGCATGCTCGTCTGTTACTCCTATATTATAAAAAAAAATCCCTCTGCTTGCCTACACACAATTAAGGGATATAACCAATCTTACACACTAGATTCCCCTAGCGGCAGGTGTATTAGTAGCCCGAATTGCTGTGTGCTTAGTAATAAAATTGCTTCTTATTACACAGACTGCTAGCTCACCCCTTTCTCATGAAGAGGAAAAGCATGCAGTCCATCTTTTAGTAAGTGGGCAATATCACATCGAAATCTCTAATGAATGTCAGATAGGATTGAAGTCTTACTATTGGTTGATCTACACTAAAGATGTATTATAAAGAGGAAAACTTTGTTTGTTTGTTTGGTTGTAATGAATAGGCTCAAAAACTACTGGACTGATTTAAAGAATTATTTCACCATTCGAAAGCTACATTATCTACGAGTAACATAGGCTATACTTTATATGAAATATATTTGACAAATAGATTTTGAGGCGGTACAAAGTTTGCCGGGTCAGCTAGTTATAGATAAGTTGCTGTCACTACGGACTTAGTCGGGTATCCTACATTAGTCTCTCCCTTAACTCACCCTTCAAACCAAAAAAAACAGCGTTACACTGCTATAAAGAAATAAGTGAGGCGGCATCGAGAGTCGAACCACAAAGAACCTTTGAAATTGTCATGTTTCTTATTTCACTTTTTGTACATTAATTAACTTTGGAACTGGTCGGCAGGTAGTTTTAAAAAGAAAATGTTACCTTATGTAGATCGGAAGTGACGGAGGCGCCAGTATCGCACTCTGGGCACGCGGGCGAACTGCGGCCTGACGTCACGTCCGCTAGTGACATCTCGTGGCTGATGCTGGAACAAATAGAAAAATAAATTATTAATAGTCTCATACCTGTATAGTAAAACTGCTAGTCCGCTCTGAATATAGGAATGAATCGCGTCGCCATAGCAATCGACAATATGGCGGAAGGCACTCGTGCCGAGTTTTCCTGACGTAAAAAAAATAATTGCAACTTATTAATAATCATTTTATAGAACCTCTTGCACTTCAAAGGCTTTGGTTACTAACAATTTATTGACAGTGTTGAATTTTAATCTTTCGTAGGTAAACATTGGATAGATAGAATATTAATAACAGGCGTATATGAAACGGTTTTGTAGTTAGAGTCTGTTAGCTGTGTTGGTTGTTATCATTTTAACGTTAAAATAATACTAGAAAGCGTTATATAGGTACAGTCAGATTCGTAGAGATGAAAATATAGCTGACATTTATAATTTAGCTTTACTCTTTTTTTGTCCCAGTGTTACGTCTATGCTAACAAATGAGAGAGGCCTGATACGTACTCCACTGCTTCAATGTGTATTAGTGGAGAGGATTGGAACAGTGGCCAACAAGTTAGATTTCAAACCGTCCATAAAACCTCCGATGAGGTTTTTTATCCCTGTGATAATAGCAGTAGGACAAGGGTGTACGACTCAACGGTCCGAGGTTGTAATCTCATGCACCTCTGATTTTTTAAAGTTAAATACATATTCCAAATTAATTACTTGTTTTACAGTAAGGAAACATGATGACCAGGGAGATAAGAAAAAAGTTTTGCAAGTTATGCGAAGTCTACCAATTTGTGTTTGGCTAACGTGGCCACTATGGCCTTAACCTTCTCATTTTAAGAAGAGACCCTTGCCCAGCAGTAGAACAATAATAGATTGATGGTGATCCTATGTTAAGAATTGACCGATGACTTTACATGCCCTAAGCATAGATTAGTAAAGATACTTCGCCGCCTTGAATATGAATGAAGCCGCAAATGGCTTATTATAGTAAGTCCTTTTTTTGAATTCTTGACAAATAAAAACATTTTTAGAGAAAATTTACGAATAAATAACTAATACTGCGTAATTTACATGATAATTAAATAATTTATAATAATAATTTCAAATATTTTAGGGATATTTTAGCACGGAGACATGACGGAGACGTGGCAAAACTTTTTTACGCAACTATTTCAATTCTCAAAACTGGGCACATTTTCTTGTTAGGAGTGAGTAATCTTTACTAATCTATGGCCCTAAGGCAAAAATATATGCATTTTATTATTTTTTGGTATCGTAAACATAGACGGAGGTAGAAAAATGTGTCCTTTAAAATATTAAACATACATACAGACAATACAATTTAACGCAAACTTTTATATAAATAAACTTGTGTTATGTATTTACGAGTAATGGTACAAGACACGACAAATTCATTTAACTGATAATTACCTTTTAATAAACAAAAAAAACAATAGAGACAAAACATATCAATACTGGAAGCCATCTTGCAAAAAGTGCAATACTGCCAACATTCCAAACAAGATGGCGGTTACAGCTGAGTTGACCGCGCATCCGGCCAGCTGTGCCTACCGAGGTTTATCCGCTACTGCTAAACATCTGTCAAATATGTGTGTTATTTTATAATTTTAGGCCGGAATCTGTATCGCAAAATGTAAATGAGGCAAAAGTTGGCAATATTTTCGAAATTACCTAACGTTTAGGTCGTTATTTTGAATAAAAAATTGTGAGCCGTCACGGGACGGCTGGCAGATGTGAAACATCGACATTATTTTGTAAAAGTAATATGCAGAAAAGAACATATTGTGATAGGAACTAAATATGTCAATATGATAAAATAAAATATTACGATTTTTTTCCAGATAACGATGACTATTTATTGAATAAACATTTATTTTCATTAAATACAAAAAAATACGAATTTATTTCAAATCGTGACTACTTAATTCGTTTAATCAGTGACGCATGCGTCGCCACGCCCGAAATCGGTTTTACGTGCGGCTATAGATGTTTCACATCACCGTCCCTGTAGTTCCGGGACTAGAATAGGGCTACGGTATCCCCTGCCTGTCGTAGGAGGCGACTAAAAGGGGGCTTCCGGGGTTGCGGACGGCAAGAGTGGGAGCTCGAACCGTCCAGCAAGCGACCCCGGGAAGGACGGCGGTATGTGTGGTCGCATACCGTCGTAAACACTACGTGGTGTGGGAGGAGCGAAAACTGCTCCCCCAGGGTAGAGCCCGTTGGGCATCGCGCTTGGAGGGCTCCGGTTGTGTTCCGTTGGAGATCCCGGAGTTCTCCAACAAGCGTTGAGGACGGCCACCGGGGGGGTTTTAGTGCGGTAAAAATCCCACATAACCCGGCGTCGCTCCCACGTCGTCGGGTACCTTTTGAAGGTTTCCCCCTCGAGAAGAAAAAAAAAAAAAAAAAAAAAGATGTTTCACATCAAAAACAACGAATGAAATTGTACAATTATTTTTTGTTTCTTTCTTCAAGTATAAGCTCAGTTATCTTCAAACAATTTATACTTTAAAGAATCTTATATATACCTATTACATATTTTTAAGTAACAAATATGCGGAGTATCTAGTATCCAAATGGCATCTGAAAGCAACCCCAGATTGGTTTACGCCTGTTGTTGATAATGAATCTATTCAATGTTTTGCCTAGCAAAGATCGACATTTGACAATTACTATATGTACAAGAAAAGATAAAATTTTGATATCGATCACAACGTTGATACCTCTAGGGACTAATTTGAAATACTTCACTTATGAATATATCCCTTACTACACCCTTCAAACCTAGATACGGAAGCACTGGACACTTTAAAACAGAAATAATTGTGCCACCGAAATTAAACTACGTATAGTCCACGTAAAACTGCTAGTCCGCTCTGAATATAGAAATAAATCGCGTCGCCATAGCAAATTGTATGACTACCAGTTCGCAACAACTTCAGAGCGGACTAGCAGTTTGGCCTGGACTATACTTAGATTTATGGTTTAAGAATTCACCTATAGAAACGAATATAATAGATAATTTATATATTATTTATGTATATAAGTTTTCCAAAATGTAAATATTTATGTGTTATCTCAATAAACGCTTTCTACACTCACAGCCCCACACTAGGATTCCCTGTGTCGTGGGTGCCATGGACACACACATAGACAAATACACAAACACCCAGACCCAGAAACAGAAATATAAATTCATCATTTAGATATCTGTCTGGCCGGGGATCGAACCCGGGACCGGTATGGTGGCCGCTCCGCCACACAGGTCGTCAATAAAGGCTTAATAATAATTTTGATACAAGACCAGTTCTAAAAATGTTTTAATAAAGCATTAATTACTCCACAATGTTCAAGTATTACAATGGTGCTTAAATGACCACGTATTTCTCACGGTCAAGATACTCGTAAGTATTGAGAAAGCAATGTTGACATAAACTTAACGTAGTAACAGAATAGACTTCTATGGCTACGGTTATTTAGCTATCGCTTGAACAGGGTAGCTTTAGCGAGGAAACGCCAATCTATCCAATGTATTGAGAAATAAAGATCGAAATTTGTCAAATTTTCCATACTGTAAACATAGATAAGTAAAGATACTTCGCTGCCTTGAAATTGAATGAAGCCACAAAAGGCTTATTTTAGTAAGATTTTTTTTAAATCCTTGACAAATAAAAACATTTTTAGAGAAAATTTACGAATAAATAACTAATTTACGTAATAATTACGTAATTTACGTAATAAATAAATACTTATTTCAAATATTTTAGGGACATTTTAGCACGGAAACGTGGCAAAACTTTTTTACGCAACTATTTCAATACTCAAAACTGGGTACATTTTCTTGTTAGGAGTGAGTAATCTTTATTAATCTATGACTGTAAATAGTCAAATTCAGATCTTAATGTGCAAAACTTACATAAATTAAGTATTACTAACGTAGAGGTCAAACGAGTTGGAGACGATTTCGTAGCTTATGCACATGCTCTGTGGTTCCACTCCGGCGGCACCACCGCCACACCTATTTCTGCCTAATAAAAACAGTGTTAAACGCTGTTGTGTTATACTTTCTTTCCTATCCGAGTCGTTCCAGCTTAGTCCTCCGGCGTAGCGGCGCATCTGTGGCCGACCTCAGGCAGGAATATCTAATCCTATCTGGGGTTGTTTACAGATGTCGATGGACAACAGTAGCCACTTACCATGAGGTGGACTGCATGCTCGTCTGCTACTCCTATATTATAAAAAAATACTAACATCTTACATATAGATCAATTCCTAAGATACATGGTATCCATGGGGTCGGCGACCGGACAATCATTCAATCTACTCAATGGATTCTTAGCTGAATCATATGTCTGTTATGATACGGATTAGGACAAAGGACTGTTTTTAAGACAAGTATAGTCCGCGCCAAACTGCTAGTCCGCTCTGAAGTTGTTGCGAGCAGCTAGTCATACAATTTGAATTTGATAATACCTCCTCCCTCGTACCATACTTATTCAATTAAGTAAGTATCACAATAAAAAACTAATTTAAATTAAATCAAATCAAAAATACTGAAAGTAGATTCTTTACAAAACTCTTTATGAACGCCAATAAATGTACTTTATGTAGGTACACCACTTTGTCACATGTTGTGTTATGGATAAAGAATTATTTTCGAAATAAAAATCTCCATTTCTTTTCTTAGTATTATTGAAGTTGAGACGTTATAAAATTTCAATCCGTGTTGGTGTTAAACAGAAAAACTAATCTGCCCTTTGTCCTAAAATTAGCATTGCACGAAAACAGATCACGTTTTTGAACTATTTTTTAACCTTATCTAATTTGTGAAAGACGTTTAATGTCATTAACCTATTACGCCTATTTCTACTGCTACGAGTAGCTAGTAATATCGTCGTCAACCCATTACTGTCCCACTGCTGGGCACGGGTATCCTCTCAAAATGAGTGATAGCCTAGTGGTTAAGAGTCTCTCGATCAAGGGGTCCGAGGTTTAAATCCCAGGCACGCTCTGATTTTACAAAGTTATGTGCGTATTAGAAATTAATTATCACTTGCTTAAACGGTGAAGGAAAACATCGTGAGGCAACCTGCATACCTGAGAGATTTATAAAAAAAAAATCTCAAAGGTATGTGAAGTCTACCAATACGCACTTGTCCAGCGCGGTGGACTATGGCCTAATCCTTCTCATTATGAGAGGAGACCCGTGCCCAGCAGTGGGACAGTAATGGGTTGATGATGAGGCCATAGTACACTGCGCTGGCTAAGTGCGTATTGGTGGAAGTAACCTGATGGCTTGTACCGACATGTGCCCAAGGACACCTGTAATCAACTTCAGATAATATTGTCTTACTTGAGATCGGCCACAGATACACGTTGCTACCCTTAAGACAAAGTTCACCGCGGATAAGTATGTCTCCTCCCACACCCTTCAAACCAGAAAACAGTAGCGCTTAACACTGCTGTTATAACAGAAATAGGTGTGGCGGTGTCGCCGGAGTCGAACCACAAAGAATTTTACCTTTTAAACACACATAGAGACACGCATTTTTTTTGGAGGCAAATCGTGTACTCGGGCCAAATCCATTCACAAAAACACAGTAAGGACAACAAAAGACAGTTTACATTGTTAAGGGACTACCTGTAAAATCCTTTTTAAAACCCTTATGTATAGAAAGTACATTTTGCGGACTACCTGGCGGACATTGTCTATGGTAGATTTATTTTTATCTATGAAAGAATGGATTCGCCGTACTATATAAAAAATAACTGTTGACCGATTTCTTTCAATTTCATACAAGATCTGTATATATTTAAAAGTTTTGAGTATGTATTCCCGGAGCACTGTAACATGGAGCTCTTCAAGAAGCAAAAAGAGCTCTTCAAAGCCTGCGTTGGGGTCTTGGTGTTTCTAATGTCCATAGGACGACAATGTTAGAAAGCTTTATTGCAGGTCGCATATGATGGATTTATTATAAAAAAAATGTGAGCCGTCACGGGACGCCTGGCAGATGTGAAACATCGACATTATTTTGTAAAAGTAATATGCAGAAAAGAACATATTGTGATAGGAACTAAATATGTCATAATGATAAAATAAAAAATTTTTTAACAAAAAATACAACCGACTTCTATGTCACTACAAAGTAAAAAATAATTCAAATAAATGTTGGTTTAGTACATATTTCTGAAGTCGGCGCTCAAGATATTTCGTTGGATAACGATGTAAACAGCGTGTCTAATATGTGTGCGTGTCTAAGTCGGCGCTCAATATATTTAGTTGGATAACGATGTAAACAGCGTGTCTAATATGAGCGCCGACTTCAGAAATATGTACTAAACCAACATTTATTTGAATTATTTTTTACTTTGTAGTGACATAGAAGTCGGTTGTATTTTTTGTTAAAAAATTTTTTTCACCCTTTTTAGTGATGACATAATAACATTTATATTAATACAATATAAAATTGTATAAACGAGATCACGAATTAAGGTAAGGTCTGAATTTACATTGATTGGAACCGCCCGCTCGCAGGGCGCTGCCGCGCCCTGCTCGCTTAGTTTTATATTGTCTTATATGTTCCAACCTAACCTAACTAAATAGTCAATGATGAACTGGCTTTGCAATTTCATTAGAACCTACAGCAAATATCTTCAAACACAACTCAATTATTCCCATTGGTTGAGGAGTTACATATTTTGTCTCCGAGCCACATTATCAGATCCTCAAATAGTCAATGATAAACTGGCCTCGCAATTTCATTAGAACCTACACCAAATATCTTCAAACACAAGTCAATTATTCCCATCGGTTGAGGAGTTACATATTTTGACTCCGAGCCACATTATCAGACCCTTAAATAGTCAAAGATAAACTGGTTTTTCAATTTCATTAGAACCTACACCAAATATCTTCAAACACAACTCAATTATTCCCATCGGTTGAGGAGTTACATATTTTGTCTCCGAGCCACATTAGCAGACCCTTAAATAGTCAATGATGAACTGGCTTTGTAATTTCATTAGAACCTACACCAAATATCTTCAAACACAACTCAATTATTCCCATCGGTTGAGGAGTTACATATTTTAACTCCGAGCCACATTATCAGACCCTTAAATAGTCAATGATGAACTGGCTTTGTAATTTCATTAGAACGTACATCAAATATCTTCAAACACAACTCCATTATTCCCATCGGTTGAGGAGTTACATATTTTGACTCCGAGCCACATTATCAGACCCTTAAATAGTCAAAGATAAACTGGTTTTTCAATTTCATTAGAACCTACACCAAATATCTTCAAACAAAACTCAATTATACCCATCAGTTGAGGAGTTACATATTTTGCCTCCAGAACCCACTCTGATCCTCATCATATTTAAATGGGACCAACTTGTAGCAATTGTCCACACACGAAATTAAAGGCATTAAAATAGGTTCATAAACGGCGAAGTTATGGCTGTTATATTTACATGGGTGGAGGAGTTCCCCTCTTTTTCTCCAGAACCAATCGATGGATCCTAACCATATTTAAATGGGACCAACTCGCAGCTCGTCTCTACACAATAAAAAAAGAATTATTAAAATCGGTCCACTAACGGCGGAGTAATTGCTGTACAAACATAAAAAAAAAAAAAAAAAAAAAAAAAAAGATACCGGCCGAATTGATAACCTCCTCCTTTTTGAAGTCGGTTAAAAATATTACGATTTTTTTCTAGATAACGATGACTATTTATTGAATTCGATTGCGCATGGCGACGCGTCGCCACACCGTACACACTACTGCATATAGACTGTATATATATATATCATCGTATAGCGTGGCGTCGCCACGGCATGTGTCGCCACGCCAGAAATCGGTTTTTCGTGCGGCTATAGATGTTTCACATCAAAAATATCCATTATACTACCTTTTACTTGCAACTTCGTTTGTGAGAACAGATTTTGAGGTCGCAATCTTTTTTTAATAAAATAAGAAAAATCTTAGATATTTTATAATCATTATTAATTAATAATTTTACAGCATCTTTAAAATAATAAAATGGTTAAATTAAACTCAGCTATTTGGATGGTAAAGGAGACTTCTGAGGCGTTCCAATTTAGTCCTCAGAGGTAGAAACACGACTAAGGACTACCTCAGGTAGGACTTTAATCCTATCTGGGATTGATTTTAAATATCCATGGGCGGCTATCGTCACTCACCATCAGGTGGCCTGCATCAGGTTGCTACTTTAGTATAGAAACTAGAAACATAAACAGAATTATTCAAAAAACGGTCAATCTATCATAACGAATGAAATTTAAACGCAACGTTATAAATTAACTAAAGTAATAACCCAAAATATTGACGCAATAAAAGTTAAGAATAATGGCTCATAAAATAGTGATGACACGTAAATAATTTTATCGATAATAACAATGATGCACCGGAAAAATCGATTTAAGATTTTATTTTACGATTTAATAAAAAATGAAGGCTACTTTTCTTTACAATTTAAAATTTAAGACTATTTTCTTTTACTTTTTATGTTATACTAGCTGACCCGGCAAACTTTGTACCACCTCAAAATCTATTTATCAAATATATTTCAAATAAAATATAGCCTATGTTACTCGTGGATAATGTAGCTTTCGAATGGTGAAAGAATTTTTAATATCAGTAGTGTTTGAGCCTATTCATTACAATCAAACAAACAAAGTTTTCCTCTTTATAATATTAGTATAGACTAGCTGAGCCGGCAAACGTTGTGTTGCCACATAAATAAATGTTAAGGGTGAACAACCCTTATCACTTAGGGGTATGAAAAATACATAGTAGCCGATTCTCAGACCTACTGAATATGCATATAAAATTTGGTGAAAATCGGTAAAGCCGTTTCGGAGGAGTACGGTAACTAACATTGTGACACGAGAATTTTATATCTATACTAATATTATAAAGAGGAAAACTTTTGTTTGTTTGTTTGTTTGATTGTAATGAATAGGCTCAAAAACTACTGGACCGATTTTAAAAATTCTTTCACCGTTCGAAAGCTACATTATCCACGAGTAACATACGCTATATTTTATATGAAATATATTTGATAAATAGATTTCGAGGCGGCACAAAGTTTGCCGGGTCAGCTAATATAAGATAAAGTACAGTTAATGTCTATTTTCTACACCCGAACTAGTATTATAAATACGAATGTGTGTTTGTTTGTTACACTTTCATGTCTTAACTACATAACCGATTGACATAAAATTTTGTACCCACGTTGTCAGGGGTTCAGAAAAGGACATAGGGTACCTTTTATTTCGAAAAAGTACTGTTCCCGAGGGATAAATAAAACTTATAACATGAGTTTAAGGACACTGTTATCAAAGGTTCATAAGTCATAAGGCAGTGATAGTATAGTGGTAAAGAAACTCGGTCCCTTGCTCGAAAGATCTGAGGTTCAAATCCCAGACACCTCTGATGTTTCAAAGTTATGTGCGTATTATAAATAAATTATCACTTGCTTAAACGGTGAAAGAAAACATCGTGAGGAAACCGGCATACCTTAAAAATCTATAAAAATTGCTTCAAAAGTATGTGAAGTCTACCAACACGCACTTGGCCAGCGCGGTGGACTATGGCCTAATCCTTCTCATTCAAACATGAGACCCGTACCCAGCTGTGGGACAGTTAATGAGTTGATAATGATGATAATGTAATCAAATTATTGCATTATCATCGACTTCTGACCACGAGCGAAACCGCAGGTAAAACTTGTATGTATTTTACGTACGAGTACATATAATTGAAATTTCAAAATGCGTGCCCTTATACTTAAGGGTCTTCAAAACACGGATTCCCATATCCTTTGATTACACTAGAAAATAATTATATTCGAACTGAACGAAACGTGATACATATAGTTGTCTCACTTACACATGTGATGTGTGTGCACTCAGTCTTTACAGAAGCCTAATGCTACTAACAAAGATTTTTTTTATGTACCAAAATATATAAATAGCTATTTCTTAACTAATAACGTTATTAGGGACACTAGGATTGTGGGTATTGAAGGTGGTAGAACCCTTTGTGGTTCGACTCCGGCGGCACCACCGCCACACCTATTTCTACCTAATAACAGCAGTGTTAGGCGCTACTGTGTTCCGGTTTGAAGGGTGTGGTAAGGGAGACAGACTTTTCCGAGGCGTTCCAGCGTAGTCCTCAGGTGTAGCGGCACATCTGTGGCCGACCTCAGGTAGGAATATCTTATCCTATCTGGGGTTGATTACAGATGTCCATGGGCGGCAGTAGCCACTTACCATCAGGTGGACTGCATGCTCGTCTGCTACTCTTATATTATAAATAAAAAAAAGTATAATGTACACACACAAAGACACCACACAAACACCCAGACCCAGAACAAAAGTCTAAATTCATTATTTAGATACCTACCTGGCCGGGGATCGACCCCGGAACCGTAATTAATATAGTGTACCCATTGGTACTTGTAAAATTGTTGAACGACCCGCAAATTATTGTAACGACTTTCCCCAACTCATCAAGAGATGACACTTCTGAATCATGCTATCGAAGTTTTCTCAACATCTTGCATATATACTTGCATATATTTGAAGGTGGTAAAACCTTTTGTGGTTCGACTCCAACGCCACCACTACCACACCTATTTCTACCTAATAACAGCAGTATGAAGCGGGTAGAACCCTTTGTGGTCTACTCCAGCGACACCACCGCCACACCTATTTCTGCCTCATAACAGCAGAGTTAAGCGCTGCTGTGTTCTGGTTTGAAGGGTGGTGTGGTAAGGCAGACTTTTTTAAGGCATTCCAGCTTAGTCATCAGGGGTAGCGGCGCATCTGTAACGACTTCAGGGTTGATTAGAGATGTCCATGGGCAGCAGTAGCCACTTATCATCAGATGGACTGCATGCTCGTCTGCTACTCATGTATTATAAAATAAAATAAAAATTGGACATGGACAACAGCTGTAGCCGACCTCAGGTAGGACCCTAATCTTATCTGGGGTTGATTACTGATGTCCATGCGGCAGTAGAAACTTAACATCAGGTGAAGTGCATACAAATTTGCTACTTATATGTATATTAAAAAATGTAGAAATAAGTGTGGCGGTAGTATCTCTTCTACTGCCTTTATAGTTAGTAGAATTGTACCTCTAATCATCTGTCTGAAAACTTTCGAGTGTTATAACCCGATGTCATGTAGGATGGGGTTGAACCACCCCTTTGAGGCATATTTATGGTTCTCCCGTATTTTACAAGGGCACGTCACTTGGGATGTCAATTAAAATGATTGAAAGGATTTTATGAGTGTTTTTAGTTATATTTCTAGACAGGGGGGGAGATAGAATAGTGGTGTGAATTTTGACCCCTCACTTTAGGGTTTAAGGTTCAAATCCTAATTAAAAGTGATTCTTTTGAGTGATGTTGTTGTCAACCCATAGTTTTTTTTTTTTATAATATAGGAGTAGCAGACGAGCATGCAGTCCATCTGATGGTAAGTGGCCACTACCGCCTATGGACATCTGTAATCATCCCCAGATAGGATTAGATATTTCTACCTAAGGTCAGCCACAGATGCGCCGCTACTCCTGAGGACTAAGCTGGAACGCCTCGGAAAAGTATGTCCCCCTTACCACACCCTTCAAACCAGAACACAGCAGCGCTTAACACTGCTGTTATAAGGCAGAAATAGGTGTGGCGGTAGTGCCGCCGGAGTCGAACCACAAAGGGTTCTACCACCTTCAGTTGTCCCATTGCTGGGCAGTCTCCTCTCAGAATTAAAGAGATTTAGGGCATAGTCTACTACGCTAGCCAAATGCGTATTGACAATCTTCACACATACTTAAAAAACTTTTTAACAGACTTCCCAAAGGAAGAGAGGTTATCTATTCGACACGTATTTTTTTTTTCTTGTTAAATAAAACTAACATGCCTGGGATTCGAACCTGGTACCGTTGATTTAGAGGCCAAATTCTAATGCGCATAGCAATCAGCTTAGTGGGTAGGTTACATGGTGAAGGAAAACATCGTGAGGAAACCTGCACGCCTAAATTTTTAAAAAAGTGTTCAAAGGTATGTAAAATCTACCAATCCGTACTCGACCAGCATGATTTTCTATGAGCTTTACCTCTCACACCCTGAGAGGAGAACCGTGCCCAACAGTGGGACAGTAATAAGTTGAGATTTATTATCTTTGGGTACCTATCAAAAGATTTTTTTATATACAACTAGCTGACCTGGCATACGTTGTGTTGCCATATAAATAAAAAAATGTTAAGGGTGAACAACTCTTATCACTTAGGGGTATGAAATATAGATAGTAGCCGATTTTCAGACCTACTAAATATGCATATAAATTTTGGTGAAAATCGTTAAAGCCGTTTCGGAGCAGTACGGTAACTAACATTGTGACACGAGAATTTTATATAAGATATAGGAGTAGCAGATGAGCATGCAGGCCACCTGATGGTAGGTAAGTGGCTACTGCCGCCCATGGACATCTGTAATCAACCCCGGATAGGATTAGACATTCTTACCTGAGGTCGACCGCTGATGCACCGCTACTCCTGAGGACTAAGCTGGAACGCCTCGGATTAGTATCTGTCAGAACACAGCAGCGCTTAACACTGCTGTTATTACTAAGACATAGGTGCGGCGGTGGTGCCACCGGAGTCGAACCACAAAGGGTTTTACCACCTACAAAAGGTATTTGAAATCTTCCAATCCACACTTGACCAGATATGGACTATGCCCTAAACCACTCTAAGAGAACCGTGCCCAACAGTGGGACAGTAATGGGTTGATAAACTATAATATCTTTAGGTATCTTAGCTTTCACAGTCATTAGAATAGCGTCCATTGTAATCTCTATTACATTTAAACTGTGGGAGAACTTTCCCTCGAATAATTTGGTCACGTAATGTGTTTTCCTAAATGGCAAATTTGGTTGGTAATTGCCATGGTATTATGGTAGAGACTGAATAAATAAGACTATAAAACATGAAGGTTGTAAAACCCTTTGAGGTTCGACTCCAGCAACACCACCGCCACACCTATGTCTGTTATAACAGCAATGTTAAGGGAGACATAATTATCTGACGATTTCCAGCTTAATTCTAAGGGGTAGCGGCGTATCTGTAGCTGATCTCAGATAGGAATCTAATCCTGTCTGGGGTTGATTACAGATGTCTATGGACGGCAGTAGCCACTTACCATCAGGTGGACTACATGCTCGTCTGCTACTCCTATACTATATATATAAAAAACTGATGTCATGATTTTCAAGAACATCATCCCGTTTCACACTGACAACATATCAGATTGTATGACTTTTAGAAAGAAATAAGTTTTTTATTCGGATAATGTTCTTATATATAAAATTCTCGTGTCACAATGTTAGTTACCGTACTCCTCCGAAACGGCTTTACAGATTTTCACCAAATTTTATATGCATATTCAGTAGCTCTGAGAATCGGCTACTATCAATTTTTCATACCCCTAAGTTATAAGGGTTGTTCACCCTAAACATTTTTTTATTTATATGGTAACACAACGTTTGTTGGGTCAGGTCGTAATACAAAAATGAACGTGTACAATGCAACAGCTTACCAATTGGTGTGGAATTCCATTGTATGGGGCTAGTTTGAGAAGTCCAAATAAAACGTTTATGTCATACTAGCTGACCCGGCAAACTTTGTACCGCCTCAAAATCTATTTATCAAACATATTTCATATAAAATATAGCCTATGTTACTCGTGGATAATGTAGCTTTCGAATGGTGAAAGAATTTTTAAAATCGGTCCAGTAGTTTTTGAGCCAGTTATGGTTGTCGGCGGTCGATAAGGGTTTTTAAAAAATAAAATGACTATTCATTACAATCAAACAAACAAACAAAGTTTTCCTCTTTATAATATTAGTATAGAAGACTACTTTGATAATTAAAAAAATATTAGTCAGCTAAAAACAAAAAGGACAATGTCTAACCCAAGTCCAGATGTTGTGATGACCTTTTAAGAGCAGTCAATTGTCAAACATGGCGGCAATTGGCGAAATTATGTCACTACACAATAAACTATGACAAAATGAGGTTGTGCCCGCGGCTTCGCTCTCTTTAATTGTTTACTTTTATATGATACTAGCTGACCCCGCAAACGTTGTGTTGTCATATAAATAAAAAAATGTTAAGGGTGAACAAACCCTATCACTTACGGGTTTAAAAAATAAATATAATATTTGAAACTGCGATGGTAGCGAAGTCTGTCGAATCCAATGTGAAACATTCCAAAATCAACAACTACTAACGAATTAAAAATTAATTAAAAAAACCTTTTCCCACGGACTAAATTGTGAATCTAAACCATTCTCAAGTCCCCTTGAACACACACAACAAATTTCATCAAAATCAGTCCAGTCGTTTAGGAGGCGTTCAGTGACATACACACGCACATAAGAAATATATATATATATAAAGATAGGAGAAGCAAACGATCGACCATCAGGTAGACGAATGCAGTCCACATGATGGTAAGTCAACTGTCGCCCGTGGTCATCGGTAATCAACCCCAGATAGGATTAGATTCGTACCTGAAGTCGGGCACAAATGCGCCGACACCGCTGAGGACTAAGCTGGAACGCCTCGGAAAAGTCTGTCTCCCTTACCACACCCTTCAAACCGGAACAAGGCAGCGCTTGACACTACTGGTATTAGGTAGACATAGGTTTTTTTTTTTATAATAAAGGAGTGGCAGACGAGCATGCAGTCCAACTGTTGGTAAGTGGCTACTGCCGCTCATGGACATCTGTAATCAACCCCAGATAGGATTAGATATACCTACCTAAGGTCGGCCAGAGATGCGCCGCTACCCCTGAGGACTAAGCGGGAACGCCTCGGAAAAGTCTGTCTCCCTTACCACACCCTTCAAACCGGAACACAGCAGCGCTTAACACTGCTGTTAATAGGCAGAAATAGGTGTGGCGGTCGTGCCGCCGGAGTCGAACCACAAAGGGTTCTACCAGCTTCACAAACGTTCACTTCACACATAAGGTGTGATTAATATGTAATTAATATGCGGTTTAGTAGATTAGCGTGAATGGACTGGACCCACCAATCAAAACACCGAGTTTCAACCATATCTATCACTTTACGTATGTGTTAGATGTGTATGTAGGAATTCTAATATATAATTTCGCAAAGATAAGCTTGCGAATACGTGGAACAGCAACACTAGCGGTCTTTATTTGCATTGAATGATCTAATACGTACCGAATAAAGGATAGCTCTGTTATAAACTCAACAGGAATTACTCGTATCATGTGTTAAGGATTGCGATATGAAGATAACTTTTAAGGAGAGAAATTAACATTAATAATATTGTTTATGTAAGTCAATCTTTTCTTAATATAGATGGTAGTTGAGATGGATTCGAGGTTCGAATCCCAGGCACGTTCCTAGGATTTTTCAAAATTAAGTGCGTATTAGAAAATAATTATCACTTGCTTAAATAGTGAAGGAAAACATCGTAAGGAGAGCGGCATACCAGAGAAATCTTAAAAAAAAGTTTTCAAAGGTATGTGAAGTCTACCGATACGCACTTGGCCAGCGCGGCGGACTATGGCCTAATCCGTCTCATTCTGTGCCCAGCAGTGGGACAATAATGGCTGACGTCAGTGTGAAGAGAGTAAAGATTTTATATTAAAAATATTAAAATCGTGACAAAATCCGCTCAATAGCCCTATATATTCAAATCAATACAAATAAATTTTTGTATTCAAAATAGGTTCTTTACAGAGCACTTTTTGAATGTCAATACAACTACCACCACTTCACAAGGTGTTTCGTTATGGAGAAGAAGCGGCGAAAGAAACTCCATAACACAATTAAATCCTTACTAATATTATAAATCCGAAAGTAACTCTGTCTGTTTGTCTTTCTGGTTGTCTCTTCTTCACGCCCAAAACACTGAACCGATTTTAATGAAATTTTGTACAAAGGTAGTCTGAGACCCGAGACACAGGGTAGTTTTTATCCCGGAAATCCCACGGAAACTAGGGATGGCGATCTAAGATCGATTAATCGGAGAATCGATCTTTTGGGCCCAAAACATCGATTATTTTAATCGATATTAGTAAGCATTGAATCGTAAACTACGCATTTGATCAAGTGATGATCTTTAACACAGTTGAAGGTATGAATTTTCAGTTTTATGTATGTTAGTATGTTATATTATTTTCTTTCAAATGCGGGCGAAGCCGCGGGCTAGTATTACCATAACATCTGAGGGACGGCAGTGCCTCCGCCAAGTCGAGCCAAAGCCAAAAGAAGCGGCACGGCCGTACTATCCTTTTCCCGAAGCAATTCGGCCCATTTTTGACCCCCTGTAACTTCGTTGCATATGAAGCTAGAATATATAATTTCTTGGCAAACCTTGTCACAATAAACCACCCAGCTTCGGATATCATAGGTTTGCGAAGGAATGTGAATATCTCGCACGTACTAATTCTCCGTATGCACATGCACATATGCACACACGATAAAAATAGAATACAATAGGTTTCAAACAATACGCATTAGTAATTTGAATTCATTTCTCAAAACGAAGCTTACTTTATAAGCTTAATTTTTAACAAGTAATGCTCGCGGCTTTGCCCGCGTTTTCAAAAATAACATGACATACATAACTGAAAATTTTGAGTCCGCGTAAAACTGCTAGTCCGCTCTGAATATTGAAATGAATTGCGTCGCCATACTAAATTGTATGACTACACCTGCTCGCGCCAACTTCAGAACGGACTAGCCGTTTGGCGCGGACTATACCTTCATTGGAATGACAGTGGCGCCATCTGTCGAAAATTTGTCGTACGAGCCTGCAGTCCACCTGATGGTAAGTGACTACTGCCGCCCATGGACATCTGTAATCAACCCCAGATAGGTTTAGGTCGGCCACTGATGCGCCGCTACCCCTGAGGACTAAGCTGGAACGCCTCGGAAAAGTATGTCTTACCATACCCTTCAAACCAGAACACAGCAACGCTTAACACTGATGTTATAACAGAGATAGGTGTGGCGGTAGTGCCGCCGGAGTCGAAACACAAAGGGTTCTACCACCTTCAAAATAATAATACAATTTGATAAACAAAGATTGACTAACTATGGGAAAATTCCATAAATTGCATGTAATTATTTAGGTATCATTACTCACGAATTGGATAAAGAAATGTAACTTTCATCTCCATTGTTTCTATCTTTTATCTTTATGTGTTATCTTTATGGCTGTAAAAGATACGGAACCATGTACATTTCAGGTCACGGATTCTCAAACTTTCAGACAATTTAAGTGTTAGTATAACAATGTATTGTAATATATTTAAATCAAAGTAAGATCAATGTATGTATGGACGTATGGATGGACATCTGTAATCTATCCTAGATAGGATAGAATTTTTGTCCGAGGTTTGTAACAGGTGCATTTCTACCTGAAAATAGGGATGGCGATCTGAGATCGATTAATCGAAGAATCGATCTTTTGGGCCAAAATATCGATTATCTTAATCGATATCCAATAATGGATCGATTCAGTGATTCGATCTTTCATCCTAGATAATCGAAAGTCGATTTTTTCTAAGTTGGTTGAATGTGTTATAAACATTTTTTTGCTAACGAATACGTATTTCAGTGCCTTTTTGGTCCTGATGGCCTTTATTTTGCTACCTTCGCTCTTTTCACCTGAAAAGATCGAAGATCGATTTTGAAAAATTAATTCTTGGGCCTCGATTTTTTTGTGAATCGATTTGTTGCACTTTTATTCGAATCTCATCGATCGAAACAATCGATCTTTTTAGGAAAGAATCGCCATCCCTACCTGTGAACTAAGCTGGAATGCTTCGGATTACTTCGTTTAGTATCTCCCTTACCACACCCTTCAAACCAGAACGGCACACGGCGGGGTGACACGAAGAGTAACCTTTAAAGTCTGAAGAAATCTTCTAGAAAACATAACGTTAAATATTTATAACTACAACAATTTAATCATATCGATAAAGTTGAAAGATTTTGAAGGTGGTAGAACCGTAGGTTTCCGAGGCGTTCCAGCTTAGTCCTCAGGGGTAGCGGCGCATCTGTGGCCGACCTCAGGTAGGATATGTAATCCTATCTGGGGTTGATTATAGATGTCCATGGGCGGCAGTAGCCACTTACCATCAGGTGGACTGCATGCTCGTCTGCTACTCCTATATTATAAAAAAAAAGTATAAGGTGACTGTTATTTACGGCAGAATTTGTATTTGATGTATTATATTTTGTTTGTAGCCTTCGGGGGCATTACAAATTTAGAATTACAACATATTTTCTTTATAAGTGTGGTGCAAATCTGTATATTTTATAATACTTTAATCTGTTCACTTTGGTTTTAAATTCACACGCGACATGACGAGAAGCAAAGCGTAGCGAGTTCATTGGCATCTTAACTTTGTGTATCATCTTGCTGTTCCTGTATTCAATGGTGTTGTCATTTAGCTCTATTATCTACAGCTGGGCGAGCTTGTATATTGTCGCATGACGTAATGCAATATAATGTAGCGTAATCTTAAATTTAAATGGACTACAAGATGGCGATACTTGGCGTAACATTTTTTTTTACTTAAACCTAACGATAAGGCAGGCTACCTGATGCAAAGCGCCGTCGCCTATGGTATTTTGCAACAGAACATTTGCCTGTGCGTCGCCGGCATCGAAGTACTATGTTTTGCGCCTTTATTAATGTAAAAAGTTTTTTCTCATAAAAATCACGGAAAATATCTTATTCCTAATTAAACTTATTTAATGGAAATATCTGGTACAGTTTGAGAACCATTGACATTTAAAAAAACTTTTAGTCTGTTCTAATCCATGAGTCTGTTGATAAACATAGATTATCCATTCAAGATTTTTAATTTTTAATACTATTACATTGACTCATATAACGAAAGTTTTTCAATATCAGTGCACCATTGTCAAGGGTAGCATGAGTCACCACTCAGAACTTAAATTTAGGTGAGTTTAGAGTTTTGTGTAAATAATATAGAGTTTTATGTAATAAAGACAACAGCAGCAAAAAATCTGCGAAACCTGCTATTTAAATAATCGCGTAACAAACATAGTATGAATATGTAGTATTTGCAACTCTAGGAAGGCATGCTTCTAAGCAAATACTAGGGCCCGTTTATCTCAGAAAGGGCCTAAGGGACACATAGATTAGTAAAGATACTTCGCCGCCTTGAAAGTGAATGAAGCCGCAAATGGCTTATTATAGTAAGTTCTTTTTTTGAATTCTTGACAAATAAAAACGTTTTTAGAGAAAAATTACGAACAAATAACTAATACTGCGTAATTTACATGATAATTAAATAATTTATAATAATAATTTCAAATATTTTAGGGACATTTTAGCACGGAGACGTGGTAAAACTTTTTTACGCAACTATTTCAATTCTCAAAACTGGGTACATTTTCTTGTTAGGAGTGAGTAATCTTTACTAATCTATGAAGGGACATCGCTCAAAAGAAACACCGATGATTCCTTCTCGAAACTCCATTTACAGGGATAATTAAGTCCCACATAACCATTCTTTTCCACAAACGGTCAAGTATCTTGAGAAATTTTCCCCCACAAACAATAAAACGGCAAAAAACCTTGTTAAGAGTCATTAAAATTCATAGTTTCAACAAAAAACTGACCATAGTTTTTATCAGCGGCCCTTTCTTCTAATCTAAAAAGCATAAACCATAAATCTTATCCTAGATCGCTTTTTGCCGCCCACGCGAACTTTTTCGAAACAAAAAAAGGCAAAGTTAAACCCGTGCAGCCTATAAAGTCGAAACTTTCATAAGTTTATATCTCTATAGTTCACTCTTTGTTGCAATCATGAGAATTGTAACAATAATATTCCCATCAACAGCTAAACCAAAAACTTCAAAAGATAAGTACTTACTACATTCAACTCACCATAAAATCAAATGTGATCACCAAATCCTGTTTTCGAATCACTTAAACCGTAAAACATCCTTTCGCACGCACAAAACTATTTCAAAACTTTGAACGGAACACATTTCTAAAGAAACTTTCAATTCTACTCAACGTAACGTTATGAACGCAGCCATTTTATTCACAAGTAAAGTTATATTAAACGACTTAATTCACGTTTTAAATGTAATTAAATGCAGCGCGTTCGTTGCGCGTCGCGTCGCATTTTGACTGGAGACTGGAGGTGGAGAGTCAAGTCAAGATATTTTTACCTGTGAGAGCAAAAAGTTTGACCGACCACGACTTCGTCCCCACTTAATACATTGTCGACTTAATCTCGACGAACTAAAGCTTGAATCCCTTCGCAAGCCTTAATTGCATTAGTGTGCCCGTAAGCTTGCTTATCGGTGCCAAAAAAGCTGCTATATCGTCGTGGATTAAAGTTTAATTCGCTTTGTGTTGCCGTAAAAGCTCAACCATACGCTACAATTCAATGTATAGTGGACAGTTGGTCGGAATCAGAGATTCTTAAAGTTTACAGCCGACGTTAACTGCCAACCTATTTAACGATGATGAATTGATTACGAACGAAACAAAAGAAATGTTTAGGCACTTTTATGTTTTTGTTACGAAACTAGATAGATTTTATGGGTTAAAGAGTTTATCTTTATTCAACTTTGTTTACGGAAGTTCAGCGCTCAATTTACAGACAAACTCTTTTTATGCACTTCTCATTATATTTTGTTGAGAAGAGCATAAAAATAAGTGATTTTATTTTTTATTCAATCAGAATTAGAATAAAAGTGAGAATAGTTAAAGCCATAGTCATATTCTAACCAACTGCAGTTTGTTAGACTTCAAACACCTTCAAACTTGTTTAATAAACTCTGAGATATAGGTTTCCTTGCGATGTTTTCCTTCGGCATTAAAGCAACTACCATAATTTCTAACACCTGCATAACTTTTAAAAAATCAGTGTTTGTCAAGGATTCAATCATTGATCTACCAATCTAGGCCAAACAACCACCAAAACGCCTACAACGCAATAATAACCTAACGGCATTCTCCCAAACGTGTTCTCCACTCAATTTGAGAAGCACTGACCACGGCCCGTACCCAAACTGGTTTCTACGTAGAAATAAAGCAGCCTTCAATAAGCCATGAATTAACACCGTGTATTGTTATCTAGTTGTAACGTTATTCTCAAGTACAATTTTGTTGTAATATATACCTATACCTAGTTTAGTTTATGTAGATCTGCCTTTTATCAGCAGTAGCGCTGTTCTGGTTTGAAGTTGGTGTGCTAACACGAGGTCTGGTAGAGTCCTTAGGGGTAACGACACATGTTGTCAATCCATTAGTGTTCCACTTCTGGCCATAGTCCAACGCGCTGGCTAAGTGCGAATTGAGACTTCACAACTTTGAGAACTTTTTTTAAGTTTCAAACAGTGCAAGTATTCTCACGACGTTCTACTTCGTTATTCACCTTCAACGACACATGTGGTTTCAATGAGGACTCTTATCCTATATTTTATAAGGTAGAAGTAGAAATGAGTATGCACACCTGCAATTGATGACTGAGGCTCATGGAACCTGCTCTATAGAGAACAAGTTTTACTTGAAACCGATCACAAACGCGTTGGCCCTCCTGATGACTAATACTGTCGCCTCATATTAGTTAGTATCCACATCGTTCCACCAAATCACAAAATCTACTGCACTCTACTACACACTACTGTGGTGGTGGTGTCTCTCCGATCTAACTATAGTGGTTCTACCACTCTTTGAATAGTTCTACCGCCTACTGAATAGTTCTACCGCCTGACGAATAGTTCTACCGCCTAACGAATAGTTCTACCGCCTGACGAATAGTTCTACCGCCTAACGAATAGTTCGACTGCCTACTCAATAATTCTACCATATAACAGTAGTCTTACATTCTCGAACTACAAATAATTTTACCAATTGTACTGACAGCTTAGCACGCGTTCACCCATTAAATAGCTGCACAAATTTAAGGAATCGAAACTATTCCTCATGATTAACTGTCAGAATGAGAGGGGTTCAGGACTAAGGTCATCGCCTATCTGATCATGTGCAAATTGTTTCATATACATTTTAGTATTTTATAAGATTTCCCAAGCCTGTAAGTTTTTCACTTTTTTCGCCGGTAAAATATTGAAAATTAAAATGACTTGCCTAGGATTTTAAACTTAAAAAAAATGCCTGAACAACCAAAATAAATTACCAACCTTTTAGGTAATTCTGCAGTTCACATTTACCTTTATTACATTACCAAAAAATACATAAAATACGACAAGAAAACCACAAAATATAACATAATATTTATTTCCATTTTCTACTTACAACTAAACTATTATACAGCACTGATTTTACAAATTATCTCTGCATTTTAATTTTTACAAATAAATAGACCTTCGTCAATGACGGTCGAATAGCAAATGACATTTTAACATCTTTTTTATAACTTCGCGGGTAGTTTTGAATATGTTTATGCAGGTAGTTTAACAATTTTGAAATAAATGTTTTTTTTGTTTATTTGTGTTTATTGAAGATTTCTAAGCGCTGCTTTTAGGCTTCGGTACCCAGGGTTCCACCTTGGCTCTGGTGGTGCTGTATGGAACATACTGGCCAGTGGTGCCTGAGAGGTTTTCGTTGTAGTGCTGCATCCAGGGGTACTTGGGTCTAGATGGATCCTGTGGACAGAGTATTACATTAAATGTATTAAATTTTTCTTTTTACAAAATTATTGTAGAAAACGCACATGCAGTCTACGCTGATGATAAAATCGTTCCAACGTGCACTGCACATAAGGGGCATTTGAACATATTTGCGGAATTTATGGGCATATGGTACTCCATATTTTCTCACTAGAAAATCACGAATTATTTCAGCAAACCCTATCATTTCGTTTGGACCCCCACTAGCTTAACAGAATTATATCGGCATACGCCAATAGTCACTGCCGTAGGTACACCTGTAGTCAACCTCAAATAAGGTTATAAGGGTCCCTGAACTCGGCCACATATGCTTTATTTTGAGAAGTAAGTTGGAATGCCTCATATTAGAGATTCTACCTTACCATACCCTTCAAACCAGAACACAGCAACACTTAATACCACTGTTATAAAGGAGAAATAGGTGTGATGGTGGTGCCCCCAGAGTCGAACCAAGGGTTCTACCACTTTTCAAATTGTAGATCACCACATAAATGTAAGACACTCCACACATTTTGACAAACGCGACACTCAATGCACTTACTAGAATAGGTTCTACCTTCCTCCTTATAACACCATTACACTATAGGAAACTCACCTGGTGTGGAGGTAGATCGGTTTTGTAGTGCAACCAGCCGAACCACTCAGCGGGAACCTGAAAGGAAGAACAGTAAAAAATTAGCATCAAAAGGAGCATTGGTTTTTATTTTTATTTATGAAGACTGAAGCAGAAAAGGAGCATACAGTCTACGTGATTGTAGACCACAGTCAGCCATGGACACCACAACCAACTCCATATAGAACAGAGGTTTTTTTTTTTATATAATATAGGAGTAGCAGACGAGCATGCAGTCCACCTGATGGTAAGTGACTACTGCCGCCCATGGACATCTGTAATCAACCCCAGATAGGATTAGATATTCCTAACTAAGGTCGGCCACATATGCGCCGCTATCCCTGAGGACTAAGCTGGAACGCCTCGGAAAAGTATGTCTCCCTTACCACACCCTTCAAACCGGAACACAGCAGCGCCTAACACTGCTGTTATTAGGTAGAAATAGGTGTGGCGGTGGTGCCGCCGGAGTCGAACCACAAAGGGTTATACCACCAAGGTTTTACGTGTGATGTGTTGCCACTCCTGAGGACTAAGATAAGATAAAGTCGCCTCATTTATAAGTCACTTGGCATCTACTCTTCCATGGAAACGTAAAAACTGCTTCACAATAGAAATAAGTATAGAGGTAGTAACCTCCCTGGTCGAATCATACTGGTTCTACTAGCTTCCATATCGTTTCAATCTACTTTGATAGCTATGCAGGAAATTCATTTTAAAAATAAAATAATAATACTATAATTTAAAAAATACACTAGAATCACACAAGGCAAATTAAATGGATAATGGAATAATGGTTAATGGAAAAGAATAATGGGATAACATTATTAAAATCATGTATTGTTATTGGTTCTTGATAATTGTTCAATATTTTGAATTAATCTGACTGTTTAAAGTAGGTAAAAACCTAGTTCAAAGATTCAGTTAACACATACATACCTACATAAAGGTCAAGCTAATAAAAGCGTGGTAACAAAAGACGCAGTTAATATTTAATCTATAAATTTATTACCTACTAAAGATAGTCAATTTTTGGTTGATTACGGATGTCCATGGGCAGCAGTAGCCACTTACCATCAGGTGGACTGCATGATTGTCTGCTACTCCTATAGATACTATTAAAAAATAAACAATGTGAGCCGTCACGGGACGCCTGGCAGATGTGAAACATCGACATTATTTTGTAAAAGTAATATGCAGAAAAAAACATATTGTGATAGGAACTAATGTCATAATGATAAAATAAAATATTACGATTTTTACGCATGGCGACGCGTCGCCACACCGTACACACTACTGCATATAGACTGTATATATATACCATCGTATAGCGTGGCGACGCGACGCCACGGCATGCGTCGCCACGCCAGAAATCGGTTTTACGTGCGGCTATAGATGTTTCACATCAAAAAATTATCATATATTGATCTTTGGTAGGCAAAACATTAGATAGATTGATTATTAATAACAAGCAATCATTGTTTCTGTAGCTATATGTATAAAAAATACCAAACATACCTGACTAGCATCGTAGTTCATGTGGAACTTGTCAGAGTATTCCACCCAGCGGTTCCTGCTGTAGAAGTACCGAGGATTCTCATAGTACTTGTTGCCAAATCTGTCCTCGCCGACCAGCACACCATCTTTCAGCTCATCTTGCCTGAAATTATACATTAAAAATTATTATATTAATCAACTGGTGCTGCTGCCACATCAATTTCAACCTAATAACAGCAGTGTAGGTCCTGGTTCGACTATAGCACCAACGCAACATCTATTCTGCTCATAACAGCAGTGTTAAGCACTGCTGTGTTCTGGTTTGAAGGTTGTGGTCAGAGAGATATACATTTCCGAAGTGTTCTAGTGTAGTCCTCAGGAATACCAGCGTCTCCTACTCCTATATTAATAAAATACTGAAGACTAATATGTTATAGGGACATAACATATTTAAAAATATTTAGTTTTTAAGATTAGTGTAAGAAAAGAGCTTTCAGTTACCTAATAGTAAGGAGTCACTGCCATCACATCATTATTTTGTTGTCCATAACATCCATAACATCTTCAAACAACTCCATATAGAACAGGACTGAAGCTAATCACATATGTGTTAGTACTTCTAATGACTGATGACTTCTAATGACTAAGATGTTTGGCTCATTTATTATACGTAAATATCCACTTTCTCAGAAAATTATAGACAATATTGTCAAATTATAATTAACAAGAATATTTATAAATTCCATTTTTAATTCACAAAGTTGTTACAGCTGCCTACATCACCAGTATCGATATATCATCTTAAAACATACAATACAAATATCTCACCCCACTAACCCTTAAAATTGATAAATACGACGCAAAAAACATATCAAATATCAGCCAAATATTTAAAATTGACTTGTAAATAGCAAAAACATAACCTATAGAAATTACATAATAAATTGTTTTACCTGTAAAGTTTAAACAGGGAGGCACGGATTCCACCGTTCTGCTTAATTATATTGAAAAAATTAGTAAGTTTATCGAGCGCAAATATTTTCGAAAGCGAATTATTTGCCATTTTTACTTTATTTCAACTATTTGTTGAAATCGAAAATATTGACACTGACTATTTTGACATTGACTTTGATGGATTTTTAATGTTGCTATTTCCTAATTCCAAAAATGTACCAAATGTTTTAATTAAGAACATAAAGAGTAAAAAATATCGGAATATTCAATGAAAATTTTGATAAAATTACATTACTCATTATTGATGTGAAACATCTATAGCCGCACGTAAATCCGATTTCTGGCGTGGCGACGCATGCCGTGCGCTTAAATTAATGCGATAATTTTTTCTATTTAATGAAAATAAATGGTTATTCAATAAATAGTCATCGTTATCTGGAAAAAAATCGTAATATTTTATTTTATCATTATGACATATTTAGTTCCTATCACAATATGTTCTTTTCTGCATATTACTTTTACAAAATAATGTCGATGTTTCACATCTGCCAGGCGTCCCGTGACGGCTCACATTTTTTTATTATTCAGTGTGATATAGTATAATCCATGTATATTAAAGTTTAGAAAAATACCTAACATGGCTGCTTTTATTTAGTCCGAGAGCAAAGATCTGTTACGTAGATAGCAGTAAGACCGTTGTTTTAGTACTTTGAGCTACTAAGAGAAGATGAGCACGTTATTGCAAAAGCTATCTATTGCAATTTCCACGCGCAGTAAAAGTGATAACTACTGTAAAAGCTTATACAATTATTTTTTTCAGGAAACAATGAAATGGCCAGCAAAGAAATTAAAGGAGTGATCAAAAGAAATATTAAACAAAACATTCATATAAATAATGATTCTTATTAATATTATTTATTTACAAAAGTTTTATACAGCTTTCTTCTTTGACTCGCCTGAGATATCCATTTCACAATCTTCTGTGTCCTTATGTTTTCTTTTTTTCTTGGGTTTTTTAGTAACTGTACTTAACTCGCTTTCTACCTCTGGATCGTTTTTTAACTTTTTCTTTTTCTTTTTAGACACTCCATTTTCATCTATGGCAACACTGCCAGATGTTTTAATTTCCGTCTCCTGAAGCAAAGATCTCACATCTTCTAAATCCAAACTATCATCTACATCTTCCATAAAACAATTTTTATTTTTCTTCTTTTTAACAATTTCTTCTGCATTAACCTCTGAATTATTCTCATTATTTTCTTGTGCAAAACAATGTTTTCTTTTCTTTTTTTTCTTCTTAGATACAGTAGGACCTTCATCACAAGTTAAGCTGGCTTCTTCGACAATTTCATTATCATTTTCTGTCTTCTGTTTAAACTTCTTAGCATGACTGTACCCACTAAACTGTGGTTGCTGGAGCAATAATTGTTCCTGTTGTTCTATTCTTGCTAGTTTGCCTAACGCCTTGAGTCCATGGCGGGCTCCCCTGTAAATGAATAAAATATTCTGAATTTATACAGAAAAAAAAGAGTTTATTTCTTCTTTTCTATTATTTAAACAAAAAAATTAACAGTAACATTTATTATTTAAGTAATATTTTGATCTGAAATCTGTGAGAATATTTTAAAAACAGGTATCACTTTTTGAGACATTTCCAAATGTTATTTGTATGATGGTAATTGGCTAACACATAATCACACACACACACACACAAACACACATAATCAACCCCAGATAAAATTAGATCCCTACCAGAGTTCAGGCACAGATGCCATTACTCCTAATAAATCTGTAATGCCTCGGAAAAGTATATCTCCCTTACCTCTTCAAACCAGAACACAGCAGCTTAACATTGCTGTTATACCGAAATTGGTGTGGCGGTGGTGCCGCCCTCAGCAGTATCCTTCTACTTCTATTAACCTGTATAATTAACTAACCTTTTTTTTTCGTTTATGAGGGGGAAACCTTCAAAAGGTACCCTACGACGTGGGAGCGACGCCGGCTTATGTGGGGTTTTTACAGCACTAAAACCCCCCCGGTGGCCTCAACGCTTGGTGGAAAACTCCGGGATCTCCGACAGGCAGGGGATACGTTACCCCTTTTCTAGTCCCGGGACTACAGGGATACTAATTAACTAACCTAACCTAACCTGACCAATATCCTACTACTTCAATTATACTTACTTATGCGCGGTCCGCCCACCGCACGCCGCAAACAGCTCCTCATCCGTCATTTTGACCACATTCTTGTCTTCACAATCCTCCTCATCCTCCGAAGCCCTCACCCTCTCAACCTTACTCCCTCCGCTCCCCAGCACCGCGGTTCTCACAAAGAAGTCCTTATACTGCTCCTGCGATTCTGATTTATGTTTCTTGTGCAATTTCCAGGTACTGTTGGTGATTTCGAAGTTCGTGCTATCTTTTGCTTTTATCTTTTTTGTGCTGCCGTCTTTTTCTTTGACCTGAAATCATTAAGGCAATAAAATATTATTGGATATGAACTGAGTAAATAAATTCTTAATGAATTGTATAGATACTGATTTCAGGAGCCAAGTGCATATTAGAGTTTACTTGAAATTTAAGTTAATATGAATTTGTTATGATGTTTAATTATTCTGAACTGTACCCAGTAGTATGGCATTTCATCTATTAGTGTCATTTTCTATTATCAATATATGTACAAATAAAACATTAAAATATTAATTAGTTAAGATTAAAACATATTAAATCAATTATATTCCAAATACAGCAATAGTTAAATAAAATCATACAAAGCACCCCCCGCTTTCTGAAAGTAGAGTTAATTCTTATTGTGAAGCATACATCCGGCACGATGGCCAAAAATGTGGTGTATACGTCTCGAAGACCAAAAATGTTATGCATTCGGCTCCGAGACCGAAAATATTAAGATTTCCGCGGCCGTTAGAACAAATAAGGAACCGAATGTTCCTCTCTTCGATGGACAGGATGACCGTGTCCCGAAGAAGGTTAAGTGGACTGTATATACGAAAATTAAGATGCAAAGTGCTATAGGGTCACGCACTCACCTGCTGCTGATGGGCGCAGCCTCTTGTACTAGGTATAAGGCACCTTCAACTCACCCTAAGCTCGAGCTAGCTCGGAATGGTCTACCGGTTACCTCTACCTTCTTCCTCTTCTCACGTGGCGTCGATCTTACAGCACGTTGCACCGCGAACAATGAAGTTAACACGAATTTAAAGGAAACGCTACGAATACGAATAGTGGCTTCTACTTCGGAGTATAACTAAAACGACAAATATGCGCGAGCGCGACCGACGACTCCGAAGCTTCTCGAACAACAAGAAATCCCGGTGGCGGAAGCCATCAGGCTCCCGCCACCGCGAACGACACGACGACAACGTTACCACAACGAACTATTTCAAACTATAAATCTCTATGCTTTTAAACCTACAGATTAAAATTAATACCAACGACAGATAATTAATACGTAGAACCATAGACAAAACTGAACATACCGCCCACCTAAATACTACGTATTTACGAAAACAACAAAAATTACTTAACCTACGACAAGAAAAAGTTACGTTTAAACGTAACTAGTTATACAAAGGTAGAGGACAAACTTTAACGACTGGCCTTTTATACTCGCCAGACATTGTCCTAACACTAACTACTCTACAAACACCATCCGAGCCTGGGTGTAGAGCTGTAACCCTACCTAACTTCCATTCCAATGGATTAATTGTCTCATTTACTATCAAAACCAAAGTTCCTATTTTAATTCCTGAGCTAGTTTTGTCCCATTTAGCCTTTTGTTGTAGGGTATGTAGGTATTCACGATACCACCGTCTCCAGAAGTCTTGATGCATTTTTCGGATAAGCTTCCAGCGCTGGGTAACAGGTATAACCTGTTCGACTAGATTTTCTTCGGGAAGCATCGACAAGGGTTCTAAAGTTAAGAAATGTCCCGGCGTTAAAGCAACGAGATCATTCGCATCAGAGCTGAGAGGGGTTAAAGGTCGGGAGTTGAGCATCGCCTCTATCTGAGCCAAGACAGTATAGAACTCTTCGAAAGTCAATCTTTGTTTACCAATGACACGAGAAAGGTGAGTTTTCACAGACTTAATTCCAGCTTCAGCTAGACCGTTGAAATGAGGACTGCCAGGAGGATTAAACGAGAACTTTATTTCCCGGCCTTCCGCAGCCTGCTTCATGATAGAGCCAAGGTAGTTACTAGCACCTACAAAATTTCTTCCTTGGTCAGAAACGATGTTACTACAACGACCACGACGAGCAATGAATCTCTGCAAGGCAGCAAGGAAAGCGTCAGTAGAAAGTTCGGAAGCCAACTCTATATGAACCGCCTTGGTAGAGGTACAGACGAACACGCAAATGTACCCTTTATACGTCCTCACACCACGTCCACGAGTAAGAGCAATGTCGAATGGTCCCCCGTAATCGACAGCTACACTAGAAAAAGGCTTGATTTGAGACACACGAAACGAAGGTAAATTCCCCATCAAAGGAACTGACGTAGGTTTTGGATTAACACGAAAACACCTTATACACCCAGAGACTACGGAGCGAATAGCCCGTTTGGGCGACAGAATCCAAAAATCTTGCGAAAGTAAATTTTGTAGAGTTTGAGCACCAGGATGCATAAATTTCTTATGGTACTCATCGATAATAAGAAATGTTAATCTATGATTACGAGGTAAAAGAATAGGATGTCTAACGGTAAACTCTACATTAGCGTTAGCTAACCGACCGCCCACCCTCAAAATACCCGCGTCATCAACGAAAGGAGACAATTTACGCAAGGCTTTGGGTAGCGAATTAGGCGAACCTTTACTTAGACAATCCAATTCAAACGAAAACGACTCTACTTGTGCTTGCTTTATGAGCAACTCAAAAGCTTGACGTAGCTCACAAGGCTGTAATGCACCGACAAATTTATTTTATAATTTCTCAAATTATGAGCGAAACGAAAACAAAATGACAAAACACGCTTTACTTTCGAAAGCGACGAAAAACGATTTAACAAATCGCTAACGAGATTCACCTTTTCCGGTGACAGAAGGCTAAGAATCCTTTGTTCTTCTGCGATAGAGTCTGTGGCCTGTTCTACCAATAATGAAGAAGGCCAATCATTCTCTGGCTCTACAAGCCATGAAGGGCCCTTCCACCAAATGGAACAGTCAACGAGGTCAGCTGGAAGCGTACCACGAGAACCAATATCAGCAGCATTCGAACTAGAGCTCACGTGACGCCAATGGTCAGGAGCTACTCTACTCTGAATGTGGCTGACTCTATTCGCCACAAACGTTTTCCACTTGGATGGACAAGATTTAATCCAAGCCAAAGTGACAGTAGAGTCAGACCATGCGTAAAGTTCTTGAACTGCATGAAATGGTTTTAAAGCCTCTACCACTGATTCCATCAAAGTAGATAACAAGACAGCAGCTAAAAGTTCCAATCTTGGAATCGACAATTTTCGCAAAGGCGCGACTTTCGACTTTGCGCAACAAAAATGAACGGATGTAGAGCCATCCGCCTCAACGACACGAAAGAATGTGACAGCACAATAGCCACGTTCTGAAGCGTCACAGAAGCCATGCAACTGTAACGACACGAAAGAATTTACCATACGCCGAGGAATGGTAATCGAAACTAACGACGACAATTGAGACTTAAATCGCAACCACTCGTGTGCAATGTGAGGTGGCACATTATCGTCCCATGAAACTCCCGAAGTCCAAAGAAGTTGCATAAGATATTTAGCATAAAACGTAATCGGCGCTAGAAATCCCAAAGGGTCATAAATCCGCGCAATATGGGAGAGTATGGTACGTTTGGTGCACCTAGAGTCATCGGGGTTGACGACACGAAATCTAAAATCATCCGATTGCGGATGCCATAAAAGTCCCAAAATTTTTAAGGAGAGGTCTGACATCTCTTCGAAATGTTTAAATTCTTCTGAGTATAAGTCAGAAGATGGAAGATCAACGAAAAACTCACTACAATTAGATGTCCACTTTCTTAAATGGAAACCACCAGACGACAAAATTTTGGTGAGTTCCGAGCGCAATTGTAGAGCTTGCTCTACCGAGTCAGCGCCCGACACGATATCATCGACATAAATGTCTCTACTAAGAACTGTAGAGGCAGCCGGAAGTTCTTGGGTAGAGTCTTCTGCTAGTTGAGCGATCGCACGAAGAGCCTGAAACGGTGCAGATGATACGCCATAAGTGACCGTGCGAAGCCTATAGTCACGTATAGGACCGTCAGCAGATGGGCGCCACAGAATGCGTAGGTACTCGGTGTCATCTCTACAAACCAAAATTTGTCTATACATCTGTTTGACGTCACCAGTAAAAACGACAGCATGCCAACGGAACCGAATAAGTAAATCGAAAATATTAGTTTGCAGTTTAGGCCCAGCAAGTAGCGTATCATTCAAAGACAATCCATTAGCATCTCTACAACTTGCATCGAACACAGTACGAAGTGGGGTGCTAACAGAATCTGGTCGCAATACTCCGTGATGAGGGATATAATAAAACTTCCCAACGCTTGAAGTCGGGGGATCCACCTGCTCCATATGACCGGCAACCTCATACTCATTCATGAACCGAACGTAGGCATCTCTAAATTCAACATTTATATTAAGTCTTCGCTCGAGAGAGAGAAATCTTTTTAAAGCAATTTCACGGGAATGTGAGAACGATGGCTTTACTGCAGGATTCATGAATGGAAGAGGCACCACAAATCTACCATCATCGTTACGACTATAATTATTAGTGAAATAATTTTCACAGGCTTGATCCTCCTTCGAAAGGATTTTACAGACAGGAGTGCGAACCTCTTCTGTTTCCCAGAATCTTTTTAAAGTGTTATCTAATTTTATATTTGATAAATAAGAGTTATCGACGAAAAAACAATCACTCTGTTTACCATTACGACAGTTGTGTGTGTGATCTACCTCACACTCACCCATTAGAATCCAACCAAATATAGTATTTAGAGCCTTTGGTTGTCCCGGCCTCCCTCGTCTCAGACCAGGTATGAGAGATGAAGCAAATATATCCGCATTCAATAGCATGTCAATAGCCCCTGGACGAGCGAAGTCTGGATCAGCCAAAGGTAAATTCCTAATATGTGACCAACCACAAAAATCAACAAAATGTGCAGGTTGGTCACTACATATCGACGACAAAACAAAAGCTTCAAACTTAAAATCGATTTTATTTGAGTTACAGGATTTTATTTCACAACATAGTGAACCACGAGACTCAGCAACAGAAGATCCGATTCCATTTATTGATTGTTTAGTGTTTTTAATACATAACCCGAGGCGCTTTGCACATGGTACCGAAATAAAGTTGCAAGCGCTTGCACAATCCAACAACACCCTTACAGGTTGAAAGTTTCCCCAACTATCTTTTATAAGAACCTTAGCTGTAGAAAACAAGATTGTACTTTTACCACCGACAGAAGTTAAAACAATATTACTCAGTTGTGCATTATTATTAATGAAACTAACAACTTCAGTATCAGGTTGGGAATTGCTATCAGCGGACGGTGTAACCGATTTTTTAAAATGTAACAATGTGTTATGTGAACACCCACATACACCACAACTTATAGGGACTCGACAAGTTTTTACCCTATGAGTTTTCGAAAAGCAACGGATACAAAGATTTTTATTTTTAATGAATTTAAATCGAGAATCTATATCTAAATTTAGAAAATTCTTACATGATGAAAGACTATGTTGGCCAGTACAAAAGTCACAAGTCACTCCCGACACGACAAATGAGGATTTGGACTTTTTAAAGTTACTTGGTTTCGGTTCTTTTGATATTCCTACATTACTTAATATTGGGTTCGGAGTTACCTCACTTAATGCCCTAACTTGTTTCTCAACAAAATCCTGAACTTGAGTGAACTCTGGTATCTCATCTGAATTAAATTCTAATTGAAATGATTCTTTTGTGGCCCGATCTAATTTTGACCAAAATAAATGGAACAACATGAAGTTCTTATCTGGTAATCCAAACTTTTCCAAAACACTTAAATTCTCCACAAAAGTTCTATGAACACGCTCAAGTTCTACAGCTGATTTTGTTTTCACTGGCTCGCATGACAACAACTTTTGATAATAGGAGGCCGTTATATAGCGCTTCTTATCATAATATTTATTAAGTGTATCATACGCGTCTATATAATTTTCATCCGTGAGTGGAAAGTTCCTGATTAAATCATACGCTTTATTTTTGACACATGTTAACAAGTAATGTAACTTTTCCACATTAGGAATATTTCTATTATGGATCAACGACTCAAATAATTGTTTAAAAGATAACCAATTTTCTAGCTTACCATCGAATGGCTTAATGTTAATTTTAGGCAGCTTAGCAAGACCCGAAACTACTTCTTGTTTAATCTGACGGTCACTATTTAAATGCCGCAGACGGGCCAAAACACTTCTAAATTTTGTATCAAATGATGCAGTTACACCAATTTCAGACTGGCGTTGGGCAGCACTTAATGAACGCAATAAATTTATTTGCGCTTTATGGAATTCATTTGAAAGTTCCCTAAGGTCCTCCTCAACGCAGCCTGTCATATCCGATCCCGCTATATACTCCAATCGCATCATACTGTAATCCCGGGCAATCCTATTAACGTCCCCATCACTTGCGCCACTTTCGTTGCTCCCAGTAGACATTGTCATTAATTGATATAAGTTTATAAACTTAACGAAATCGACAACAATAGCAAATAATTGCAATGTCACTGACAGCTGACTTCGACACAATAATACGTCAAAGTCTAATACAATTTGACAGTATTGACAATATAACCAACGACAAATAAATATGGCGCAATGCAATACTGACAACCAACGACTATTAATAAAAATAGCGCAAAGATGGCGGGACCTAAGTACAACTAACAAAGTGATGAGTTGTAAAGAATCACACCCACCCTCAACATAAAATGTTAATCGACAAAACGAAAATTACGAAATTTTATAGAAATGCAATACAAAATAGCAAATCTAATACGAAATACGACACGAAACGACAAATTTAGAAGCCACTTTACGTAAATGTTCGTTCCTTTAGCGAAATACGACACGATAAAATTAATTTCAATGTTCGTTATGTTCGGTCGACGGAGAATAGCAAAAATGGCGTTTAGGACGATGGAACAATTAAGATCCGCCGAAGTGACCAAAAATGTGAAGCATACATCCGGCACGATGGCCAAAAATGTGGTGTATACGTCTCGAAGACCAAAAATGTTATGCATTCGGCTCCGAGACCGAAAATATTAAGATTTCCGCGGCCGTTAGAACAAATAAGGAACCGAATGTTCCTCTCTTCGATGGACAGGATGACCGTGTCCCGAAGAAGGTTAAGTGGACTGTATATACGAAAATTAAGATGCAAAGTGCTATAGGGTCACGCACTCACCTGCTGCTGATGGGCGCAGCCTCTTGTACTAGGTATAAGGCACCTTCAACTCACCCTAAGCTCGAGCTAGCTAGTCTTACCTTCGGAATGGTCTACCGGTTACCTCTACCTTCTTCCTCTTCTCACGTGGCGTCGATCTTACAGCACGTTGCACCGCGAACAATGAAGTTAACGCGAATTTAAAGGAAACGCTACGAATACGAATAGTGGCTTCTACTTCGGAGTATAACTAAAACGACAAATATGCGCGAGCGCGACCGACGACTCCGAAGCTTCTCGAACAACAAGAAATCCCGGTGGCGGAAGCCATCAGGCTCCCGCCACCGCGAACGACACGACGACAACGGTACCACAACGAACTATTTCAAACTATAAATCTCTATGCTTTTAAACCTACAGATTAAAATTAATACCAACGACAGATAATTAATACGTAGAACCATAGACAAAACTGAACACTTATCAATAATTTGAATCTCATATTATTGTTATTATTATTTCTTTGTTTGATAATAGTATGTTTCTTTTTGTTTTTAAACTCTAATTAATGTTAATTCAAATCAAATCAAATAATAATTCTCACAAATGTAAATTCAGCTGTAACAACTAAATAGTCCTCTATATTCCACCTCTAGAGGTATGCAAAATATAACCATATTATCACTAATTTTATTAAATTGTCCAATTGTCATTAATTTAAATTATATGAACATTGCATTATTAATAAATTAAATGACAAATACAAATTATACATTACATTCAATCTCACTAATTGTCTTCTTAAAATTACTAGGGTCAAGTGTTGTTCTAATTAAATTAATTATTTGTATAAATAAGACTACTGACCTCTATATTGCTAGCAGCCTTATCGTACAAGGCACTCCACCAATGCTCAGTGAAATCAGCGGCTGCGTCATGACCTATGCCGGTCATGCTCCGTTTCAACTTCGGTTTTAATGCCTCCGACATACCAGTCTCGTATTTACCCAGGCCTTTTCCTGAAGACAAATAGATTATATATATTGTTAGATTATGTTTATAAGTGGTTTATGTCCGTAGTTCGCGCCAAACTGCTAGTCCGCTCTGAAGTTGCGAGCAGGTGTAGTCTTACAATTTGCTATGGCGAATCGATTCATTTCTATATTCAGAGCGGACTAGCAGTTTTACGCGGACTATACCTGTCGCACTTGTTGCTGTGTTGTGGTTTGAAGAGTGTGGTTAGGGATATATACTTTTTTGGGGCATTCTTGCATTGTCCTCAGCAACTAGCGGCGCATCTGTGGTCGACCTCGTGTAGGAATTTTATCTGGACTTACAGACGCCCATGGGCGGTAGTAGCCACTTATCATCAGGTGAACTGCATGCTGGTCTGCTACTTATATGTTTAAAAAAAATCCAGGACTCTGGCACATATTCTACGTCTTATGATAAAACGTTGCCTATCTCGGATATAAATGAACTTTATTCTTAAAATACGTAAGCTATTGTAAACACTGAACATATTGCAAAAACAAATATTTTTAACATAATTACCATCAGTCCAGCCATATTTCTCCAGTTGTTTTCTAGCGAAATCCATGGTTATTTATTATAATTTAGTAACAAAACAATATTTCTAAACTTAACCTACAAAATACACATTGTATTTAAGTTCGCACAAAACTTTAAAATGTCAACGTCAATATGAAATTGACAAGTTTCGTCGTTTAGATAAAAAATAATAACAAAGGTATAACTTATTATGTCTACTTTACGGATCGTAAAATGGAATGATATCTATCATTAAAATATTTGAATAAACTACTTGTCGTCCATTACTTTTAGAAGTAATAACGTGTTAATAAATTATTTATTTCCATAATAAAGTTGCAAATATTGAAACATAATAAAGTGTAATCTTTAGTAAAAGATCGATTCAGTAAATCGATATTTCATACTAAAAATCTTAATTCATTTTTTTTATAAATATTGCAAACTTTTACAAATGTACTAAACATTTATTGATGACGGATACGTATTGGTAGCGATTGTTTAGTTAAGGGATAGCCTTTTTTTTATAATAAACGAGTAGCAGACGAGCATGCAGTCCACCTGATGGTAAGTGGCTACTACCGCCCATGAACATCTGTAATCAACCCCAGATAGGATTAGATATTCCTAAGCTGGAACGCCTCGGAAAAGTCTGTCTCCCTTACCACGCCCTTCAAACCGGAACACAGCAGCGGCTAACACTGCTGTTATTAGGTAGAAATAGGTGTGGCGGTGGTGCCTAGGGATAGCCTACAAAAGATAGGTTACTATACTCTTTGCACAAGAGCTTGCTCTCCTGTGGAAGCTCTACGCCCTTCTCCAACCTTTATAAGGTCTTGGAGGAGGATACAGGAATCCTCAGTTGAAGAGGTTTATAAACCATATCAGTCATGCCCACGCACAAAAAAGGGATTAATATCGCAAAAATAAAAATACATCTTAGTCATTTATTCCAAATAACTAACATTTATAAAGAACCAACAGGAATGATAAAATATCACAAAATATTTAAATATTAGATATAAATATTATCTACAAAAAATATATTCAATTTAATTAGTCAATTAGGTATTAGGTACATTGGTATTTGCACTATGACATTTCTAAATTTACGCGCAAAAAACATTAAAAAATTATTTTTTAAAAACATCATCCTCATCCAAATCGTCTAGTGTGGATTCGTTGTTACTGTAAAATAAAAATAAAAAACTTTAAAAATAAAATACAATAAAAATAAATTTTGATTAAATTTAAATTAAGTTCTAATTTTCTATTCTTACCCAAAAGAAAATTACAAAGATTTATAGTCAGCTAGGTCTAATCTGAGCTTTGTATTAGTGTGAGTGAAAACAAAAGTAGGGTCAGATAAAAAAAAAATATCAAAAATAAAATTATTATCTTTTAGTTATGTACCTTTGCATTAGCAAATTTAGGTACAGTCCTCAAGGAATGCATCTAATGCCAACTAAACAAAGGAATCTAATCTTATCTGGGATTGGGCGACAGTAGCCACTTACCATCAGGTGGACTGCATGCTCATTCACTTCTGTAAAACAAAAAAATAAAATAAAAAATGCCTTATAGAAACCCATGCCTCATACAAATCTGTCTATATCACATCAAACCTTAACTTCAGGATAGTAATTGTAACTAGGATCGCGTTTAGACCTTTCCATGTAAGGCAGGCCATGGGTGTCCGAGGAGGAATAGTTCTCAAACTGCTGCTTGTTGAGTAACTCGGGCTTGAAGTTCATCAGGAAGTATACCCAGCAGCATACTACTTCCTTCTCCAAGGACCTACTGTAAATTTAAAATGAAATTTGATTCGATATTCGCGCCTGACAACCCGCGTGGCGGAGCGGCCACCATACCGGTCTGACGCGCAAAGGGTCCCGGGTTCGATCCCCGGCCAGACAGATATCTAAATGATGAATTTAAATTTCTGTTTCTGGGCCTGGGTGTTTGTGTATTTGTCTATGTGTGTGTCCATGGCACCCACGACACAGGGAATCCTAGTGTGGGGCTGTGAGTGTAGAAAGCGTTTATTCGTTATTAATGATCTATCTATCTTTGGGGAGGGGAGATCTCCTGCTGTACTGCCGTACTGCCGGTGATCGTGTCTGGACAGCGGCTGTGCTCTGACAGTTTCAGTTCGGAGCTTATATATATGCAAGATGATGAAAAAACTTCAATTGCGTGATTCAGAATACGTGTTGCGCCATCTCTTGACGAGTAGCGGGAAGTCACCCTCAGACATTTGATTTTTTAAAGTTCTGTGTGTATTAGAAATAAATTATCATAATGTAGAAAAACATAATTACCAAAATTTCATCCAAATTGGTTCAGTAGTTTTTGAGAAAATCGCAGGCATGCATATTTACATACATTAGGGTTGAATAAAGAACCTCCTTTTTGAGAGTGCTCAACAATATGTGAAGTCTACCAATTGGCCCGGCCAGTATTATGGTCTATGACGTAAATACCTCACTCTGAGTAAAAACCAGAGGCCAGCAACGGGATCCTAATGAACAATGAAATAACTATAGGTATCCTCATTTATCACACTTACTTTCTCTCAATAATGATATCATCGATAGTTCTAATATAGTAGTTGGGGTGGTCCTCCAATATATCCAGTTTACTAAGCATTACATCATCAACTTCGTACACCTCACCTGCCAAGAACACACACAATTTTTATAACACTATAAGTATGTAGAGAATTTTGAAGGTGGTAAAATTCTCTGTGGTTCGACTCCAGCGGCATCACCGCCACACCTATTTCTGCCTAGTCACAGCAGTGTGAAACGCTGCTGTGTTCATTTAAAGGGAGTGGACCACACCTATTTCTGCCTAGTCACAGCAGTGTTAAGCGCTACTGTGTTCTGGTTTGAAGGGTGTGGTAAGGGAGACATACTTATACTAGGCATTCCAGCGTAGTCCTCAGGAGTAGCGGCACATTTGTGACCGAACTCAGGAAGATATTTAATTTTATCTGAGGTTGATAACAGATATCCATTGGTGGCAGCAGCCACTTACCATCAGATGGACTGCATGCTCATCTGCTACTCCAATATTATAAAAAAAAAGATTACAGCTGTCCACGAGATGCAATAAGCACTTACCATCAAATTTATTGCTCGACTGTTACTCCTGTAATAAGAAAATAAAAAGATCAAGATGAATCACCTTTAACATTACATCCATTCCCAGGAGAGAACAGCAGGAACGGTATATTATATCTCGTAGCAATGATCAGTGGGTATTTAGTCTTCGTGACTCCTGGGGCTACGAACCTGGCCACACCGTGATTGGGGTTCGTGAGCCAGTGGTGATTAGGCTCATGTTGCTTTAGCGTGCCGTAAACGAAGACTTTATGAGCCATCTGAGTGTAGCATAAAATTTTATATATGTTGATAATTAATTATCACATACTTTAATCGTTCAAGTGAATTATGAAGAAAGCTATAATCCTCGCCAAACTGCAAGTCCGCTCTGAATATAGAAATGAATCGCGCCGCCATAGCAGATTGTTTGACTACACCTGCTCGCAACAACTTCAGAGCGGACTAGCAGTTTGGCGCGGACTATACATCTCTGAGCAGGGCTATTTTGAGGAATGCCTGCCCACAATGCCTGAGAACACAAGAATTTGGGGGTCTAAGGGGTGATAGAAATAATATATGGAAAAGGACCAATGAAAGATCACCATTTCAATTTAGTAATATTTAACCATAGATTAGTAAAGATACTTCGCCGCCCTGAAATTGAATGAAGCCACAAATGGCTTTTATCGTAAGTTCTTTTTTTGAATTCTTGACAAATAAAAACATTTTTAGAGAAAATTTACGAATAAATAACTAATACTGCGTAATTTACATAATAAATAAATAATTATTTCAAATATTTTAGGTATATTTTAGCACGGAGACGTGGCAAAACTTTTTTACGCAACTATTTCAATTCTCAAAACAGGGTACATTTTCTAGTTAGGAATGAGTAATCTTTACTAATCTATGCATTTAACATAAAACTTGGCATGTTGTGTAAGCGAATATATTGGCTTTCTTTGTCATTACAATATAATGGGCCCCCAACAGGGCTCCAAATGTGCCCATAAGGTAAAGATGGAATAACTTTTGTGAATCCTCGACCTGGAACCTCCTGATTAAGGGTCGTATTTTTAACCACTAACCTATTATTACTTTAACTACCTACCCTAATCTACAGTCCGCGTAAAACTGCTAGTCCACTCTGAATATAGAAATGAATCGCGCCGCCATAGCAAACTGTATGACTACACCTGCTCGCAACAACTTCAGAGCGGTATAGCAGATTGGCGCGGACTATACTTTTAAATATACATACTGAATAAACGCTTCGGACATTGTATCGTTTTGGATTCCGAACAATAAATTCTGCCAATTTAAACATTAATCTGAAATATATATCTCTGATTAGTATTTAAAAATATATATTATCACATACTTCACAATTAAAGTTGTTCAAAAAATCCGCCTTTCGCAAAATATTTATAAAAAACTCAATTTTGACACAAAAGAATTTTGACCCCAATTGACATTGACAGTAGTGACACGAGTAATTACGTTCGAAAAATAAAAGAGAAGACACGATCGAATACTTTGACCAATTCAGCAGACATTACTTCTGAAATTAAAACAATAACTGAACTATACTCAAAAACTGAAGCTAGATATAAAATAATAAAATTTACATAAGAAACTTTACTTTATGCTACAAAATTTTGAAGTTCATTTATGAGACATTAATCGAAAAAAGTCACTCGATATGATTTGGTTTCCCATGGCACCATTAATGTTGTGAAAAATACTACAAATATTAAAGTTTAATTCAATATTTTACGCTTTATCTATTGTAATAGGCATTTCCGATAACTACTTCCTTCAATCAAAATCAACATAAAACGAAAATGATAAATCGATTTTCATTTTCCCTTGTTAATCATTCGAGTTATTCGAGTGAAGTTAATTTCACTGACGCTTGATGACGCTGTTTAATTATTTGTCAAAGCAAAGTCAACCTCGAAGGCTGTCACTGTTGTCAGTTGAACGTTTTGCGCACTTATGAGGGGTTATCGCGTCCGTGCAAATAAATATTTTGTTATTATAGTATGGTTTATCGCTATGTTTGCTAATATCTAGTGACTTGTTGAATATAGTGGTCGCCGTTTTACGTTTTTGTTGTGTAAAGATTCATCGAAAAATCACCAAAATGAGGCTCGCAGGGACAATTTTCACCAATGTGACCAAAATGCTGGACTTCTACTCACAATTCAACCCTTCACCGCTGTCTATAAAGCAGTTTATAGATTTTGGTAAGTGTACATTTGAATTTCGAACACGTTTTAAAAAAATAGTGTCGATACATACTGCTGCCAAATTAGATACAGCAATAAAACATAGTAGGCACATACCATATAAATACACGATAAACAAATATATTATATTTCATATTGGAACATATTTATTTTATAAAAATAATAAAATCGATTTCAGTATTCGCTAAATTATTCTCAAGGCCGATTGGTCAACCCTTTTGGTTTTTATTCCACTTACGCAACGTATCCGACCTTATATCGTAAGACATCGCAAGGCGGGAAATGCATTGTGTAAATGTGGAACACTCGTATGTGGCATTTGGACATTAATTTATGTAATTATATTGGCTGCATTTTGAAACCAGTCTTTGTACAACATTAAGAAAGATTAAAAGAAAAAATGTGATACAAACTTTATTTTTTGTGAAAAATTATTGGCATCCAATAATTAGAATTTAAATTAGAACAAAAAATAATAATCATAATACTTTAAGTTCATGGAAATAAAATTAGTATCAGTGATGTAAGACTAAACAACAAAAAACCTTTAAAAGGAATATGTAATATTTTTCAAAATGATACTAAAGTAATAAAGTGTTTGTTAATTATTTATTTTATACTTTTTATAGTTCCAATTGGATCCATATATTGTAATATAAATAAAAAAATCCCAACATAAAATATTTTATTTGTATTTATATGTCATATAAAATAATTATTATCTTTTCCTATAAGTTTGTTGTTATTCTTTCATACGATTCATAAAAATATATATTTTTTTGCTTTTTTTAAAAAACCTGATGCACCAGAGCTACAAAATAATGGCAAACATACATTGACAAAGTAAAAAGAGCAAGGCACTTAAATATTTTGGCTTTAGTCACCTTTTTCTGTTTAAATAGTTAAATTAGTAAATGATAATGTAATCACTAACAATTAAATAATTTTTCACAAACAGATAATTTGTAGATGTATGTAATTTGTAGCAAATGATAATTAATTGGATATTTTAAATCACCTACCACCTTATTTCAGTGTGAAGGACCAAAATGTGTATTAGGATGTCTAGTAGATTTTATCACTAATTTTTAAATAAAAAAATTACATAAAAATATATGAGTCTTACTTATATATTTTTTAAAGAAAAAAATGCTACTGTGTTCTTATGTTTGCATGTAAGAAGAACTTGGCATATTAAATAATAAAATTTTTATATATGTCTAAATTAATAGAAAATAAATGTGCTGTTTTATAAAACACTTAAAACAATTCAGTAGTGGCAATCCTTACAAAACAGTTTTTGGTAGAAATCTAGTTTTTAAGAGTATTAAAAGCCAGAAGGAAAAAATAAAAAGAAAATAAATATAGTTTAAAAAACTAAAAATCACTCTTTTATGATAAAAGCAACTAAAAAGTAGAAAATAATTTTTAATATAAGAATCAATTAAGAAATAATATATAATCATAAAAAATGAGAATATATAATCATAAAAAATGAAATAAAAAAAAAGCATGGGTTGCTCCATTTAACAGTTTTCGTAAAGGTCTCATTCTTTTTCCCATCGGTAATTCTTCAAAATTTTGAATTAAATTGAGCATTCAAAGTGGATAGAAATCGGGTTCATAGATTCCTTTACGTAGTTACATACATACATACATAGAACCCAAGCTAATAAAAGCGTGTTAAAAATAATCACACTCCAATTCTTTACTTTTTTTTTTATATAATATAAGAGTAGCAGACGAGCATGCAGTCCACCTGATGGTAAGTGGCTACTGCCGCCCATGGACATCTGTAATCAACCCCAGATAGGATTAGATATTCCTACCTGAGGTCGGCCACGGATGCGCCGCTACCCCTGAGGACTAAGCTGGAACGCCTCGGAAAAGTCTGTCTCCCTTACCACACCCTTCAAACCGGAACACAGCAGCGCCTAACACTGCTGTTATTAGGTAGAAATAGGTGTGGCGGTGGTGCCGCTGGAGTCGAACCACAAAGGGTTCTACCACCTTCAAAATAATTACTAATACAATACTGTATACTGTAAGATAAGAAAGTATTGCATCATAGTGTCTTGTTTACATAACTAAGGTCAAGTCCATAATGCTGTAGCAATGTATAATACTGGCTATTGTCTCAGATAAGTAAAATACATAGATTGATCACTCCTAACAAAACAGAGTAACCAATTTTGAGAATTGAAATTGTTGCATAAAAGTGTTGCCATGTCTCCGTTCTAAAATGTCCCTAAAATGTTTTAAATACTTATTTATCTATTACGTAAATTACGTAGTATTGGTTATTTATATGTAAATTTTCTCTAAAAATGTTTTTTATTTGTCAAGAATTCAAACAAATGATAAAATCATCCTTTTGTGGCTTCATTTAATTTAAAGAGGGTGAAGTATTTTTCTATTTTACTTATCAAAGGCTTTGATACTGAGATACTGAGAATAGGGAATATACATTTAGGTCTATAATATAGAAGTGCTTCACACTAGAAATAGGTCTAGCTATAATACCGTCTTGATTGAAACCTATTGGTTTTACCACCAATCAAAAATTACTATATTTGTATAGTCCGCGTAAAACTACTAGTCCGCTCTGAACATAGAAATGAATCGCGTCGCCATAGCAAATTGTATGAGTACACCCGCTCGCAACAACTTCAGAGCGGACTAACAGTTTGGCGAGGACTATAACATGTAAAATTAAAAAAAGTCTATTAAGAAAATAAAAAAATACACAATCTTTGAGAATTCTAAACTACATGATTTGTAATGATATCTAATATTGATAATGAATTGCATAATTCATATTACATAATGGTCTATCTATTATGTTAATTAATATTTTTTTCTACCTTACCACATTACCTAACATTAAAAAACAATTATGTTTAATTACAGATTTTTTTTAACTGATTAATTAATATATTTTTAATGAGATACCAAAATGCCTTACAATATTGCATAGATTTATTAAAAAAAAAACTAGCAATTATTATAAAAATAAAAATCCGACTACTTTCAAATATAACCTACGGTTACTTCCATAATTTAGACCCGCGTTTCCCAACCTGTGGTCCGCGGACCCCTCAGGGTCGGCGAGTATATGTATGGGGGTCCGCGGTGTCATCTCTGGACCATACATAAATCGCTCATTAAATGCAAAAGGGTTTTTCAGCCGCATACCTATGCAAAAAGGCATTCTCTACTCTTGTTTACACAAAAAAACAAATACAGAAACAGATTACATGAAGAATCTGATTTGAGATTGAAGCTTAGTAGCAACATCAACCCGAATATCCCTGATTTAGATGCAAAAAAGCTACACCAAAACTGGCTGGGAAATGCTGATTTAGACGAATCCAAAGACAGTTCATATGTAAAAATTCGTCTGACTGCAGGGCGGGCCTAAGAATGAGACGTACATACATACGCTCGCATTACCCATTACATTATCCTCCGCAGACGTTAATTGTTATAAAATAAATTATGTTAAAGACTTAGGCTTAGAACACACGAGACGTTTTTCACCGCGCGCGACGAAACGTAACATGTGTAAAAGATAGTTCCTTTCATGGCGCGATTATTTCCGCTGTGTGCGGTTGTCTCTGGTTTACGATGCAATAGTTACTTTAATATAATATCAATATCAATACTTGAATATAATATTGATATCAATAACTTTAATATAATATAGGAATAGAAGATGAGCACGCAGTCCACCTGATGGTAAGTGACTACTGCCGCCCATGGACTTGAGGACTAAGCTAAGCTGTGAACGACACGGAACAGTATGTCTCCTTACCACACCTTTCAAATCAGAACACAGGAGCGCCACTGCTGTTATAACAGAAATAGGTGTGATGGTGGTGCCGCCGGAGTCAAACCACAGTAGGTTCTATCACCTTCAGAACCACTTACTTAATTGGTACCATTTTACCGCTTACGATAAAAAATACACTCAAACTAAATTTACATAGTAAATAACTAAATATACAACGTAGGTGCGCGCCTTCATTCATGTCAATTGGATCAAATGATTTTCGCGTGACACTTCTTTCGTCATGGGATCTAGACTAGACATGTTAATATATTTGTTTACATTAATAATGCATCTTGTCTGGAGTGTAAATGACGTAAATTTTTATAAGATTGAAGTCGCAAACGATTGCAGTCCACCTGGTAGTCTGCGCCAAACTGCTAGTCCGCTCTGAAGTTGTTGCGAGCAGGTGTAGTCATACAATTTGCTATGGCGACGCGATTCATTTCTATATTCAGAGCGGACTAGTAGTTTTATGCGGACTATAAGTACTGCCGCCCATGAACAACTGTAATCAACCCAAGATAGGACAAGATATTCCTACCAGAGGTCAGCGACAGATGCGTCGCTAACCCTGAGGACTAAGCTGGAACGCCTCGGAAAAGTGTGTCTCCCATACCACACCCTTCAAACTAGAACACAGCAGCGCTACACTGCTTTTAAGAGCACAAATAGGTGTGGCGGTGGTGCCACTCGTGTCAGTCAATCCATAGAGGGTTCTACTTAAAAACTGACCTCCAAATACTACAACAATTTGCTTTATAGTGTAAATACGTCTGATTTATTTGACATTGATCAATATTACGCAGAATATTATTGATAAAATACTGCATGCAATTTTTACTCTTAAACCAATACAAAGTATGGTAACTATTGCTCATCAACTCTCAATATAAAATCAATTTATGAGCTATTACGATATGCACGACTTGTAAGTATGTCATTACAATGTCGTCGTGCATTACTGTCCCACTGCTGGGCAAATCTCCTCTCAGGGTGTGAGGCAACGGGTGTGGTAAGAAAGACATACTTTTCCGAGGCGTTTCAGCTTTATCCTCAGGGCTAGCGGCGCATCTGTGACCGACCTCAAGTAGGAATATCTAATCCTATCTGGGGTTGATTACAGATGTCCATGGGCGGCAGTAGCCACTTACCATCAGGTGGACTGCGTGTTTGCTATTTCCATTAAAATATTTAGTGTATTTTTATCATAAAATCGTAATATGTTATTTTAAGACTTACAATTCTACCTTGAATAGGTAAACGGTTTTTCGTGACCACAGAATATATAACACCCGTATGTACACGTATATAATACTGTTATTATGATATTATGTATATTATATTTAGTATGTGTCGTTAGGTTAGGTGTGAAGTTACTAGTACAGTTCTAAAGAAAAGTGTTTGACAAATAAATAAAATATGCTTTGTACACAGTAGCTTAACATATGGAATTATCCTTTGTCATGGATGCCATCATCATCAACCCATTGCTGTCCCACTGCTGGGCACGGGTCTCCTCTCAGAGTGAGAAGGATTAGGCCATAGTCCACCGCGCTGGCCAAGTGCGAATTGGTATACGTCACATACCTTTGAAAACTTTTTTTACTGATTTCTAAGGTATGCAGGTTTCTTCACGATGTTTTCCTTGAAGTTCCTTGAAGTACCGTTGAAGCAAGTGATAATTAATTTCTGATGGTGCCATGGTTCCAAAATTTCAAGTGTAAATCTACTCGTAGTACGGTTCCAGAGATGGGCTTTGTGACAGACGGACAGACCAGCGAAGTCTTAGTAATAGGGTTTCGTTTTTACCCTTTGGGCACGGAACCCTAATAAAAACACCAAATAAAAATATAAAGCACTTTCGTAAACAACAGTACGTAATACAATAGCGGCCTAGTTTCAGACAGACAGATAAAACTGTTTGTGGTCGGCTCTAGTGTAACAGCAAACGATGTATACAGTAATAATAAACATGTTTGTTTGTTTGTGCTTATTTACCATACAGACGCCGGTTTTGATATCATAACGATTACGGTGTGAGGTTTTATTTAAGGAGTGACGTCATATATATATCAATATGTATAGGTGCGAATCCGTCATATAAACGCGTTAAAAAATGTCAATTACTAGTATGAAGAAATTATCAAATGTATACGTATGATCTTTAGCAGGCAAAACAATGGATAGATTGATTATCAAAAACGAAATTTCTACCGTTTGGGTGGATTGTTAGTTGACTAAGGACCCCTGAGGACTATGTTAGGAAGCCTCGGAAAAGTATGTCTCCCTTACCACACCCTTCAAACCTGAACACAGCGCTTAACGCTGCTGTTATGACAGAAATAGGTGTGGCGGTGGTGCCGCCGGAGTCGAACAAATAGTACTATCTCAACATATGTTTATTAAATGTCATTTCATTAAATTAAACTTAGTATTTCCAACACGATCGTTGCAAAAGGTAACGTACCGACCTTACCCAATTTAAGAAGTGGTTAATGGTTGTACGTGCCGAATTAGTTAAATGTGGTACTGACGTCACACTCATCGATAAGAGGCATACAGAAGAAATATCCTTCCTTTACTTCTATACATTGTTATATCCTTACTTAATATTATAAATCTGAAAGTAACTCTGTCTGTCTGTCTGTCTGGTTGTCTCTTCTTCACGCCCAAACCACTGAACCGAATTTAATGAAATTTTGTACAAATATAGTCTGAGACCCGAGAAAGGACATAGGATAGTTTTTATCCCGGAAATCCCACGGGTATTAGGGATCTAGCGATCTAGCGATCTAAGATGGATTAATCGGAGAATCGATCTTTTGGACCCAAAACATCGATTATTTTAATCGATATTAGTAAGGATTGAATCGTAAACTATGCATTTGATCAAGTGATGATCTTTAGCAAAGTTGAAGGTACGAATTTTCAGTTTTATGTATGTTATATTATTTTCTTTTAAACGCGGGCGAAGCCGCGAGCAAAAACTAGTGTAAAATCTTCTACGTATGGTTTGATACCTTCGCGACACCTATTTCTTCTACCTTGTAAGAGTAGTGTAGCTAGGGTTGCCACCTTTTTTTGTACAGATAATGTATATTGATTATTATAGGTAAGAAAAAAAAGTACATAAAATCAAAATAAAGTACACTTTATTTTTCTTTATCTATATTTAAGGTAAGGGATGTCGCGCTGGCGAGTGACGACATCGATTCAGCACCAATCAATAAATTTCGTTTAAAGAAAAAATACTTACGACTTTTAAATCAAATCATGCGAATTAAAGTATTTTCGTGTACTTTATTGTTCTAATAAAGTATAGAGTACAATTACCTGAAATAACGTACAATACTTTATTATAAAGTACGGGTGGCAACCCTAAGTGTAGCGCTGCTGTTTTCTGTTATGTGGTAAGCGCTTGCCCTTTGTATCGACATTTATTCGCGGTATTCCGATTTAATCTTCAAGGGCAGTATTCTGCATCTTTACCACACCTTTAATTCAAAACACAGCTGCTCTACTGCTGTTATAAGGTAGTTTAGCGGTGGAGCCTCCTGATTCGAACCACGAAGGGTTTTACCGTGTTTTAATTCATGTGGATCCCCATAAATAACCAATTACTTAGGTCATTAGGTTTAGGTCATAGTATACCGCGCCTGCCAAATGGGAATTGGTAGACTTCACATACCTATTGAAACCATTTTTTAACTCCTCTGAGTTGCAGGTTTTCTCGCGACGTTCTCCTTATTATTTGATTAAAAATTAATACAAATACGTTAATAATTAATTTAATTACGTTAATAAATAATGAATACGCACATAATTATGAAAAATCTGAAGTGTATGCCTGGGATTCGAACCATGGATCCTTCGGTCGACAGGCCGTGTTTTAACCACTACCTAGTGCTTTTTTGCTCCAATTCAAATGGGTCGAATAAGATAAAAAATCCGTGTAAAAAACCGGACGTCCACAAGCAGTTCAAAGCACCTGTCGCATTGATAGCATCTCAGTCCAAAGTCCAAACAGGTTTCGCAGTAAACAACCCACGATAACCACGTTCTTGCACTGTATGAGATAGTAAGCATTCTGTTTTTGTTCGTTTAGATTCTGCAGCTGTTTTCAAATTATTTATTAAGTAGTTTTCTTTTTTAAATGAGCTTCCTTTTTGCTTTTAAAAGCGTTTATGAACAAAGTATGAATAAAAACGACGAACGCTTTCTACACTCACAGCCCCACACTAGGATTCCCTGTATCGTGGGTGCCATGGACACACACAGAGACAAATACACAAACACCCAGACACAGAAACGGAAATCTAAATTCATCATTTAAATTTCTGTCTGGCCGGGGATCGAACCCGGGACCTTCTGCGCGTCAGACCGGTATGGTAGCCGCTCCGCCACGCGGGTCGTCATTTATTTAACTTAACTGGTTAGGGAGATATACTTTTCCGAGGCGTTCCAGCTTAGTCCTTAAATGTAGCGGCAGGTTTTTGGCCGACCTCAGGTAGGAATATCTAAACCTATCTGGGGTTGATTGCAGATGTCCATGGGCGGCAGTAGTCACTTACTATCAGGTGGACTGCATGCTCGTCTGCTACTCCCATATTACTATATTATTTACAAAAATATAAAGCTTGACTTGTTAGTTCGTTTGTACTGAAGGTCAAATCTTGCGACTGAATTAAACCAATTAATTTCAATCGAATAAGTTAAAAAGTTAATAAGGATAATTGAAGTCTACCAACGTAAAGTCTGCCAATTCGCACTTGTCCAGCGCGGTGAACTATGGCCTAATCCTTCTCATTTTGAGAGGACACCCGTGCCCAGCAGCGGGACAGTAATAGGTTGATGATGATGAAGGGTGTGGTACGGGGGACATACTCTTCCGAGGCGTTTCAACTTAGCCCTCAAGGATGACAACGCATCTGTGGCTCACCTCAAGTAGAACTATAATCTTACCCAGGGTTGATTACAGATGTCCATGTGCAACAGTGATTACCATCAGGTGGACTGAATGCTCATAAGCGACTTTTTTTTTATATAATATAGAGTAGCAGACGAGCATGCAGTCCACCTGATTTTAAGTGGCTACTGCCGCCCATGGACATCTGCAATCAACCCCAGATAGAGATAATCCTACCTGAGGTCGGTCACAGATGCGCCGCTACCCCTGAGGACTAAGCTGAAATGCCTCGGAAAAGTATGTCTCCCTTACCACAGCCTTCAAAACGGAACACAGCAGCGCCTAACACTGCTGTTATTAGGCTGAAATAGGTGTGACTCCGGCGGCACCACCGAATCGACTCCGGCGGCACCACCACAGAAGTGATGATGAACAAGGGTTCTACCACCTTCAGATCACTTCTTATAAGTTCAACTGAATTCTCGTAAAGCGAAAATCACATGCACATTTGGCAAATCGCTCCAGAAATACCACCCGGAAAATCAAGATCTAGTTGACAAATGGTCAAAGTGGCCGGATATTTCTTACGGTGTAAGACTGGACGTATAAATCTACTAAGTCAATTAGTTTTGTCGGTACTTGGTTATGTCATGAAGCATGACTACCGTACTACCGCATTTATCAGATGTAGAGTAGACTATATAATCTTTATGTATATATTTGTTATGTGCGTGTGTATGTCACTGAACTCCTCCTAAACGACTGGACTGATTTTGATGAAATTTGTTGTGTGTGTTCAAGGGGACTTGAGAATGGTTTAGATTCACAATTTAGTCCGAGGGAAAAGGATTTTTTAATTAAACAATTCTCGTGTCACAATGTTAGTTACCGTACTCCTCCGAAACGGCTTGACCGATTTTGATGAAATTTTTTGTGCTTATCCGGTATCTATGAGAATCGGCCAACATCTATTTTTCATCCCCCTAAGTGATAGGGGTTGTTCACCCTTAACATTTTTTTATTTATATGTCAACACAACTTTTGCAGGGTCAGCTAGTCTTTATGTATATATTTGTTATGTGCGTGTGTATGTCACTGAACTCCTCCTAAACGACTGGACTGATTTTGATGAAATTTGTTGTGTGTTCAAGGGGACTTGAGAATGGTTTAGATTCACAATTTAGTCCGTGGGAAAAGGATTTTTTAATTAAACAATTCTCGTGTCACAATGTTAGTTACCGTACCGTACCGTACCGTAGGGTTGTTCACCCTTATCATTTTTTTTATTTATATAGCAACACAAAGTTTGCCGGGTCAGCTAGTGATATTTAAAAATATAGATAGGCTACATGCCCACTAAACGCCAAATAGGAGTCCATCTCGCACTTGGACTCGTATAGTCCGCGCCAAACTGCTAGTCCGCTCTGAAGTTGTTGCGAGCAGGTGTAGTCATACAATTTGCTATGGCGACGCGATTCATTTCTATATTCAGAGCGGACTAGCAGTTTAACGCGGACTATACTCGTTACTCGAGTACGACATGGGGGGCCAAGACGATTATGATCCAGATCTAAACTGTAGTTTTCTAGAGAGCCCTTACCGTAGCTCCGATTAAAGAAAATGTTGTTGGATTGTTTAAAGATCAATTTTTTATCGTTTTTTTTTTTTAAATAGGGTTCCGTACCTAAGCTCAAAACGGAATTATATATTATTTCCTGTCTTTTAAACCGTCATAAAACGCACTTGATATTTTTATAGGGTATGTATAACGGTGGCGGCTATAACAACAAATTTAATAGTGGAAAAAAACTTGAATATAAATGGGGGTCGTCATACAAAAAACCGGTACTCCGTGTTCGAGTTCGACTCGAACTTGGCTATTTCTTTTAATTTCTCTACTCTTCTTCACTAATACTTATCTCGTAAGTAGTTTACCATCAAACACCTATTTCCACGACGTAGAAATATATAAACAACTAGCTGACCCGGCAATCTTTGTACCGCCTCAAAATCTATTTATCAAATATATTTCATATAAAATATTGCCTATGTTACTCGTGGATAATGTAGCTTTCGAATGGTGAAAGAATTTTTAAAATCGGCCCAGTAGTTTTTGAGCCTATTCATTACAACCAAACAAACAAACAAAGTTTTCCTCTTTATGATATTAGTATAGATTCGCCATAATTCGCGCGGCGACGTGTTTATATTTAGTACGCTGTACCGACATTGACCTAGAGGAGAGTGGCGACTCGCCAGATTTAGATGTTCCGTATGGAAGATTTTAGTTTTCCAGGTTTAGCTGGTATTGAAGGTGAAACCCTTTGTCCGATTGTCAACTATTTAGTCTTTACCTTAAGGGCACGGGGCCCCGATGTAATAGAGGCTTCAAAAAACCCATATCCCATAAAATCACTTACACCTAACATTTCGAAATGTAAATGTTGACCAAATTAGTTTTTTATTGGAATTCTGAATGTCGGGTTTAATTTTCTTTTAAGGATTAGGCCATAGTCCACCGCGTTAGCCAAGTGCGTATTAGTAGTCTTCACATACCTTTGAAAACTTTTTAATACGCTTTTATTAGCTTCAGACGTATTTTCTAAAGATTTCTCAGACATGGTGTCCTCATTATATTTTCCTTCACCGTTTAAGCGAGTGATAATAAATTTCTAATACGCACATAACTTTGAAAAATCAGAGGCCTGGGATTTGAACTTCGGAACTTGATCGAGAGGACGAGTTTTAACCACCAGACTATCAGGCTTTAGCGGTCACGGTAACACCAGCAAATTACGCAGTTTCAACATAATATTTATTTTAAATACGACACGGTTACGTATGCCCTAACTATAAATAATAACGTTCTTTATAATATTATCGTTTCATTACGACAAATCTTGAATTTTCCATTCTCTTATACGAGTACGTTTTGTTATCGAATTTTCGAAACATATTATAAACATACTAGCTAACCCAGCAAACGTTGTGTTGCCATATAAATTTATAAAAAATTATAAATAAAAAAATTTAGGGTTGTACTACCCCTAACATTTAGGGGGATGAAAAATAGATGTTGGCCGATTCTCATAGATACCGGATAAGCACAAAAAATTTCATCAAAATCGGTGAAGCCGTTTCGGAGGAGTATAACATATAGGATCCCAGCTTAGTCGTCGGGGGTAGCGGCGCATTTGTGGTCGACCTCGTCTTATCTTGTCTGGGATCGATTCCAGATGTCCATGGACGTAAGTAGCTACCAACAAGTGGACTGCGTGCTCGTCTGCTACTCCTATATTATAAAAAAAACTTATCCGAGGCAGTCCAGCTTAGTCCTCAGGGGTAGCGGCATTTGTAGGCGACCTCAGGTAGGAATCTAACCCTATCTAGGTTGATTACAGATGTCCATGGGCGGCAGTAGCCTTACCATCAGGACTGCTCGTCTGCTACTCCTATATTATAAATGTCCCCACTGCTGGGCACACGTCTGATAGATAAACAAAAGTTAAAAATAGTATATTATTCCATACAATAACAAGATCGCCTGATGACGTCGCTAAATTAATTTTGTAAACCGGTCTATATGTTATTTGATGCCTACAATCTACATATAATGACAGTAACACACATTTATATGTCTCGTGTGCGAAATTTAATTAGGCTGTTGGGCCGGAAATATCTTTGTTTTTATTTTATTACTAGTAGGGCCCGTGGCTTCGAATGCGTTTTAAAAAAATAACATGACATACACATAACTGAAAGTCTGTACGTTCATTAGAATGACAGTGGCGCCATCTGTCAAAAATTTGTCGTACCACCTCAGATACCTTTGTGGGCTCATGCACAACAACTTAGCTAAAAATCGTCATATGATCAAATGCATAGTTTACGATTCTATACAGGACATATAGACAAACATTCATTTTTTATGGATATATAGATGTAGTGGTAGCATACTAGCAATATATTATAAATTAAAAAAAACAATTAAATAACATCTGTAGTCAATCCCAGGTAGGATTAGAGTCCAACCTGAGATCGGCGACAAATGCATTTCTACCCTTGATTACTAAATTGCAACGCCTCGAATAAGTATATCTCCCTTAGGCTTAATTTACATTGCCGCGGAATGGAATGGAAGCGAATTTTTGCAAACAAATCCTGCATAGCAGAATGAACTTTATGTCAGTTTCCAAGATTATTACATTCGAAATTGCAGTTGAAAGTGGTAGAACCCATTGTGGTTCGACTCCGGCGGCACCACCGCCACAGCTATTTCTACCTAATAACAACAGTGTTAGGCGCTGCTGTGTTCCGGTTTGAAGGGTGTGGTAAGGGAGACAGACTTTTCCGAGGCTTTCCAGCTTAGTCCTCAGGGGTAGCAGCGCATCTGTGGCTGACCTCAGGTAGGAATATCTAATCCTATCTGGAGTTGATTACAGATGTCCATGGGCGGCAGTAGCCACTTACCATCAGGTGGACTGCATGCTCGTCTGCTACTCCTATATTATAAATGTCCCCACTGCTGGGCACACGTCTGATAGATAAATAAAAGTTAAAAATAGTATATTATTCTATACAAAAACAAGATCGCCTGATGACGTCGCTAAATTAATTTTGCAAACCGGTCTATATGTTATTTGACGCCTACATATAATCACAGTAACACACATTTATATGTCTCGTGTGCGAAATTTAATTAGGCTGTTGGGCCGGAAATATCTTTGTTAACACGCTTTTATTAGCTTCAGACGTATGTATGTTGGTATGTTAGTATGTAACGGAATCTTTGAACATGATTTTAACCCCCTTCAAAACGTCGGATTAACTCGAAATTTTGCATACTTATTAAGGACCCATGACAATTCAATATTTTAATAATAGTTTTGTACCATTGTCCTTAACATCCTCTCGATTAACGATTTTCGAGGCGAGATTTTTCAAACACCTTCAGCAAAGTTCATCGCAACTTTAGATTGCAAATAATTATTGCTATTTAGTTTCAATAGGCGTAACTTTTATATCGTGATTTTTAGTTTAGAAAATAATAATGTTATTACCCTATAACTCAAATGTTCTGAAACATATCTATAATGCGCTCTTGTAGAATGATTTTTAGGATTCCGTACTCAAAGGTTAAAACGAAACCCTCTGCGGTCTGTTCGTCTGTCGTTGGGCTTTATCTCTTAAATCGTAATAGATAGACACTTGATTTTTTTACAAACGATGAATAATGGTGGTCGCTATAACGAGAAATACTAAAAATTAATAAATAATTATAGTTCAAAAAACTAAAAAACACGCTTTTATGATAAAATCAACTAAAAAGTAGAAAATAATTTTCAATCTAAGAATCAATTAAGGAACAGTAAATAGTATAATTGTGGAAAAAGTGTGGGTTGCTCCATTTATAAGGTTCGAAAAGCACCCCACACTTTTTCCACAATTATACTATTTACTGTTCCTTAATTGATTCTTAGATTGAAAATTATTTTCTACTTTTTAGTTGATTTTATCATAAAAGCGTGTTTTTTTAGTTTTTTGAACTATAATTATTTTTATTTTATTACTAGTAGGGTCCGTGGCTTCGACTGCGTTTTAAAAAAATAACATGACATACACATAAGTGAAAATTTGTACGTTCATTAGAATGACAGTGGCGCCATCTGTCAAAAATTTGTCGTACCACCTCAGATACCTTTGTGGGCTCATGCATATCAACTTTGCTAAAGATCGTCATATGATCAAATGTATAGTTTACGATACAGGACATATAGACAAACATTCATTTTTTTATGGATATATAGATGTAGAGGTAGCATACTAGCAATATATTATAAATTAAAAAAAAAAAACAAATAACATCTGTAGTCAATCCCAGGTAGGATTAGAGTCCAACCTGAGATCGGCCACAAATGCGTTCCTATCCCTGATTACTAAGTTGCAACGCCTCGTAGTATATCTCCATTAGCATACTTCAAACCAGAACACAGCAATGCTACACTGCTGTTATAAGACAAATAGATGTGGTTGTGACTCCAGAGTCGAACCATGAAAGGTTCTATCACACAAAAAGCGAAATATGTTTACCATTTGCACAATTAACGCTAATTAACGTTCTAAAAAAGGTTTTCCTCATAACTTCTTAATTTGCTCGAAAGTGTCTTCAAAACAGCAGTTTCCAGGATTATTACGTTCGGAATTGCGTAAATGTGTTCCCCGTATCACAAAGATGACTGTACCCAAAACCAGGTCATAGTCTGGTGCCTACGTGTGGTCTGTCGTGTCGCTGTTTATTGGACCAACTGTACTATTTATTTATACTATAGATACGAGTACTAGCTTTTGCCCGCGGCTTCGTTCGCGGTCAGAGGATTTTTCCTATCCTTCGGGAAAGGTATGAAAGGTATCCTATATCCTTTGCTGGACCCCTGATATCGTGTGTACAAAATTTAATGATAATTGGTTTTGTGTCTAAGACAAGAAAGTGTTACAAACAAACAAAGTCACATTCGCATTTATAATATTAGTAACGATAAGTAGCAAACGAGCATAGAGTATCTGAGCATATACTATCTTTTTTTTTTATCTTACTATAGGCTTGCGTTTGGCTGCAACGTTACCTGATGTTAAGTGAGACGCAGCCTTGGATAAAACACGCATGCCTAGAAGTAGCCTATTCACCCTTGACTTGAATAATGCCAGGTCGTACGTATCGGGAAACAACAAAGGCGGGAGTGTGTTCCATTCTTTGGCGGTTCGCTTATCTGATGGTAAGTGGCTACCGCCGGCCATGGACATCTGTAATCAACCCCAGATAGGATTAGATATTCCTACCTGAGGTCGGCCACAGATGCGCCGCTACCCCTGAGGACTAAGCACGCCTCGGAAAAGTATGTCTCCCTTACCACACCCTTCAAACCAGAACACAGCAGCACCTAATACTGCAGTTATTAGGTAGAAATAGGTGTGGCGGTGGTGCCACCGGAGTCGAACCACAGAGGGTTCTACCGCCTTCTAAATCGTCCATGAGCGGCAGTGGCCACTTACCATCAGGCGACTTGCATGTTAGTTTCTTAGTTTGCCACTTCAATTAAATCTTAAAATCGCACGGGGCCGCGCGGCGTGGGGTTAAAACATTGAGATAGTAGATAGATAAGTTATTTACTCGTACAATTATTATTGTAGTATGTTATCAAGCGGGCATATTTTTTTATGATAACAACTGACGTGCCTCTAATGATAGCGAATATTCAATGACAATGATAAACTTGTTGTTGAGAGCAATCTGTATAAATAAAAAAAAAAAAATGGTGGTATGTATGGTAGTGTATGTTTTTATTTCTTGCATCTTCACGCATGCTTTGTGGGAGGGTGGTACATACTGTATGGTTTAAAATATATACCATCATACATATTGATACCGGATTGTTGCGAAGTAGTTTTAATCCTTAATTGCATGGAATTTATTAATTAAATAAAAAAAGAAATAATTGAAAAGAAAATTTAAGTGCCTGTTTATAATGTCAAAGTAAAATTTAAAATAATTGGCCAAGTTCGAGACGAACGTGCACATGGAGGGTTCCGCATTAACATTAACATCTTTAGTAATTGTTATCATAGCAGTAAATTCATTGTAAAAAGTTGATCTTTTACCTATTGCGATTCAATAGATAAAGCGAAAAACGCTCAAAAAAGGCGATTTTAACAAAGTAACAGGTTATTTAAAAAAAAATTCAAGATCTACTACGGCTTAAGAGACAGAGCCCTGTGACAGACGGCCAGACATAAGAAGCTTGGTAATAGAGTTCCGGGGGGTTACTACCATCTCTAAAACAATATTATTTTAATCATACATTTACTTTTGATGCAGGAAATTTAACTTTTTAAGCAAAATATGACAATTTCAGTTGGTTTTATACAATGTATAAGCGAAAAATCAATAAGGGTTTAAGTTTGTTCAACTGTGTATGACGGAATATTTTACTGTTTTAAGGAGAAAACTTTCCTGAAGTATGATGGTTTTTAAAAGATGGTGGTAGGTCCCCTGTAATTACCCTTTGGTTACAGAACCCTAAAAAGGCAACAGAACAAATTTTATGTGCGTGGCGGATTATGTCCTATCGAAATTCCATTGCGCTTATCAACGTACGAGGGTACGTTTTTAAGTTCGCGGAATGAGGGACAAGGAGCGAAAATAAAATGTCAAAATTATTTTTCTTTTTCTACATATTCTCCTGCAAGACGAATGCATTTTTCAGATCTTTGTATTAACTTATTTAAACCCTCATAAAAAAATGTTTTGTCCTTGTCGGAAAAATACGAGGAAATTGCGTCCTTTACTTCTTCGTCTGTAGAAAATTTCTTTCCACGAAGCTCTTTTTCATTTTTGGAAAGAGATAATATTCGCTGGGAGCCAGGTCTGGACTATAGGGTGGGTGATTTAAAATATCAAAGCCCACCTTATGCAGGGCAGCCAGTGCAATACGGCTCTTGTGTACGGGCGCATTGTCGTGCAACAGCAGGACACCTCTGGATAATTTTCCTCGTCTTTTTTCTTTGATGGCTTCTTTTAACCGCTCCAAGATTGTTGCGTAATATTCTCCGGTTATAGAGACACCTTTATCTTTGTAATCTATTAACAAAATTCCTTCTGCATCCCAAAAGACTGTCGCCATGAGTTTGCCGGCCGATTGTGTCTTAAACTTTTTAGGAGGTGCTGTACCCTTTTTATGCCACTGCATGGAGTCTTGTTTAGACTCAGGTTCATAATGGTGAACCCAAGTTTCATCTCCAGTAACAATTCGATTCAGTACAATATCCTTATCTTCTCCACAGAGGTTCAAAAACGCACGGGAACATTCAACGCGCTGTTGTTTCTGAGGCGGCGTGAGCATTCTCGGCACCCACCGCGCGCTGACCTTAGTCATGCCAAGATGGTCATGCAGAATTTTAAAAATGGTTGTATCCGATACTCCAACCATTTCTGCAAGCTGTTTCTTCTTTAGCCGAGCATCTTCCAGTACTAATTTTTCGACTTCCGCTATCGTTTCCGGAATGGTCACCTCAACAAACCGTCCTGGTCGTGGGTCGTCTTCAAGTGAATCCCTGCCTTGCTTAAAAAGGTTGTTCCACTTGTAAACCATCGTTTTTCCAGGGCAAGAGTCCCCGTCAACCGATGACATCTCTTCCATTATGATTTGCACAGACTTTTCTTGCTTGGTAAGGAACTTTATAACGGCGCGATGCTCGATTTTCTCCATACTTCCAATTTTCTTCCGGATTGAGTTGTTTAATTGTCGATAGTTTTAAAACTAATGATGCAATTGTGATAAAACTTTATATTTATACTATTTATGAGTCACTTAACACGTACCTTAACGAGCCCGCTATCCCCCCTCCAACCCTGCCATTCCGCGGACTTAAAAACGCACCCTCGTATCTAAAATCTACTCGTATATCTATATCGAAATTATCAAACTCAATAAGTGACAACATTATCCACTTTAGTTGTCCAAAGTCCATACAGTCGACAAATAAGTATTGTATCCATATGTTACCATATATATTCTTTTTATTTACTGTTTCTTTAATAATATATGGGTAGCAGAGGAGCATGCAGTCCACCAGATGGTAAAGCTACTGTCGCCCATGGACATCTGTAATCAATCCCAATTAAGATTAAAATCATACCTAAGGTCGGCCATAGATGTGCCGCTACCCCTAAGGACTAAGCTGCAATGTCCCAGATAAATGTCTCTATTATTACATTTATCAAAGCGGAACACAGCAGCGCTTTAACACTGCTGTTATTAGGCAGAAATAGGTGTGGCGGTGGTGCCGCCGGAGTCGAGTCACAAAGGATTCTCTACCATTTATTTATTATTTTTTCTTTGTTTGTCATTTCATTCAAATAGACAGACAAATTTCAAGATTTTAAATAGATTGATAAATATTTATCTAGAGCTGAGACAAAACTCGTTGGACTTCGGTCTTTGGGGTATAAACCACTCGTAGATACTATTTTAGATAAAGCTGAGTAATGCTGACGTCACATCTCATGAGACATTTCTTTGTCGAAAATATTTATCTAGAGTAGATAGATAGTTACGTAGCATTAGTCTTTGGACTGAGAGCTGTTTATATATAAATTGGATGTTGGTATATACGGGGTCGTTAAACTTTTTATTATTAAATAGTAGCCGTCATATGCCCAACTGCTAGTAAGCGGTATGTTTTGAAAGTAAAACCTCGGTGGTTCGACTCCGGCGACACCGCCACACCTATTTCTGTTATAACAGCAGTGTTAAGCGCTGCTGTGTTACGGTTTGAAGGGTGTGGAGACATACTTTTCCAAGGCGAATGGCCAAACTTCTAATCCGCTCTGAAGTTGTTGCGAGCAGGTGTAGTCATACAATTTGCTATGGCGACGCGATTCATTTCTATACTCAGAGCGGACTAGCAGTTTGGCGCGGACTGTACTGCGCGTTGCATACGATGTAGGCCATTCGCGACTAAGTAGGCATATGGAGCTGCATATGCCTTTGTTATTATGCACTGCGACCTTCATCATTCATCATTAATCATCATTTAAATGGCCGTGTAATTGATCACGTATGCACTAGTGGATTAACGACCGAATGATGAGACTGTTCTGTCACAGTCTAAAGTAGGTTTAGGATAATCTTTCTGGAATAATCTTAGGGTCGCAATCTTAACATCATGCAAGTCTTAGTCATAGATTAGTAAATTCTTTTTTTGAATTCTTGACAAATAAAAACATTTTTAGAGAAAATTTACGAATAAATAACTAATACTGCGTAATTTTCATGATAATTAAATAATTTATAATAATAATTTCAAATATTTTAAGGACACTTTAGCACGGAGACGTGGCAAAACTTTTTTACGCAACTGTTTCAATTCTCAAAACTGGGTACATTTTCTTGTTAGGAGTGAGTAATCTTTACTAATCTATGGTCTTAGTCGACAAATCTAGCCAGGGAAGCAATCTTCAAATATAGCCAGCGGCGTAACATAATAATCTTGGTAGGATTACAATCTTTAAATCTGACTATAAAAGCCTAGCCAAATCTAGCCAGAGAAGCAATCTTCAAATCTTGCTGGAGGTGCAATCTTCAAATCTAGCTGGGGCAGCAATCTTCAAATCTTACTAAAAGAGCAATCTTCGAATTTAGGCAAGGACAAGTCTTGCCACGAGCACAATCTCCAAACTTGCTAGAAAGGCAACCTACAAATTCCAGGAGTGTAATCTTTAGATCATACCAGGGAAGTAATCTTCAAATTTTACCACGGGCACAATCTTCAAATATTGCCAGGCGTAATTTAAGATTTTTTTAAGCTCAATCTAAAATTATTGTCATGCCGTCATCTACAAATCTTGTCAGGGGCAATTTTCAAATCTAGTCAAGGAGGCAATCTTAAAATATTGCCGGGTCGGCAATCTTCAAATCTTGCCAGGGGCGCACTTGACCTTATCTGCTACTGATAGCGAATAACAAAAGCGTGTAAAGATTAGCGAAAAGGCGATTTATTATCACTTAACATTACCAATATCCTTGATACATAGCCTTTTGTTTCAGAGATAGATTAAATAACAAGATAAATGTCAATATCTATATCGAATCGTCGGATACTACGCAAGATAATGTAGGTGGTGTATTAGTATTGTTGCGTTGGGTTTATCCAAGGATAACGTAAGATATAAATATGTTGGGTGTCCACTGATTTGTACGTTGATTTCAATTTTAACACTTCTTTTGGCCAACTGCGAAGGGTAAGGTTTTTTGAACGTATGTATGTCTCATTCTTAACACGCCATGCAGTCAATTCTTAAAGTTCAAAGTTCTTAAGTCGCCATGCTTGACGGATGTTAACATGAGGATTCGTCTAAATTGTGTGATTCATAGCCTGTCATTTAAGCAGTTTTGTTTTTTGTTTTTCTAACAATTCTCGAGTTTAAGATTCAAAACGAACACTAGAATTCCCTGTTTTGTGGATGCCATGCCAACATACGGGGACAAATACACAAACTCATACCAAAATAATTTAGTAAGGGGGAAGAAAACTACACTTTATAGAGGTCTCTAAAAATATTTCAAAGATTTGTCTACGAATTCGCTCTTGGTCAAATTTGGACTTTTTTGTTTTTTTACTCCAGACAAGACCAGATTTTTTCAATCCTTGACCAGACCAGAATCCCACCTGAGGTCGACCACAGATACGCCGCTACCACTGAGGACTAAGCGAGAGAGGAAAAATTTGAGTTAACGATAAATGAGGTGAATCCCTAAATGAGTGTGAATTGTAGCGCGTAGAATATGATACGATGCGCAAATAACAAACATCGTTGTTGTCAAGTTATTGTAGGACGATCAACAGAGTGAAGTGTTTACTACAATAGTTATAGATGATCTTGGGAAATTATTATGATGGTTTAGTCTATACTAATATTATAAAGAGGAAAACTTTGTTTGTTTGGTTGTAATGAATAGGCTCAAAAACTACTGGACCGATTTTAAAAATTCTTTCACCATTCGAAAGCTACATTATCCACGAGTAACATAGGCTATATTTTATATGAAATATGTTTGATAAAAAGATTTTGAGGCGGTACCTAGTTTGCCGGGTCAGCTAGTATGTAATAAATCGAATCAAAAATATTTTATTGAAAGTTTTTTGAACGTCAATTAGATATATTGATGTCACTTCACAAAGTGTTTCGTTATGGAGAAGAAGCGGCGAAAGAAACTCCATAACACACATCTTTTAAAAAAAATAAATGTTATCTACAGGCATAAATTTAACCTGTCCCTGTAGTTCCGGGACTAGAATAGGGCTACGGTATCCCCTGCCTGTCGTAAGAGGCGACTAAAAGGGGGCTTCCGGGGTTGCGGGCGGCAAGAGTGGGAGCTCGAACCGCCCGGCCAGCGGCCCCGGGAAGGACGACGGTATGTGTGGTCGCATATCGTCGTATACACCAGATGGTGTGGCGAGCGTCAAGCTCACCTGGGCGGAGCCCGACGGGGCAACGCGCTTAGAGGACTCCGGTTGCGTTCCTTTGGAGATCCCGGAGCCCTCAACGCAGCGCAGAGGACGGCCACCGGGGGGGTTTTAGTGCGGTAAAAATCCCACATAACTCGGCGTCGCTCCCACGTTGTCGGGTACCTTTTGAAGGTTTCCCCCTCGACAAAAAAAAAAAAAAAAAAAAAAAAAAGGCATAAATTTAACGTAATGGAACTTGTGGACCTGGAGCTACTTCAGACCACACCGTTTTATCAGTCAAATAATCGAGTTTATAGCGTTTGTTTAACGACTTGTATAAACTAACGAATCTAATGATAAAAGAATCTGACGACACCGTGTATGTTAAAATTCGTGAAGCCGTTTGGGTGTTATAAAAAACCCGACAGCCTAAAGATAATTTGACGGAAAAGAAAACTTATGTAGCCTATGTCACTCCCACAATTTAGACGAATCCAACGACACTTCATATTAAAATCCGTCAAATCGTTTGGGCGTATAGCGTGTCAAAGAATAATACATACATACTAAAGCACGAAAAACATTACTCTCCGCAGTCGGGTTTAAAGTGATGTGAATCTCAAAATGTATGCGAAGTATACCGCGTATATGATGTGCAAATAACAAACAACGTTCTCAAGTTATTAGGACGGTGAACAAAGCGTCAAGTGTTTACTACGGAGGCTACATATGATCTTGAGCTTAGTGTGATGGACATATGAATCACGAGTGGAGATAAACACATCTAAGATTAGAAAAGATTTACTGAATAAATCCATGTCCCAGAATTTGATCCTTATAAGCAACACTATCAGATAGTGAAATAATATAGAGGGTGATTTTTTTATTCAAAATGAACTCGTTCGATTCCCGGCTAGAAAAAAAATTAAAAAAGTAATGATGCAGTTTTAGTTTTTATCAAAATCGGCCTCGTAACTTGTTACAGCATTTTTCGCTAATCCTTATAGTTTTGGATTTGGCCCTGAAGGCCTATTTGAATAATTCACCCTGTATATTTAACCTAACGATAAGGCAGCCTGGCTACCTGGTAGAAAGCAGTCACCGTCGCCTATGGACATTTGCAACACCAGAGGAGTCGCCAATGCATCGCCGGCTTTGGAGGAGAGCTCTTTTTGCACCTTTTTTGAAGAGTCCCATGTCATACCAACTCCATGCTAGCAACTTAGATAATATAAGGAAATTGTGTATTTGACACGTTGAAACAAAGATAATATTGTAAAGGTGGTAGAACCAGCTCATTTGAAATAATATCTATTGCTTTATTGTGTAAAAAAAGTTATAAATAAAATGAATAAATAAGCCTTTGTGTTCCGACTATGGAGGCACCACCGCTACCTACCTAATAACAGCAGTGTTAAGCGCTGCTGTGTTCTGGTTTGAAGTGTGGTAGAGAGACGTAAGGGGGACTTATCTAAGCCTAAGATTCTAAGGTGTTCAAACTTAGTCCTCAGGTGTAGCAACCCATCAGTCATTGACCTTAGGTAGGGCTCTAGTCTTATTTGGGATTGATTATAGATTTCCATAGGTGACAGCGGCCGTTTACCATTAAGTGGATTACATACTTGTTATACTCGTACATTTGTGAGGTAAATCCCTAATTATAACATAATATGGAATGTGGTAGAACCCTTTGTGGTTCGACTCCGGCGGCACCACCGCCACACCTATTTCTGCCTCATAACAGCAGTGTTAGGCGCTGCTGTGTTCCGGTTTGAAGGGTGTGGTAAGGGAGACAGACTTTTCCGAGGCGTTCCAGCTTAGTCCTCAGGGGTAGCGGCGCATCTGTGGCCGACCTCAGGTAGGAATATCTAATCCTATCTGGGGTTGATTACAGATGTCCATGGGCAGCAGTAGCCACTTACCATCAGGTGGACTGCATGCTCGTCTGCTACTCTTATATTATAATAAAAAAATGTAGATTATTATGAGTAAATAACAAACATCGTTGTTGTCAAGTTATTCTAGGCTGACAAAGCGTCTCGCCGGGAAATTGCGCGAGAACCGAGAAGGCATCTACACTGTACCTATACTATACCGTTCTCTTTTCTCGCCCGAGCGAACCCTTGAAGCCGGCAAAATACCGACACCGATTGTCCGGCTCCGGGGGCTCGCAGCGATGCTTAGGTGAAGGCTTGTCGAATTAAACGAGGTTTTATTATTTATATTGGGAATCGGAGAAAAACAACGTTCCTTTATTTTCTTAGTAGTCAGAAGTAGTGAAGTGACATATATTTTCTTTTTAAATATACAATAAAGTATAAAAAAGGTAAAAATATATAAAAACCTATGTCTATTGTCAGCCAGCAGCCTGCATCGCCAACACCGATCGTAGAACAGGCGAGCGCGAGAACGAGAAGGCAAGAACGCTATCACATTCACGCATCTCGGGGGTTCTCGGCGTGAGTGTGTAGCCGGTGTAAGATAATCGTGAGACCCTTCAATGGACATATGAATCACGAGTGGATTAGATATTTGGATAGATAGACATCTCAGGGTAAAACAGGCTGTTGATATGTCGGCAAAAATTTCTTTGTATCTACTTATAGTGACAAATTTGATTTATCATTCATTCTAATCCGTACCAAAATGGTAGAAACGGATCTTGTTACTAAGCTTCCGCTGTCTGTCCGTCTATCACATTACGTTTTTAGGGTTCGGTACCCAAAGGGTAAAAATGGAACCATATTACTAAGACTCCTATGTCTGTCCGTCTGTCACAGGGCTCTATCTTCAGAACCGTAATAGATAGACACTTGAATTTTTTACAGAGTATGTATAAAGGTGGCCGCTATAACAACAAATACTAAAAATAAAAAAAGATGAAAACAAATTGGGGTCTCCATACAGGAAACCGCTATTTCCCGACTTTTTCGCTTTATCTATTGAACCGAACAATGTATTTACTTCAGTAAAAAAATTAAACTGTTGGCGGTACGGAACACTCCGTTTGCGAGTTGGACTTGCACTTGGCCAATTATTACTTCAATGACGACCCGCGTGGCCGAGCAGTCCTGGAGCGGCGCGAAGGGTCCTGGGTTCGATCCCCGGCCAGACAGATATCTGAATTGAATTTAGATTTCTGTTTCTGGGTCTGGGTGTTTGTGTATTTGTCTATGTGTGTGTTCATGGCACCCACGACACAGGGAATCCTAATGTGGGGCTGTGAGTGTAGAAAGCGTTTATTTATTTATTTATAATACGGAACCCTATAAAATGCAAGTATGGATGATAATTTCCAATGTGTTTAAGATTTATTAGATAATAAAAAGGGTAATAATGTAATAATATAATGTGTTTAAGAGAAGGGTAATTAAAATGTAGTCGTGTGTCGTGGTAGTTTTTAATTAATTTATTATTAATTTTGTTCTCAATTAGAACATCCGTAATACTGTAATATTATTCACGGGATGTAAACAATTACCACAATTTGTTTAATCAACGCATTAATTATATTAACCTTTAAACAGATGTGTTTAAATACTAAAATTAATATAAATATAGTGGTATTGTCCGCGTAAAACTGCTAGTCCGCTCTGAATATAGAAATGAATCGCGTCGCCATAGCAAACTGTGGCTACACCTGCTCGCAACAACTTCAGAGCGGACTAGCAGTTTGACGCGGATTATACGGAACTCTATCAGGGAGGTCGACTCGCATGAGGACGATGTTTTGTAAGATTGACGTGGCAAACGAGCATGCAGTCTTCTGATGGTAAGGTCACTTTATGGACATCTGTAACCAACTCCATATAGAACAGGTTCTTTTTTTTATAATATAGGAGGAGCAGAAGAGCATGCAGTCCACCTGATGGTAAGTGGCTACTGCAGCCCATGTACATCTGTAATCAACACCAGATAGGATTAGATATTCCTACCTGAGGTCAGCCACAGATGCGCTGCTACCCCTGAGGACTAAGCTGGAATGCCTCGGAAATGTCTGTCTCCCTTACCACACCCTTCAAACCGGAACACAGCAGCGCCTAACACTGCTGTTATGAGGTAGAAATAGGTGTGGCGGTGGTGCCGCTGGAGTCGAACCACAAAGGGTTCTACCACCTTCAAACTACCTGAAGCCGACCACATGCGTTGCTACTGAGGACTAAGGTCACCTCATGTATATTCAGGTATATCTATTAACAAGCTTCGATAAACCTCCTACATAAAAATAACACGATATTGTCCCATCTATACAAATAAATAAAATCGCAAAATCTGTCTGTAATATCAAAATTAGCTTTTTCATAATTGCATATGAATGTATATGGATGTTTAAGGAATGTTTGACTAATTTGAATTTTGTATGTCATTTTAATTTATTAACAAGTAATATTTAATTTAATTATCAATTTTAATTAATTTGTTTTCACTACACTAACGCCTTAGGTTAGCCTGTAATGTTTTATATGTATTGAGTAAATAAATAAATAAATGTATCTTCATCAACCCATTACTGTCCCACTGCTGGGCACGGGTCTCCTCTCTGAATGAGAAGGATTAGGCCATAGTCTACCGCGCTGGCCAAGTGCGTATTGGTAGACTTCACATACCTTTTAAGATTTTTATCTCTCAGGTATGCAGGTTTCCTCACGATGTTTTCCTTCACCGTTTTAAGCAAGTGATAATTAATTTCTAATACGCACATAAATTTGAAAATCAGAGGTGCGTGCCTGGGATTTGAACCTCGGACCCCTCGATCGAGAGGCCGCGTTTCTTAACCACTAGGCTATCACTGCTTCTAAATAAATGTATACGATATTATAACATAAATCAAAACAAAAATAAAATTCTTGCCTAATTATGTGTCTGTTTGTTCTGGCTAATCTGCGAAACGGCTGTTCCGATTTTCACGGGATTTTCACTGAAAGTTAGATGATCTTATAAGGAGTGACTTAGGCTACTTTTATTGTAGAAAAAGCATTAGGGATCCCCGCCCTAAAAATAACATAAAACCCATGGAATCTTAAGTATTTAAAAAAATAAACGCGGGGAAAACCGCGGGGCATAACTTGTCTACCATATAACTCAAACTTACTTAAACTATAGTTAATTAGGTAATATCTTGAACTACTTAATACCACAATCCAATCATGTAAGAAACTCGATCCGTCGTTCAACCTTGGCACCTTCTATGCTAACGATAGGTACCAACCTATCTATAGATTACCTACGCTAGTAGCTTTTAGGTCAAGGAGAGGTTTAACATATAAGATTGAAGTTTATGGTCCCTCGAGCCGGATATAACAGAGGGATGATTTTTTTGATGTGAAACATCTATAGCCGCACGTAAAACCGATTTCTGGCGTGGCGACGCATGCCGTGTCGCCACGGTATACGATGGTATATATACAGTCTATATGCAGTAGTGTGTACGGTGTGGCGACGCGTCGCCATGCGCAATCGAATTCAATAAATAGTCATCGTTATCTGGAAAAAAATCGTAATATTTTATTTTATCATTATGACATATTTAGTTCCTATCACAATATGTTCTTTTCTGCATATTACTTTTACAAAATAATGTCGATGTTTCACATCTGCCAGGCGTCCCGTGACGGCTCACATTTTTTTTATGATATACGAGTAGGAGTAGAAGACGAGCATGCAGTCCATCTGACGGTAAGTGGGTACTGCCGCTCATGGACAAGTAATCAACCCCAGATAGGATTATATTCCTCCCTGAGGTCGACTGCAGTTGCGCCGGAACCTAGGACTAAGCTGGAACGCTTCAGAAAAGTATGTCTCCCTTACCAAACCCTTCAAACCAGAACACAGCAGCGCCTAACACTGCTGTTGTTAGGTAGAAATAGGTGTGGCGGTGGTGCCGCTGGAGTCGAACCACAAAGGGTTCTACCACCTTCAAACTACCTGAAGCCGACCACATGCGTTGCTACTGAGGACTATGGTCACCTTATATATATTCAGGTATATCTATTAACGAGCTTCGATAAACCCCCTACATAAAAATTACACGATATTGTCCCATCTATACAAATAAATAACATCGAAATGTCCGTCTGTAATATCAAAATTAGCTTTTTCATAATTGCATATGAAAGTATATGGATGTTTAAGGAATGTTTGACTAATTTGAATTTTGTATGTAATTATAATTTATTAACAATTAATATTTAATTTAAATATCAATTTTAATTAATTTGTCTTCACTACACTAACGCCTTAGGTTAGCCTGTAATGTTATATATAAGTTTTGAGTAAATAAATAAATAAATGTATACGATATTATAACATAAAAGAAAACAAAAATAAAATTCTTGATAATTATGTGTCTGTTTGTTCAGGCTAATCTGCGAAACGGCTGTTCCGATTTTCACGGGATTTTCACTGAAAGTTAGATGATCTTATAAGGAGTGACTTAGGCTACTTTTATTGTAGAAAAAGCATTAGGGATCCCCGCCCTAAAAATAACATAAAACCCATGGAATCTTAAGTATTTAAAAAAAATAAACGCGGGGAAAACCGCGGGGCATAACTTGTCTACCATATAACTCAAACTTACTTAAACTATAGTTAATTAGGTAATATCTTGAACTACTTAATACCACAATCCAATCATGTAAGAAACTCGATCCGTCGTTCAACCTTGGCACCTTCTATGCTAACGATAGGTACCAACCTATCTATAGATTACCTACGCTAGTAGCTTTTAGGTCAAGGAGAGGTTTAACATATAAGATTGAAGTTTATGGTCCCTCGAGCCGGATATAACAGAGGGATGATTTTTTTGATGTGAAACATCTATAGCCGCACGTAAAACCGATTTCTGGCGTGGCGACGCATGCCGTGTCGCCACGGTATACGATGGTATATATACAGTCTATATGCAGTAGTGTGTACGGTGTGGCGACGCGTCGCCATGCGCAATCGAATTCAATAAATAGTCATCGTTATCTGGAAAAAAATCGTAATATTTTATTTTATCATTATGACATATTTAGTTCCTATCACAATATGTTCTTTTCTGCATATTACTTTTACAAAATAATGTCGATGTTTCACATCTGCCAGGCGTCCCGTGACGGCTCACATTTTTTTTTATGATATAGGAGTAGAAGACGAGCATGCAGTCCATCTGACGGTAAGTGGGTACTGCCGCTCATGGACAAGTAATCAACCCCAGATAGGATTATATTCCTTCCTGAGGTCGACTGCAGTTGCGCCGGAACCTAGGACTAAGCTGGAACGCTTCAGAAAAGTATGTCTCCCTTACCAAACCCTTCAAACCAGAACACAGCAGCGCTTAACACTGCTGTTATAACGGATATAGGGATGGCTGTGGTGCCACCGGAGTCGAACCTCAGAGAGTTCTAACATCCTCGTTTTGTATTTTTGGAAGGGGGGTATGGGGAAAAGGAGTTTGAGCTCCATTAGTTGGTGCCTCAATAGGTGAAAAACAAATTTCTATATCCTCGTTAGATAATTATTTCATTTAATTAACCCACTTTATAATCGAACTATAATTAACATTAATTTTAAGTTTAAATTAAATGCTTTCATTATTATGTGTCCTTCTTTCAAGTGTAGTATAAATTACATGAAATAATTATAATGTTATAAAGATAGACGTACTATTTAAAGGTCGAACCCTTCGTTCGACTCCGGCGGCACCACCGCCACTCCTATTTCTGTTATAGCAGCAGTGTTAAGCTGCTGTGTTCTGGTTTGAAGGGTGTGGTAAGGGAGACATACTTTTCCGAGACGTTCCAGCTTAGTACTCAAGGGTAGCGGCGCATCTGTGGCCGACCTCGGGTAGGAATCTAATCTTATCTCGGGTTGATTACAGATGTCCATGAGCGACAGTAGCCACTTTGTATATGGCGGCTTGCATGCTCGTTTGCTAAAGAAATAATGAGTTTCAAATTAAGATTGCAAAAAAGATATTTGAAATTCTTTTCACACAGTAAGTGGAAATTTTGTGTATCATTGATGGAAATCTGCCAACATTGCGGGTAAAATGTTAAATGAATTTAAATGTGAATAACTTTTTCAAACAATGATCGGATAGACCTTCGATAAGGTCAAGTTCTTTTGAGTTTTGTGTAAGTAAATATAATAATAAACGCTTTCTACACTCACAGCCCCACACTAGGATTCCCTGTGTCGTGGGTGCCATGGACACACACATAGACAAATACACAAACACCCAGACCCAGCAACAGAAATCTAAATTCATCATTTAGATATCTGTCTGGCTGGGGATCGAACCCGGGACCCTCTGCGCGTCAGACCGGTATGGTGGCCGCCCCGCCACGCGGGTCGTCGAATATCTTAGTATTTGTTATTATAGCAGCCATAGAACTTAATGCACAGTGGAAATTTGAACTACTAAATTTGAACTATTACAGTAAAATAGATAAAGCGAACACCGTCAAATGAAAAATGAAAAAAATGATTTATTGATTCACAATTACGTTACAAAGCGTTGCCAGGGCCCCTGTACTGAGTACAACTGAGTACTCGCATTGCTGGGTACCCCGCTCAAACCTCCTAGAATACAATTGAATCAGCTAATAATATATGTAATTATGTAGAAAATAAAAATGTGAGCTGTCACGGGACGCCAGGCAGATGTGAAACATCGACATTATTTTGTAAAAGTAATATGCAGAAAAGAACATATTGTGATAGGAACTAAATATGTCATAATGATAAAATAAAATATTACTATTTTTTTCCAGATAACGATGACTATTTATTGAATAACACCGCCGCCACACTGTACACACTACTGCATATAGACTGTATATATATATACCATCGTATAGTGTGGCGACGCGTCGCCACGGCATGCGTCGCCACGCCAGAAATCGGTTTTACGTGCGGCTATAGATGTTTCACATCAAAAAACAATAACAAAGTTTGGTATAGCGACTGTGCGTTTGTGATGTTTGAATGTGTGTGTGAGTGTATGTGTAGTGTGTGTGTGTATGAGTGATGTGTTTTGTGTGTGTGTGTGTAAGACTGTTAAAAAAATAGCCGTTTCTTTTATGGCGACCCCCAGTTATTTTTAAGATTTTTCATTTTAAGTATTTGTTATAGCGGCCTCCGTTATAAATATTCTGTACAAAAAATCAATTGTCTATCTATTACGATTTAAGAGATGAGCCCTGTGACAGACAGGCGCACAGCGGAGGCTCAATAGTAGGGTTCCGTGCTTATCCTTTGGATACGGATTCCTAAATATAATAAATTGTAAAAAACATAAATTCAGGTCTGTTTCTAAGGATTTCAAAGAATGCTTGTTTTACGTATTTATTGACGGGACTAAAATTTCGATCGACTATTACTGTAAATAATTAGCTAGCCATAAGACGTTTACGTCAAAAGTGAAATAAAATAATCCAAGTACTGTGAGAACTTCTGTATTCGTAGTTCTAAGGCAATATCTGTTGAACTGGTAATGATTTTAGGATAAAAATATCGTGAAGACGGCTTTGGCCAAATGACGATATAAATAATATGAACATAATCGCATACTAAAAGGCCAATCCCGGAAATGGAGATATTTTGACGATATAAAATATGACGCCTAACTACGCAACATTTATATTTATATGTCATTTATTTTTAAATTAAAATATTCTAAAACGGTACGTGTATCCGAACGCGAAATTGGCGCGAAGTCAACGACATTTAATTTATAATACAGATAAAACAAACGGAGTTGACGTGCAATAAACAAAATTGTATAGAATGTGTTTTGTTTTTATTTTTGTTCGATTGTAGCGAGGGAATTACGTTATCATCGGAGCACATTAAAATTTTAATAGTCTAGATTTTTGGCTCACGATTCGAGGTGACCTCTATTGGATACAAGACACGTTTTGTAGTTTTACTCGTCAAATGGATGTCTAAAATTTATAAAAATATGTGCATACATTTTGCACACAATGCACACTAAGACAGTCTTTAAAAATGTCATCCAAAAGTTAAAATCAATAGGGAATTATTTAATATTGCATATAATTTTTATTATTTTTTAATTTCACTATATATTCACGTTTTATAAAAATAAAAAAATGTTAATTTAAGAAAGCGTTAGTATTATTTAAAAAAAAACAAGTAAAATATTGTTTTAAATTTGACATGTTTTAACGCCTCCATTGATTGCGCGCTTTAGGTGACGTCACAGTGTGCTTATAATCGGGGATGACCGAATAAAAAACATGCCAAGTGCTAGTCTAACTCGCACACAGTGGGTTCCGTTCTACCAAATTTTCATTTGTTTTTAGTATTTGATGCTTTGTGAAGTTTTAAACTGAATTTCATCCACAATTTCTTAACATTTTTTTACGAAACATTTCCTGCTCAAAATCAGTTTTTGATACATATTGAGTTACATACATACAAAAATATATATTTTTCTATAGATTGTCCAACCTTCAACATACTAACGATAAACATAAATGATGACTAAAATATTTAGAACATTCAAAGCAGTCGTCTTATTGCAAAATCGATTTAAATTCGCGCGGTTTTCGCATTCGCAACATGGGGCCATCATGTTTCGTAAGGCCAGACACATATTGGTGTGGTAAAGGACAAATCTGTTTATAAACACGAGGAAGTACAAAGTCCAATGGACTTTACAATGAACAACGTTAGTATTTATGTACGTTTAAAATTGAGGAATGACTGGTCGAATTTTCGGACTTTGTCATATACGAGTACGAAAATTTCTAATAATAAACTTAGAAACTTTCGCAGATGACAAAGTCCGAAAATTCGACCCGTCATTCCTTAATTTTAAACTTATTGATATACGCATAGATTAGTAAAGATTACTCACTCCTAACAAGAAAATGTACCCAGTTTTGAGAATTGAAATAGTCGCGTAAAAAAGTTTTTCCACGTCTCCGTGCTAAAATTTCCCTAAAATATTTGAAATAATTATTTATTTATTACGTAAATTACGCAGTATTAGTTATTTATTCGTAAATTTTCTCTAAAAATGTTTTTATTTGTCAAGAATTCAAAAAAAGAACTTACTAAAATAAGCCGTTTGTGGCTTCATTCAATTTCAAGGCGGCGAAGTATCTTTACTAATCTATGAATATACGTTTAAAATTTACGTGAATTTTTCGGACTTTGTCATCTATGAAAATTTCTACATCTATAAACTTTGCGCATAAAATGAACGCCTTTTCAGCCGGGATACATATTATTCGCTATAACAACGCTATAACAAACTATTCCATTATAATCTTGCACAAAAAATTGTTAGAACTATTATCTTATGTCCCAAATTGGACTATCTACTATTGTGGGTTGTATTTTTTATTGTAGACTAAAATTAACAATGTTAGTAATGAAAAAAGATTAAAATTTGGGAACAAACTTTCTTTTATATAAAAACTATTTTCTGGTCATTTTAACATAGGGTTATTAAGGAAATTATTTCTTTGCATTATTTTTTAATTTAATTTAGAAAATGTACAGCTTCCTCCACTCCTCCAAACTGCATAATATTCCATTATGGAGTTTTTTTATTGATATAACAAACGAGCATGTAGTCCACCTGAAAGTAAGTGGCCCCTGTATCACTGTACTATATTCAAACATAAAGAACTATGGGTGGTCTATCGGAGAATGGCTACAGAGACGTTGTTATAGTTCGCGCCAAGCTGCTAGTCCGCTCTGAAGTTGTTGCAAGTAGGTGTAGTCATACAATTTGCTATGGCGACGCGATTCATTTCTATATTCAGAGCGGACTAGCAGTTTTACGCGGACTATATACACTAAAGTACGTATTCGTGATCGAACTTCTTAGGGCACCAATGAACTTTTCACGGGTCATACGGTCATACGATTAAATTGGAAATTGTTTTCCCTTACCCTTCAAATATACACATCGCGATGCTGCTATTAAAAGGCAGAAATAGGGGAAATTCCTTATTTAATTCCCAATCCCGTCATAACGCGATCTCGTGTAACTCGTGGAAATTTCACACGTTGGCAACGGTACGGTGGACGTCACACAGCTGTTTGAGTTTAGCGTGAAATGTATTAATCTAGCTTTTTATAGAAATGCCTAAAGGGTATGCGGTCTGTCTGATTAGAGGTCACTCCCGCTCGTAGACGCTATAACAACGAATACCAAAAGAAATAAAATATAATAAATGAAGGTCGGCGACCGGACCGCAATATTTGGTCGTTTTTAGCTTTATCTCATCATCAAACACATTATTGTCCCACTGCTGGGCACGGGTTTCCTCTCAAAATGAGAAGGATTAGGCCATAGTCCACCGCGCTAGCCAAGTGCGAATTGGAAGACTTCACATACCTTTGAAACCTTTTTTTTTTTAAGTTTTCTCAGGTATGCAGGTTTCTTCACTATGTTTTTTTCACCGTTCAAGCAAGTGACAATTAATTTCTAATACGCACATAACATTGAAAAATCAGAGTTGCGTGCCTATAATTTGAACCTCGGACCCCTCGACCATGAGTAATAGGTAGACAATTAAAATGTTCACACTTCATTGCTCTTCATCTCCGCTTGACATAAAGATTGACTGGTAGAAAATGATCAAGCATTAAGTCAGTCTTTGTACTATCTTCTAGGAATATGAATAATTGTCCCTGTAGTCCCGGGACCAGAATAGGGCTATGGTATCCCCTGCCTGGTGGGAGCTCAAATCGCCCAGCAAGCGACCCCGAGAAGGACAGCGGTTTGTGTGGTCGCATATCGCTGTAATCACCAGGGGATGTGAGAGCGTAAAATGCTCTCCCCAGGGCAGCTACTGCTACCCCCATGCTTGCTAGCCCCCCCCCCCCCCCCCCCCTCCACTATGGCAGAGCCCGATAGAAGGGCATCGCGTTAGGAGGACTCCGATTTTGTTCCATTGGAGATCCCGGAGATTTCCACCAAACGCCGAGGACGGCCACCGGCCACCGGAGGTGTTTAAGTGCGGTAAAAGTCCCACATAACCCGGCGTCGCTACCATGGCGTCGGGTACCTTTTGAAGGTTTCCCTCGTCAACAAAAAAAATGTATATGAACAATAAATAAATCTATTTGTTTCTACGGCTGATGATAATATTTTTTTTATAATATAGGAGTAGTAGACGAGCATACAGTCCACCTGATGGTAAGTGGCTACTGCCGCCCATGGACATATGTAATCAACCCCAGATAGGATTAGATATTCCTACCTGACGTCGGCCACAGATGCGCCGCTACCCTCGAGGACTAAGCTGGAACGCCTCGGAAAAGTATGTCTCCCTTACCACACCCATCAAAACAGAACAAAGCAGCGCCAGTCACTGCTGTTATTAGGCAGAAATAGGTGTGGTGGTGGTGCCACCGGAGTCAACCACAAAGGGTTCTACCACCTTCCAACACCTTCCAAAGTATAACAAATACTAAACAATACATTAAAATTCGGTGGTACGGAACCCTCCGTATGCGTTCGTCTCGCACTTGGCAAATCATCGGATAACGTATTTCTATTTTCCGAATCGACGGCTCGGAAAACAGCTGGTTTATTGTTTAAAGCCATAATCCATTGTCTGTGTAGGGCGATAACTTATAGGGTAATAGATTTTACGTTATTCAATCTGTTTTATGGAAGAGTTTCAGATTGTGGGACTAAATTGAATCTATGAGACCATGATACAATAGAGAGAGACTGAAGGAAATGGTTTTATTTCGTTGAAAGGATGAACTGATATAGTTATTTCTACCTAATAATAGCAGTGTTAGGCGCTGCTGTGTTCCGGTTTGTAGGGTGTAGTAAGGGAGACAGACTTTTCCGAGGCGTTCCAGCTTAGTCCTCAGGGGTAGCGGCGCATCTGTGGCCGACCTCAGGTAGGAATACCTAATCCTATCTGGGGTTGATTACAGATGTCCATGGGCGGTAGTAGCCACTTACCATCAGGTGGACTGCATGCTCGTCTGCTACTCTTATATTATAAACAATATAATAGAGATATATAATAGAGAGACTGAAGGAAATGGTTTTATTTTATTGAAAGGTAGAAGTGTAGAACCAAGATGGTCTGACTAGGCAGGTACCCATATTTCTAGCGTGAAACAGCTCTTGTGTTGCAGTGGAACGGTGTGGATATCGGTATACACATGAAGGGTAGTTTGAAGGGTGTGGGAGGGAGACATACTTTTCAGAGGCATTCTAGCTTGGTTCTCAGGGGTAGGGCCGTATCTGTGGACGACCTCAGGTAGGAATAGGTATCTAATATTATCCGGGGTTGAATACAGATGACCATGTGCGGCAGTAGCCACTTACCATCAGGTGGACTACGTCTGCTGTTCCTATATTAGAAAAATAAATAAATGAAGCGACAAACTTAGTTCCCAAAAGTGGCAACGCATCTGTGACGTTCTTGCCACGGACGTGCAAGATGTGAAATGAACTTCCTCCTGAGGTATTCCCAATGCGCTATGACATGGGGCTCTTCAAAAAAGGTGCAAAAAGAGCTCTCATACAAAGCCGGCGAGGCACTGGCGGCTCCTCTGGTGTTGCAAATGTCCATAGGCGACGTTGATACTTTTCATCAGGTAGCGCGTCTGATTTATCGTTAGGCTCAAATATTGCTATTGATTTCTCACTCCTAACAAGAAAATGTACCCAGTTTTGAGAATTGAAATAGTTGTGTAAAAAAGTTTTGCCACGTCTTCGTGCTAAAATGTCCCTAAAATATTTGAAATAATTATTTATTTATTACGTAAATTACGCAATTATTACGTAAATTAATTATTTATTCGTAAATTTTCTCTAAAAATGTTTTTATTTGTCAAGGATTCAAAAAAAGAGCTTACTAAAATAAGCCGTTTGTGGATTCATTCAATTTCAAGGCGGCGAAGTATCTTTACTAATCTATGCTCAAATATAACAAAAAAAAAACGTGTTCAATATGAAGTTAGTTACCTTTATATGTCCACTTACCATCAGGTGGACTGCAAGATCGCTGCCTACGTTAGTTTAACTAAAGAAACGATACTGGTAACTGTAATTAAATAGTTAGCTGTCCGTGGTTGTATAACATCATGTCTAGGTATCATGTTAATTAGCTAATGACAGTATTGCCTATTGATAGTGCGGGTCAGTGCATAATGAGTTGTGACGTCACACGAATTGTTTACCAACGCTGTAGGGCTGGCAATAGATGGTTATTTGCGAATAAAAAAAATATTTATTTATTTATTTATTTGTTACAATAAGCTTAACAGATATTACAGATTTTGTCTAATTCATCTGTCTAGCGTTGTCAAATATTATCCTGCTGTTCTGCGGAATACAGAAGTACTTGTGTAAAATACATCTATTTGACGGTCCCAGGCCACCAAACCATTGAGCAAGGTCAGTGCTCTGACTAAAGGAGACTCCTTTACACGTATAAGTAATATTTTTAATCAGCGTTTATTTATTTAAAAAGCTGTACTAAACTTTAATTATCTGTACTATCTAAGTATATATGGAAGAAACATGTGTAGGGCTGGCAATAGATGGTTATTTACGTTTTTTTTTAATCAGCGTTTATTTATTTAAAAAGCTTTTAATTATCTGTACCATCTAAGTGTATATAAAAGAAACATGGACACCATTTGGATACGGAGCTCATAGAACTTGTAATTAAACAGCAATACATCTAACGTGGCCCTTACGAAGGTTATTTTATTCTCCGGTCGATACCGTGAACCGTCCCGTTTTGGCGGTAAAAGGCCCTTGACCTTGCGACGGCTTATAAATGTCAGTCAGACTTATACACTTCTAGCTCATTTTGTATATAAGTACCCTTTGATATACTACTAGTAAGAATGTACTTTTTTATAATATAGGTGTAGCAGCCGAGCATGCAGTCCACCTGATGGTAAGGCTACTGCCGCCCATGGACATGTAATCAACCCCAGATAGGATAAGATATTCCTACCTGAGGTCGGCCACAGATACGCCGCTACCCTTTAGGACGCTGAAACGCTTCGGAAAAGTATGTCTCCCTTACCACACCATTCAAACCAGAACACAGCAGCGCTACACAGCTGTTATTAGGCAGATATAGGTGTGGCGATGGTGCCTGTAAAATCTAGCCAAGAAGAACAAGCAAAAGGTTATAGTTATTACCCGACCGTGTAGGGTCATGTTTTTCGAGCGTACCTATGTATGTAAATATAAGTCAAATCAAATCAATTTCTTTATTTGTCTCATTCTTTCACGACCTACAGCGCAAACTGCTTGACGGATTAACATGTAAGGTCATAGATTAGTAAAGATACTTCGCCGCCTTGAAATTGAATGAAGCCACAAATGGCTTATTATCGTAAGTTCTTTTTTTTGAATTCTTGACAAATAAAAACATTTTTAGAGAAAATTTACGAATAAATAACTAATATTGCGTAATTTACATGAATTTACATAATAAATAAATAATTATTTCAAATATTTTAGGGACATTTTAGCACGGAGACGTGGCAAAACTGTTTTATGCAACTATTTCAATTCTCAAAACTGGGTACATTTTCTTGTTAGGAGTGAGTAATCTTTACTAATCTATGTGTAATGTGTAATTTCTTCTAAGTTGTGGGAGTGACATACGACTACGAGTAAGCTATACCTATTTTTAAGCTGTCGTGTATTTCTTTTTTTTTAAATTTTAACATGTTTTTTTCTAAACTATGCGAGAGTGAGATATACACTATATTTTAAATAATTAGCCTTTTTTGTTTTTATAATAATTTTGGAAATATCCTTGTTTCAGGATTGAACGCGTGCGAAAGGAAATCATACCTCTTCTTGCGGAAGGAACTTCCTGTCAGGTTAATAGTTTATTTTTTCCTCGTTACTTATAATTCTTTAACAGCTGGCCGGTCACATGAGTAGTATGTATGTGTAAGTAGTAGGCATTTGGCGAAATCGGGTTTTTAATTATCTGCCTGGACATATGATTAAAAGCTGAATAGCGATAAAACTCTTTACTCTATTTTATCATATGTATAACATAAGGTTTTGTTCAAAATATGAAATAATAGTTATAAACGTTACAATGGAATTAATAAGTGAATTTCATAAAAGATTTTTGTAAAAAAAAACTGTTTAAAGGTTTTGGAAAGAAAAATATGTTAACCATATTAGTAATAAATTTAACTGATAATTTTGTAAATACTCGTATAAACCAATCTAAGGATTTGATTATATGATTGGATATTTTTAGTAGGTAAATATACCTCATATTAAAAACAGGTAAATAACCCTCAATAATATTAATGACAAAATTGAATATATATGTAATTTATTTATTTATTTTAAAATGGCAAACCAACTAAATACACAAACGATTAAAAAGAGACATCACACAAAGATAGTTATTATATTATGCGTGCATAGCATTACAAGAAACATTAATCACAAAAAATAATTAATAATCACAATAAGTGGTAGAACCCTTTGTGGTTCGACTCCGGCGGCACCACCGCCACACCTATTTCTACCTAATAACAGCAGTGTTAGGCGCTGCTGTGTTCCGGTTTGAAGGGTGTGGTAAGGGAGACATTATTTTCCGAGGCATTCCAGCTTAGTCCTCAGGGGTAGCGGCGCATCTGTGGCCGACCTCAGATAGGAGTATCTAATCCTATCTGGGGTTGATTACAGATGTCCATGGGCGGTAGTAGCCACTTACCATCAGGTGGACTGCATGCTCGTCTGCTACTCCTATATTATATAAAAAAAAAGTATTTTTGTCATAGGTACTTCTCATATAATGCCAGATTGTGACATACCTGCTACATAGAGGTACATTATATGTATGGTCACGGCAAGAGTGACTCAGTATTAAGGACTCGCACGAGGTTGATTACTGTTGATTATTAACGAATCTTAGATAGAAAAAGATACACAAATCACCAAACATTGTGTTAAAGAATTTGCACTGTGTGTCTAATGGTGCCAACAAATTAACTTTGTTTTGTAATATTTGTTTTATGGAAACACACGATGAATTTTTTTGGCAAACTTATTTTAATATCATGTTTTTAAAAGGGCTATTTTTTAGTCTGAGTATGGAATAAATACTACGGAGTCTTGACAACCTAGTAGTACTAGTAGAATTTAGGTCATTTCCATTACGGTAACAGAATTTAAAATCATTTTCTAAATTTGGTTGAACTCTACGTGGTTACCTCCGGAGGTACCGCCGTTGTGCCTGTTCTTGCCTAATAACAGCAAAGTAGCGCTGCTGTGTTCTGCTTGTAAGGGTGTTTTAAGGGAGACGTACTAATTCAAGGTGGTCCAACTTGGTCCGCAGTTTAGCAATGCTATGACCTCAGATCACCAGAATATCAATTATATTTGGAGTCGATTATAGGTGTCCATGTTATACGGGTAGATGACCACTTACCTTCAGGAGGACAGCATACTCGTTAGCTGCTTCTTCATAAAAAATCATCATCATCATCATCAACCCATTAACGTCCCACTGCTGGGCAAGGGTCTCCTCTCATAATGAGAAGGATTAGGCCATAGTCCACCGCGCTGGCCAAGTGCGTATTGGTAGACTTCGCATACCTTTGAGATTTTTTATAAATCTCTCAGGTATGCAGGTTTCCTCACGATGTTTTCCTTCACCGTTTAAGCAAGTGATAATTAATTTGGGGACGACCCGCGTGGCGGAGCGGCCACCATACCGGTCTGACGCGCAAAGGGTCCCGGGTTCGATCCCCGGCCAGACAGATATCTAAATGATGAATTTAGATTTCTGCTTCTGGGTCTGGGTGTTTGTGTATTTGTCTGTGTGTGTCCATGGCACCCACGACACAGGGAATCCTAGTGTGGGGCTGTGAGTGTAGAAAGCGTTTATTATTAATATTATTTCTAATACGCACATAACGCACATTTGAAAAATCAGAGGTGCGTGCCTGGGATTTGAACCTCGGACCCCTCGATCGAGAAGCCGCGTTTCTTAACCACTAGGCTATTAAGAAATATCTATTAAATTATTACGAAGTCGTTTTTAACACGCTTTTATTAGCTTGGGTTGTATCTATGTATGTATGTATGTATGTAACGAAATCTTTAATCTCGATTTTTACCCACTTTGAACAGTCCGATTAATTTAAAATTTTGAACACTTATGAAGAACAGATGACAATACATGATTTTAATAATTTTATTCCATTCAACTCATTAGGATCGTCAGAAATCAGGCTTAACGATTTTCCTTGTGCGACTTTAGCGTGGGTTTTAGTTTTTAAACTATAATTATTATCCTAACTTTAACATACGTACCCCAAAGATATGTTTGTGTGTATTAGAACCATTATCATTCATCACTTTAGCAATGGAAGAAAACAACCAAAAGTAATCTTATTCAAAATATTATCATTCGCTAATTCAAAAACATTGTGCCTTTTTATCATTGAATTGCCAACAAAAACTTTATTACGTGAACATAAAAACACCGCTTCATAACAAAACAATACAGAAATAACTCCGGACTTTGTTTTATAAACAAAAACTTTGTTCATTCGAAGTTTTGAACCATTGATCTAAGTTTATAGATGTGGCTTCGAGCTGACTTACAAATGTTGAAACCTTAAAGAATTGAAACTATGTATTTTAATCCAATTATTTTATTTTTTATTCCGACGCGAAATACAACTTAAACGTCAAGAGCTTTTTTTTCTTTTTTTTATGCTAACTCATACAATCGTACCTGCCAGTGATTATATAAATAAAAACTTAATATTATAAAAAATAGCACATCACGAAAATAACACAAAATAATTTGAATGAATTTCTAACACTATATAGAAGAAAAATATTTTTTTCTGAAAAGACTAAAAATTTAGTTGGTATTTTTTTTAAATACAAGAAAAACAATAGCACACTTTTTTATTATTTATTTTATGTGTTTTGTATTCTTAGTTTGGTCATGCATTTTCTACGTTTTTTCTTTATCTATTCTTTAAAAAAAAAATTGGGAGCCAGATCATATTAATCTTAAAAGAAAAGTTCTGAAAGATTTGTGAAATTTACCAATCATATCTTTGCGGGGGTGGACTATGGCCTAAATATCTCATACTGAGGTTTTCCTTCACCTTAACGGTGAAGCAAGTAATAATTAATTTTAAAAATCAGAGGCCTTTGGGATCGAACCTCGGACTTCCCTATTGACTGTGAAATGTCTATGTCTACTTCTTACCACTAGGTTATCACTGCTTTTTACAATAATTAGTAATTAATAATTATTTAATTAAGCTACTTATCTTTGATAATTTTCATCTATACTAATATTGTAAAGAAGAAAACTTTGTTTGTTTGTTTGATTGTAATGAATAGGCTCAAAAACTACTGGACCGATTTTAAAAAATCTTTCACCATTCGAAAGCTACATTATCCACGAGTAACATAGGCTATATTTTATATGAAATATATTTGATAAATAGATTTTTAAGGCGGTAAAGTTTGCCGGGTCACCTAGTGTATAATAATTTCGCTGTGTCATTCAAGGCTTATCCATTTATTTATATCAATGACCATATGTCATTATAGTTATTATCTACGGAGTTGCGTCTTAATAATAATAACAATGTAATTATCCATCTCCTGTATAAAATTTGCATCTTGTTTATATCTTGTTATTGTAATGCATGTTGATGCTGTTAACACGTTTCGTGTCTTCACATGCATTATACATATTATATACTTATATATTTTGCATATTATATATTTTAATGTACTTAAAATAATAACAATAGTTCGAAACTTTTTTTATAATATAGGAGTAGCAGACGAGCATGCAGTTCATCTGATGGTAAGGCTACTGTCGCCCATGGACAGCTAATCAACCCCAGATAGGATTATATTCCTACCGGAGGTCGGCCACAGATGCGTTCCTTCAAATAGAACTTCAAAAAAGACCCTTCCCGACCCTTCAAATCATAACACAGCAGCGCTTAACACTGCTGTTATGACAGAAATAGGTGTGAAAGTTGTGCCGTTGGAGTCGAACCACAAAGCGTTCTACCTTAAGTATGTTCCTTCGAGCATATGTGCCAGAGTGTTTATTTTTTTATTCAACTGCGTAGGTTTGTTAAAGTTTTTGATGTGAAACATCTATAGCCGCACTTCGCCACGCTATACGATGGTATATATATACAGTCTATATGCAGTAGTGTGTACGGTGTGGCGACGCGTCGCCATGCGCAATCGACTGTGCGAAATTCGTAAATTTTAGTATTTAATGAAAATAAATGTTTATTCAATAAATAGTCATCGTTATCTGGAAAAAAATCGTAATATTTTATTTTATCATTATGACATATTTAGTTCCTATCACAATATGTTCTTTTCTGCATATTACTTTTACAAAATAATGTCGATGTTTCACATCTGCCAGGCGTCCCGTGACGGCTCACATTTTTTTGTATGTATGTCTCATTCTTTGTCACGCTGCAGCTCAAACGGCTTGACGGATTAACACATGAGTCGTTGGATTCGTATAAGTTGTGGGAGTGACATGGCTATATTGTTAAGCAGTCGGTTTTTTGTTACTCAAATAAAACCTTATCAATGTACTATCTTAGTATTAAATGTTATCGATGCGTTTAAAGAATGGCGACTTGCGAAAATCGTGAAAATGATTGATCATAATCTTCTTCATAATGATATGTACATGTAAAATTGAATTTTGCTTGTTCATTGTGTGACATTTTTTGTTCAGACTTAAATAAGATAGACTTCTCCAACAACGTAATACAAACAAGATATGAACGAAGAAGAACATAATACGAACAAGATAACAACACAAATATTATCAATAGTGTGTAAAGTCTACCAATTCACTTGGCCTAATGTGGACTAGAGCCTAATTCTTCTTAGGCTTCCGTATGTAAAGGGTAAAAACCTATTACTAAGTATCCGCTTTCTGTCCGTCTGTCACAGGGCTCTATCTGTTTAACAGCAACAGATAAACACTAGTTTTTGGAGTTTACTCCTTAAGAAACGATTTGAGTTATAAGGCCCGGTACGGAAATTTTATGAGGAGTAAAATCAAGTGTAACACGAAAAGTTGAGGCGTAACGTAGAAAGAGACAAACATATATATCCACACTGTTCGAATTCGGAGAGAGGTGAGGGGGCTGAGGGGTTGTTACTAACCACACTTGAATAAAAAACACACTTATATGTTCCACTGAATATATATATTAATAAATTTACAAGGGGCCTCTTATAGTATCTACGAAAGGTTCTCAACAGCGTGATTCAACGGCTGTTTTAGCAGCGCCATCTAGTTTAATATTACGGAACTATCATATACAAATTATTTGAATATTGAACACACACTTTACGCGCAACACCAGTGAAGTCACTGAATAGAAATGTCATAATTTTATTTTTTTGTACTAGTGACGTGAAGGAATGCGTTGTATCGGTAAAATAGGTTCACAGACTACATATTAAAAGTATTTTTAGCCACAAATAAAACATAGATAATTTAAAATAAGCCAAATACGAATATACTAATGATCCATTACAATCCCTCCTTTTTATTATGGTTTTTTGTAAAGATTATGAATAACGGTGACCGCTAAAACAGCTAGAAGGTGGTAGAACCCTTTGTGGTTCGACTCCGGCGGCACCACCGCCACACCTATTTCTACCTAATAATAGCAGTGTTAGGCGCTGCTGTGTTCCGGTTTGAAGGGTGTGGTAAGGGAGACAGACTTTTCGGAGGCGTTCCAGCTTAGTCCTCAGGGGTAGCGGCGCATCTGTGGCCGACCTCAGGTAGGAATATCTAATCCTATCTGGGGTTGATTACAGATGTCCATGGGCGGCAGTAGCCACTTACCATCAGGTGGACTGCATGCTCGTCTGCTACTCCTATATTATAAAAACAATACTAAATAAAAAGTTCGTGGTAACGGAACCTTTTGTGTACGAGTTCGACTGGCACTCGGCCAATTTATTTTTCTTGTTAAATCTCCCAAAAAATTATAACTCCTAACATGCCTTCATAAGTAAACCCATGATTTTTTGACAACCATTAGCCCAACTTTTCTACTTTACGCCAGAACGCCAGAATGCGTTACGTTTAACAGACCTTTATTACTAACCTTGCCGGGAAGTGAAATTAAACTATTTATAGACGCGTATCGGACGCGTCCGTGGTCGGCGTAAACGTGTGTGCTATGGCGGTGGCCACCCATTCTGTTATTTTGGGATATTTCCAAAAATGATTTATTATAGACCATGTTGAAACATGAAATAGAAGTATCAAAACGAATTCATTAATTCTGAAGGTAAGAAAGTAGTCACTGCTGCTCATTGTTATAAATTTCAGGGTTAGTGTCTGAGGACCCATGATTCCTCCATAAATGTTGCGTATGTGATTTTTTTTATCATATCGATTCATAATCTTGAAGGTGGTAGAACCTTTTGTTGTACCTACGACTTTGGGGACTACCGTCACGACAATTTCTACCTAATAACTGCAGTGTTAAGAGCTAACGTGTTCGCTTGTAGAGCGTGGTAAGAGTGATAGACTTTTCCGAGGCATTCCAGCTTAGTACTCAGAAGTAGCGTCACAGCCGTGACCAACCTCAGGTAAAAATCTAATCATATCTGGGATTGATTACAGATGTCCATGGGCGGCTGTAGCCAATTACTATGATAGTTGGTTGCACACTCGCTGGCCACTTCAAAATATTATACAAAAAAAATATATCGGCAGCATGAGGTATCAGTTTTTTGTTAGAGTGACTAATTTTATATTTTTGTTTGAGCTCGGTGATAATTGTCAAAAAAAATCTGTCAGAATCTGAGACAGTCCTGTGTTTGAAGTAATCATGGTAACACTAACGCGGAGGTCCGTATTGTAATTGTTGCCAGGATGGCGCATACGCGAACAAGTGCGTTGTGTTCGTATGTGTTTGTGTGTTTGTTTTGATTTCTTATTTGTATTGTGACGTCATTTGTTTATATTGTAATGCTGCGTGCACTTGCCAAACCACAACAAACCGTTTAATATTCGAATGTTCGGAATGTTTGACTTGGTTTGTGTAAATTTGCAGCCGACCCATGCAGTGTCTGTTTTTTAGCAAATAATATTTCATTGTCATTCGATTTACATATGTATGCAAAAATTCATTGGATACCGGGAGCTGGGTTTTATTCTATTATTCAGAGTCAGATCGTTCATCTATAACATTCAAGTTTTATAAGTATGCATCACCTGATGGTAAGAGGTCACTACCGCCAATCTCCTCCATCTAATCCATATGTTCTATATGGTGTTCTAGTTTTAGCGGATCACAAATGCATTGCATCACCTGAGGACTTAGACGGTTGCCTCATAAATAAGTCATCCGGCTTCCACACCCTGTCATCTAAACGCAACCTGCTTCACACTAGAAATAGGTGTGACGCTGGTACCTCGCAAGCAGCTCTCATTTTTTCATATTTCTAAAGATTGAATAACAATTATTCAATCAATTTTTTTTTCATTTAAATTCACCAATTTCAAGTGCATAAAATACTAAATACATACTATGTAGCGACTTCCCGATACTCGTCAAGACATGGCACTGCTGAATTACGCTATCGAAGTTTTCTAAACGTCTTGCATATATACAAGTTCCGAACTGAGACTGTCGGAGCACAGCCGCTCCCGGGCATGATCACCTAGCCCGGCGGGAGATCTCCCTTTGCCAAAACTATGCGAAAATGCTGTCTGAATTATTAACAGATATCTTAACTTCCATCTCTCTTTTAATATCCAGAAGTTAGCGAATATAATGAAAGAGAGCGCTGTTGCAACAGATCCTGCTGCAATTTTCGTTACCTCACTTTTCTAATACATTCATCTCTCTCTGATCCCCAGGTTAGCGAACATAATGAAAGAGATAGCGCTGTTACCAGAGAACCTGCTCCGAATGCCGTCCGTCGGCCTCGTGAACCAGTGGTACGAGAGGTCGTTCGAAGAGATCATACAGTTTGAGAAGATGGAGCCTGAACCAACTGTGTTGACTCAGTAAGTATCTGTTAAGACAATATCATCAACCTATCACTGTCCCACTGCTGGGCTTGGGTCTCCTCTCAGAATGAGAAAGATTAGGCATTAGTCCATCGCGCTTGACAAGTGCGTATTGGTAGACTTCACACATCCTTGAGTTTTATTTTGTATAAATCTCAGGTGTGCAGGTTTCCTCACGAGGTTTTCTTCACTAACGAGTGATCATTTGTAATACGCATATAAGTTTGAAAATCTAAGGTATTGGATTTTAACCTAGGATCCAAGGACCCCTCGACCAAGAGGCCGAGTTTACTTAACCACTAGGCTACTAGTTCTGAAACACAATCAGCTGTTGCCTTCGATATAGCTTCAAACCCCTTTTTTGCCTTATTAGTCAAAGCTGCCCTACACGCTTCCTGCTCCCTCAAAGCTTATCCTCTCAATGAAATACTTCTCTAAATACATTTTAAAAATTAATAATTGCCTTCAAAAACTCTTCAAACGCCTTTCGTTACTTCGCCCTTCACAGATCCCCTGCAGGACTTCAGAATTATATACTAAAACAACATATATTTGAATTATTTTTACTTTGTAGTGACATAGAAGTCTGTTGTATTCTTTGTTAACTTTTTTATTATGTTTTTCTTTTAATCCGCAGGTTCTGTCAAAGACTGGTCCACATCCGCAACCGCCACGCCGATGTAGTCCAGACGATGGCGCAGGGTGTGCTGGAGCTGAAGGAGTCCCACGAGGTCGACACCGGCACCGAGAACTCCATACAGTACTTCCTGGATAGGTTCTACATGAGCCGCATCTCGATACGGATGCTTATAAATCAACATAGTGAGTATTTGTATATACAGGGTGTATTTTTCAAATGGGCTTTCAAATTTATTAAAAATGAGACTTCCTTTGCTTTGTCTTTTATTATTACTTCCCAGAATTTGATCCTTATAAGCGACACTATCCGATAGTGGAATTTCGGCTTTAAGCATTTTCGATAATCCTTATAGATTAGGATTTGGTCCTGAAAGCCCATTATCCTGTATAGTGTATACCGTTTACACATTCAGTAGGGATACCAAAATTTTCTGAATCATGCTAAGGAAGTTTTCTTAATATTTTGTATATAATTACATGTACAAGCTCCGAATTGAGACTTTTGGAGCACGGCCGCTGCCTGGACATGTATAAAATTTTGAGAAAACTTCGATAGCGTGATTCAAAAACCTGTAGCGCCATCTGTTAACGAGTTGTTGTGACTCGCCACAACTAATACTTTTATTTTCATCTTACAGCATTACTTTTCGGCGAGCAATTGGGTGCTAAACAGGCATCACTTAACGGCATAGGGAACGGCGGTAGACACATAGGGTCGATAGACCCGGCGTGCGACATCGCGGCGGTGGTGCGCGATGCGTACGAGAACGCGAGGTTCCTCTGCGACAGGTACTACCTCGCCTCGCCCGAGCTGGAGCTGCTGCAGAATGGTGGTGAGTTGGGGTATTATTTTTTTAACATCGGGTAGATTAGTTTGTGTAGTTGCGGAGTATATGCTAACTGAACCTGCGCGCAACAACTTCAGGGCGGACTAGAAGTTTGGCGCGGATAATACTTACCTTCGAACATGCACGTACACGAACTCACACGTACATACACACTCACACGTACACACACACACACACACACACTCACTCGTACACACACACGCACGCACGCACACACACACACCTTTTCCTGAATTTTCGCTGAATGGCATAGGGAACGGTGGTAGACACATAGGGTCTATAGACTCGATATGCGACTCAACGCATTTGTTGCCGACCTCAGTTAGGCCGCATCTATATGCAATAATAAAGATTTATTTTTGTCTAAATGAACTCATTTGATTTCTGGTTAGGGAAATAGATTTTTAAAAATCTAATGAAGCCAATATTTTTCGCTGAGCCTAATAGTTTTTGATATTGCCATCCATGCACACTTTTTTTTATTTAATTCTTTCTTTCTTTTATTTAATTTTGTTCTTTCCTTTCCAGTGCCAAGCGGCCGGCCAATGCCAGTGGTGTATGTACCGTCCCATCTCTACCACATGCTGTTCGAGCTGTTCAAGAACGCCATGCGAGCTGTTATGGAGAGCCATGAGGGTAGCCCGCCGCCTATCCAGGTCAACCTGGTACTGGGTAGGGAGGATGTATCTGTTAAGGTAAGGAGCCAGAAATCCTTGGAAGGTGCGTTAGGGATTATTCAATTACAAAGTAAATAAAGGAAGGGAGGGAAGGGGGTTATTCTCATTGATACGAGGTCTGGGGGTTTCGATAAAGGTTTCGTCTGCAATATTTATAAATGATTTCAAATTTTTTGTGCAAAGTTTTGTAGGTTCTAATTCTAATGTTTACATGAGAAGGGGGGGGGGGGGAGATATAACTAAAATAAGTACCATACCATTACTAACAATTGAAAATGGGGGAAGTTCCGTTCCTTTATTTGACTACTCTTTGCAATGACTCCACCGTGGTTAAAGATTTTGGCTTGGCATACGTTTTTGTTACGATATAGAAGTAGCAGACGAACATGTAGTCCACCTGACGGTAAATGACTACTGCCGCCCTTGGATATCTGTAATTAACCCCAGGTAGAATTAGACGCGTACTAGAGGTCGGGCAGAGATTCGCCGTTACCAAAGGACTAAGCTGGAACGCCTCGGAAAAGTCTGTCTCCCTTACCACACTTCAAACCAGAACACAGCAGCGCCTAACACTGCTGTTATTAGGTAGAAATAGGTGTGGCGGTGGTGCCGCCGGAGTCGAACCACAAAGGGTTCTACCACCTTCAAAAACTTCAACTACAAATATATAACTAATATTACTATACGACTGCGGAGAGTAATGTATTTCGAGTGTATAAGCTTCATTCCGTGACATGCCTTCCAGTCCAAACATATGAAGTGTTGTTGGATCGATGGATTTATCTGAATACGAGAAACATTGAAGGTGGTAGAATCCTTTGTGGTTCGACTCCGGCGGCACCACCGCCACATCTATTTCTACCTAATAACAGCAGTGTTAGGCGCTGCTGTGTTCCGGTTTGAAGGGTGTGGTAAGGGAGACGGACTTTTCCGAGGCGTTCCAGCTTAGTCCTCAGGGGTAGCGGCGCATCTGTGGCCGACCTCAGGTAGGAATATCTAATCCTATCTGGGGTTGATTACAGATGTCCATTAGCGATAGTAGCCACTTACCATCAGGTGGACTGCATGCTCATCTGCTACTCCTATATTATATATAAAAAAAAAAACATTGCCTATAATTATAAACAGTTGGTTCTTTAATAATAATAATAATAATAAACGTTTATTGCCATAATAACACAGTTACAGAAAGAATAAATGTACATTTTACAGTAATATTAATATGACAAAAGGAATTCGGCTCAGCATTGCTGTCTCAGAATCAGGGATTCGAGTAGCGCTGTTTTTCAGCCGCTCCTATAATCCCTGTGGTGTTAGGTGGGATAAGAAGATAGTCAGCCGTCAGTGGGGCATCTCCTGGGTTTTAAAATCCAAGCGTGTAATAACGTATACGTGCTATAATATCTTTATAATAACGTCTATGTTCCACCCCCAGATGTCGGACCGGGGGGGCGGCATCCCCCGCAGCGTGACGGACCTGCTGTTCAAGTACATGTACAGCACCGCGCCGCAACCCTCCAAGTCGGATTCACACACGGTGCCTTTGGCTGGTAAGTTCAAGAGTTTTTGTTATTCATCAACACCATTACGCCATTATTATTCCAATGTTAATAATGGTTTTTGAATGGGAACGGCTTAGGTCATCCATTGGGCCATCACACTTGACGAAACTTCACACACCTTTGAGATTTTTAAAGGACTTTCTAATATATAATTTTCTTGGCAGACATTGTAGGATAGAATAAAAAATACCTATTTGTTTCTAAGGAAATAGGTTTTTAAAATTTAATGACACAGTTTTTTTTTTATTAAAATCGGACTCATAATAATTCCTTTCAGAACGTTTCCCTAATCATTAAAGTTTGGCCATTATTGAAAAAAATACCCGCTTGTATCCGAACTGAGTCTGTCCATGCATTGCCGCTCCAGACATGATCTACTTTTTATAGTGGTACCTAACGATAAATCAAACTTGCTACCTGATGAAAAGTAGTCAACGTCTCCTATGGACATTTGCAACACTTTGGAGGAGAGCCCTTATTGCACCTTTCTTGAAGAGCCCCATGTCATAGCGCTGTGGGAATACCTCAGGAGGAAGTTCATTCCACATCTCGCACATTTATGACTAGAACAGCGTTTCCCAGCCTTTTTCAGTCCACGGACCCTTAGGAAATCAAGCACAGTTTTCACGGACCCCCTTAATAAAATAAACAGCAAAAACATGTACATGTAAGCATGTATTTATTTTAGTTATTACAGATACAAAAAAGAAACAAATACAAAAGGTAATTATAACTGTTTATTATGAAAAATATGAAAAAAAAGGTTAGTGTTGCTTTTTTGCAACTAAATCAAGGATATTCGGGTTGATGTTGCTACTAAGCTGTAATCTCAAATCGTATTCTACTTGTAATCTGTTTCTTTATTTGTTTTTTGTATAAACAAGAGTAGAGAATACCTTTTCAAATAGGTATGTGGTTGAAAAAAGCAGTAAAGCGGCCCTTTTGCATTTAATGAGCGATTTATATATGGTCCAGAGATGACACCGCGGACCCCCATACATATACTCGCGGACCCCCAGGGGTCCGCGGACCACTGGTTGGGAAACGCGGGACTAGAACATCCGTGCAAATCTTTGCCAAACTACCAAATGCTATGTTTAATGTATATGTATGTGTTTCAGGTTACGGCTACGGTCTGCCAATATCTCGTTTATACGCACGGTATTTCCACGGTGATTTGGTGCTGATGTCCTGCGAAGGGTACGGCACTGACGCTGTTATATACTTAAAGGTGAGTTTAAGCTATAGTCCGCGCCATTAAAAGGTTTGGCAGCTTAAAAATTGCCTATGTTAATGGTCTAGGAAATATGGCCAGGATATTGATTTTCTAAATTATCATTTATATTGTACTAGTGGTGTCCGCGGCTTCGCCCGCATTTTAAAGAAATAATATGACATACATAAAACAGAAATGTTGTTCCTTCATTGGCATGACAGTGGTGCCATCTGTCGAAAATTGGTCTTACCACCTCCCAAACCTTCGTGGGCTCTTGGACAATAACTTTGCAAAAGATCATCACTTGATCAAATGCATAGTTTCCGATTCAATAAAATTAAAAAAAAACCTTTAAATTGTGAATCTAAACAATTCTCAAGTCCTCTTGAACACACAGAACAAATTTCATCAAAATCAGTCCAGTCGTTTAGGAGGAGTTCAGTGATATACACACGCACATAAGAAATATATATATATAAAGATTTCATTTTCCTACCACACCCTATAGTATAATCTAGTATACAGCATGTTAAAATAGACCATAACTTACCATTTTATTTACAGGCTCTCTCCAACGAAGCGAATGAGTTGCTACCAATATTCAATCGCACATCATCGAAATTCTACCGCCCGGTACCACAGATAGCCGATTGGTCTGGCTCGTTGAACACAGCGACCATATCACAGTGCAAGAACAAGGATAAGAATAAGGATAATGTGTCCCCATCTGTCTCTCATACGCTTTAATGAGTGGCCACCCTTCTCCCAGTTCGGTAGGGGGTAATGGGTGCTTTGAAGTTGTGTTGAGGTGAGTAGGAGTGGGGGTTTAAGTGTTGGATACATAAAGTGTAATGAGAATGTGTTGAGTGGGGGAAGGGGTTATTGTGTAATGAGAGTGGGGGAAAGGGGGGTAAGGAGTTGGAGCTATGGGGGAAGGAGTTGTTGGAGCGGTGTTCTATTATACTGAGTGGGGGAGTGTGGAGTTCAGAAGTGTGTTGGATACACATATATTGTATAATGAGAGTGGGGGAAAGGGGGGTAAGGAGTTGGAGCTATGGGGGAAGGAGTTGTTGGAACAGTGTTATGTTATACTGAGTGGGGGAGTGTGGGGTTCAGAAGTGTGTTGGATACACATATATTGTATAATGAGAGTGGGGGAAAGGGGGGTAAGGAGTTGGAGCTATGGGGGAAGGAGTTGTTGGAACAGTTTTATGTTATACTGAGTGGGGGAGTGTGGGGTTCAGAAGTGTGTGATACTCATACAGTATAATGAGAGTAGGGGAGAGAGGGTAAGGAGCTGTTGGAGTTATACTGGGAGCGATCATAGTGGGATTGGAGATGCAGAAGTGTGTTAGACACCTATACACCGTATTGAAAGTGGGGGAGTAGCTGTAAGGAGTTCTTGGAGCTGTGTTGAGTTATACTGTGTTATTATGTGTGTTTGGAGCGATCAGATTAAGATTGGGGCGTTATGAAACAAGATTGGGTGTACGCGTTGTATATCACAGTGTGATGCATGTGTATGTTGGTTGATATCTGAAATTATTGGGCCGTTCAACAGAAATTATTTTCTACTGTTGGTACCTATCACAGGGAGATAGATATGTTTGTATGTTGTTTATTTGGATGAAGTGTCAGTTATAATGCTAATCGGCGAAACAAAGGGTTGGCTAGGCTATAATTTATGAACAATATGCTAAGGGTGTCCAAAATAAATATTTTCGTAAAAAAAGCTCCTCTTAAATGAAGAAAGGCGTTGCTCGCCTAAGTAAAAGGGGGGAGTCGCATAAATAAACATTGAATTGCCCAATGATTTTGGAATAACCGGGATTTATTATAAGTACTAAATATAACTATGTAACTGTAGTGTAACTTTGTCAGTTTTTTTTTTGGTAGTTAAGTTGGGTACTGGGGTACTTGGGTGCGGTTATATTTAATTGCCACAGATATATTTTTGTAGAAAAACCACTGTTATAAAGTTTTCTCCGTTCTCACCCTACGGAGAACCGAATGCGTGCATCGTTGAGTGCTGAATACATACAAATAGGTTGTTTACATATTCGTGTTCGGCTATTCGTCTATACTCGACGAGTAACTAAATGTTGCATTTTAATTCGGCTAACTTTTAAAAACAAATACTGTGTCTATCGTAGTTCAACGGTTCACAGTTCATAAATGTCAAGGAACGTCATAAAATGTTCCCAGTCAGTACCCACCTTAAAAATGTAATTTAATGGTAAGAATAAGTTTGAATATCGAGTCAAGGCTGTGTTTCTCTTTCGTGCGTGTAAAGAGTAAGTGAGATAGAACTATATTGGAGATCATGATGAATTCAAATGTATTTGATTAGGTCGCGTCTTAAAAAATATTTCAAATTTATTTGTAATTAGTATACACCCTGTATATTAAAACTTATACGTGTGTTAGTATTGCTATCCCTTTCAGACATATAATGTAAGAGTGAGATAGAACCCTTTCGTGGGGGCGGAGTACAATATTAAATTTAAGGTCGAAATATTATAGTTTTCCAACAAATATTAAATAATTGCACAAAAAATAAAATGTAAATTTTAAACACCTTTTAATATGTAACGTGTACTCATGATACGCGGTTTTTAATTAATTAAAAATACAAGAGGAGTTCAAAAAGAGCTCTTCTTCAAAGCCGGCGATGCATTGGCGACTCCTCTGGTGTTGCAATGTCCATAGGCGACGGTGACCGCTTTCCATCAGGTAGCACTTCTGCCTTATCGCTAGGTATAGTCAGCGCCAAACTGCTAGTCCGCTCTGAAGTTGTTTACCAGGTTTAGTAATACAGTTTGCTATGGTAACGCGATTCATTCGTTTTTCTTTTTTCAGACGAAATAGCAATTCGACAAAATGAAATAAAAAATCGCGTATCAGGAGTACTCATTATATATAAAATGTTTTAGCACCCTGTATTGTTAGTGAGTACAGAGTGTGTTTTATTGTACATACTGATCATGTGATACTCGATTTAGGTGGTGTTTTGTGATATGCAACGAATGTTATGTACGAATAGATCTAGTAACGCATATTTTATGAAAAGGCCCGAAAAGTAATCAAAATTTTGTTTCTAGGCCAAAAAAAGTTGTTTATAATATTTTTATGCTTATCAATAAAATAATAACCATCATTTTCTAACAAGCAATTTTATTTAGAAAAGGATGGAAATTAAAAAACTGTTTTTCGTCAGCAAACAACGTTTGATTTTTTTTTATTATTATTAATTACTTAGATACCAATATACAGGTTGTTCAATTATTTGAAATTTTAAAATACAATAATTATAATTTAGTCAACAATTATTGACATTAATCTGTATATGGGTTTCTTTTATTTTCTTAAATTTGAAGTATATTTTCTTGAATAATTTTCAAAAATATGAAGTTACTAGATCTATTAAAGAATGGTAGCCAATAAAATAACGAAAAAATAGAAAATATCAAAATTATTCTAAATATTATATAAGTTATGTAATAATTAGTTATATCTTTTATAACATAATATAAGACACCATGTATCTTAATCCCAAGAGTCCAAATAACCTTATCAATGAATATATGAATGAAATTATGAAATGATTTATTGGTCAATTGTTTTTTATATGATTTGAGTAGCCAACGAGCTTGCAATCGACTTAAATGGTAACCTAACTATGGAAATGTGTAACCAACTCCATATAGATTCTAACTGAAGCCGATTATATGCGTTCCTACGTTCCTTACGTAGGAACGCATGTAATCGGCTAAGGTCGCCTCATATGTAAGTCAGTTACCCACACTTGTCCACCGAAATGGAGAAGTGCTTCCCGCTAAAATAGGTGTGGCGGTGGTACCTTCTCGGTCGAACCATATGGGCTCTTATCACCTTCAAATTCTACTAATAGCAAAAAATACACACAAAATTATACGGTTAAAAGATGTCTGTATAGCTTTAAACTTTGATCTACCGAAAAACCTTAATTCGTGATTTGACTCCGGAGGCAACGCCGTCACACCTATTTCTGTTATAACAGCAATGTTAAGCGCTGCCGTGTTCTGGTTTGAAGAGTGGTAAGGGAGACATACTTTTCCGAGGCGTTCCAGCTTAGTCCTCAGGGGTAGCCGCACATACAGATGCGCCGCTACCCCGATATATTCCTACCTGAAGTCGGCCACAGGGCCGAAGTTACTCGTTTGTTATTTTAAAATCTATATTAGTCAATGATACTCATTGGTAAATACTTTGTGTTCAATTGATAATACAAAAAGATGCTACGGCTATTTACATTAGGGAATATATTATATGTATTTATTTACTTTGAATTTAATAAATAATATTGCTTTAAACCACTTACTTTAGGATTGTAGACACTTCGAATGCGTGACGATACTGTTTATAAGTAAAATTTATTTAATATTGTCAAAGATATGTATAATTATGTATATGTTTTTTTTTTCGAAAATACTGCAATAAATTGTGTACGTAAACGCTTACGCTTATACGCTTTCTACACTCACAGCCCCACACTAGGATTCCCTGTGTCGTGGGTGCCATGGACACACACATAGACAAATACACAAACACCCAGACCCAGAAACAGAAATCTAAATTCATCATTTAAATATCTGTCTGGCCGGGGATCGAACCCGGGACCTTTTGCGCGTCAGGCCGATATGGTGACCGCTCCGCCACGCGGGTCGGTATGTATCTGTGCAGTGGCGTAACTATAGGGTTAGGGTTTGGGGGCCCCAAAGGCGAGCTCAAAATTGACCAGAATATATTTCCATTTAATTCAGACATAGTTCATATTTTGTTAGTATTTACATTGCATTTAAAACCTATGTATATGTAAATATAAATCAGCGAAAAATTAATTTTCTTGAAATGTTTATAGGTGTATATTTTGCTATGGCGACGCGATTCATTTCTATATTCAGAGCGGACTGGCAGTTTTACGCGGTATACATGTGCATGAAAAAAAAGCCAGGGGGGTTACTACCATCTCTTAAAACAATATTATTTTAAGCATACATTGAAATTTCGTACCAGACCTGTTTTAAGGAGGTCGTGGTACGACACAAAATAACGTTCATGCAATATTGAAATAAAACTTTCCTGAACTATGATGGTTTTTAAAAGGTGGTGGTAGGCCCCCTGGACCAATCAATCTCTAATGTACGTATTCGTGATCGAACTTCTTAGGGCCCCAATGAACTTGCCACGGGTCATACGGTATAGTTCCGCCACTGTTTGTATGGCCGATGGGCGACATCCCCACGGTGCCTTTAAAATACTACTCATAATAGCAATGTAAGCTTCGTACATCGAATATATTAGTAGAGGATCCCAGTATAGGACCACCTTCACCGAGCTAGTTAATGAATGAAACGTTTTAAATATGTCAAAAAGTATATTGCAAATGGGTTGACTAAACAATTTCAGTCCAGAATATGATTAATATTTTTTCTTAAACACTTAACTGTTTTCGTTAATAGAAATAAATATAGTTCAAAAAACTAAAAAAAAACACGATTTTATGATAAAATCAACTAAAAAGTAGAAAAGTATTCTATTTCATTCTTTCATACATGGAGGGTAAGATAAGGATGTATGTTGATCTCTTTCTAATGAAAAACGGAGTTACTCACTGACAAACATACAAGTGAAGGTTATATATTTATAATATATACATACGCTAATACACACAAGCACGCACGCACGCACTCACACTCACACCACGCACACAATAACATATTGTACCTGTGTGTAATTTAGTGACAGGTGTATAATTAATGTATATAAAATGTAAATCCGTTATTGGCTTTAGTTTATAACGTAAGATAAGTATGCTTGTAACATGTAGCTGTGGATTTTATAAATAAATAAATAAAGGTATAAAGCGTGTAAAAATACATACTAATCATGAGTATGAAGCCTATATAGTATGCAAACGTTAGGTTGACTATTTTTTCCTGTCACAGCCAACTTGTTTACCTATGTCTATACCCGCTTACCCAAGGGTTGTGACAGGAAAAGAATAGTGAACTTAACATTTGCATATTCTATAGGCTTCATACTTTCGATTGGTATGTAATTTGTCCATAGACCAGATCAGTGAAATGTTTAAGAATTTATTTTCCTTAAGTCTAAAGAAATCATATTCTGGACTGAATTTTTTTAAACAATCCATTTGCAATAGTATTATCGACATATTTTATTCGACGAAAAATACTTTTCATCCATTAACCAGCTCGGGGAAGTCGTTTATATCGGGATCTTAGACCATATTAAAAAAAGTAGTTAGGAGAATAGAGAATAATTAATAATAGCAATTTCTTACGTTTTTAGAATGTTGTCTATTTATCTTGTAAGCAAGTTTATAATATTCATTAGTTTCATTGATTTAAACTATTGGGTGATAATATTATTAATATTGTTAATAATTTCTATAATCCATTATAAAGTTGCAAATCAGTAGACTTAAGTTGCAAAGTACAATTTGTGTTAAGGGCTCACTTATGGAGGCATTACTTGGTTTTAAAATTAAAATCAAAAGTATACGAAGTATGTATCAAAGTATAGGCAGAAATATCCAAATTAATTTTTATACCGTATTCTTTATAGTATGACGTCACAGAATATTAACTTATTTTCTTGGAAACCGTTTTTTAAATAGATGTAGTGATAAAAAGGGTTTGAGTAAATACTCTTTTAAATAGTTTTAAATCCTTTTAAAATTAATCCAGACTAACACCCGATATTAACAATCGATCTATCCAATGTTTTGCCTACAAAAGAACAGCATAAGAAATTAGTTTATCCTAAATTTTATCTTCATACTAGATCACTCCAATTTCGTTATTTAGTAGGTGAAGTTTAGATGGATTGAGTATTAATAACGGGCCTAAGATTACAGTAGAATTATAAAATACTGCCACATTTTAATACCAAGTGTTGTCAAAATACTAAATATAAAATGGTGATTAATTTTCAGTGCACAATATTCCAATTTGATATTATTTTTTATATGATTTTATACTCTGTAGGGATTGAAGTATATTTGATTTTGATTTTTAGTACTTATGCAGTTTTGTTCACGTTGTTTGTATGTTTCTATATAGAAACTTAGTTCGACTACCGTACTGTAGATGTACCACTGACACATCTACAGCCATAAAACATCCGTGTAAACTACTGTACCATTACCATGAGTTTTCAAAACATCCCACAATTTTTCGTTACGTTTACTCAATCCATTATTCTGTTCAGTTTGCTTCAGTAGACTGAAATATGTAATGCGTCGGGATGCAGCAGCCAGGATACAGAAAGACCGAAATGACTTATTATATAACATTTAATTTAAACCGAATATTACATGGTTTAATTAAATCTAAACTAAATTATAACTACCTAACCTAAAATGGTGACTTGCTGGGGCAATGTTAGCACCCAGAGTGATTCCCACGTTCGGGACTATGAGGTGGCAACGTAGGTGCGTAGTCAGCGTTCCCACGGCGCGGCGGCGGTGAGGAATCGGATTTCTTCCTGATAAATTTAGTTAAGGTGAATGCCTATTGTTGGTTAAGGCCAATACATAACAACTGAGTAAACGTAACAATAAGTAAGTGCTCAAGTATTTTTGTCTGCCTTACATGTTCGCTAAAAAGAGAGACAAAACATAAAGCGCCATTTTATCAATTTAGACATTTAGTGTTACGTAACTGACACTATAGTTCTGATACAATCCGCTAGGGGCGCTGATTGGAATTTGTATGGGCAAATACGTAAACAAATACCAAAGCAGTCATATTTGTCAAAACGTAAAAACTCATGGTAAGGGTACTGGTCTTGTTTGAAGGGCGTGGTAAGGCAGTCAATAATGAGGTGTTCCAAATTAGTCTTTATAATATTTTATTAAAATGGGCGTGGACGGCCAAATGTAAACTGAAAAACCTAAAAGGAACCAAGGAAAACTGAAAAGTAATCTAAATTATGTTTCGATATCTGATATTTTTTCAATAACAGTTATTTTTTAAAGGAATCTTAGATGCTTATCAACATAATCATTACATCATTTTCTAAAGATTTTGCCATTGATGAAAAAATGTGTTGATTAGCATTTAAGATTTTTTTTAAATATTAATTCTTGCTAGCAAAAAAAATTGTTTACTTTTCAGTGTTCCTAATATAAGGTATAGCGAAACTGGTCAAAAAATCTATTTTTCTAACCGGGAATCGAATGCTTGTTTTTGAAAAAAAATACACGCTGTATTCTTAAAATCGGATAATATACATAACATTTTCCGATGCCAAGAATTATTTTTTGTAAAACTAAATAGTAAATAATAAAAACTTAATTCGGCCCTACGACCTATTCACATTTTGTGCTTGTCATTATTACGAACTAACTGTGCCCCGCGGTTTCACCCGCGTTAAAATGAAACTGGCACAGCTAGTTCTAAAATATAAGTAGCCTAAGTTACATCAGCTACCGAACATAAAGTCCCGTCATAATCGGTCCAGCCATTTCAGAAATTAGCCAGAATAAACAGACAGATAGACAGACAAAAATTGTTAAAAATATTATTTTGGTGTATGTACCGTATGTATATTCATATGCATGTAGTAAAAAGCGGATATTTCAATATTAAAAACAGACACTCCAATTTTATTTATATCTACACTAATATTATAAAGAGGAAAACTTTGTTTGTTTGTTTGGTTGTAATGAATAGGCTCAAAAACTAATGGACCGATTTTAAAAATTCTTTCACCATTCGAAAGCTACATTATCCACGAGTAACATAGGCTATATTCTATATGAAATATATTTGATAAATAGATTTTGAGGCGGTACAAAGTTTGCCGGGTCAGCTAGTGTATAGATATAGCCATCCACGCCCATTTAAAGAATCATCCTGTATAGTGATATAATTTAGAAGCACTATAAGTTCAAAATTTATGGCCTAAATGTAATTAATGAGCAATATTATTGTTTCTATTAGAAACATAGTTTTTAAACACAATAATAAATATTAATAATGTAAATTTATTTTAATTAGTGGTAGCCTGTGGACCAGGGTACTCCAGAGTAGATAATTATAGTGAGAGCTGATGGAGCATTTTTCTTCTGTTTTTTTCCTTCCTGGCTGCAGAGGGTAATGTTGTGAGAATATGTCTTAGATAAGTAAAATACATAGATTGATCACTCCTAACAAGAAAGTGTAAACAGTTCAGAAAATTGAAATTGTTGCATAAAGAACGTGTTGCGACGTTTCCGTTCTGAAATGTACCTAAAATGTTTGAAATACTTATTTATTTAATACGTAAATTACGTAGTATTAGTTATTTATACTTATATTTTACAAAAAAAAACTTTATTTGTCAAGAATGCAAACAATATATGACATAATCATCATTTTGTGGCTTCATTCAATTTCAAGGCGGTGAAGTATCTTTCTATTTTACTTATCAAAGGCGTATGTAATATGTGTGTATGTCTCATTCTTTGTCACGCTGCAGCCCAAACGGCTTGACGGATTTTAAGTAAGAGACGTCGTTGGATTCGTCTTAATCGCGGGAGTGACATAGGCTATATTTTGAAGCAATCGGGTATGTTATTTTATAACAATTCTCTATTTATTGTTTTGAAAAAATCCGCATACTTAAGTAAGTGAATGAAAATGGGGTTTCTCTTTTAATAATTATTGTCTATTTATGTTTTTCGAAAAATGCGTATGCGTGATGATAGTGAATCAACGCTCCATGACGTCTCACCCTAAAGAAATAGATTTGATGTCAACTAAATGGCCCGATACAAGGTTTATAATGTGATGGGTTCGCTTTTAATGTATGTGAGTTATGTGTAGAGTAATAATGGGAAGAATGCCGACTAATCTTAGTTTTTTTTTTGTTTCTGCTATGAAAGAGCCTCTAATCTAGATTTCGGAGCATACAAAAAGATGGACAAAGCCTCTGTAAAAAAATATTGAAGCTTTAATGATTTTTATACAAATTTCATACATGATTTTCATAGCGCACACATCCAAATAACGATAGCGTTTTGTATAAACAGAATCTCTAATTAGATATTTTGTGAAAAGCTTAAATAAAAAAAGAATTAAAAATATTTGTATGTGTGTTTTGTAAAGTCCAAAATTGGATGTTATAAAAAGTTCATATTCACAAAACTTATAATGCTTAGTCTATCTTTTTTGGTCTGTGATCTGGATATTTTCTCTGAATTATGTCTTATTTTACAGCTTATTTTATAAATTTGTTATATGTAAATTATTTACATACATTTTTCATTATTTTTGTATGAATGAATGGACATTTTTGTTTATTTTATAATAATATATTGGGTTGAAAGATAAAATAATGCATGATTTATGTGTACATAATTATGTAATGCATTTTTGATAATTTTCTGTATTTTAAGTTGTTATTCCAAAATATTTATGTAATTTAATGAAATAGTATAGTGATGTAATCTAGGGAGAAATTGTTTACTTTTTATGAATAAACTTCTATAATAAAGTATTGTTTTTTATTTTAGTGTAATTATTATAGAACCTCATAGATTAGTAAAGATACTTCACGCCTTGAAATTGAATGAAGACACAAACAGCTTATTAGTAAGTTCTTTTTTTGAATTCTTGACAAATAAAAACATTTTTAGAGAAAATTTACGAATAAATGAGTAATACTGCGTAATTTATATAATAAATAAATAATTATTTCAAACATATTAGGGACATTTTAGCACGGAGACGTGACAAAACTTTTTTACGCAACTATTTCAATTCTCAAAACTGGGTACATTTTCTTGTTAGGGGTGAGTAATCTTTACTAATCTATTTAGAACCTTTATAAAAGTATGAAAAGCTTATTACGCACCTCAATTCGGACGCCTTTTGCATTTACTGAATTTTATCAGTTCAGAATTCAGTTGCAATCCATATTTTATTTTAATTATAGTGAACTGGAAGATAAGATTTAAACAGAAAATGGTATTTAAAATCCATAGTTAAAACTTGCAATTTTCTTACCAATATGAGTAGAATTTGTAAAGATTCTTGTTTTAATGCTCGTTGATCAGTTTTACCGCCAAATGCATCATTGCACGTATTATTATGCTATATCGTCTACCAGTGTTACCAGACTAGAATTATTTTTCTATAAATATAATAATATTTTTATCTTACGTCTATATATGTAATAAATAATATATAAATGTAGGTAATACGATTACGTATTTTCAATTATAACACATTACAAAATAAATCCTTTAGACACTTTGAGATATATAAGGGCTGTATGCTTAATTACTTGCGTCGATATTATTTGAACATGTGTCATTGTCGATCTGTCATTTATTCCACCTTGCGCTGCCAACGCCAGCCAGCTGTCATTCGGCGAAGTGTTACTTAGCGAGGTTATGTTCGTAAAGGGAAAATAAATATATAAAGTGTTTGGAAGAAATATAAAAATGAAGATTTATACCAACGATAATAATACAGCAACGCTGAAGTTGCTTATTGCGGCTAACTTAGCGGGAAAGAAGATTGAGTTAGTGCGCTCATCTTTCGAAGGTATTTCAATATTTATTGTTATTATAACATAAATTGCCACATTTCTGGAGGTTTTCTCAGTCTATAAGGAAGCTTTCGTAGTTCTGCGTGATCTTTTCCTATTTGTTCCAATTTTGAAAGTGTTTTTCTCGTTATTTGAATTCCATTATGTTGCATCAGATCAAGCTTTACCATAATGCTAGTCATACAAAATTTTATTTTTCCTTATTTCTAGTTTAGTTAATAACAGGGAATGAATTTTCCTGTTATTATTTAAAATTATCATACATATTCAAGTGTTAATCATATTTAAGTTAAAATAATAAGTGTTATTAATTTATTATTGAAACTGGTAGAGTCCGCGTAAAATTGCTAGTCCGCTCTGAATATAGAAATAATTGCGTCGCCATAGTAAATTATATGACTACACCTGCTCGCAACAACTTCAGAGCGGACTAGCAGTTTGGCAAGGACTATAATTAAAATTAAAAATTAAATTTATATATACTTTCGAACCTGAACCAAGTCTTCATACAAATTCAAGCAGCACGAGTTCCCTCCAGATCTTATGCTAAGCACCATTTTCTATCAGTCAGCCTTAAGGATATAAAGTCGACCTTCCTAACTGATATTACAAATGCAAATTTAAGTTTATTTGTTTGTTTGATGCACTATCATGCCTTAACTACAAACAATTATCATAGGAGAACATAGGATATACTTCGCGCCAAACTGCTAGTCCGCTCTTAAGTTGGTGCGCACAAATATAAATATATATTCCGTATCAATATAATGGCAAACTAACTCAGCTATGTACACGAGGGTGAGAGCAAGCAGCGGATGGGTGCCGGGATGGGTCCCACGCTGTCTTCGTCCCGTAATATTCTCAATTTCCTATTCGACGCGACTTGTTTCTATATTCAGAGCAGACTAGCAGTTTGGTGCGGACTGTACCTTTTGGTCCAAAATAAAGTACCATTTTCTAGGGATAGAAAAAAACCTAGAATGCAAGTAAAACTGTTAAAAACTAATAAGAACATAAACAATTTAATGCTGCTGTTAGGAATACTGTTTAAAATGTGCATTTATATTTAAAGGTACCATTTGTGTTACTTGTATTGCAGCAATGCCCCCTGGTCCCCGGAACCTACCACACCTGGAGGTGGACAGTGTACTCCACTTCTTCTCCAGCAACGCAGCGGTGCAGTACCTCTTCCCGTTCTAGATCTCTCTCAGGATGGCAAGTGGTGAGTAGGCTTTTCGGATTAATCTAAGCTAGTAATTATGAATATTATAAATGTAAATTATGGTCCAACTCATAGATTAGTGAAGATTACTCACTCCTAACAAGAAAATGTTATCAGTTTTGACAATTGAAATTGTCACTGTCATCTATTTTCGTGTTTAAAAAATATTTTAAAAATGTATTTTTTATATCTTTTACGAATGAAACGATATTTCTCCGCACTTTTCTTCGATTTCGTGTTTTTGCACGTCTTTACTGCACATGTCGGCATTGTTCCGTGTAAATTACACCATGACTATTTATATAATTTAATATTGGTTACTATACTTTACATAATTATATGCTAATTTTTTTAATTTTTTAATTTCTTAGTTATGACTTAAAAATAAATTAATGAACTTTATAATTTTGAAATTTTCTATAATAGTATGAAGGATTAATTTTTTTTTGTAATTAAAAGAAAAATTAACAAATTAATTCATAAATGTATCTCTTTAAGGTAGAATATTTTTTTTACTTTTATAATTATGTCCTTGCCAATATAATGAAACCTAGAATATCATTTTTGTTTTAAATATCAATAATTGCAATTTGTCTTTAATGTAATATTTCAAAATTATTGAACGCCATGCTTTTTAATTCTATAATTTATTGTTCATTCATTATAAACTTTTGTCTCACATAATTATCATAACTGTATAATTTTCGTTTAATTTGTATAGTGAATTGAAGTTTGTACCTATAATTGAGGTGAGAGTGTCACCTCAATTATAGGTACCAAGATTGTAAATGTAAACTTAGAAATGTATTAGTGTTAACCTTGTTGGTAAAACTTATGAGTAAATAAATAAATAAATGACAGCTATTAAAGGGCTGACAATGTGTCTATCTTTTATGTATATAAAGTACGTATATAATTTGTTCTACAGTAAGCAGATGCTAGAATGGGAAGCGACGCGCCTCCAACCGGCGGTGGCGGCGGTCCTCGCGGCAAAGACAGTGGCGTCTGATCTCAAACAGACTCTGCAGACCATGGTCATTGTCATCGAGAGTACCTTGAAGACCTATGAGTTTATACTTGGGGTGAGTATATAAGATAGTAATAAATCAATCTTAATTTTTGCCTACTAATAATCATCAACAACCCATTACTGTCCCACTGCTGGGCACGGGTCTCCTCTCACAATGAGAAGGATTAGGCCATAGCCCACCGCGCTGGCCAAGTGCGTATTGGTAGACTTCACATACCTTTGTGTTTTATTTTTTTTATAAATCTCTGGTATGCAGGTTTCCTCACGATGTTTTCCTTTACCGTTTAACAAGTGATAATTAATTTGTAATACGCACATAACTTTGAAAAATCAGAGGTGCGTGCCTGGGATTTGAACCTCCGACCCCTCGATCGAGAGGCCGAGTTTCTTAACCACTAGACTATCACTGCTTATACTAATAATCAAAATTGTCAAATTAAGTTTTTCATTTTTGGTCCTACAACAAAAATATATAGAAGCTAATTTATAGGTGAGATGGAAATTGTTCTTACCTATTTTCTGTGTGACGAATAGTTCGTCTGATAGGTTCGAATTCCTGGCATGCCCTCTGGTTATTTGCAGTTATATGCATATTACATAAATTTTTGACGACCCGCGTGGCGGAGCGGTCACCATACCGGTCTGACACGCAGAAGGTCCCGGGTTCGATCCCCGGCCAGACGGATATCTAAATGATGAATTTAGATTTCTGTTTCTGGGTCTGGGTGTTTGTGTATTTGTCTATGTGTGTGTCCATGGCACCCACGATACAGGGAATCCTAGTGTAGGGCTGTGAGTGTAGAAAGCGTTCGTTTTTTCTATTCTTTTTATATTTTACCTAACGATAAGGTAGACGTGCTACCTGGTGGAAAGCTGTCAACGTCGCCTATGGACATTTGCAACACCAGAGGAGTCGCCAATACATCGCCGGCTTTGTAGGAGAGCTCTTTTTGCACCCCTCTTTAAGAGCTCCATGTTATAGCGGGAATACCTCAGGAGGAAGTTTATTCCACATTTTGCACGTACGCGGCAAAAATGACCGTGCAAACCGAAACGTCCCCAACTGGTCCAGTTGATGTGGATGGAACCTCATCCTTCGGCGAGTGGTGCGATGAAGGGAGGATGATGTCGGCACCAGATCAAACAGTTCCTCAGAACACCCACCCTTGTATTAATTATCACTTACTTTGATACTGAAGGAAAACATCGTGGGTAAACTTGCATACCTTCGAGAGATCATATAAAATGTTCTCAAAGGTATATGAAGTCTACCAATACGCACTTGCTTGTGACAGCGATGGGTTGATGATGATAATTAATACTATATCATACAAATGAATTGTTAACTCATGACAAAGTTCTATTGGTCACTCATGCAAAATCTGACCGTTTTCAGGACAAGCTGACAGCGGCGGACCTGTCGATATGGAGCACGCTCTACCCGCTCTATTACAATGAGGAGTTGCGGCAGAAATATCTGTACCACTGTAGCAGCATCGCCAGTTGGGCGGATAACATCGCAGCGGCTAAGGCTACTCAGGTCAGTATTTTTTTTTTATTGTATACGAGTAGCAGACGAGCATGCAGTCCACCTGATGGTAAGTGGCTACTGCCGCCCATGGACATCCGTAATCAACCCTAGATAGGATTAGATATTCCTACCTGAGGTCGGCCACAGATGCGCCGCTACCCCTGAGGACTAAGCTGGAACGCCTCGGAGAAGTCTGTCTCCCTTACCACAACCTTCAAACCGGAACACAGCAGCGCCTAACACTGCTGTTGTTAGGTAGAAATAGGTGTGGCGGTGGTGCCGCTGGAGTCGAACCATAAAGGGTTCTACCACCTTCAAGTCCACCTACTCACTTCAGTTATTTAGTTTGTAGATTTAGCTGTAATAAATATTCAGTCTATCCAATATTCTGCCTACCAAAGTGAAGGTGGTAGAACTCTTTTTGAATCCACTCCGGCAGCACAAGTTATTAATTCTCGTTATTAATATAAGTGAAGGTGGTAGAACACTGTGTTCGACACCGGCGGCGCCACCGCCACACCTATTTCTGTTATAACAGCAGTGTAGCGCTGCTGTGTTCTGGTTTGAAGTGTGGTAAAGGAGATATACTTTTCTGAGACCTTTAAGCTTCCTCAAGAGTAGGAATACATCTGTGGCCGACCACAAGTAGGATTCTAATATTATCCAGAATTGAATACAGATGTCCATGGGCGGCAGTAGCCACTTACCATCAGGTGGACTGTATGCTCGTCTGCTACTCCTATATTATATAAAAAAAATAGCATTAAATGGAGAATGAAAATAAATGTTTTAGCAACTTAAGCTTTAGCTTAAAATGTAATCGTATCTTAAATTTTCGTTACAGGAAGCCTTAGCACAATGGGGTGGGTCACCCAACGGTCCGTTCGGTCCCCAATCGATCCTCGGCGTTCCACAACTTATGCATATGATGTCGCCTGTCATGTAAGTATATTAGGATTATGTACTCCTAGTACTTTTGGGTTCATGCATAGATTAGTACAGATTACTAGAAAATGAAACCAATTGAAACTGTCACTGTCATCTATTTTCGTGTTTGAAAAATATTAAAAAATGTAGTTTTTAGAGCATTTACGAAAGAAACTATATTTCTTCGCACTCTTTCTTCGATTTAGTGTTGTTTTTGTACCACTTAACTGCAATGCCGATATGGCATTGTTCCGCGTAAATCACACCATGACAGTCGGAGACGTAGTGTGTCAGCCATTTGTGACTTCCTTCAATTACAAGTATAGATCTTACCGATATGTATACTTATTTATGTTTGAACCCTAAAAAACCAAATTTACGACTATTTTTTAAGAAATTAATATATCTCCATAAATCTGTTCCAGGTCTCCAGACGAGGGTCCAGGTGAAGCGGGCCCCACTCCAGAGGAAGTGGACGCGGCCAAGGAAGCTTGGCTGACCGGGATACAGAACCTGCAACCGCCGCTCAAGGAGGAGAAATTAGTGTTAGTACAGCTACATACCATATCCCTAGCACTAAGGCCATGTGAAACTGCTCGAAGAAATATCCGATTTATTATTTTAATATGGGAGTAGCAGACAAGCAGTAGCCACTTACCATCTGGTGGACTGCATTCCACCTGATGATAAGTGGCCACTGCCGTATGGACATGTGTGATCAACCCCAGATAGGATTAGATATTCCTACCTGAGGTCGCTATAGATGCGACGATACCCCTGAGGACAAAGCTGGAACGCCTCGGTCTCCATTACCACCCTTCATAGGTGAAGTCATACAATTAGCTATGGCGACGCGATTCATTTCTATATTCAGAGCGGACTAGCAGTTTTACGCGGACAGTAACTACATGATTCGAAAAAAAAATCCTTATCTCACACCTTTAATCGGAAATACTGTGACAGTAATGACCTACTACTACTTATTTACAGGTTACCAGTGAAAGGCAGGAAGAATGTGCTGATAACATCAGCACTACCGTACGTCAACAATGTACCCCATTTGGGAAACATCATCGGATGTGTGCTGTCCGCTGATATATTTGCGAGGTAATGTTACATACTAAATATTATTTCACTTTTTTTTTAATTAGATAATATGTATAGGTATTAATTGTAAGGGCTTTTTTTCAGAACTACGAAAAACTAAACGACATCAATAAAAACCTTTTTTTTTTTAAACGTTTTTCTTATATAAATTTATTTTTCAGATACTGTCGAATATGTGACTACAACACACTATACATATGTGGTACGGATGAATACGGTACTGCTACTGAGACCAAGGTAAGCCCTTAAATCTTAAGGTATTACTATACTCCTACCTATTCTATCTAAATATTAAAGGTGGTTCGACACCGGCGGCACCGCCGTCACACCTATTTCTGTTATAACAGCAGTGTTAAGTGCTGCTGTTTTCTGGTTTGAAGGGTGTGGCAAGGGAAACAGTTATCCGAGGCGTTCCAGCTTAGTCCTCATGGGTAGTGGTATACTTGTGGCCGATCACAGGTAGGAATCTAATACAATCTGGGGTTGGTTACAGATGTCCATGGACGGCAGTAGCCACTTACCATCAGGTGGACTACATGCTCGTCTGCTACTCCTATATTACAAAAAATAAAAAATAAACATAGTGCATATTTCACGTAGACCTTCCTTAAACGGAGTCTAAAGTTCCACCCTCAGTGCGCCCTTATTGTGTTCAGGCTTTAGAGGAGGGTCTAACGCCGCGTCAGATCTGCGACAAGTACTTCGACATCCACAACTCCGTGTACCGCTGGTTCAACATCGGCTTCGACTACTTCGGCAGGACGAGCACCGCGGAACAAACTGAGTATGTATATGTTGTTTAGTGTCTTACACACAAACACATACACACACACACACACACATACACACACACACACACATACACGTCACAAAAACACAAACATACACACAGTCAGACAAACATACACGCGTTAAACATACACTCACACATTCGCCTATGGCTCTCATGCATGTACACAAACGCGCATACATACACACACATTCACGTACACACACACACACACACACATACGTACAGACACACACACTCGCGCGCGCACACAAACACACATACACATAAGCGCACTGTTTACATGCGTAGGCATTTTTTTTTCAGTATAGGATTAGCAAATGAGCATGCAGTCCACCTGATGGTAAGTGGGTACTGCCGCCCATGGACATCTGTAATGAATCCCAGATACACACACACACACACACACACACACAAATACACACACACACACACATACACACACACATATACAAACACTAGCTAATCTTACAAATTCTCACTCTCTTACATACAGTCATATTTTATTCATGTAATTTCTCTTTATTATAAATTATTTTTTTATTATGTATCTCATTACCAAAAATTATGTTGTCGCCATTGTACGACTCTTTCCAATTTATAATAATTTTAATAATTTAGTTTAATTTTAATTTTAATTAAAATTTATACAATTTATATACTTATGACATATTTGCATACCCTTTGGGTTAGGATAGGAGCAGAAAACTTATTATTTCAAGTATGTATACCACCTTATCCTGCAATGAATGAATTGAGTTTGAATTTGAATAATACATTTAAATTGGACGTTTATTAGCGCAATTTTTACAAAAATGTGTAGTTTTCAATTGTAATAAGTGATATTTTTGATTTAATTATGTGTCGTTGCACAGAATAGCGCAGAAGATGTTTCTCAAGTTGATGGACAACGGCTTCGTGTCGAAACAGGCGGTGGATCAGCTGTACTGTGAGAAATGCGAGCGGTTCCTGGCTGATAGGTATGTATTGTTTTATAAAAGAAGTGGTAAAGAAGTATGTAATCTATCTGGTATTAAATCATTGCTGTAGATTTCTGTTTTTGTTTATTTTTATATAATATAGGAGTAGCAGACGAGCATGCAGTCCACCTGATGGTAAGTGGCTACTGCCGTATGGACATCCGTAATCAACTCAAGATAGGATGAGATATTCCTACCTGAGGTCGCTGGAACGCCTCGGATAAGTATATCTCCCTTACGACACCGTTCAAACCGGAACACAGCAGCGCCTAACACTGTTATTAGGTAGAAATAGGTGTGGCGGTGGTGCCGCCGGAGTCGAACCACAAAGGGTTCTACCACTTTCATGCTTGCTTGCTTGCGTATGGCTTATGTTTTTTTTATATTTAACCTGACGATAAGGCAGACGGTTATCTAATCTAATAATATATTAAATTCTCGTGTCACAGTTTTCGTTGCCATACTCCTCCGAAACGGCTTGACCGATTTTGATGAAATTTTTTGTGCTTATCCGGTATCTATGAGAATCGGCCAACATCTATTTTTCATCCCCCTAAATGTTAGGGGTAAATGAACGCTAAATGAACAACCCTAAATTTTTTTTTATTTATATGGCAATACAACGTTTGCTGGGTCAGCTAGTGTAGTATAAAAGTAGCATTACGAACGACATCTTAATGGTGGCTTCTCGGCAAAATTCAAATATGACCAAATCTTACAAAATTATATCGAGAGCCAAATCTCAAGACGTATCACCAAGGGAGGGTGGAAAAATCGCAAAAAGTCGATTAATGGATTAATGAACGTAATTAATGAATGCCCCTTTATTTGTTACTAGCTGACCCGGTAAACTTTGTACCGCCTCAAAATCTATTTATCAAATATATTTCATATAAAACATAGGCTATGTTACTCGTGGATAATGTAGCTTTCGAATGGTGAAAGAATTTTTAAAATCGGTCCAGAGTTTTTGAGCCTATTCATTACAACCAAACAAACAAACAAAGTTTTCCTCTTTATAATATTTGTGTAGATAAGTAAGATTAGATATCTAAAGTTCTCCCCCCTTCTTTACCACACTTCAAACCAGAACACAGCAGCGCTTAACACTGCTGTTATAACTGAAATAGATGTGGCGGTGGTGCCGGAGTCGAACCAACAAATATTCTTTCACAAAGTTAAGGAGGTTTTCGACTTATAGAGTTTCTACTTAGTTTAAGCAGTTTTTATACACATGGCGGGTTCGTGCTCGCAGACTGATTTCTTTAAAATAGTTAAGCAGACTTTTAATTGACGTATAGTTCGCGCCAGGGCCGGATTTAAGGGACGGCAACCGGGGCGGCAGCCCCGGAGCCTCCACAAAAGAGGGGCCCCCACAATAGAGACGTCGGATTTTTTTAAATTCCGACTAGTAAACACTAGTAAAAAAATATGTATATCTTTTCCTTTGATATTTTTTTTCGTTGTTTTACCTTTATCTACAGTACTTTGTACAAACATTAATACTAGAAGAATCTACCTGCGTTTCACAATAAAATAGTTATTGAAAAACTCAACGAAAAAATTGTTCATTTTATTCGGAAAATAATTTGGGGCCAGGGGGCCTCCACTCCTTTGTTGCCCCAAGGCCTCTAGATCTCTAAATCCGGTCCTGGTTCGCGCCAAACTGCTAGTCCGCTCTGAAGTTGTTACGAGCAGGTGTAACCACACAATTTGCTATGGCGACGCGATTCATTTCTATATTCAGAGCGGACTAGCAGTTTTATAAAGTATACTTAATCCAATCCAATCCATTGATGAATCAATGCTTTCGCCAATTTTTCCACTCACCCAGGATGATCTAGAATCTACATTACATTTAGTTCATCTACATTTTAAAACCATTTCCCAGGTTCGTAGAAGGCACGTGTCCACACCCAGGCTGTCTCTACGACAGCGCCCGTGGAGACCAATGCGACAAATGTGGGAAACTGATCAACGCCATCGAGCTCATAACACCTCGCTGCAAGGTGTGCGCCAACAAGCCGCGCGTGAGGCAGAGCGAACAGCTGTTCATAGAGCTGGGACAGGTTGGTGCCACGGATCGTGTATAGACACCGACAGGCGACAGTGTGGCGAGCTGATCTAGCCATCGACCATAAGATCATGTTTTAGCATTAAAGTAGCAGACGAGCATGCAGTCCACCTGATGATAAGTGGCTAATGCCGCCCATGGACATCTGTAATCAATCCCAGATAGGAGTAGATATTCCTACCTGAGGTTCGCCACAGATGCGCTACTACCCCTGAGGACTAAGCGGGATCGCCTTGGAAAAGTATGTCTCCCTTACCACACCCTTCAAATCAGAACACAGCAGCGCTACACTGCTGTTATAACAGAAATAGGTGTGGCGGTGGTGCCGCCGGAGTCAAACCACAAAGGGATATAAATATCCCTAAAATATCTCTAAATTCCACAGAATCTTGTATATTTTCATAAGTAAATCGAATATCAAAGGTTTGGATTCGGCTGAAATATCACTTTCAGTCACTAATTGAGGCTGTTAGAATCAGAGTAGCTTAACTACAAAAACATGATTTACAATATGGAGAAAAGTAAGTGTATAGTCCGCGCTGAAGTTGTTACGAGCAGGTTTAGTCATACAATTTACTGACGCGATTCATTTCTATGTTCAGAGCGGACTAGCAGTTTTACGCGGACTATACAACATTTTTAAATTACGAAAATACAGACAGGTCAAAACTCATTAAAATGCAGTTGGGCCACTGGTTCTAGCAGCCTCAATTATAAAACCACTAATTATTAATTAGTCACGGAGTTTCTTTCGCCGCTTCTTCTCCATAACGAAACACCTTGTGAAGTGGCAGTAGTTGTATTGACATTCAAAAAGTGCTCTGTAAAGAACCTATTTCGAAAAAAAAAATTGATTCGATTAATCCCATTCCATTCACCAGTTGGAACCGTCCCTTCGTACTTGGATATCGTCAGCGGAGGGCGGCTGGTCTCCCCCGGCGCGGGCTGTCAGCCGGGCGTGGCTGAGGGACACCCTTAGAGCCAGGGCTGTCACCAGGGACCTTAAGTGGGGTGTGCCGGTACCCGTGGATAATTATAGGAATAAGGTGAGTGAACTATTTGTTCGTTCATTCATTCATTCATTTAGTTATTTATTGATGTGAAACATCTATAGCCGCACGTAAAACCGATTTCTGGCGTGGCGACGCATGCCGTGCCACGCTATACGATGGTATATATATACAGTCTATATGCAGTAGTGTGTACGGTGTGGCGACGCGTCGCCATGCGCAAAATTAAGTAGTCACGATTTGAAATAAATTCGTAAATTTTTGTATTTAATGAAAATAAATGTTTATTCAATAAATAGTCATCGTTATCTGGAAAAAAATCGTAATATTTTATTTTATCATTATGACATATTTAGTTCCTATCACAATATGTTCTTTTCTGCATATTACTTTTACAAAATAATGTCGATGTTTCACATCTGCCAGGCGTCCCGTGACGGCTCACATTTTTTTTATTTAACACTAGACACTAAATAATAACACTAGACTAACATTTTATTTGCATGCTGTGTTCACCTATAATTGTAATGACACTTACCTCTTTTCTCTTTATTTATGACTAGTTGACCCGGCAAACTTTGGACCGCCTCAAAATTTATTTATCAAATATATTTCATATAAAATATAGCCTATGTTACTCGTGGATAATGTAGCTTTCGAATGGTGAAAGAATTTTTAAAATCGGTCCAGTAGTTTTTGAGTCTATTCATTACAATCAAACAAACAAACAAAGTTTTCCTCTTTATAATATTAGTGTAGATTACCGCTTTTATTTGGTATACACAATGTTGGTGATCATGAATAAATAAGTAAATTTTAATATATATGGTGTACAGGTATTCTACGTGTGGTTCGATGCGCCGATAGGCTACCTGAGCATAACTCAGTGCGCCACAAAACAGTACGAGAAGTGGTGGAAAGCCGACAAGGAGTATGATGTGAGTATTCGATTTAAAAAATAACGCTTTCTTCACTCACAGCCCCACACTAGGATTCCTTGTATCGTGGGTGCCATGGACACAAACAAACACCCAGACCGAGAAACAGAAATCTAAATTCATAATGTAGATATCTGTCTGGCCGGGGATCGAACTCAGGACATTTTGCGCGTCAGACTGGTATTGTGACCGCTCCACCACGCTCGTAACACTCGCTTCAGTTATTTTACGACAAAAAACAGTAATAAAAATTAAAATTAAAAAGAAATGATATGGAGGCTCGTGTACAAGGGGTCCGAGGTTCAAGTCCCAGGCACCTCTGAATTTTCAAAGTTATGTGCGTATTGGAAATTAATTATCACTTGCTTAAACGGTGAAGGAAAACATTGTGAGGAAACCTGCATATTTGAGTTTAAAAAAGTTCTCCAAGGTATGTGAAGTCTACTTAGCGCCAGCGCGGTGGACTATGGCCTAATCCTCATTCTGAGAGGAGACCCGTGCCCAGCAGTGGGACAGTAATGGGTTGATGATGATGATGATGATTTTTACAAATATTCCTTTCTTTCAGGTGAAACTCTACCAGTTCATGGCGAAGGACAATGTGCCCTTCCACGTTATAATGTTCCCTGCGACAGTCATAGGTGTGAATGAAGGGCATTCCTTGGTCGACCATATCTTCGCTACTGGTGAGTGGTAGGGATGAAGGGTGTATGAGGGGGGATGACGTCACGTAACTTTAGGGGGAGATGGAAGGGATGGGGTGACGTCATGTGTGTTTAATTTAAAAGGAGACAAAGGATGAGGGGCTTGTGACGTCACATAACTCTAGTTTAAGGGAGACATACAGGAGGAGCTGTGACGTGACGTATGTCTAGTCAACAATAAGTCTATTTCTTTTGTTTTTCAGAATATCTCAATTACGAAGAAGGCAAATTTTCAAAATCGAGAGGCGTCGGAGTTTTCGGTACGGATGCACAGGTAAATAACAATATCCTCACAAGATTTTAATTTGACCCCTCCGACAAATGAACATGCTAGTCTCTTAGTAATATTTTACACCTCCGGCATGAGTTATATTTTATGCCTCAGACATGATTTAAAGTTAACGCCCTCACAAGGTTTGAATTTTACACCCCTAGCAAGATTTCAATTTTCACACTCTCGACAAAACATAACTTTAATATCTCTGGCTAGGCTCGATTTTCACGCCCCGAGCAAAAAGTTAATTTTACGACTCTCGCCACAAAAAAATTCTACTCCTCCAGCAAGATTTGAATTAAACCCTCTCAGCAATGTTGCAACTGAAGTTTAAATGTCTGTTGTCGTTGTTGTTGTAGGAGACGGGCATACCGTCGGACGTGTGGCGGTTCTACCTGGCCAGCATCAGGCCGGAGACCTCCGACTCCAGCTTCAGCTGGACCGAGCTCGGCACCAGGTACACACACACACACACACACACAAACATTTACACACACACAAACACGCACACAAACGCACACACACACAGGCGCGCGCACACACACACACACACACACAAACACGCACGCACATGCACTCAGGCACACACACACACACACACACACACACACAAACACGCACGCACATGCACTCATGCACACACACACAAACACGCACGCACATGCACACAGGCACACACACACACACACACACACACACACAAACGCTCTCACACAGACACACACACATAATCACGCACACAGGCACACACACACACAAACGCGCATATGCACACACTTACGTACACCCAAACTCAAACACACGCACGTTAGATCGCACACACGCACAGCCACACCCACATACCCAAATTCACAGACAGACACACACACACACACACACATACACTTACCCAGGTTCCTATTTTTTTTATGAACTCTCAGGCGTAAAGGTTTCTTTAACTGTTTAAATAAATGATAATTAATTTCAAATACGTATTTATCTTTCATGTTTTATTAAATAATACTTTTTATTTAATCAGAGATGCGCACTTGAGATAAGAGCTATGGATTTTTAACAAAATGCTCATGTCTACAATAAACAATAATTTGTTGTAACTACCTTCAATTTGTTTTACAGAAACAACTCCGAGCTCCTGAACAACCTGGGCAACTTCTGTCATCGCTCGCTGACGTTCTGCGCTAACAGCTTCAAGGGGAGAGTCCCGGATTTGAAGTTATCGAGGGAAGATTATGAGCTCATGGCGCTCGTAAATAGGGAAGTCGCTGGTAAGGTTTTTATAATATAGGAGTAGCAGACGAGCATAAGCAAACGGTAAAGGAAAGCATCGTGAGGAAACCTGCACACCTGTGAAATAATAAAAAAATTGTGAGCCGTCACGGGACGCCTGGCAGATGTGAAACATCGACATTATTTTGTAAAAGTAATATGCAGAAAAGAACATATTGTGATACGAACTAAATATGTCATAATGATAAAATAAAATATGTATTACGATTTTTTTCCAGATAACGATGACTATTTATTGAATAAACATTTATTTTCATTAAATACAAAAATTTACGAATTTATTTCAAATCGTGACTACTTAATTATCGCACAGTCGATTGCGCATGGCGACGCGTCGCCACACCGTACACACTACTGCATATAGACTGTATATATATACCATCGTATAGCGTGGCACGCCAGAAATCGGTTTTACGTGCGGCTATAGATGTTTCACATCAAAAAGACTTCAAGGGTATGTGAAGTCTACCAATTCGCACTTGTCCAGGGGCGGGCTATGGCCTAATCCTCATTCTGAGAGGAGACCCGTGCCCAATAGTGGGACAGTAGTGGGATGATGATAATGATGATGATGAGACGAATATGCAGTTCATCTGACTTAAGGCTACTGCCGTGTGGACATCTGTAATCAACCCTAGATAAGGTAGAGTACTACCTGAGGTCGGCCACAGATGCGCCGCTACTGGACGCCGTAGGACTAAGCTGGAACGTCTCGGTTAAGTATGTCTCTCTTACCGTCATCAACCCATCACTGTCCCACTGCTGGGCACGGGTCTCTTAGAATGAGAAGGATTAGGACATAGTCCACCGCGCTGGACAAGTGCGTATTGGTAGACTTCACATACTTGCAAAAGCAGGGATAGCCTAGTGGTTAAGAAACTTGGTCTCTTGATCGAGAGGTTCAAGATTCGAATCCCAGGCAGCTCTGATTTTTCATTAATATATGCGGGTTATTATTTAATTATCACTTGCTTAAACGGTGAAGGTAAACATCGTGAGGAAACCTGCACCTGAGAGATTTTAAGGTGGTAGAACTCTGTGGTTCAACTCCGGCGACACTGGCACACCTATTTCTGTTATAACACTGTTCTGTCATAACAGCAGTGTTAAGCGCTGCTGTGTTCTGGTTTGAAGGGTGTGGTAAGGGAGACATATTTTCCCGAGGCGTTCCAGCTTAGTCCTCAGGGGTAGTGGTCGCATCTATGGTCGACTTAGATAAGAATTTAATCCTATCTGGGGTTGATTATAGCTATCCATACGACAGTAGCTTACCATCAGGTGGACTGCATGCTCGTCGCCCATTTTATAAAAAAAAACTCCTTTTTTCTTTTTTTATATTCATATTATCGTTTTTCTATATATTTTCTTAGACCATGCAAGTAAAATCATGTCTCTTCCAGCATACGTGCATCATATGGAAAAGGGTCGTCTCCGGGAAGCATTGCGGCATGTGCTCAGCATATCGAAATTGGGTAACCAACATATGCAGAGCACGCAGCCCTGGGTGCTGCTGAAGGGCTCCGATGATGACAAGTGAGTGGGTGGAAAAAGGAAATACCGATATTTTGAAAATGCAGTCGGAAAGTCGATTACTCATAAAAAATAGTCGATATACAAAATATGCTCGATTATTTCGAAAAGAATCGATTTTTCAAAAAAACATAAATTAATCGACGTTTTTTTTTAAAAAAAAAAGCGATTATTTTATTGAAACATACCGATTTTTGCTTTTGCAGATTCAAAAGATTTTGGACTGATTTGATTTTTTTCGAATTCGTTCTGTTTTATTATTTTCTTAAAGTATTCTATATCGATACCTTAATTCGCAAATCAGCCAACTCCACTTTTTGTCAAAATGATTTTTTTTTTATTTATTTTGATTGTAAATGGCGTTGAACGAAATCAAAATGAATAAAAAAAACATTTGGACAAAAAGTGGAGTTGGCTGATTGGCGAATTAAGGTATCGATATCTTTTTTTTTATCTGTCTTTGGGTTCAACAATTAAAAATTTGTGGTTTAACCACAACAAGAATATATCGAATGATAAAAGAATCGATTTATTTAACAAATAACATCGATTGTGTCTTCGAAAAAGCAGTGAATGATATTCTGTAATAGAAATCAAATCAAGTAATCAAAATATCGATATTTTTAACAAAATTGTTCGTAAAAAAGTCTATTACTTCTGAAAAAGTGATTTGATAAGTTTTTTTTTTTAATAAAATCAAGATAATTGATATTTTTTTAACAAAAGGAGGCCTTTGATCGATATTATAAAAAATCCATTATGTTTCGAAAAATCTATTAATTAAAAAATAACCCATACTGATGGTTGATTCATAGAATTCAGAACCACAATATTTTTGGAATATGTAAATTAGCTTTTAAAACCAGTTACTTATGTTGTAAAAATAAAGTTTTATATTATTTCTGACAGGGAGAAAGGTGCAACAGCTGTGGGCATGTGTTGCCAGTTGGCGGCCCTTCTGTGTGCCCTACTGCAGCCCTACATGCCCGAGACCAGCCGTAGGTTACGCGACCAGCTTGGATTGACCTCCACACCGCTCAGGATCAACCCACTGTGAGTGTCAAGTTATAATGGTTTAATGATCTAGATTTTTTGTATGACAGAGGGTTACCTCAAATTTAAATTTACAAATGTCGTTTTTCAAATCGAGCGCACAGTCTGCTACTACTGTCTATGGAGATCAGTAATCGACCCCAGATAAGGCTTTTTTAATAATAATAATAATATAGGATTAGAAGACGAGCACGCAGGCCATCTGGTGGTAAGTGGCTACTGCCGCCCATGGACATCTGTAATCAACCCCAGATAAGATTAAGGATCCTACCTGAACTCGGTTATATTGTTGCTACCCTTGAGGGCTTTACGCCTCGGATAAGTATGTCTGCCTTATCACACCCTTCAAACCAGAACACAGCAGCCCTTAAACTTTATTTTTTCTTGTACATTACTTCCCAGACTTTGATCCTTATAAGCGACACTATCTGGTGATGGAATAATACAGGTGTATTTTTTTTTCCAAAATGAACTCGTTCGATTCCCGGCTAGGGAAAAGATATTTTAAAAAACTAATATACAGTTTCAGTTTTTACCAAATTGACCTCATGACTCCTATTAGCATTTTTCTCTAATCATTATAGATTCCGATTTGGCCCTGAAGGCCCATTTAAAAAACTCAACCTGTACATTATTCAAGCTCTTAAATTTCTAAAAAATACTGTTTTAGGTATAAAACGACTGTAATAGTTTTTATATTAACCCTTTGTGGTTCGACTCCGGCGGCACCACCGCCACACCTATTTCTACCTAATAACAGCAGTGTTAGGCGCTGCTGTGTTCCGGTTTGAAGGGTGTGGTAAGGGAGACAGACTTTTCCGAGGCGTTCCAGCTTAGTCCTCAGGGGTAGCGGCGCATCTGTGGCCGACCTCAGGTAGGAATACCTAATCCTATCTGGGGTTGATTACAAATGTCCATGGGCGGCAGTAGCCACTTACCATCAAGTGGACTGCATGCTCGTCTGCTACTCTTATATTATAAAAAATAAAAAAAAATCAATTTCAGAAACCCAACAATGATCCAGTACCTACCCTCCGGCCACGTGATCGGCAAGCCGGAGCCCTTGTTCGTGAAGATCGAACAGGACGTGTTGGACAAGCTGAGGACTAAGTACGCTGGCACACAGAGCGAGAGAGCGAACAAGGTTAGAGGGAGATGGCATGATGTTTGTCTTTTTGAGTTTTATTTTGGAGCAAATTACGTTAACGACAGCCGGAGGACTCAAAAAAAACCAAAGTTACTTTAAACTAATTTATTAAACTAATTAAATTACAATTTAAGATTATAGTGGTCGATGTGAGATCCAGCTATATAATGACAAATAATTCTAATTATAATTCAAATGAAAATTATTAAATGCTGATGTCGCGTCAGCTACATCTAAATTGAGGGCGCGCGTGGAGTTAACACGCGCTGCAGCGTCGGCGGTCTTCATCTAGGTCGCGCATGTAACACCTCCACCCCCAGAGCAGCAACTATTTGAGTACCTTGACCGAAAATGTTGCTGGTACGGCCTCCTGGGTTCTGGATCCTTCAGGAGTAGCATAGGTGTGAGCCTCGTCCTTTTTGGGTTCTGGTTTCTTTTCAGAGGTAGCGGTAGTGCGGTTCACATAGCGGCGAATTATTATAACTGCGGTGACTGCGAGTACCCCAAATATAATAGTGTAGAAGGGTAGCGTCGTATGGTATAGTGAAGAATTTGTGTTGTCCAAGGTGAGTGGCTTCTGAAGAAATATCCTGTCTTCTAATTTATGTAGACTTTTCAGGTTGACGGAGTTAAGAGTTATTTGGTTCATATTACTATCGTCTACGGAAATGTGATGATTGGGGATCTCCGTAATTTTCAGTGGCTGTCCTTTTACTTCATCGTTGATGTTAATGATTGTGATAGATTCTGTACGCAGGGAACATTCATATGGAATAGTGGCGAGATAACTTCCAGAAAGAGATAAGTATTCTTCACGGCCACACTTTAAATCCACTTTCGTAGGTTGTGGGAAGAAAAGAGTGTAGTGTTGTCCGTCCAACTGCTCCATGGCCTCCTTGGTGACTGTAATTTTTGTAGGACTGCAGGATTTATCTATCAGCTGGTGCGTAATGATGCTCTGGATACAATCAGTGTGCTCTCTTAAGAGATGGTTAATATTTTCTTCACAGAGAAGGTGGTGACCGAACTTCGGGCATTCAGCCTCCATGTACATGAATGCTTTTCCATCGGTTGCCATGAAAGGATACGGAGGTAAAAAGGTTTGTAAGAACTTGTTAGGAACGATGGAAAGGCGAAATAATTCGTAAGTGTCCGGGGATATAATCGGAAATTTAAATATTAATACTAATCGTTTATCAACGAAATAACTACCAGGTTTAATGACGTTATAATACTCTCTTAAATCAGCATCTAATATCTCATTACTACTATAAATTTTCCTAAGTTTAGTTAACATATGTTCTAAGTTATCTATACTTATCATACTATGATGAGTGCTCGATGCACGAATAAATGCTAAAATATTTTCTAGTTTAATTATTTCTAAATATAAATCCTCAGCGTTTTCACTGATAATAGCTAAGAGTTGTGCAAATTTGGCATACTTAACTTCGTAAATGTAATTTTTATCTAAAAGTAATTTAAATGTTTCATTTAACTTCTGTTGGTTCTCCACTAAGATGTCAATCAATTGTGAATGTTGAACCATCCAGGCTTTATTAAGGCTAACATGATTATTGAACTCAGATAACAATCTTTGCTCGTTATTCTCTAATATTTCTATTGCGCTGTTATATTTTTCGGCATCCAAATGATCCAAGTTACCAGTTACACTCTTAATTAATGATCCTAATCCATCGAAAATACCTCTTTTTGTGCGGTTAGGTTCTAAGCTTTTTAGTTGGGATCTTATCTTTATAAGTTTGGAGGTCAAATAGTCAATTTGAAGTTCATATATGGGTAGGGTGTTGTTGTCTAATTCAGTCTTAAAATAGTTCAATTGGTTGTCAATAGAGTTAAGTTGGTTTTCCAAGTCTGAGAGCTGTATATACTGTACAAAAGAATGGTAATGGGTAATAATTTTAGTTTGTCCAAGGTTAAAGGGTAGTAGTCCAGGTCCATTGTCAAGTGGTTCCAGTCTTATCTCGAGCGCCATCGTCAGGTGAGCTAACAGTACCAGTCGAAACCTGTAACAATTTTATTTGGGTTTCTTAGGCGCACGTTTAAGGCGGGATTTAGCGATGGGTCCTTTCTTTTTTGAGGTATATATGTGAATAGGGAGGTCGGCAAGGACGGTATCCTGTGTATATCGTGGTGCTAGTTTCTGTCTATTAGCTAATGGGTTTTTAATAAATACTTGTTGGTCAGGTGAGTATTCTATTTCGGGTTCGCGGTTCTTATTTCGGTTATTCATTAATTGGTTACGGTCAGCTGTGGTAGACTCGTTTATCAAGTCGTATACAGTCTTCATTTGTTCACGATGAGTTAAGATATACTGTTGCATTAAGTGCTCGGTAATGTCAATGTCCAGTGGGTCTCTAGGGTCAAAATGTCCTCTTATTATGTCGTGGGGTCTGCATTTAGTAAAGCTGTGTACTGAACTATTATATGCTAATATCGCATAAGGCATCTGATTAATTGTCGGTTCGTCCTTTTGTCTAAGTCGTAATATACGTAAATGCTCTAATAACGTCGAATGAAATCGTTCTATGATTCCATTATCATTAGGTGAATTAGGCAATGTTCGGTGGTGGTTAATTTTGTGAAGTCTTATAAATTCGGCGAAAAGTTGATTTGTGAATTCGGTTCCATTGTCGGTCACTATAGTCAGGGGTAGTCCGTGATGTGTACAGTAGGTCAATAATCCTTGTAAGATACTGAGGGCTGTACCGTCACGTAAATGATAGGCTTGTCCGTATTTTGAAAAGGAATCTACGAAGGTCAAATATTTCTCATTCTGTGCAGTGAATAAATCCATATGTACTATCTCAAAGGGTCTAGTTGCGGGTGGTACGATATTAAATTGTGGTTTGATAGGGTTTCTGTCATATTTAGTCTGTCCGCATATTGTACATTCGTTTATGTATTTGGTTATTTCTTCCTTCATTTTAGGCCAGTAATAACGACGGGAGAGGGACAAATAGCATTCATTAATGCCTCGATGGTTAGTCTTTCCCTCGTGATAGTGTTTTATTATCTCCTGTTGTCTTAGATATTCCTTTACGTCTTCTAGCTCAGTTTTAGCTAAAACTAAGTTCATAGACGAGTTTCTAAAGTTCCTCTGAAGGATTGGAATAACAGAATACATCCCTAGTGGTGGTGTGATTTTAAGGGCGGTCTTTATTTTGGGGTTAACGTATTCTTTAATTGCATTGACAACGTCTTGTTCTAAAGTCGACTCGGAGATTTGGATGTGGGTTCGTGTGTGCGTGTCAAAAGGTTTTGTAACTGTTGTCCGTCGTTTAATGTCACCTACGATTGTCAAGCAAATTTGTCTGTGGAATTTATTTAAGGGTTCGTCTGTGATGGGGATCTCTAAAATAGGGTCTTCATTGGATGTGTGTATGGTGGCTGTTGAAGATCCAGGGGGTTCAGGTCTCGTGGATAGATCGATTCCACATTCTCTAAGGAGGGATTCTATTTCCTCGTTATTAATCTGAACTCGGGATAGGGCGTCTGCGTTGGTGTTACATTTTCCTTTTTTGTAAATGATAGTGTAGTCGTATTCGCTCAGTTTAAGTCGCCATCGTGTCAGTCTAGAGTTCGGTTCTTTCAGGTTCATTATCCATTGGAGGGGTTTGTGGTCAGTCAAAATTTTAAATTTTCGTCCAAACAAATAGGGTCTGAAATACTTAGTCGCCCATACTATGGCTAAAAGTTCTTTCTCGATAGTGCTGTAGTTCATTTCACTATCGTTTAAGGTTCTAGAAGCATAGCAGATGGGTTTGTCTGAACCTATAGTACCTTGTGAAAGTACGGCTCCTATCGCCACGTTAGAAGCGTCTGTCGTTAAGATAAAGTCCTTTGTAAAGTCGGGATATTGGAGAATGGGGTCGTTAGTCAGTAAAGTCTTACATCTCTCAAAACAGTTAATGTATTCTGAGTCTAAAGTTATTTTATTTGATTTTTTTAAGCATTTAGTCATTGGTTTTGTCAGTCGTGCAAAGTCCGGTATAAATTTCCTATAATAGCCTAAAAGTCCTAAAAATTGTTTTATTTCTTTACTTGTCTTAGGTATTGGGTAATTTTGAATGGACTTAATTTTATCAGGGTTCGGTTTGATGCCTTCTCTAGTAATTACATGTCCAAGATAGGCTGTTTCTAATTTTAGAAATTCAGATTTATCCATCTGAATCTTAAAATTAGATTCTCGAAGTCTACTGAAAACCTTCTCGAGATTCAACATGTGTTCTTGTAGAGAAGTACTGAAAACTATGATGTCATCTAAATAAACCAAACATATTTCATTTTGAAGTCCTCTGAGTACATTGTCCATGACTCGTTGGAACGTCGATGGAGAATTTTTAAGTCCCATGGGCATGCGTAAGAACTCAAAGTGCCCATGTTCGACATTGAACGCGGTCTTAGGGATGTCGTCGGGGTTCATTTCGACCTGATAAAAACCTGAGGCTAAGTCCAAAGTTGTAAAATATTGACACCTACCAAGTTTGTCTAAGACGTCTGAAATATTAGGGATGGGGTATTTATCGTCAATAGTCTTGTCGTTAAGTTTTCGAAAGTCGACTACCAGTCTCCACTTTTGTTTGCCGGAAGCGTCCGCTTTCTTGGGTACTACCCAAATAGGCGAGCTCCAAGCAGAGTCCGAAGGTCGTATTATGCCTTGTTGTAACATTTTTTCTATCTGGTCTCTAACTTCTTGTCGGTGTACGAAAGGGTAGCGATAACTTTTGGTATATACTGGGATTTCGTCATGGGTCCTAATATTGTGTTTGATTTTGTTGGTAAATGTCAGGGGTTCTCCTTCTATATAAAATACGTCGGCATACTGTGCACACAAGGTCTTTAAGTTAGCTTGTTCTTCGGGGTTTAGGTGGTCAGTTCGAAGTCGGGCTAGTACGTCATTAACGCGACTTGGGTCTTGTTCCTTAAGGGTACACTCTGCGTTACAGAGTTCAATAGTCATTGGTCGGTCAAAGGTAAGTAATACGTCATTGTTTGTCGGGTTTCGGATCTCCACTATACCAGTATCGTCTGTCACTGTCGTAATGCATTCGTGTATAACACAATTGCATAAAAACTGTTCAGGGATGTATACGTCGCCATTAGGGTGATGAATAGGGATGGTCACTAGGCGAGAGGAGTTGGCCGGAATAATTTCTTCTGACTTAGGTTTTCTACACTGATAACGTAATAACGGTATACTTGCAAATTCAGTTAACAAAAGGTTATGTTTTAAATCTATTTTACAATTTTCTAACAAATCTAAGCCAATTAATCCGTCGAAATAGTTATGAAATTTATATATGAATAATTTAATATTTTTCTGGCTATTGAATTCCGGAAAACTAGGTATAGTAATTGAATGTTCATGCGTACTTGTCACACGCGAATTAGTGACTTCAAAAGGATCAAAGTTTCTTTGTATGTGTGAGAAAAAAGTATTTACGGCTTCAGGGCTTATAAAGGACTGGTTTGCACCGGTATCTACAAGGAATTTAAGAGGTGGATTGTGGAACTGAATATATGGTAATTCTTTTTTTGATTGCAAATTAAGTTCTATTCTGGTGTGGTTTCGCAGTGGTCCTTGGGAAAATCCTTCTCGGGTTTTCTGTTAGAGGGTTGCGGCGGTTCTTTAGAGTGCATGGGACGTGAGCCCTGACTCTCACAGTACTGAGGGTAATTTTCGTAGTGGTAGTCTGGTACAGTGTGGTAGTCATAATAATTATTATAGTCAGGTTCTGTATAGTCGGTCTGATAGTTATAATAATAGTCATAATAATCATAATTATAGTCATCGTAGTCATAACTCTCATTAAAGTTCATTTCTCTTGTCTTAAAGTAGTTAGATGGAGGGGGATTGCCAAATCTTTGCCAATCGTGACCAGAGATTCGCGGGGGGTAACGGCTTAGGTGTAAAATGACTAACTCCGCTCATAGGTTTTGGTCCTGTAGCCTGAGGGGCGTTCCTGGGAGGAAGTCTAAATCCACTATTATTATAGTTTGGAGGGGGAGCTCTGAACATTTGCTGCGTACGAGTGGGCTGCATAAACATACGCTGCGGGGGTTGGTTAGATTGAGGAGGGGGACGCCAATGCTGGGGTGCATTAACAGGCGTGGGGGCAGGCCTCTGCCAGCTTGGTCCGGGAGAATTTAAATTAGGCACAGAATAATTGTTAAAATACGGTACTTTTGGTGTTGGTTGTGGTGTGATAGGTGGACGCCGGTCCGAGGAAGAGCTATTGCGATTCTGAAGATACATCACGTTAAGTTCCTCTTGGACAAATTCCAGAGCCTTCTCTATAGTTTCGGGTCTCATACACCGTATACGGGACCCGAGAGGTTCTTTCAAACCTCTGACATACGCCTGCTTGGTTAATTTACGATAAAGGTTTCGCTTGGCCTCAATGGTTGTAGCCACAGACTCATGCAAAGAAACGTATGTCATAATTGTACTAAAAAGGGTCTGGCATCTGTCATAAAACTCTTGAGGGGTGTCGTTACCTTGAGTCGCTAGAGATAGATCATTGTAGAGGGCAGTTTCATCCCTCTGGTCGGCAAAGTTATTAATTAAGGCCTCTCTAATACCTAGCCAACTATCGGGAATGCCGTTGGAATTAATTGTACGAGCTGCGGCGCCCGTAATTTTATTTAAGATGCCATTTATTAAACATAAATTCGTCAACTCGTAGCCTGGATCATTTTTAATATATTGTAGTACTAATTGGTCACAAAATCTTATAAATCGTGTGAGAATATTAGGATTGCCGTCAAAATCTGGGACTGAGCGTAAAGCCTTAAAAATCGTATCTGGGTCCATATTTAAATTAATTATCGTACTATCTAAATATAAGCTAGAACAATTTAAATCTACGCTACAGTTTAATGAATCTGAATTATTAGAATCCGAATCTAATGTATCCAAATTTCTATTATAATCTAAAGCACTATTTCTATGAATCTGTCTTGAAGAGACAGATTCTTCCCCGAGTTTTCTTAGATGGAAAATGGTGGGAAGGGATAGACAACACGAAAAGAAAATGCAATTCAAAGCACTTACATGTGTCTTCTCTGGTCTTTTTCGGCGCTGATTTCTGAGTGCGGCCTCGGCTGAACGTACGATGTTCGGGATACCTCGACGAAACACTTGATAGTGTACGCAGCTGGTCCTCTTCTGTCCGATTTCTTGGTCTTCTAGAGCCTAACCACTGCTTCGAAGTATCCTACCGACTGCGCCAATTACGTTAACGACAGCCGGAGGACTCAAAAAAAACCAAAGTTACTTTAAACTAATTTATTAAACTAATTAAATTACAATTTAAGATTATAGTGGTCGATGTGAGATCCAGCTATATAATGACAAATAATTCTAATTATAATTCAAATGAAAATTATTAAATGCTGATGTCGTGTCAGCTACATCTAAATTGAGGGCGCGCGTGGAGTTAACACGCGCTGCAGCGTCGGCGGTCTTCATCTAGGTCGCGCATGTAACAAGCATTTGGAAAAAGTTATGGAGGTTTTTAGGAAAGTGTTAGAGGGAGATAGCATGATATAGGAGATGGCTCTTTTTGAAGTTATTTTTTGAAGTGTTTGAGAAAATAATGAGTGTAAAATGATGGAGGGAGATAGTATGATATTGCCGTTTCGAGGTTTTCTTTTGGGGTGTTTAGAAAGAAATAGTTTTTACGAAAGTGATAGAGGGAGATAGCATGATATTGTCATTTTGAAGTTTTATTTTTGGGGTATTTAGAAAGAAATAATTTTTACGAAAGTGATAGAGGGAGATAGCATGATATGTTGTCTTTTTGAAGTTTTCTTTTCGGGTGTTTAAAAAAATGATTTCTACAAAAGTGATAGAGGGAGATAGCATAATATGTTCTCTTTTTTACGTTATACGTATTTTAATATGTTTTGTAAAATAAAGAGAGACTTTTTATAAAAACTGACAGATAAAAATCGACATCATAAAGTTGGCAAGTAAATATTGCAAATATTTAAAAAAAAATAGTTTTTAATAATTTTTTTATATCATACTATGTTATGCGTTACGTTACGTCAATGTCGTGTCGTGTCGTGCCGTGTCGTATCTTTTGGTCCCAAACGTTTATTTTTTCGTTCGTATAGATGTATATATAATTATCTTATTTATTCAGAATGGTGAAGCAAAGTCGGCGGGAAGCGTAAAGGAATTGGAAGCCGCTATAACAGCTCAAGTAAGTAATTATAATACTGTTTATAGCAGACGAGCATGCAGTCCACCTGATGGTAGGTGGCTACTGCCGCCCATGGTCATCTGTAATCAACCCTAGATAGGATTAGAGTCCTACCTGAGATCGGCCACAGATGCGCCGCTACCCCTGAGGAATATCCCAGCAAATAAAATTTCAATGCCATTAATGTACTTATGGCGGTTTTATTTTATTTAATTAATTAAAATTTTATTATCGACTAGCTGACCCGGCAAACTTTGTACCGCCTCAAAATCTATTTATCAAATATATTTCATATAAAATATAGCCTATGTTACTCGTGGATAATGTAGCTTTCGAATGGTGAAAGAATTTTTAAAATCGGTCCAGTAGTTTTTGAGCATATTCATTACAATCAAAGAAACAAAAAAGTTTTTCTCCTTATAATATTAGTATAGATATGTCATAATTAAGGCACTGATAGACTTCTGATTTTCCAAAGTTGATTTAACGGCGAAGGAATACATCGTGAGAAAATCTGCGTACCTGAGAGATTTTATAAAAAAATCTCAAAGGTATGTGAAGTCTACCAATACGCACTTGTCCAGCGCGGTGGACTATGGCCTAATCCTTCTCATTCTGAGAGGAGACCCGTGCCCAGCAGTGGGACAGTAATGGGTTGATGATGATATCATGAGACATCTGAGTGGAGACCTATTCGGTCAAAAATGTTATAATATATTTTGTAATTTTCTTTAATGCTATTGTGTTCATTGTATATTTTGCGCAAATAAACTTTCTTTCTTTCTTTCCTTCTTTATTTCTTTCTTTCTATGTTTAATTCAATTTATTGAAATAATATTAACCCACACAAAAAAGAAAAAAAACCCACACAAATAGTTTATTTAACAATTAACAATTATTCCCCAGGGCGATTTAGTAAGAAAGCTCAAAGCTGAGAAGAAAGACAAGGCGATATGGCAACCCGAAGTGAACAAGCTGTTGGAGCTCAAGAAACAGTTAGCGGCAGCGCAGGCTGGCAACACCGCTGGGAACAATAGTGCCAGTGTTGCCAGTGGTGCTAATGTTGCTAGTGTTGGTGATTTGGAGAAGGCTATTGCTGAACAGGTGAGATTGGAGTTAATAATAAAAGTAAATGGACAGTAATATATGAAATCAAAAACATAACTTGTAAACATTCTGTCATGCGTTTAATTATTATAATAGATAACAGATTTAGTTAAACAGCTGACATTCTGTCTGTCAATAATTATAATAGATTTATTTATTATATTATCTATTATAATGGTCCAAAAATAACCTTAACTAAATCGGACATAAATATATAAATTCTTGCATAACAAAACGTCCGTTTCGAATGATTTGAAACATTGAGCCAAAAAAATGTTAATACGCGAAATGTTTAAATTGATGAATGGCGAGAACTTAACTGCCAAATTAATATGAAAATATATGTGTTTTCTTAAAATTGAGGCTTTTCCTTTAGTTTGTCATTTATCATTACTTCCCAGAATTTGATCCTTATAAGCGACACTATCAGATATTAGAATAATATAGACGGTGTAATTTTTTCCCAAAATGAACTCGTTCGATTCCCGGCTTAGGAAAAAGATATTTTAAAAAACTAATGATGCTGTTATAGTTTTTATCAAAATCGTCCTCGTAACTCCTTTCAGCATTTTTCGCTAATCCTTATAGTTTCGGATTTGGCCCTGAAGGCCTATTTGAAAAATTCACCCTGTATACCGTACATTTAACAAAATATCATCTATTAAATTTTTGTCTGTCTGTTTGTTCCGGCCAATCTCCAAAATGGCTGGAACTATTTCGACGAGCCTTTTGAGCTAGATCTATTGTAGACATTTCTTTTTTATTTTATTACGTTTCATGATTTAAGATGATATTTTGCCTGCTACGACCTGTATCTGAAACATAACATAATTATCTATTAGATATAATTGCACTCTTAGGCACTAATATAACTATCTTCTTTCTTAACTTTTATTTTAATTTTTAAACAAACAGGGTGAAAAGGTGCGGCAACTCAAGGCGTCAACAAAAGACAAGGCGGTCTGGCAACCCGAAGTGAACAAGTTGCTAGAGTTGAAGAAACAACTCACAACCGCACAGACACAGGCGACTCCCGCGAACAGTGTCGCCAGCTTGGAGGACGCTGTTGCTAAACAGGTGGGTTTTTATAATATAGCAGAAGTAAGCAGTGATAGTCTAATGGTTAAGAAACTCGGCCTCTTGATTGAACGGGCCGAGGTTCAAATCCCAGGCACGTCTGATTTTTAAAGTTATATGCGTATTAGATATTAATTATCACTTGCCTGCGAACAAAAGTGTAGTCATACAATGTGCTATGGCGGCGCGATTCATTTCTATATTAAAAGTACTAGCAGTTTTACACGGACTATATCTACACAAGAAGTAAAACTGTTACAAAATAAAATGATAAATAATACATTTTTGAAGGTGGTACAACCCTCTGTGGTTCGACTCCGGCGGCACCACCTTCACACCTATTTCTGTTATAACAACAGTGTTAAGCGCTGCTGTGTTCTGGTTTGAAGTGTGGTAAGGGAGACATACTTTTTTTATAATATAGGAGTAGCAGACGAGCATGCTGTCCTGATGGTAAGTGGATACTGTCGCCCATGGACATCTGTAGTCAACCCTGGATAAGATTAGATATTCCTACCTGAAGTCGGCCACAGGTGCACCGCTACTTCTTTAAGAAAAGTATGTCTCCCTTACCACACCCTTCAATCCTAAACACAGCAGCGCTTAACTCTGCTGTTATAAGGCAGAAATAAGTGTTGCGGTGGTGTTCCGGTTTGAAGGGTGTGGTAAGGGAGACATACTTTTCCGAGGCGTTCCAGCTTAGTCCTGAGGGGAGCAACGCTGTGGCCGACCTCTAGTAGGAATCTAATCCTATCCGGGGTAGATTACAGATGTCCATACCTCAGTACCCACTTACCATCAGATGGAGTGTTCGTCTGCTACTCCCATATAAAATAAAATTACCTAAAAAACTTGCAATATTCACTAGCCAACGCTGTATTGATTTCTGTAAAAATCCCTTTTCTCCCAACCGCCCTAAAATAGGTATTTTTTAATTTTTTATTGTTTAACCTAAAGATTAGGCAGACGTGCTACCTGATGGAAAGTAATCATTAATCAACGCCGCCTATGGACATTTGCAACACCAGAGGAGTCGCCAATGCATCGCCGGCTTTGTATAAGAGCTATTTTTGCACCTTTATTGAAGAGCCCCATGTCATAGCGCTCCGGGAATACCTCAGAAGGAAGCTCATTCCACATCTTGCACGTCCGTGGCAATTTATATTTTGTGCCAAGATAACTTTATTTTTTTTTTTTTTTTTCACAGGGCGATCTAGTGAGACAGCTAAAGGCATCGACCAAAGATAAGACGGTATGGCAACCGGAGGTCAATAAGCTATTGGAGTTGAAGAAACAGCTCGCGGCGTTGCAACTCAAATAAATACATTTGTAAAGAAATGAGACTTACTATTGAGTTATTTTGTACCTCTGTCACAATTTTTATGTCGTGTTGATTATGTTACATATTTTGGGATATTATGGTCATCGTTAGCCCACTGTCCCATTGCTGGGCATAGTCATCCTACAGTGAGGTTTAAGGCCATTAAGCCCGACTTTAGGTACCTTTGAGAACTTTTTTAAAAGAAATCGTATAGTATTTTAAATTTCTAATATGCATATAACTAAAAAATCAGAGGTGAGAGAGCCTGGGACTCGAACCCTGGAACGTGTGGTTAAGTTTCCACCTTCTTTTTTCTTTTCTTTTATAATATAAGAGTAGAGACGTGCATGCAGTCCACCTGATGGTAAGTGGCTACTGCCGCCCATGGACATCTGTAATCAACCCCAGATGGGATTAGATATTCCTACCTGAGGTCGGCCACAGATGCGCCGCTACCCCTGAGGACTAAGCTGGAACGCCTCGGAAAAGTCTGTCTCCCTTACCACACCCTTCAAACCAGAACACAGCAGCGCCTAACCATTAGGATATAACTGCTTCTAATCTGTATATTATTTTTTAATGAATTATCACTTGCTATAATATGCGGTGCAGGAAAACATCGTGAGGAAACCCACATACCTGAGAGATTTTAATAAAGTTTTCAAAGGTATGTAAAGTCTACCAATACGCACTTGTCCAGCGCAGTGGACTATGGCCTAATCCTTCTCATTCTGAGAGGAGACCCGTGCCCAGCAGTGGGACAGTGATGGGTTGATGATGAATATAGACAAAAAAAGAAATCTGAGGTGCGTGGGATTCGAACCTCGGACTCTCTCAATTGAGGAGAATTTTAAACCATAAGCTATCTACTTTTGTAACCTAATTATCAATGACTCTTTACTCTTTATATTCTATAGTATAATAACATTTTTTTTCGATCTGAATATAGTAACTGTCAGTAGAAGAACCCTCTGTGGTTCGACTCCGGCGGCACCGCCACACCTATTTCTGTTATAACAGCAGTGTTAAGCGCTGCTGTGTTCCGGTTTGAAGGATGTGGTAAGGGAGACAGACTTTTCCGAGGCGTTCCAGCTTAGTGCTCAGGGGTAGCGGCGCATCTGTGGCCGACCTCAAGTAGGAATATCTAATCCTATCTGGGGTTGATTACAGATGTCCATACGGCAGTAGTTACTTACCTTTAAGTGGACTGTATACTGGTTAGCTACTAAATTTCGGAATAATAATTATATTCGATCTTCTTTAAACAATTTTTACTACAATATTTCTTAAAAGGTATTTTTAATGCATTTACCTAATAGTATAAACCTTAAGTAAAAATATGTTCAATAGTTTAAGATTTTTATTCTCAAGATAATCTTAAAAGTTGTGTTATAGTCCGTGCCAAACTGCTAGTCCACTCTGAATATAGAAATGAGTCGCGTCGCCATAGCAAATTGTATGACTACACCTGCTCGCAACAATTTCAGAGCGGACTAGCAGTTTGGCGCGGATTATACCTTCTTTAAAACAGTAAAATTAATTTTACCTTCCTTTAAAAACAATAAAACTAATTTTATAATAGTTACATAGAAAATCACATTTTTATTATATTTTCAAAATTATTTTGTCTATAATGACATTCAACTATACATATAATAGCAATGGTCCGGACATGGGAAGAAAATATCATGACCAATGATAATAAGTTCAAGCTGAAAGCAAGTTTGTGTATGAAAATCTTGTAAATGTCCGCTCTATAGTCTATATTTACGTTTTGTATAGTAAGAACTATTTATTTTATTTATGGTCAGATGTTATTTTCTTGAAAATGGCTTAATAAATTATTTGCAGACATTTTGTTGTATTATTTCATCATCCTTAATTATATATTCATACCGTTTTTAGGATTCCATACCCAAAGGGTAAAAACGGAACCCTATTACTAAGACTTCGCTGTCTGTCCGTCTGTCACAGGGCTATATCTCCGGAACCGTAATAGATAGACACATGAAATTAATTCTTCTTTTGTTACAAATCTGAAATTAATTATTCTAACTACAACTTGGCTGTATCATCAGGAGATATTTTTTCCGCGTCCCTTCTTAGTTCTAAGGGGTAGCGGCGTATCTGTGAACGATCTCAGATAGCAATCTTATCCTATCTTTGGTTGATTACAGATGTCCATACGGCAGCAGCCACTTACGATCAGCTGATTGCTCGTCTGCTACTGCTATATTATAAAAAAAAGTATAAAAAGAACGAAATGGTTCACCATCTTGAGTCGTCCGCCATTTGGAATTTAGAATTCTGCATTAAGTTATGTATTTCAACCAAACTGAATTAAATCGTTTAAAATTCAGTTGTAAGATTTACTAATGAACTAACAAAGCATTTTTATTTCCACACATGCGTTGCTACTACCCTTGAGGACTAAGCTGGAATGCCTCGGATAAGTATGTTTCAAACCGGAACAGCAGCGTTTAATAGTATAAGGATCTAGTTTAACCATACATTAGTAAAGATTACTCACTCTTAACAAGAAAATGTACCCAGTTTTGAGAATTGAAATAGTTGCGTAAAAAGGTTTTGCCACGTCTCCGTGCTAAAATGTCCCTAAAATATTTGAAATAATTATTTATTTATTACGTAAATTACGCAGTATTAGTTATGTATTCGTAAATTTTCTCTAAAAATGTTTTTATTTGTCAAGAATTCAAAAAAAGAGCTTACTAAAATAAGCCGTTTTTGGCTTCATTCAATTTCAAGGAGGCGAAGTATCTTTACTAATCTATGAGTTTAACACTGTTATAAGGCAGAAATAGGTGTGGCGGTGGTGCTGCCGGAGTCGAACCACAAAGAGTATAACCGCCTTAAAAAAGTTAAGTAAAAGCTTGTAATAATAATTGTAATTGCCTCCTTTCCGCTTCACGCTGCTTCAATATTTCTCTGTTCTTCTCCCTGTATTTTCTTTGGCGATTTTTTTTTTCTTTTCGAGTGACTTCTTTTCTTTGGTTTCATAATTTTCTTCAACGGTTGTTTGTGTTCCGGCCAAACTAGGTGAACTTAAAGACAATGGGACGGTATGAAAATCGTGTATTGTCATCGGTCCTTGATAATTGTAGAAAACTTTGAATTAAAATGATAGTTTTAAGTGGGTAAAGAGAGAGTTCAAAGATTCCGTTATATACATACACATCTAGATACATACAAGTCGATTGCAAATCAAGTAATAAAAACCTAGTAAAAAACATGCGTTGCCCGCTATCTGCTGATTATGACTTTCTATTGTAATTTCATAGATTAGTAAAGATTATACTCACTCCTAACAAGAAAATGTACCCAGTTTTGAGAATTGAAATAGTTGGGTAAAAAAGTTTTGCCACGTCTCCGTGCTAAAATATCCCTAAAATATTTGAAATAATTATTTATTTATTATGTAAATTACGCAGTATTAGTTATTTATTCGTAAATTTTATCTAGAAATGTTTTTATTTGTCAAGAATTCAAAAAAAGAACTTACTAATAAGCCGTTTTTCATTCAATCTCGTCGTTCAATTTCAAGGCGGCGAAATATCTTTACTAATCTATGTGTAATTTATACAAAAATAAAAACAAATTTCGGCCGTCAATGATAATATATGATCTATCTATAAAGTAATGATTAAAATAAAGTACTCAGTGAAGAAATATAAATCATATAATAGTAAATAATTACTTTTAAGATATGCCACTTCTATGCTTTTCTACCATAGAAAAGAAAATCAAGTAGAAGTGGTAAGTACGAGCGAATGTATCGGAACCGTTGTCGCCAAACTCACACTTGCGTTTTTCTTGTTACATATAACACTACTAAAGTAAATATCATTTTATTGGTCATTTATAGTTAACTCGAAAGTATTCTAAAATATACAGAATGAATATGTAAAAACAACTTAGGCGCGTATAATATTAAAGTTTATTTTTCTACAACACATAAAAGCATTTACGTCATTTAGTATTTGAAAATGTAGTTCCGCTACTTGACCATAGATGGCAGTGATTGGGCTTTATGCAATTATAGCCCTAAGCACTTTAAACTTACGGACCAAACTTGCGTAATATTTCTCCTACTGGAATAGTGACAAAAGAGTTTATTTACGATAAAATTATCGATACTCATCGATTTACTGTGCTAGCTATAAATGTAGAATAGAATTAAAATTAAACAAGGATTAATTATTAAAAAGTAAAATAAAAAACATAAGTATTACATCCTAAAAATGAATGCACGAAACGAAAATGTTCCCGAAAGCAGACCGATGCTGTTGAAAAGGGCAGCTTAAGATTTTGTTACATATATTGAGTAACAGATGAAGTTTTTAGCTATTTAAGCTGCCGCAGATTTTAAATTTGTTTTAAAAATATATTATAAAAAAAATAGTTAGGTTAAAATGTTCAAGACTCTAAATACTACGTACTACATAGTTAACGTATTTTTGTACATAGATATATGTATTTTGTAAATGATATAAAGTAAATATATAAATGTTAAACATTTAGTAATTGTTCGCATCCTTAACAATTATATAGCATCGGTCTATTTCTCCTTACTAGTAGCACTCATAAATCCAAGCCATCGAAAAATAATGAGATATGTCATGAGAGATATGATATGTGAGTACACCTCAGCTATGTGAGTTACAGCTATTACGTAGTAGGTATTACGATACTTTTTGCCGCAAGAACCTAATTTTAGATTTATATAATTTTATTTTCTAAATATAATATTTTCCCTTTATAATAATGTATATTGTAAAATATCGATAAGAAAAATTATACTTGCCCCCATCACTTATTGAGTAGCGTGGATTCTTCTAGACGTTTTGGTATGGTGGAATCAATTAAAAAATGAACTTTATTTGAAAGCATTAAGGTTGATGTTAGCGTGACTATGTGGAAATTATTTTTAAATTTGATATTTTTAAGATTTTAGGAAATATAAAATAAAATTGTACTCAGTGATGATACGAAACACCTCCATTTTTAATTGTCTTCTTTCTGCTATCATTTTTACATTCCAAAATAGCATAATATGTCTTAATAATTTATTTTATAGAATTTGACAAACATCTGTCTCGAACCGACGCTCAAACATGAGTAGACTCGTTTGAAGGCAAGTGAGAGTAACAACGCCTAGTAGTGGAAGCGGCGCCACGCCTACTTAGCACTTCCACTTGTTTTTTCTGTTCCATGTTTTCTACTATATAAAATTAAAAATCAGTAATAATTTTCTTTAATAGATCCCAAATGACAAATAATTTAATTGTAAGACTTAATCGTAAAATGCAGCTTAACTAATATCTTTAATCATTACGAAAGGCATATTCAAAATAAAACAATTGGTTTTTCTTCAACATAATATATTTCCAATATATTTAATATTTTATTTATTTATCTATGTATTTCCATAATTTAAACGGAATATATATCCAATTATTTATTATTACATCTACAGACATAGAGCGTTTCAGACACGTAACGTGGCAGACAAAAGTTCTCCCAAACAACGTATAATTACGGACTTTGATTTACTGTGACAGCGTAACACATAAAATATTGCAAAGAATAACATTTTGTCTGATTCGGCCCTTGTCTGACACGTTCCACGCTTGAAGTTAAACGAGACCTAGATAAGAGTAAAATTTCAGTATTCACTTAATTTTCTATATAATTAATAATTTTCATATAAGACAATCACTGAATCTAAAAATTCCGATAGTGATTCAGTCAATCTTGATATAAATAATTCAACACTAAATGCATTATTATTTTTATAACTTATTACTATGATTGACATGTTTCATCAATGGCTGCCGAAATATATACATATTTTAATTGCAATTTTCTGATACAACCTGCTGGTATAGTCCGCTCTGAAGTTGTTGCGAGCAGGTGTAGTCATACAATTTGCTATGGCGACGCGATTCATTTCTATATTCAGAGCGGACTAGCAGTTTTACGCAGACTATACTGTAATCAAACTCAGATAACATTCAACCTGAAGTTGTCAACGGATGCGTTGCTACCCCTGAAGAATGTCTCCCTTACGACATCCTTCAAACCAGAACACAGCAGCGCTTAACACTGCTGTTATAACAGAAATAGGTGTGGCGGTGGTGCCGCCGGAGTCGAACCATAAATGTTCTACCACCTATGTTTATAACATTTTAATCCATTAATTCGGTGGGTATATAGAATTTATTTTTTAATATTTCAATCTTCAAATCAATAAATAAACTTTATGTAATGTCACTTAATAAGTTTTACCTTTCAAGTGTCATGCAATATATTGAGAAAACTTTGATAGCATCAGAAACACTAGTCTAATGTTTTATACAAGTCTACTGTATTCCTAATATGTAGTGTACTACATAGGGTTGCCAACCTTACTATATTATATAGTATCGTACTATATTTTAGTCAATTTTCTATACTAATATTATAAAGAGGAAAACTTTGTTTGTTTGTTTGATTGTAATGAATAGGCTCAAACTACTGGACCGATTAAATAAATTCTTTCACCATTCGATAGCTACATTATCCACGAGTAACATAGTGAAATCAAACTCATCTTGTAGGTCTTGAAGTCATGTAATAATATAGTCACATAAACGGTACAGAGTAACGATATAACAATTATACGTAAGTAAGTTCACACTAGTGATTAGAAGTATTATAACTACACAAGTATCTCCGTTATTCGACTGCTCTTGCTGAAGTCTCCGACCAGAATGTCGCTCTCTGTTAATTCGAGCGCCGCCAAGGTGTCGTCCCCACTTCACCTACCCGCATCTGTTTTTAAACTGTAGTATCAAATGAGTCACTTATTACTTTAATGTAACGTTATAAAAATGTGATATCGTTAATATCCAAGCTTCTTATTAACGACGATAACATTCGGCCGTCCTGCTCACACGTTCGTCCTCGATCGTGTATGGTCTGATGCAAGAGCTGCAAAAGAAAACCAGTTGTTTAATGCCTAAGTCCAGAAGAGTTACACATTTTCTTGTAATACCGACTCGCACGTAAGAGGCCCGAACTGTTTATCAAAAACATGGCTTAAACTCTACGCATTTTCTTGCAATACCGACTCGCATGTAAAAAGCCCGAACTGTTGATCCGAACCAAGGCTTAAACTAGGTGATGTTCATATAGAATCACACTAGTTGTGTATTACCTAGGTTATAAATCTGCCCCAACAGTGTTCACCACGGATTTCTGTTGCAGGCATAGTTCATAAGGACTCTTTACATAAATGTCATATGCGCGACAGGTATTGAAGCGAATGCATTAGACCATTGTTAAATAATAAAACACACGGTTTAAACTAGGTGATGTTCATATAGGATCACTCTAGTCATGTATCACCGCAGTTTTTATACCTTGTTTACGATAACATTCGGCCAGTGCTCAACTCAAATTTACTCTAAAAATGCAATATTCACTCAATGTAATACATCCACCCAACATACATACATACATACACCCAACCATATGCATCACCAAGAGACACCCGCGAACATTACACTGCTCGAGGCATCTGCACTAATCCATCTTAACTACAGATAAATAAAAATCAAACTAAAAAAAATTTCCTACACCTACAGTAATGACAACATCTAGCTGCCCACTTTACTTATGTCTGGATTCTAAGTCCAATAGTTAAATCTCCAACAACTATTGATTCGATAAAGTTACGCATCAGAATAACGACGTTTATCTTATTAGTCCATTTCGGAATGCTCAACAACCTGTTCAATAACTGTTATACTGATAGATAGATAGATCTATAGTTGGCCACTAAATGAATCTGTGCGACTCAAAATACTATTATAAAATTATTTTATTACTACTTAGTACTTCTTTTAATTATTACAATGTTATTTTATACAAATAGTTGCCTTTCCAATGTACGTCTTTTATCAACTGATGAAGCAGTATCAAAATAATAATATATCGTGAATATTTGAAATGAATGATATCAAAGTTAAAGACTAAATAATGGTAAACTAACCATGAATTTCACACAATATAACACGTATAAGTTGTATGAACCCAATTTTTTTACGTTATTTATCACAAATTCAAATTATTTCTTTCAAAGTAGGGCCACATAACCCACTTTTGAAAGTCAGAAAGAAATTTCATTACATTAAATTGAATTTATATTCAGTTATAATAATACATACTATTACATGAATTTCAAAATTTAATTAACAAAGCAAAGGACCCATGCGTTCACGTCAGCGACATACTTGTCAATTGTGTATGGCTTAACTACTTAACTTTTTTTTTTTTTTTTTTTATTTCACCAAAAGTTTTAAATTAAGATTCCCATAAGGAAGTTATAGTTTGGGCTATTTTACTGTAAAAGTTATGCATTATACTAAGGAAGATTTGCTAGACTTTACGCAAACGTCGTTTTTAAAAAAAAAATCAAATAATGTTATGGAAAGAATAAACACATTAAAATGGTCCGTTAATCTAAACGGAGTTTAAACAGACCTTGTCTTACATTGAGTTCCTCGGAAGCGGATTTTTTTTTTCCGTAGGTAGTTATCAAACGGATAGTGTTATTGAATACACACTCGTAAACTACCTACCAAGAAAAATGACTTCAGAAACCGGCCATTATTTAACTATACTTATTTGTGTCTACAACTGATAAAAGATTTTTTTTTAAACACGCTTTTATTTTTGCCACGCTTTTATTAACTTGACCTGTATGTATGTAACGGAATATTTGAATTCGATTTTTACCTACTTTGAACGGTCAGATTTATTTAAAAATTTTGAAATACCTATGACATGACATGATTTTAATAATCTTGTCCGATTCTAATTTTGTCTCATCACGATCGTCAGATTTAAAACTATAACTGTTTTACATAACATGTGGCTCCTTATCAATCACAACCTAAAATTTCTATGACCTGAAAAAGGTCTATTAAAGTTGATCATGATTTTATACCAGCCAGCCAAACAAACAGTTAGTCAAACTATCTTATGATACACCTTATTACCGAACAATTCATATTTATTATATATATTTCAAACGCCTCGGCTTCACCTGACTTTTATATAGTTTGTAATAAAAATTATATTAGTGCGTAATATCTATATAGATTATATTAATATAATATGTATCATTTACAACCAACACTCTCAAGGAGATGCTCGATGTTTCTATAGAGAAAACCTAGACATGACGCAATTGTGAACCGTATGAAATTTATATGAAAAGTAAATTATTGTATAAGAAAATCCCATCGAAATGTACCTATGCTTTTATTTGATTACATTATTATTCATTTGGCTATGATATACATATAATAAGAATGAAATCTTCACGTGTTTACATCGAATATATTTGAAAAAGAAAAATTGTCTGTCGGTTTGTATATTTGAAAATGCATTAAAACCAAAACTACGAAGTCGATGTCAAAAGTATACATTTTTTTTAAAAAACATTACATGACCAGGTAATGGACAATTCCAAATTACTAACGTACTCCGTGATCTTGACAGAGGGCATTGTATAATTCAAATTATATTTTGAATCCACATGAACAAAGTCGCAGGCAAGACTCGTTTTAAAAATGCAATTCAAATTATATTTTGAATCCACATGAACAAAGTCGCAGGCAAGACTCGTTTTAAAAATGCAATTCAAATTATATTCTGACTCCACATGAACAAAGTCGCAGGCAAGACTCATTTTAAATATGGTATACAAGAGACTATCTAAATTTATGTAGGCTTCAGTGACCGTTTCTCACTTAATACGTATAATAACTTAATTGCTGTAACTTGTAAATAGAACTAAGCTCAAGTTATAAAAGCATCAATTTATTATTATTATTATTATTATTTTACTTAAAATAATTTATTCTCAATCCCATACAAAGTGGATCCCGTTTATCATTTCGTAAATGGCTCACATAATTAATAATATCGATAGTCTAAGCGTCTCAACGTTTAAGGTACAAACTTCATTTACCAGTATTTGATAGTGCCCAATTTTCAAACCAAAAGGACGTGTAATGTGTCAAATTCAAATTGAAATTTAAAGATTTAAAATTACGAGATGTAAAGAAATATTAATACAAAACGAAACGTTGCATACTAAATTTAAAACAGACATTTAATATTATGTATAAGTGAGTCAGTCTGAAGTAGAATGGGAGATAAGAGAGATATTTTTATATATAATATTCCAAAGACCGCTGCGCATAAGTTTCTCAGTTTTCTTATAGATCATTAACTAATGTGCATTTATACTTTATGGGAGTCAAAACACAGTAGTACACAGTACTGCGTGAATTCGCCTAGAATTGATGGAAATCTAAATTTGGCAACGTACGTATGCTTCTTTCATAACAATTACGTATCAAGTATATGAAATCAAAAGGAAACTTTCATTGATTTATAAAATGAAAATGTGAACAATGTAGATGTGAATGCAAGTTTATTTTTAAATATAGTCAATTAATATCCAAAAAAAAAAACAATAAACCTTAAACTCATTTACCATTTCCCTCCTGGGTACACTCAGCCACTCAATACCGTGGTCGTGATACTTTTTTGCAGGCAGTTAAATATGTACCACGTAGATATTATACATTTCTGTACAATTATGAATAATCAAAATTTTGCAACTTAATAAACGTGTCACTTATATCAAGTAGGTATACTGTACTCTGTAACTGCGTTTGTTGCTACCGCATAGTCCCTTCCATACAATAAAAACAAACGCATATACGTAAACCCCGTTTGAAACATTAAAAGTTATCAAAAATAAATTCAAATCTAACCTGTATGCAATTTCTGGCGTACATTAGCCTATATTAACAACCATTAGGTTCCCATATCTATAAAGCCTGACATTTAAGATTAAAGATCCTTAAAATATTTTCATAAGTACGTGTATTTCTATATATTTCAAAGTAGGTGTAACTTTAGAACAATTAGGATTTACTTTTTACACCACAGAATTTAACCAAATGGACAGATTTACCACAAGAACTGCCTTGCAAAATTACTTTTAGACACTTCTTCACAGAAAATGCACTTATTTTGAAGTAAACACCTCAGTTTACAATGTTAACAAGTAATTTGATAAGAGTAAAGTTTGTTCACAAAATTTAAGTATATCATTTTCAGAGGGTATTAACATTTCATTGAATTACTAGTCTCAATCTATCCATTTTCTTAATTCAAATGAGTTTTCCCTTACATCAACGACATTTATCTACCCCCATTTTTACTTATTCTACCAAGATGAATTCACATATGACATAATAATGTTTTAACTCACGGTTTTTATTCCTGTGTCAAGTATGTTCGTACTTACGAATCGCCGTCCATGATTGTGAGCTGGTTCTTGTACACTTCTGATGAAATCAAACTCATCTTGTAGGTCTTGAAGTCATGTAATAATATAGTCACATAAACGGTACAGAGTAACGATATAACAATTATACGTAAGTAAGTTCACACTAGTGATTAGAAGTATTATAACTACACAAGTATCTCCGTTATTCGACTGCTCTTGCTGAAGTCTCCGACCAGAATGTCGCTCTCTGTTAATTCGAGCGCCGCCAAGGTGTCGTCCCCACTTCACCTACCCGCATCTGTTTTTAAACTGTAGTATCAAATGAGTCACTTATTACTTTAATGTAACGTTATAAAAATGTGATATCGTTAATATCCAAGCTTCTTATTAACGACGATAACAATAGGCTATATTTTATATGAAATATATTTGATAAATAGATTTTGAGGCGGTACAAAGTTTGTCGGGTCAGCTCGTACTATATATTATAGAAAAACAATATAGAACGAAAAATACTATATTTTTATGGCTAATTCAATATTGCTCAGATGCCTATAGGTAATTATATTAAAAATAATAGAATCTTGATGGCCAAAGCGGAAAGTAATAATAAATACTCATGGAAAAATAAATAATGATTGAAAATAGATGTGTATAGTACAGTTTTTTCCTGAATTTCCCAAAAGTAGTATATTTTTTTGATTAAAAAACAAACATTATTGTTCTTTGTTAAAAGCAGTGATAGCCTAGTAGTTAAGAAACGCGGCCTCTCGATCGAGGGGTCCGAGGTTCAAATCCCAGGCACGCACCTCTGATTTTCAAATTTATGTGCGTATTAGAAATTAATTATCACTTGCTTAAACGGTGAAGGAAAACATCGTGAGGAAACCTGCATACCTGAGAGATTTATGTAAAAAAAAAAATCTTAAAGGTATGTGAAGTCTACCAATACGCACTTGTCCAGCGCGGTGTACTATGGCCTTATCCTTCTCATTCTGAGAGGAGACCCGTGCGCAGCAGTGGGACAGTAAGCGGTTGATGATGATGATGATGATGATTATTGTTCTTCAAAAAAGCGGTGGCACCAGAAATTGGTTTAACGCCTAGGATCTAAAAACCATTTTTCCTCTTACATACTTTAACATGCCTGAACAGCGAACCAGAATTACCACACTCCCGACCACAGTATTCACACACATCATGAGTAATCTTATCATGCACCTTCATATGCCGTTTCAAGTTATACGCATCGTTATACCTGAAGGAACATAGTCCACATTTGAACGGTTTCTCGTCTTTGTGTATGTTCGCGTGTCTTATTAAATACTTGTTTGTGGCGAAGCTTTTGTCGCAATGTCTACATTTGAACGGTTTGTTCGTGCTGTGTTTGCAGTAGAAATGCTCCTCTAATTCACCTTTTGTTATGAATCTGGAATTAAAAGAAAATATTGTATTAATTCAATCGAAGGGTTTGAATCTAAACCTCAAATTTTTCATTTATGTGTTAATTATCTATCACTTGCTATAACGATGAAGGAAAACATTACATGTACTTGAAAGTTCTCTCCGAAAGTTGTCTCCCTTAGCTTCCCTTCAAACCAGAACACAGCAACGCTTAACGCTGCTGTTCATCATCATCAACCCATTATTGTCCCACTGCTGGGCACGGGTCTCTTCTCAGAATGAGAAGGATTAGGCCATAGTCCACCGCGCTGGCCAAGTGCGTATTGGTAGACTTCACATATCTTTGGATTATTTTTTTCTAAATCTCTTAGGTATGCAGGTTTCTTCACGATGTTTTTCTTCACCGTTTTTAACAAGTGATAATTCATTTCTAATTGGCACATAATTTCGAAAAATCAGAGGTGCCTGGGATTTGAACCTCGGACCCCTCGATCGAGAGGCTGAGTTTTTTAACCACTAGGCTGTTATTAAGCAAAAATAGGTGTGGCATCTACAAATCAGGTCACAATACCGGTCTGGCACACAGGGTGTTCAGGGTTCGATTGATTTGTGTATTCATTTGTATGTCCATGACATTCATGACACAGGGGATATTAGTATCGGACTGTGGGTGTAGAAAATGTATTAAATCTTCATAGATGTGTAAAGATACTTCGCCGCCTTGAAATTGAATGAAGCCCCAAACAGCTTATTAGTAAGTTCTTTTTTGAATTCTTGACAAATAAAAACATTTTTAGAGAAAAATTACAAATAAATAACTAATACTGCGTAATTTACATAATAAATAAATAATTATTTCAAATATTTTAGGGACATTTTAGCATGGACATGTGGCAAAAGTTTTTTACGCAACTATTTCAATTCTCTAAACTGGGTACATTTTCTTGTTAGGAGTAATCTTTACTAATTTATGTATATCTTATTAAAATAACAAAATGATACTTACGAGGCTTTACAAGAATTACATTTGAATAACTTCAGGCCTTCATGTCGTTTAAGATGCAAGTTCAGAACACTCCGTCGTAGGAATCTCATATTACATATCGGGCATTCAAAGGGTTTTATTCCCGTGTGAATTTTCTTGTGCCCGTGTAGCGTTGATTTCCATTTAAATTCTTTGAAACAAACATTACATTTATGCTTAGATTCCTGTGTTGTAAAATTTTGTAATGTTTCGGTCGAAGTATTACATTCTTGTGTTGTGTGGTTACAATCTTGTAATGTTTCGGTGCAAACGTTACAATTTTGCTTAGAAGCCTCTGTGATAGGATGGGTTTCTGTAATATTGTTTTTATCAGATCCATTGTCATCTATTCCTATATAATCTACGCCCAAATCGGTACACTCCTGTTTTAGAACATACAGTTGTGTCGTAGAAGTCTCTTTTCCGATTTCAAAATCTGTTCCCAAATTAGTCTCTTCTTTTATTTTGTAGGAGTTAGTTAAGTTATTTTCAAAGCCAGATAGAGTATTATTGTAATTATAAACTTCTTTGGAACCATAAAAATTTTCCAATTTCATTTCTGTGTAGTTTGTGTTCAAATTTTCTTGTTTTACATTTTCGAAATCAATTTTAGGAATATTTTCGACTGTTAGAGATATGATGTCGGTATTTTCATTTGGTCCACTGCTTTTTTCGATCATTTCTGTTTCTGAATCTAGATTTATTTGTTTTACTGTATAAGTACTATTGGTATTTTTGCAGCTTGCTGTATTTTCCAAATTTGCAAGTTCATGGCTTTCTTTTAACAGTAAGGCTTCTACTCTCTCTTGTTTTATTTCATTAGGTTTAAGGAATGTAGCATTGTCGCATGTAAAGCTAAAGGCCATAATGCGATTTTTCAAAAACCTTATCAGATTTTTTGGTAGTTTATATTCGTCAACTTTTAATGAAAGAGTTATGAATGTTCAAAAAACGAAGCCTAGGACGAATTTCTTACATGTTTTCATTCAAGTTAGGTCCAATAGAGTTAGTATTTTCATTTTTACTTATTCTTATAACATTTTTCAAAATGTTCCATTTACAAATGTATTTCGAATAATTGTTGCCGACCGTTTATTTATATTTATGGTAGACTTTGTTTATTTTCTTCAATTTTTGTTGATGTTATCGTGGACAATTTTTAAAGTTATTATTTTAATATTTTGTTATCAATATTATCAAATATCAATAATTGTTGAATTTATAGACACGTCAAACTGACATAGATGTCATGTGATCATGTCAAAATCATTTTTATACTTCTTTTCATTGTAGCCTTGGATTCCCTATTTTCAGCCAAAGCTCATTAAAATGATATTGCAAATGAATTAATAATTCGATTATAAAAAACAATTTTAAGAATGGACTCTCTGAAGTTCTAGGAAAGTGCATATTTTATTGAACATTCATGTATTCGGATCAGTTATCCCGTTTTGTTTGATTTGTTTTTTTTTTTTTTATTAAAGGTTAAAGTGTTTGGTAGCCAACGGCAACGGTAAATCAAAGAGTATAGTAACCATATAAGAAGGCTAAATGTCTGTTTTAAATAACAAAGAAGGCAATCAATAGTTTTAATTAGCTTTTTTATTTTGTAAATAAATAAAATATAATTTGTCTATTATTTCATGATCTGGCAACAATTTAGTCCAAACCACAGACATCCCAAACATAAAGTGACAGTCTGTCTGACAGTGACTGCAGGAGTTTGTTGATTGTTGTTCAAAGAAACATAAAGATTGAAACATTAATAACATAACGCAATGGAAGCGAGCGTTAATTCGCGAGTGGATACCATTTGCCGCGCGTGTCTATCTGAAGGAAGCAATATGAAGTCGCTCTTAGACAAAATGGAGGGAGATTCTCGCAGCCTGTACGAAGTGTTGTCTTACGTCGCTAATATAAACGTATCCCCGAGCAATAAATATCCACAACAGGTTTGTTCTGAATGCTACTCTATCCTGTGCAAAACTTACGAGTTTAAGCAGCAATGTCTGAAGTCGGACAACGTTTTAAAAGTGATGATCGAGAAGGACGTATCGAATGGCGTAAAAGTTGAAATATCAGAAAAACCGACGTTACCATACCAATGTACGATTTGCTACGAGAAATTCATGACTTGTGCGCTTCTAGAAACTCATGTTATGTTCGGTCATTACTGCGTGAAGGACGCGTGTAAGGATTATGATAATTACAACGTACTGTCTGTAGAGATCACTGAAGCGAATGCTAGTTTGAAGCCCTATGAAGTTAAGGAGGAGGCGGTGGAATTAGGCGCGGAGTTCACGGACTACTTAGACGTTGATGATAGTTATACGGAGTTAACGGAATACAAGCAGGAGGACGATAAATTTGAATGCAGTTCTTGTGGTGACAGCTTCAACAACGATAAAGACTTTAAGATGCATATAGAAAACTGTAACAGTTGGAGCATATCCCGTATACCGATAACGAAGTTCAAGAAATCGTTAAAACATGAAGTAACGAAGAAGGAAGCCTGTTCGAAATGTGATAAGCGCTTCACTACCACGAAAGCCTTGAAATGCCACCAACGAGCAGTACACAGGGACAAAACAGACGAAACATACCAATGCACGGTTTGCATGCGTAGCTTCTTACGGAAGAACTCGTTTCTATCGCATATGCGAATGCACCAAACTAAAGAGAACATGAAATTCATCTGTAATACATGCAAGCGAGAATTCCAGCATCAGGCACATTTAGATAACCACATTCTAGCCGTACACACTAGAGATAAGGGCTATAGCTGTGATATATGCAACATTAATTTCACGACGCAAGAATGTCTAAATATCCACAAAGGGACCCATAAAGTTGAGAAGAAACATCAATGCGAGCTCTGCAGTAAAGCATTCCAGATGCTGTCGACGTTGAATGAGCATATGCGAACTCACACGGGGGAAAGACCACATCTATGCTCGATATGCGGTCGAGGTTTTACACAAAAGAATAATTTGGAACAGCATGTGAGGAGGCATAAAGGGTTGAAACCCTTCAAATGTGATACCTGTGATAGAGGGTAGGTTTTCTTATTTATTTTTATATACATGTCGGAGAAGGACGGCTATCATTGACATCATTGATAGAATTTATGTATTTTGTGGGCGTTGTCATAGGGTAGATGCAGGCACAAATACAGTAATCACAGTATTTATTGTTCTTAACATTTATAACTTTGGATTTACAAAATAACTATACTATACTACTACTATTACTTTACAAACAAAGGTTTTGAGCGGCAGGTTCAAGGTAGTGACTACACGCTCCAAAGCACAACAAAATAATGATCCACCTCGATTACTCACATCAGTTCTTATCAATGTTTCCCCACCGCGCCGCCACATACCTCGACTCCACTAGATACCTCTTAAAGTCTCTGTTCTGATTCTAATACGAAAGCTAATAATAATAATGACTGTTAATTATAATTTAAATCAATGAACCCTTCGATTGATCAAGTACCAATAACATTACTAAAATACTAAAGTAACAGTATAGCTAAAGCTATATTAAATAACTCTCACTCTTCCTCCAACATACATGTTATAAAAGAGTTATCATAAAAACTAAAAACCTACTTAAACATATAGACTACTAGTTATACCCTACATGGATTGCTATGCTACCAACTTAAATAAATTTGAAGGAAAGACATTACACAGATAGATAAATTGGTTGTACCAACTCAGAAACCTTCGTAGGTTCATGCACAACAACTTTGCAAAAGATCATCACATGGTCAAATGCATAGTTTAGGATTCTATAAATGACATATGTCTGTATGTCGTTCATTCATTTCAACATCTATTTTATACATTATATTGAGATGTTAATCCCATAGTTCAAACAAATTATATGTAGCCAACAACAATTTATATGTAAAGTTTCAAGTCTTGTCCTTAACAAAACACTGTGAAGTAGTGGTATATTTTTTTTAATTAAAAATAAATTAATTAGATTCTGACAATATTCTTTGCTAATGTAATTAACATACCAACGATATACAAGGTGTTGGAGAGAAAGCTATAAAAAAAAAACAAAATACAATCTACAATATTAATTTGCCTTGATTGATCGAACTAGAAATTTGCAGACCACACATTTATTTAGTTACAATGACCAGGTTAATATCTGTAATAATTTCATATAGCAATAATTAAATGTCTTCAAACCATTTTCCCCTAACTATTCCCATCTATGCAAATAAACTGCAAAAGGTCCTACTAATTTCAAATTTATTTGCTTCCAGATTTGTATCAAAGGGCGAGTTGGTAGCCCACACACGGAAACACAGCGGCGCTCATCCCTTCGTGTGTGACGACTGCGGTAAGGGCTTCACCACTTCCAGCTCCCTCGTCAAACACAGACGAATCCACACCGGCGAACGGCCCTATGGTTGTGACCTTTGCACCATGCGATTCTCTGCATCGGGGACCTTGAAGAACCACAGACGGACCCATACAGGAGAAAAGCCCTATCAGTGCTCCCATTGTGAGAAGGCCTTTGTGCAACGTCAGGACCTAGTCTCACATATACGTTGCCATACTGGAGAAAGGCCCTATGTCTGTGCTAATTGCGGTCAGGCCTTCAGAAAAGCATCAGCGTTGAAGACACACGTGAAAATACATGTGAAGGACTCTGGTTTGTCGCTGTCGACGCTTCAAGATGTGAGTGCGTTGTTGACTGTACACCACGTAGCTAGCTAACCGCCGCTTATTTAGTTAAGTTTAGGTTAATAACACTTCAGTGGTTAAGAAACTCTAAGAGTGTTTGATGGTTTCGAGGTTTTTGGCTTAGTAAGCACGATTAAACGCAAGTGGAATAGAAATAGAAGGTTTTTTTGTGTCCCGTTGTAATAGTGGTGGCACACACATTGCGTTCGGTTTTTTATTCTGTCTCGATGGGCGAGTAATATAACACACGCTGTTCGCCAGAAATCCATGATGGTATAATCCGCGTAAAATTGCTAGTTCGCTCTGAATATAGAAATGAATCGCGTCGCCATAGCAAATTGTATGACTACAGCTCGCAACAACTTCAGTGCGCAGTTTGGCGATAACGATACTGAAATAAAATTAAGTCAAAAGCCAATCGCAGTCCGTGTTCGTTTGCGTTTTTGCGTTTTCAGCTATTTTTATTCCGTTTGTGCTTAACTGCAGTTTGTGCTAAAACTATTCAAGCCGTGATCGAAATGTAACAATTTATGTTTATTAAATCAGTCACTGAAAAAGGACTAATGCGTGCACTTGTATAGAAAGAATAGTCCGCGCCAAACTGCTAGTCCGCTCTGAAGTTGTTGCGAGCACGTGTGGTCGTACAATGTTGCTATGGCGTGATCGCACGTTGCTATGGCGAAGCGATTCATTTCTATATTCAGAGCGGACTAGCAGTTTTACGCAGAGTGTAATATGTTACATCTTTTTGCGGTTAAACGCGTGCGTTAATCGTAGTGCGTGCTAAGCCTATGACAGTAGTTTCGAAAATATCTAACAGTCTTGAGGACAAACTGTAAAATCTTCCATGGTGATGCATATGCAGCAATAGATAAGTGCAGCTGTATGTATTATCATAAAACTCCGTCAACTTAACTAGATGGGCTTTTTATGAAATCTAGCGATCTAACTATCTGATGGACGGGGTTTTTGTGTCTGCCTGTGTCGCCTATGAGGAATCGCAAACAAAGGCATACGCCAGTGCTGGCACTTGCTAGAGATGTGCCGAGTCAGGCCGACTCGAGTCAGTACTCGAGTACTTACATAAACTCGCATACTCGAGTACCAATAGTGATACTCGAGTACCAGTAATACTCGAATACTGACGATACTCGTACACTACAACTACTACTCGTACAAGTAAAAACTTGTTTAATTTTGTGTAGTGAGTGGCGTTTTTTTTTGCTCTTCAGTGCTATTGGACTGTATGTTGTGCAAAGTACTCGAGTACTTTGTGAATACTTTGGACTCGGGTACTGACTCGATTCTTTTTTATATGAGTACTAAAGTACTCGAATACCATTAAATGGCCGACTCGGCACATCATTAGCACTTGCAGACTAAGAAGGGGGGGGGGGGGGGGGGGGGGAGCCTCTGAACACAGTTGCTAACTCACCCAACCTAAAAAAATAATTGAAGTGTTCATATAAATTAAATCTGTATCAAGGTGTCATCGTCTAAAAAAAGATCGTCAACACCAAAAAATCTGTGAAATCTTGTCGCTGACATATCAGCAAGAAAGAAATCAAACTCAATCTTATTATTATACTATTCTTTTGTACACTGGGGGCCTCAATGAACATTTCTAATGGGCTAAAGAATGATCACTTGCAGGAAAACATCTTTAGTAAACCTACATATCTGAGATTTCTAAAAAATATTCTTGAAGGGCTGTGAAGTCTCAGTTGATCAGTGCGGTAGGCTACAGCCTATACCCTTTTCACTCAAAACAGATCGGTGCCCAGCAGTGGGACCGAAAAGTTTCGTGTGACAATTTTAAAGTGAAAAGGGTAAAATATTTCCTATTATTTATTGGAACAAATTGAACTCTTTACGATAAACTTTGAATAACAAATGATATTGGCTATTAAAGTCAAAATGTCTAACGACTCGGCAATCACACATTTTTAGATGATTCTTTCAAGAAAATTTTCGTAAATTTCGGAATACTCAATTTGTTATGGTCTTGGGAAAAAAATATGTTACCTTTATCTCACATCAGTGATATTGGCACATAAATGTAGAATCATTATTTCCATACATCGTCAGCGTAAAGTGTCTAGTTAAGTTGATTGAGTAATTATTAAGCTTTAAAATACTCTACTAATAAAACCATTATTTCATAATGCAGATTATTGTCATAATTTTTAAATTTTGCTGTAATTATGTAAAAAATCTATCACTTTTTTAATCGACCAAACTATATTTAAGCCAGATTAAGATACTCGCGTATATTTGTCCGAATAACTCGCTGAACAATGACGAGTATGTATACGCTCGAGAACAGACGCGTAATAATTTGTTTCGCGCTGAAAAACATGGCAGCAAGGCGGACATTATGGCAAGTGCCGAATACACCTGAGTGAGTTATTTACATACTTGTACGCGCATATTCGTCTGTACTCGGCGAGTATGTAAACCAGCATTATTAGATATAAAAATATAGTACAAAATTTTATATTAATCTATACTCATTGTTTTAACATTTATATCCATGGGCCAGTTAGGTATTGGAAGGGAATGTTTTGACGCAATTCCGTTCCAAACATTTTAATTTGTATTTATTACCAATTTGTATTAAAAATAATTTACTTAAAGATTAAGTTAGATTATGATGATTATGTTAGTCGATTCAGTAATGGTTGTAAACAAAATGGCATTTCTAATTATTTCATTTAAACAAATTTACTATGCTTACTGACGATAGTCCGAGCATTTTAATGTACATAATAAAAATACTCTTTTACCTTTGTGTTTTATTTTCGTCTGCATGCTTGCTAATCTTCGACAAATCGTCACAAATTCAAAGGTGTGGATAGAGCTTGTAGCCGATCCAATGGAGTGTCGGTTTTTTAGCAAATCAGAGTTTGCCACAAGCGTTTGCGACGAGTCCCAGTGTAGACAAGCACTTGCGATTTCAGAGTTGGTGACTTTAAATTGGTTGATGTATCGATATTATTATGCCTCAATTATATCATCAAACATTGACCATGTCAGACACGGGTCGTGGCAGCAAAATAGTATTTTTCTATTTGCGATTTCTATATCATTTGGTACTTGAAGGTGGTAGAACCCTTTGTGGTTCGACTCCGGCGGCACCACCGCCACACCTATTTCTACCTAATAACTGCAGTGTTAGGTGCTGCTGTGTTCCGGTTTGAAGGGTGTGATAAGAGAGAAAGACTTTTCCGAGGCGTTCCAGCTTAGTCCTCAAGGGTAGCGGCGAATCTGTGGCCGACCTCAGGTAGGAATATTTAATCCTATCTGGGGTTTATTACAGATGTCCATGGGCGGCAGTAGCCACTTACCATCAGGTGGACTGCATGCTCGTCTGCTACTCTTATATTATAAAAAAAAACTGCGCTAGTATGACAACGCCATCCTATGGTCAGATTGGCCCTGAGACAGTTACACAAGTTATGTAAATAGTAGTGTATAGGGTAGGCAGGGCCTTAGCAAAAAAAAAAATTAAAATAAAAATAACTTTTTGTCTCCTTAACCGATTCAATGCGGCGGCCTTTTGGACAAACTTTAACGCCTGGCGGCGAGCAAATATTTCGTGGCACAACTGTGGTGCCAAACGCCAGGGACTTTGATGGCACCGCTAAGGTGCCCTCCGCCATGAATTGTAACTTATCGTTTTTTTTGCTTTTTCCACGTGCTGTAAGTTTAGTAAGCCACCCAAAAGCGAAAGTGAATGGTTTAACTTTTCGATTAGTGCTTACAAAACTGACTATCTACGTGTAATAACGGAAATGGAAGGTAAGTGTCTTATTTCTATCAGGTGTTGTAAACACTTTTGTAAGTTTTTGATGAATTGATTATTTTAGTGTTACTATAGAATTAAATATGAACATTCGACGTGGAGAGCGCTATTATAGTTCTTTTCTGGTGTTTCGTTTAGAATAAAAATTCTAATTATTAATGGATAGGTTTCTAATAGAATATCGAAATTGATTGCGCTATTTATTCAGACAAAGATAAACACCAAAGTACGAATATCTTAATCCAGTTTCTATTGGCTTACTATTAACGAAAAGTAGGTACTATTATAGTAATACAATCACTATAATTTGCAAAATAATATATTTTTTTGAAAGGTTTACAATCCCTGAAGTATGTGAAATCACGTGATCTGCTGAAACTGACATTCTAGGAAGGAACTACGTGATAAATAAAGACACTTTTGTTTTCAGAACAACTTTGATAAACGTCAATTTATCAGAGTTTTATGGCTTCAAATTTTGGCACCTCTCGGGTGCCACCCGCCATACACAAAAGAAATGGCATGGCACAACTGTTGTGCCATCCGCACGGAATCGGTTAAATAGTAATTCTGTCTATTACCTTTTTGGAAATAAATCTGGTGTAGCTGACCTTATTTTCACCAATATTGTGTTTAAACCTTTTATTCCTGATTTTTGATACAAACAAATGATTACATAAATGATTATTTTTACTAGAGCCCAAATGATATTTGCAGAATTTCTCACTGTGAAAGAAATATAAATAAAATACACCGGAACAGAAAAATAAATTCTTTATTCAATATCAATAATATCCAATTTAATCAGATTAACATAATATTGTTCCAAAAAAATCTTCATAGAAAACGTAATTACACGTTATCTCCTGTCTGTTATAAATTGCTGTAAAATTACATTTTATCTGTACTGAGATCTTAATAAAATACATCACAATAATGCTACTTGAAATATTAGCGGTCAGTGTTGCCAGTCTCGCGTACAACGGATTCGAGTATTTTTTTACCTTTCAGTTTTAAAAGACTGTTGCCTAATGCTAAAAATGTGCATCATTTTACTATTATTTTAAAATAAAAATAACACGTTTTAAATTATGAACATATTTCATTTGTTTTTAAAATATTATTGTGATATTTTAAAAATTGATAATACGCCATTTTGTTGATAATTGGCGCCAATTCAATATTTTTTTAAATAGACAATTTATTTTTTCTCGGACATTCGCGCCATTTTTGGCGAGTCACAGATTAAAAAAAATCATTTTAGCATTAGGCCACAGATAAACACCAAAAACGGTGTTTACAGCTGACAACTACCAGTTTTTGCTCCAAACAAGTTGTTCATATATAAAAAGTTTTAAAAAATCTCGTCTTCACGATTACTCACTAATCCTACATATTTACAATACACTGTAAGTTGAGGTATCGACATTTCTCTAAATTGTTTTTGTACTGTTATTTATTAATCCATCCTACGTTTAATTTCTAGACTAACAATAATAATATCATACTGTCATCCAATTTCAATATTTCCTCCATAATTGTCTACATTTTACGTATTTTTTTTTATTTATTTTCATATCTTATAAATGTAATAACTATATATTTATGTAACAATGGTTTGTTGGCACGTGTTTGACTCGAAAAAATGGCGTCAGATGATGTAGTTCTTAAATAAAATATACATTATTGTCATATTGTTTAAAAATATATTTTAAGTTTACATGTATAATATAAACATTAAAATATTACTTTTAGGAGAAAACACATTAAGACAGTCCCGCACTGCATCGGAGAAATGCGTTAAAAAGTTATATCTAAGGATATATAAATCAAACGCCGATCGCAAAAAATACATAAAAAATACTGAGCCGTTTTGATGCAGTTAATAATGGAGACCACTTTTAAATTATTGCTCGATTTCCAAAAAAAAATGAGTATTTTTTTTTACTTAATAACTACACCATCGTGTTTTATATAGAAAACTTATTGGACTAGTATTATTTTCACCTTAACGTTTAAAAAAAAAATCGACACTAATGTCAAACGTACGTTGACCCCAAAATCGGGACTTATATTAAAAATGAAAACTATTGCCCCCCTACAGGACCTTACTAAGTACTAGAAAAAGTTAAAAAAAAAACTAACAGTAACTTTACAGGATATTCAATATTTGGCAGTTATCGTTTTAAATATACGAAAAAATGAAATCTGCCGTGTCGAAATCAAAAAAATACGATAATACTATAAAAAAAATAAAAATCCGCGTCCAAACGGACAAATTAAGCACATTACATGTACTAAAAACTAAAAAAAAAGTACAAAATAAGCTACGCAACGTAAATATTACAAAAATATAATTTTTTATTATCTTTGATCACATATCGAAACCCATAGTTGGTACAATTTTGTGCGAAAAGAACCGACTTCTACTAAAAACTAGCTACATATTACCAGCCTTAGTTTTTACGGCCGGAACGCCGTTTTCAACGGTATACAACGGAACGTAATCAGTCATACTGCTATAAAAATACTATTTTCTTTCACATTGTACCAAAAATACCTTAACATAATTTGACTTTCGTATAAGAAGCTGCCTATAAGCGATTAAAACTAAGCGTTCAATACAGATATTATTTCGAAAAAAAATCGGGAAGTTATACTTCTCTGGCAAAAATAATTAAATATTAAATATGTTTTATGCTTAGAAATAATTTTTAACCAAGCAATAGACAATTACTATTATGTGTTACATGTGTTACATCGGCCCTTAACTCCGACCCATGCTAAATAACTTCCAAACGTCAAAAGAAGTATAACTTCATTTCATAAACAAACAACTTTTAAAGTTTTTAATTTGAGTCTGTATTTACAATATTATCTGTGACTCGAATATTATCTGTGCTGAACGCGGGTGCGTTTAAAAATTAAAAATAAAATGGCTCCTCCTCCGGTAACTACAACAAATAATGGCACAAAATGGACTATGCATTATTGAAAAATATATTATTATTTTTGCATTTCAAAATTGCATTTTGCAATTTGAATTTGCATTTTGCAATTTGCATTTGCATTTGCATTTTGAAATTTACAGTTTGCGTTCCAACTTAGGTCCATCTCTCATAGTTTCATATAGGACCTATTTAAAAACCTGATCCATTTAGGACCTACTAAGCTGAACTGATTCTCTTAGGACCTATATTAAGTTGCATTCATTTGGGATATGCTATAGCAGGATCTATTCTGAACTTGTTATGTTAGATTAATTCATTCAGGTCCTACTCAATATAAGTATCTCTCTCAATATAAATCATCAATATAAGTAATCTATTTCGTGTGTGGTTCAAGTTCAATCAGGACCTAACGCAAACAATATAGATTCATTCAGGACCTATCTCGAGTTGACTGATTCTGTTAGGACCTATTGATACAGGTTTAATACATTTGGCATCCACCTCAAATTGGCCTGATTGAGACATACTGTAGTGGGATTGAATCATTTTGAACCAATTTCAAGTAGGATTGACTCATTTAGGACCTTCCCTTAAAACTGATTCACTTAGGACCTTAACGAATTTAATCTACCTCATGTAGATGTACCTTGATTAAGACTGATAAAATACCAATCTCATAAATATTTTCAACAGATCACAAGCTGTTTTAAAAAAAGAACGCACTCCCAAACACGAATTAAGGCCACAATTAAAACTGGCTAAAACGCCACGAATCCGCTGAAAACAAAGTTAGCAACCTTAAAACCTTACCTCCCTTCTCATTCCCTCTCTTTCTTACGGCCGCGTGCGAGCGAGACAGCATCACTTCCCGCTCGCCTTTTCAAGGAAGTCCATTTTCAATCTCAACTCGATAAGAAACAGTTGTTTTTGGAGCGAGAATATCTCCTCCTTCTGTCTCAGTTCCATGTTCAATATCTTCATTTTCGCTTCGTGCTCCCAAATCGCATGCTGCCGTTTCGCCGTGAAATATAACCTCTCTTCCTCCGTCGCTATTGAATCTTTCTCCTTGTCGTGTCTCTCACCATTCTTCTTATCATCCAAATGGCTCAAATTCAACGGCGTATTCGACAACTCATTCAACTTTTGTATGAAGTTCTGTTGCAAGCGGGCCTGTTCGATCGCCTGGAGCGGGTTCGGGAGGATCGGGATGTGTGGGAGGTTTAAGTGTTTGTGGGGGGGAGTGGGGGAGGACTGGGGGATGATTTGGACCTGGGGTTCCAGTACGTTCGGCATCGTGTCGTCGCTGTCGTTCGTACTCGATAGACGGCCGTTGGACATCTGTGGAGAGTAACTAAGTAACTAAAAGATAACTAAGTAAGGAAGAAAAAGTAAGTAACTCACTATGGACATCTGTGGAGAATAGCTAAGTAACTAAAGAAGAAAAAGTAATTAATTAAGTACGTAAGTCTATGGAGAAGGAGAATAACTAAGTAACTAACGGATAAATAACGAAAAATAGAAATTAATTAAAAATTGACATCTGTGGAGAATAACTGAGTAAGTAACGAATAAAAAGAAATTAATTAAAAATGGACATCTGTGGAGAATAACTGAGTGACTAACGGATAACTAAGTAAGGAAGAAAAAATAAGTTACTAACTATGGACATCTGTGGAGAATAACTTAGTAACTAACGGATAACAAACTGACGTAGAAAGAGTAATTAAATAACCATAGAGATCTGTGGATAATGACTAAGTAACTAATGGATAAATAATAAAGAAAAAGAAATTAACTGAATATGGAGATCTATAAAGAGGAGCTGTGGAGGTAAGCAAGCATGGAGTCCACTTGATAGTGGTAACCGCCGCCCATGAATATATGTAATCAATCCCAGATAAGATTAGATTCCTACTCGAGGTCGGTCACAGATGCGCCGCTACCCCTGACAACTAATCTGGAACGCCTCGGAAAAGTATGTCTGCCTTACCCACACCCTTCAACCAGAACACAGCAGCGCTTAACACTGCTGTTATAACAGAAATAGGTGTGGCGGTGGTACCGCCGGAGTCGAACCACAGAGGGTTCTACCTTCAAAAACTTCTTAAACCGGGGCCTCATTCAACCTTCCGTCCCAAGCCCGAGGCGAATTCCGCCACCGATTAGCGGTCTATTCCGCCACTGATTAGCACTCTATACATTTCGTAGATCAACGGTAACAGATAATATAACTCACGTTAACGGGAACACAGTCGTCGTCCTTGACGCTGTGAGCGCCCTCCGCGCTAGTGGTCGCTTCGCCCTCGTCATCTGGAACATAAGGCGTTCCGGTACATACAATACATACAATAGAGATCGTCTTCTCGAAAAATAACCAATTTTTAAATAGATTTCAATCTAAGTGTAAAGAATTCATAGAAACATCGAAGAGTTCGCTTTTCACTTTCACTAAATAGTCCATTATTTGATAAAACATTTCTCAAAAATGGTTCTTTTCGTTTTTTTTCGCTCGCCGTTCAGGTCAGTTAGGACATACTCATTCTACGGAACTCTTTTTTTAAGGCTGTCTTTAATTGTACTATGCTTGTAAGTAAGTGAACGTACCCATATTACGTGACCCTTTTAGGGGGGAGGAAGGGTTTTTAAAAATACCACGCTTGGTCCACAGGGGCGGGAGTGGTCTTAGGCATTCGTTACGTAGTCAATGAGAAATAACTTTAGTAAATCAGGTTCCTAAGCAAGGCAAAATAATATTTCTTTTAATTTTCTGTTGGTAAAAAAAAATTAAGTCATACTTCGGAATTACTAATGAATTACGTGAAATCTCAAGGGGGGAGGGGGACTTTGGTCTTAGCAAATAACCAAATACTAGGGATGGTCTCCAGGTTGGGGTTTAAAAATCGTAAAAACGGGTCACGTGATATGGGTACGTTCCGTTATCGGCGCAATCTTTGTGTGTCCATGGTACCCACCCCATAGGGGTTCTTAGTGTGGAGCTGTGAGTGTAAAAAGCGAATTTGGTGCTAACTTCGAATAAAAAAGGAAAATAATCAAATTCATATCTCTATGGAAGTCTTACCTTTGACGTCAAGAGGATGTATATTCTGCCACAGCATCCCGTCCAGTAGACCGGGCGCGTCGGTCGTCGGTTGCTGAAACAGACATATATACATTAATGAAGACATTGTTAGAACCTAATTGTTAGTCGAAGTCCTCTTGGTTATTGGATGTAAGTGAAATAAGGCAGAATATCCCCTTACAGTACAAATATAAAAATCAGCCCCCCCCCCCGCCCCTACCTCAATTCCACCCTAAAAGTTTGCATCAAAGTGTACATTTACTGTTCCGCTCTCCCCTTGCAAGTGTAAGCTACGTCTCCTCCCATTTCGCCGCGCAAGTGTAGATCAAAGTGCACTCCTACAATAGTATTATATTAAAAAGAAAACACTACACCCTTTTCCAATTATAAGACTAGCCTCCAACACTCACTTTTATAAGTATAAAAGATCCCCCTCTCTTATATTTCACCATAGAAGTGTAGACTAATGTGTGGTGATACACTTAGTGTGGTGTCGTCATAAAACCTTTCCTCCATAAGTGCGAAAAAGATCCTTCAAACGTCCTTTTTACTTCTCTCTCTATAAGCGTGAACTAATCCACTTCCCCCTCCCTACGACCCCCCCTACCACATCTTAAACAGCGCTGTTCACCCCCCACTCTCCTACAAGTGTTATCTACCCCCCCCCCCTCTGCCCCTACAAGTATATAACAAAGTGCACAATTGCAGTGCAGTGGTATCGTGCGCGCGCATCTTGCACTTCTTCTTGTAGTTCTCGTACCACATCTTGACCTGCACTGATCCCCCCACCCTACTTTCTTACAAGTGTTACCTAACCCCCCCCATCCCCCCGCAAATGTAGAACAGTAGCATACCCACATTCTACCAGTGCAAAAAGCACCTGCTCTCATTTCGCTAAAAAGTGTGGATCAAAGTGCACATTTTGATCCACAATTGAGCTATGTTACTTAAAGAGATTTCACATTTAAGCTCCCCCCCCCCTCTTACCAAGGTGAAACTACTCCCCTCCCTCTACTTCTACAAGTGTAGAAGACACTCATTACCTATAAGCATACCCCCTCTTTCCCGCTATAAGCACACTTTCAGTTCACTTGTTCCCCCCACTCTCCTACAAGTGTTATCTACCCTCTCCCCCTCTCTGCCCCTACAAGTATATAACAATGATACTTAACTCCTCTCGCCCTATAAGTGCAGAACAAAGTTCACACTTACAGTGGTATCGTGCGCGCGCATCTTGCACTTCTTCTTGTAGTTCTCGTACCACATCTTACAAGTACCCACTCTCCTACAAGTGTTAATTAACCCCCTCCCTATAAGTGCAGAACAAAGTGCACACTTACAGTGGTATCGTGCGCGCGCATCTTGCACTTCTTCTTGTAGTTCTCGTACCACATCTTGACCTGCGTTGTTCCCCCACTCTCCTACAAGTGTTACCCTCCTCCCCCTACAAGTGCACACTTACAGTGGTATCGTGCGCGCGCATCTTGCACTTCTTCTTGTAGTTCTCGTACCACATCTTGACCTGCGCGGGCGTGCGCGGCCGCTCGCCGCCGCACCGCTTGTTCACCTCCTCGCAGATCGTCGACCACACCAGCTGGAAACAACCAACAGTGCTTTAAATAACGCGAGTCATGGGACACCGTCGTCAAACTATTACTGTCCCACTGCTGGGCACGGGTCTCCTTTCAGAATGAGAAGGATTAGGCCATAGTCCACTGCGCTGGCCAAGTACGTATTGGTAGACTTTACATACCTTTGAGATTTTTCCCATTTTTTTAAATACACGAATAGCAGACCAGCATGCAGTCTACCTCATGGTAAGTGGCTGCTGCCGCCCATGGACATCTGTAATCAACCCCAGATAGGATTAGATATTCCTAGCTGACGTCGGCCACAAATGCGCCGCTACCCCTGAGGACTAAGCAGGAATGCCTCGTTAAACTATGTCTCCCTTATCACATCCTTCAATCCAGAACATAGCAGCGCTTAATACGGCTGTTATTAGGCAGAAATAGATGTGGTGGAGCCGCTGGAGTGGAACTATAAAGGTTGGTTCTTCCACCTTCGGTAACAAACCACACCTGGCGATAAGACACGAGAAGATCCAATCATCCCTAGAAGTAGCAACGGATCTGAAGTAGACTTCAGAATTTAGTACTTGCAGAATTTAACCTTATCTGGAGTTGATTACAGATGTCCATGGGCGGCAGTAGCTTCCAGCAGAAGATGCAATCCACCAGATTGCATGCTCTGCTACTCCTATATTATTAAAATATAATCATAAAATATACATACGTAGTTATAAAGTTGACAGTTATTCATGTCCATTTTTAAACTTTAAACTACTCAAAAACTACGTTCCGACACCTTCTCTTGATCTTCAACTTGAGAATTATAATTAATTAGCTTGTTAGACATATTTTTATCGTTAGCTAGAAAAAACGCGGTCTAAGTCATGACAGTGGAGCGTTTTTAAAGGTATGAGAAGGTTTTGTGCTTTGACTCCGGCGGCATCATGGTCAAAACTATATATGAGAGCGAGCCGTGAGCAAGCGTACGGAGTGGACGTGTGCAACGATTTGCTATAAAATATTTCTTTCAAGTGAGAACGGATAATAGAGCTTAAAACTATCGCGGTAAACTAAGTTTTGGTTTCTACGTATAAGTGATGCTTAGGGCGTTACAAATCTGAGCCACTGGTCGACTGATACGACACGGACTAAAGCTGTGAGTCATACACGAAGACAGGCCCGGCTTAAACACTACCGATTGTAACCAGCGGTTAACACTTAACAAACAACCGAAAAGTATGAGTGTCCGCCGAAGTCCACCAGGAACCCCAAGCGGAATGGGAGATCCACAAGTACAACCCGAGTTTCGTGTAGACACTAGTGCGCCACAAATAACGCTCCGGAAGAGAAAGAAACCTGATGATGTAAGCAACTTAATCAATGAGTTTGCTGATTTCCGCGAAGAGATATTGTCAATTTTCCAAGACTTCGCTAATACACAAAACAACAATTTAACAAAAATTTCTAATGATATATCTTCTATTAAACTACAAATGCAAAATATAGAACAAAAAACTAATGATATACTACTTGAACAAAATAAACTAAAGACTGAAATATTAGAATTAAATAAAAGGTGCAATAATACAGAAAACAAAATTGTGTCCCTAGAAGATAACATAAGAGACATAGAAAATAAATTCACAAATAAATCCAACCCCATATCACAATGTGAAGATGTCTTATCAGAAATGCGAGAACGCAACCTGAGAGAAAAGAACATCATTATTGCTGGTATTCCAGAGTTGAAATCCATTCACACAGAGGAAAGGCTGAAACATGACATAAAAGAAGTAACTAAAATCATAATAAGTGCAAAAGTGGAAAACACGAATCCCATACATTGTTTACGTCTCGGCAAATACAGACAAAACTATTCAAGACCAATCAAGGCTATTTTCGCGACATCGGAACAGGCAAAGAGTATTTTAAATAAATAATAGTTTAAAAAAACTAAAAAAATACACTTTTTATAGAAAATCCAACTAAAAAATAGAAAATATTTTTTTTAAATTTGAATTAAGAATAGTGTAAATAAGATAAAAATATTTTTTATTGTAAAAAAAGCGTGGGGTGCATGGTGTCAATAGTTATAAATATTTTATTGACAGATATTGAGTAGAAGGATTATCATTTTGATAATATCTTAAAAAGCACCCCACGCTTTTTTTACAATAAAAAATATTTTTATCTTATTTACACAATTCTTAATTCAAATTTTAAAAAAATATTTTCTATTTTTTAGTTGGATTTTCTATAAAAAGTGTATTTTTTTAGTTTTTTTAAACTATTATTTTTTTTTTAATTTTTTGGTCGAATTTTTTATAAAAGCGTATTTTTTTAGTTTTTTTTAACTATTATTTATTTTTCATTTTTTAGTGATTATTTTAACGATTATTACGTAGCGTATTATCAAGTTTATCTTTCGAATCAGCATCAGCACCTTTGCTTAGCAGTGCAATAATGAATATTGGGTCATTGTTTAACACAGCTGTATGAAGTGGTGTTTTACATTGGTGTTTATTTTTATTGTTAACGTGAAAATCCCAGAGGAGTTGTTGAATGACATCCGAATTGCCAATGCTAACTGCTTTCTTTCATAATTTATACCATATCCCAGGTCCTCTATCTTGGATAAAAGTAATCACGGAAAAAGGATGATAGAGCATCTTTTAAAAACAGGCGCTGATGGCAATACTCAAGAGAAAAACAGTCAACTGCTTTACATCTAGCCATTTCAAAAGGACGTCGTCCAATCATCGGTCAGGTCAGGTCAGGTCAGGTCAGGTCAGGTTAGGTAAGGTGATCGGCGCGCCTGGTAGATTCCTTTATTGGTCTTAACGCAGACCTTCCGGGTCTCAGGAAAACAAAAATCGCTGATCCTGATTATCCTAGTAAGGATAACGGATCAGAATGTTTAAAATATTGAATTGTCATCGGTCCTTAATAAGCATGCCAAATTTCAAGTTAATCCGACGTTTTGAAGGGGGCTAAAATCATGTTCAAAGATTCCGTTACATACTAACATACCAACATACATACGTCTGAAGCTAATAAAAGCGTATTAAAAACAGGCAAAAAGTGGATGAAAATGTTAAAATTTACTCAGACAATACACCTCAACAGCAGAAATATTTAGACATTGTGAAGAAAGAACTAGAAGCACGCAAAAGCAGAGGCGAAACCAATATTATTATAAAATATATAAAAGGAGTTCCCAAAATAGTTGAAAGCCAGCCAAAAAACTAACAGATTCTATTGGTGAAAATAAAACAACCGTCCCAGAATGTATAACCTACCAAATTGTGGATAATTATATCAATCTCACTACGCATAAAAAAGCTTTAAAGTTCTTGTATCTAAACGTAAGAAGCCTTGTGAGACCGGGCAAACTAGATGAACTTAAGTGCATTCTACAATCCTTGCATAAGATTCATGTTGTGGCAATCACTGAAACGTGGATAAAGTCAGAATCTGAAGCCATTTCCCTCAATATACCTAATTATACCCACTATTTTAATTATCGCACAGAAAGTAGAGGAGGAGGGGTATCCATCTTTATCCACAACGATCTAAAACATTGTTTGCTAGAAGATATATGCAAGGACGACAACCACTATTTATGGGTACATATTGAAAAATTTTGCATAGATGTTGGCGTTATTTACAAACCAGAGCGAACAAACACTGATAATTTTTTAGAAATATTTTCTGAACAACTAAGAAAGAAGAAAAGAGCAGTAGTCCTTGGAGATTTCAACTACAACCTTCTGGAAAGAAATAAAGATATAACAAACTATAAACATACACTAAAATACAACGGATATACCTTATTAAATAAACTTAGTAAACCATACTGTACTAGAGAGACTGCAGAAACAAAAACAATTCTGGATCATATTAGCTCAAATATAAATAATCATCCATTTCATCTAGCCATTATAGAAAGTGCAATGTCTGACCACAAACAAATCTACTTCGAAATGCTAAAATTACCACCGATTACGATGCAGAAATTTAAATATGAGAAGGTCAACTATGATACATTATATAAATCAGTTAAATCATCAAATATACTAAACCTAGATTATGAGTATCAGAAAATGGAAAAAAAATTAATAGATATTATAAATATCAACAAAATTACGAAGGTTAAAATACTGAATCCACCCAAAAAAGACTGGATAAATACCGAAATTATTAAATCAATAGAAGAGAGAAACATCCAATGGGTCAAAACTATAAAAGAGCCGAATAATGAGCAGATCAAGAAGGACTTTTTATACTATAGAAATAAAACATTTCAACTTATACAAGCAGCGAAAAATAATTACTATTGTAAAGCATTTAAAGAGTGTAGAGGTAAACCTTTAAAAATGTGGCAATTACTTAATGATTTATGTAATAATAAAATAAGAGATAGATACGTACCTTTGAAACTAAAAATCGAGTCAGATCTAATAACAGATGAACAAAAAATATGCGATAGTTTTAATAACTTCTTTTCAACTATAGGGTCTATATTAGCAGAAAAAATACCAAAAAAATACCATAATAATAACAATATTCACGAAAATAAATTAAAATACACACTATCACATTTTAAACATACATGTAAAAATGAAATAATAAAAGTAATTGACAGCCTAAAAACTAATACTAGTACGGGTATCGACGGTATAAACACTAAAACAATTAAATGCATTAAAACTTTATTAGCGGAACCGCTTAGTAAATGTATCAATAAATGTTTAGATCTAGGTACCTTCCCTGACTCCTTGAAAATTGCAAAAGTAAGCCCTATCTTTAAATCTGGTGACAAACTAGACCCTTCTAACTACCGTCCAATCTCAGTTCTCCCAATTATCTCGAAAATATTTGAAAAGGTTATTCATAACAGACTTACTGAGCATTTAGAATCCAACAACTTTCTTTACAAAGGCCAATATGGTTTCAGATCAAAATCTAACACATTAACAGCGGCAATAGACCTGATTACTGATTTAAAGGTTAGTATTGATAAAAAACATGTTTCATTGGCTATTTTCATAGACCTAAAAAAGGCATTTGACACTGTGAGTCATAAACTATTAATCGAAAAACTAAACAAACATGCCAAAATCAGGGGATCAGCATTAGAGTTACTTAAGTCATATCTAACAAATCGATATCAAATCGTAAAGATAGGTCAATACAAAAGCAGTAGTAATCCTGTGACCTGCGGCGTACCCCAGGGATCCTTACTAGGACCAACTCTATTCCTGATCTATATCAATAACATGCATGAAATTGGCTTACACGGTCATCTAACTCTTTATGCTGATGACACTTGTTTATTTTACTTTGGAAAATCAATAAAATGTTTAATAAAACAAGCACAAAATGATCTTAACACCTTACAACATTGGCTCTTGAACAACTTATTAACTATAAACGAGTCAAAAACGAAATATATGATTTTTGCTGCAATAAATAAAAAACTCGACGATTTTTCCTCCCCTAACAATCAATGACGTAAATCTTCAAAGATCCAAAGAAGAAAAATATCTCGGACTAATTCTAGATGACAAATTATCGTGGAAGCCGCACATACAAAAACTATGTTCAAAGTTAAATTCCCTTATAAGTGTTGTAAAGTCCATATCTCGATCTCTGCCAGCAAACGTACGCTACACAGTTTATAACTCGCTTATAAAATCGCATTTGGATTATCTTATACAAATTTGGGGCTCAGCCACCAAAACACATTTACATCCACTGCAAGTTGCGCAAAATAGATTAATTAAAATTTTGTTTAATTATGATTTCCTAACACGAACATATAAAATATACAATGACACAAAAATACTAAATATTAAACAAAATTATATTTATAACATATGTATTTTAGTAAGAAATATAATAACACGCGACATACATTGCCGTATTACTTTCACCAAAAAACTACAAATACAAAAAATAAAAACTAGGAGTGCAAATAACATAATACTACGTGCTCCCAGAACCAAATATGGCAAAACGAGTATTCTATATGAAGGGGCACAATTATATAATAGATTACCGAGAGATGTAAAAGAATCAAAATCCATTTTCATTTTTAAAAAGTCACTTAAAAAATACCTCTTAAATTCCCCATCAGTCTATAATTAATCTATATTAGTTATAATCCGTAATATTATTAACACTAACAAAAAAAAAAGTAAAAAAAAAAAAAAAAAAAAAAAAAACACTAAAATAATATATATTATATATACGCTATAATTAACCATTATTATTTACATCGATTATTAGTTATATTTAATTATAACATATAATTAAACTATAAAAAAATCTATTAAATAAAATATTATTCAAATAATACAATTAATGAATTATTATATACAATGTAAAAAAGAGAAAATAATAATATATGAGGAAATATTTTAATCTACTAAACATTTCTACTAAAAAAACAGCTACATAAAAACCATTTAACTATTTTAATACATAAAATAATAATATAATAAAAATAAATTAAAAAAGAAAAAAAAAACCTTTATACATATTTAAAAAGTAATAATTTAACGTTAATAGTTAACACAGATATATAAATAATTTCATGAAAACGTAAACATACTCAAAATCAAATCGTAAAATACGAACATTAATCAATTAATTAAGTACATGGTGCAACTGGGCGCGTTCTGTTAATTACTTCTGACTCGGCTAACGTTTGCAAGCAAAAAATATCCGCCTACCCACTCTTTTGCTCACAAAATTAAATACGACAATTATTGTTAAAACTCATTTCTCAGTAAGTGATTGTAAATCTTTTTGAGAAATAAAGAATCTTAAACCAATATGCCTTATATCAACAGTGTAGCGCTGTTGTTCTTGTTTTTTTTTTTTTTTATTTTTTATTTTTTTTATAATGTAAGAGTAGCAGACGAGCATGCAGTCCACTTGATGGTAAGTGGCATGGTTTCAAAGGTGTGGTAAGACATACTTATTCGAAGCTCTTATAGAAGATCTTAGTCCTGAGGGGTGGTGTACGGTTAGGGTAGGGGTAGATATATTTGACCTCAGGACTGCCGCCCGTTATTATTAACTATTAAATATGTTTGAACTCGGAACTGCCGCCCGTAATTATTAATTAAACGATCCAAAGTTTTGCCTACCAAAGAGCAACATATGAGAATTTCTTCACACTCATTTTTTTAAATTCGTATTGATAACGGGTGATTTTCAACATATCCACAATGTACGCAGAAAACGCCACGATAAATACATACCGACCAATTTACCGACTGGTGGACTACGTGATAATTTCGTTAAAGGACAATGCCCATGAAAGTATGGACCGCCGTCCAGAGTTGCATCAAATTGAAACTTGTTGTGGACGATGTATAATTAACCAAATACTACCACCAATAATTATTTTTTAAATCAGCACTCGGGTTCTGAAGTTATTTACCGAAATGTTACATAACCTCAAAATCGAAAATATCCGACGATAGATTGATGGTCGGTTTTAACTTATAGTAGGTACCTATAATGTAGTTTGATTAACATATTCCATTTACTTTTAAAGGTAAAAAAACCTAAAATAATCCTAAAAACCTAAAATATTGAATTCCGAGTATAAAATACCGCCATTTTAATTTTTAAGAACAACAATCAATATTTCGTCTTATTTTATTCTAAATGGGACCCCCTTGTTCAAAGAAACTATTCTAATCGACAAACTATGTAAAAAAATCAAAAAATAATTTTAATGTTACTTTCATTTTGATGCCTGAGAAAAATCATTAGTCAAAACACTAATAGATCTTATTGAATTCCGAGTATAAAATTCCGCCATTTTAATTTTTAAGAACAACAATCATCATTTCGTCTTATTTTATCTTAAATGGAATCCCCTGTTCAAAGAAACTATTCTGATCGACAAATTATGTAAAAAAATCAAAAAATAATTTTAATATTATTTTCATTTTGACGCATGAGAAAAATCAGTACCAAGAATGGGCATTCTCCTTTCAAAAACCAAAATTTACCAAAAAGCTAAATATCAAAACTCCAATCGCTAGCGCCTATGCCTCGCACCAGACCTCAAGCTTACACGAGCTAGAAACGGCGAACTAAGCGTAAACCCGAAGTGTTACATTACACACATCTACTGACATATGAGTGCATAGCGCCTGCATTTTTAACTACACATATAGATCAATTCAAGTGTCTGTATGTATGTAATAATTTTTATATTACAACTACATACTTGGGATCTTGAAGTAAAATACCAAGTACGAGATGAACTCGCACACGGAGGGGTTTCGTACCACCAATATTTCGATATATTTTTTTACTTTTTAGTATTGCTTATAGATTAGTAAATTAGTAAAGATACTTCGCCATAGATTAGTAAAGATACTTCGCCGCCTTGAAATTGAATGAAGCCACAAACGGCTTATTTTAGTAAGTTCTTTTTTTGAATCCTTGACAAATAAAAACATCTTTAGAGAAAATTTACGAATAAATAACTAATTTACGCAATAATTAAGTAATTTACGTATTAATTAAGTAATTTACGTAATAAATAAATAATTATTTCAAATATTTTAAGGACATTTTAGCACAGAGACGTGGCAAAACTTTTTCACGCAACTATTTCAATTCTCAAAACTGGGTACATTTTCTTGTTAGGAGTGAGTAATCTTTACTAATCTATGATAGCACCCATAGAATTAAATACATTTTGAAAATCAAGCAATCCGTATGGCGACCCCCATTTATTTTGAAATATTTTTTTTATTTTTATTTTTAATATTATTGCTATAGCGGCCACCGTTATAGATACTCTATAAAAAATGAAGTGTTTATCTATTACGGTCCAAGAGATAGAGCCCTGTGACAGGCGGACAGAGCGGATGATTAGTAATAGGGTTCCGTTTTTACCCTGGTTACTTGGTTACTGTTTTGAAGGTGGTAGAACCCTTTGTGGTTCGACTCCGGCGGCACCACCGCCACACCTCTTTCTACCTAATAACAGCAGTGTTAGGCGCTGCTGTGTTCCGGTTTGAAGGGAGTGGTAAGGGAGACTTTTCCGAGGCGTTCCAGCTTAGTCCTCAGGGGTAGCGGCGCATCTGTGGCCGACCTCAGGTAGGAATATCTAATCCTATCTGGGGTTGATTACAGATGTGCATGGGCGGCAGTAGCCATTTAACATCAGGTGGACTGTATGCTCGTCTGCTACTCCTATATTATAAAAAAAATCCTTTCGGTACAGAACTACAAAAGATCTGCCGACCACGATATTAGTCTTCCTTTTCAAAGTCGGTAAAAAAATGGTCAAAGTATGTCATCATCATCATCAACCCATTATTGTCCCACTGCTGGGCACGGGTCTCCTCTCATAATGAGAAGGATTAGGCCATAGTCCACCGCGCTGGACAAGGGCGTATTGGTAGACTTCACATACCTTTAAGATTTTTATCTCTCAGGTATGCAGGTTTCCTCACGATGTTTTCCTTCACCGTTTAAGCAAGTGATAATTAATTTCTAATACGCACATAAATTTGAAAATCAGAGGTGCCTGGGATTTGAACCTCGGACCCCTCGATCGAGAGGAAGAGGAAAGTATGTGAAGTCCACCAATTTGCACATGGCCCCTGTCGCCCTGTTTGGGGACCCATGCCCAGCAGTGGGACAGCAATTTATCAGCCCCCACCCCTAACCCGCCCCCTCACATACATCCATACTCAAAAGTAAAAATCGCCAGTTAAATATTATCATTAGAAGATATTAATTAATCCGATAACACATTTTATTAATCACATCAATTATTTAATTGTCAATTCGTTTCCTTGTGTTTAAAATAAATCTAATCTCTATATATACAAAAAATATCTTCTGTATGTTTGTGGTAATAAATTCGAAAAATAGTACATTTATTTGAATATGTTTTATTAGCTTTTGCCATAGTTTAGTAAAGATACTTCGCCGCCTTGAAATTGAATGAAGCCACGAACGGCTTATTAGTAAGTTCTTTTTTTGAATTCTTGACAAATAAAAACATTTTTAGAGAAAATTTACGAATAAATAACTAATACTGCGTAATTTACATAATAAATAAATAATTATTTCAAATATTTTAGGGACATTTTAGCACGGAGACGTGGCAAAACTTTTTTACGCAACTATTTCAACTCTCAAAACTGGGTACATTTTCTTGTTAGGAGTGAGTAATCTTTACTAATCTATGGCTTTTGCCATCGACTTTTACGCGGAAATCCTACCTAATATTATAAATGCGAATGTGAGTTTGTTTGTTAGACTTTCACGCTTTAAGTACATAACTGATTGTCACGAAATTTTGTACACACGTTATCAGGGGTCCAGATAGGGACATACCATTGGGTACCATTTATCCCTTAAAATTAATGATGTGCCGAGTCGGCCATTTTTGGTATTCGAGTACTTAAGTACTCATATAAAAAAGAATCGAGTCAGTACTCGAGTCCAAAGTATTCACAAAGTACTTTGCACAACATACAGTCCAATAGCACGGTAGAGCAAAAAAAAAAAAAAAAGCGCCACTCACTACACAAAATTAAACAAGTTTTTACTTGTACGAGTAGTAGTTGTAGTGTACGAGTATCGTCAGTATTCGAGTATTACTGGTACTCGAGTATCACTATTGGTACTCGAGTATGCGAGTTTATGTAAGTACTCGAGTACTGACTCGAGTCGACCTGACTCGGCACATCTCTACTTAAAATACCGTTCTAGAGGGATAGATACAACCCTCTTATCGCGAGCGAAGCGGAAAGTAAAACCTAGTCTAAGTATATATAACTCAAAGGTGACTGATTGACGTAGTGATCTATCAACGCACAGCCCAAACCACTGGATGGATCGGGCTGAAATTTGGCATGCAGGTAGATGTTATGACGTAGGCATCCATTAAGAAAGGATTTTGATCAATTCTACCCCCAAGGGGACACAATAGGGGATGAAAATATTACTTAGTAACGCGAGCGAAGCCGCGGGCAAAAGCTCGTCATAACGAAAATAATACAAAATGTAAACCCTTAAAACCCTCTAAACCTTAGGGTTAATTTTCCAAAAACGGTAAAATACTGTAATGAAAAAGGTGTTTCATTATTTTTAACCAGACAGAAACTAAATATCTTTGCGCTTACTTAAAAATTCACAAATTGTCGATCCCCGTATAATCCACTTAGTGGTGGAATATCAAAAAACCATTCCTAAGTACTCAGTAATTACACGAAACGAATCGTGCATTATCATGGTAAAAAAATATTTTGTAATGTATAGTCATAGATTAGTAAAGATACTTCGCCGCCTTGAAATTGAATGAAGCCACAAACTGCTTATTAGTAAGTTCTTTTTTTGAATTCTTGACAAATAAAAACATTTTTAGAGAAAATTTACGACTAAATAACTAATACTGCGTAATTTACATAATAAATAAATAATTATTTCAAATAGTTTAGGGGACATATTAGCGCGGAGACATGGCAAAACTTTTTTACGCAACTATTTCAATTCTCAATCCTGGATACATTCTGACGTGACAACGTCTTATAATTCGATGGAGCCGGCTGCACGCACCAAATAACATGACTCATGCGGCGTTACCTCGCTCTGAGGCGTTCCATTTAAGGCTTTAATTGCAAGCGAGAGCGCAGAACGAGCGACAAAGAGGCACAATCGGCCTCCGCGTATTTACCTCCACACAAAATATCTATGAAACAAATAAAATTTAAATTTTCTTTTGAAAAATGCAACCATTCCATCAGTATTTTCTTATGGCGTTGTCACGTTCAACTATCGTCAGTAAACCGACTTTACAGACAACCGATTTTTTTTATTAGGAGTGAGTAATCTTTACTAATCTATGTGTATAGTATAAAATTCAGTTGAAAGTTTTTGAAAAAAAAAACAAGTACAAAATTTTACGAAATTGTAAACAAAATTGTAAATAAAAGGTTTTTAATTATTATCGAAAGATAAACGGATTATTCAACAAGGTTATTGTAACCGCGTAACATATCGTAATCGATTTAACTGTTATCTTTGATATTTTTTATTTATGTAACTGAAAACAATCGTGAATTTGTTAAAATACTTGAGTAGGGATGACTATGTGAATTTTGGCCTACCACCTTGCGAGTCTAATATGGGAATAGAAATTAATTAGCAACAGCTTTAACGTCGAAGGAAAACCTGACGAGGGAACCTTTTTCAAAATATCAGGTGGTGGACTATTTGGCGTGGAAGTTATCATGTAATTGGGTGGCAGCCGATTAAATCGCTGGTGGAATGTCGAATTTCTAAGATTTCCGACTTGGTGCCGCTAATCTAACTAATGATGCGCTATCAAAACATATACATTCAATCAACTCAAAGGGTGATACGGTAACTCGAAACTCGAAGAGATGACGGGTAACACAGGGTGACAGAGTGGCATGTGGCCATGTAGCGGATAACTTTACTTGCTTCGACACATGATCACCTTAATGGTGAGTTGCTGTAAAGTGACATATATCGATGAGACTGGCGGGTGCTCTGGAGGAGGGTGACGCTAGAAGGTGATGTGGCGGCATGTGATCGTGTGACGGGTGACAGGGTGGCATGTGATGGTGTGTCGGATGACAGGGTGGCATGTGATCGTGTGTTGGGTAACAGGGCGGCGCGTGATCGTGTGATGGATGACAGGGTGGCGTGTGATCGTGTGCAGGGTAACAGGATGGTGTGTGATCGTGTCGCGGGTGACAGAGTGGCGTGTGATCGTGTGTAGGGTGACGCTACCTGCTTGCTGCGGTTGGTCGCGTTGTTGGAGCGCCCCTGGCGGAGCACGTCGCGGTGTCGCGCGATCAGCTCGAGCACCGTCCGCTTCTCCAGCTCGGTGAAGTTCTTCGAGCGCTCCTTGTGACCGCGCCGCGCACGGATCGCGCTGGCGCCACTCCGCGTCGACATATCAGTCTGTGGAGAGGTTATCAGTTAAAAACCCATGACTGAAAACTGCATAAAAATCGTACCCATGGTTTTGGAGATCAATTGTAACAGAGGTTTTTGTACAAACAGTCTCACCCCAAATGCATATACCGTCTCCATTCTGTCGTCCAGTGTCCAGTTCTGGTTTGAAGCGTGTGGTACGGGAGATACACTTTTCAGAGGCGTTCCAGCTCAGTCTTCAGCGGTAGCGGCGCATATGTAGTTGACCTCAGGTAGGAATATCTAATCCTGCCTGGGGCTGATGACAGATGTCCATACGGTAGTAGCTACTCTTTATTTGTTTTTTTTTTGTTTTCGTGGGGAAACCCTTCATTAGTTCCTCTCAGCTGCGGGGGTAGCGGAGAGGATATGCCGGACTCCTACCGGCTAAAACCCCACGGTGTTCCTCTAGACGCCTTTTCTCGGGACCACAGGTACGCTTATAATACTCGTCCGCGATCCCAACGGAGGAGCCACTTACAATCAGGTGGACTGCATGCTCGTTTGCTACTTCATAAAAAATAAAACTTTTATTATAAGTCTAGAATAGTTCAGGACTTATTTACAAACACACATTTATTTTTTATTTAATTTACTAAGATAGCTTTTGAATAAAACTGGCAATGTTATTCTTATTACATACTTTATAATCTATTAAAGACAAATATGTAAAAACACTTGATGTAATATGTATAATTGTCATGTGAATAATTATAGTTTAAAAACTGAAAACCACGCTAAGATCGCACAAGGAAAATCGTTAATTCTGATTCCTAACCATCCTGATGAGGAGAATGGGTTAAAATTATTAAAATCGTGTATTGTCATCGGTTCTTGTTAATTGTTCTTGTAAATTAATTGGATCGTTCAAAGTGGAAATAAATCGCGTTTAAAGATTCCTTTACATACATACATATAGGCCAAAATAATAAAAGCGTGGTAAAATTAGGAGGAATTATATACGTTTTGGCTTAAAACATTTGACGGTGGTAGAACCCTTTGTGGTTTCACTCCGGCGGCACCACCGACACACCTGATTCTGCCTTATAACAGCAGTGTTAAGCGCTGCTGTGTTCTGGTTTGAAGGGTGTGGTAAGGGAGACAATACTTTTCCGAGGCGTTCCAGGTTAGTTCTCCGAGGTAGCGGCGCATCTGTGGCCGACCTCAGGTAGGAATATCTAATCCTGCCTGGGGCTGATGACAGATGTCCATGGGCGGCAGTAGCCACTTACAATCAGGTGGACTGTATGCTCGTCTCCTATATTATAAAAAAAAAATAAGAATATTTTTAATAACAACTATATACGCTTTCTAAACGTTAATTATAATTGGCGACTAATTATAAAGTTTACACAAGATTCGCCGGAAACCGTATATCTCGGGCGAGAAGCTCCTGCTAGATTTACATATCACTTGCATACCCGTCGTGATAACGAGATGGAGACACGTTCGAAGCTGCACGAGTAGTTAGCGGGAGCGGAAAGCGGAATACGCGTATTATTTTCGAAATCAGTTTTGAAGTTATACTTGTTTTTAGGTTGGGAAAAGTGTTTTTTCGGATTGGAATTATATTTGAAGGTATTCTTTTTACGCGTTTGGGAAAAATATTATATAGCAGTAATAGCCTAGCGGTTAAGAAACTTGCCCTCTCGATCGAGGGGTCCGAGGTTCAAATCCTAGGCACGCACCTCTGATTTTTCGAAATTATGTGCGTATTAGAAATTAATTATCATTTGCTAAAACGGTGAAGGAAAACATCGTGAGGAAACCTGCACACCTAAGAGATTTATATATAAAAAAAAAAACAAATATCAAAGGTATGTGAAATCCACCAATACGCACTTGTCCAGCGCGGTGGACTATGGCCTAATCCTTCTCATTCTGAGAGGAGACCCGTGCCCAGCAGTAGGACAGTAATGGGTTGATGATATTGATAACTATTTTTTTTGCAAATTAACAAAGAAAATCGACACCAGTTGATCGAAGTTGGGGACTTAAAATTGCGAGTTTTGCTTAAAAATATATTTAAGGTATACGATACGCTGCGAGTTCAAATTACAACACTGAAGTATGATGTTCTTTTGTTTTTTTGTTGACGTCGGGCATAGATTAGTAAAGATACTACGCCGCCTTGAAATTGAATGAAGCCACAAACGGCTATTAGTATAGTACATTACAATACGAGGACGAAAAATTTTTTTCTGACAAGTGTGAGTTTGCAGGCCGAGCCGCAGGCGAGGACTGCAATCACACGAGTCAGAAAAACATTTTTCGTCCGCGTGTTGTATAAAATTTTATATTACGGGGTCGGAAATGGGGGTTTTGCGCACGCGAAGCGTGCGTAAAACGTCAATTTACGCACGCCGTGATATAAAGTTCTTTTTTTGAATTCTTGACAAATAAAAACATTTTTAGAGAAAATTTACGAATAAATAACTAATACTGCGTAATTTACATAATAAATAAATAATTATTTCAAATATTTTAGGGACATTTTAGCACGGAGACGCGGCAAAACTTTTTTTAAGCAACTATTTCAATTCTCAAAACTGGGTACACTTTCTTGTTAGGAGTGAGTAATCTTTACTAATCTATGACGTGGGGAGAAATCTTCAAATTAACATGTACAATGTAAGCAAAACTGAGTTATGTGGAATTGTACCACATTAAAACCTCCCCAGTGGCCATCCTCAGCACTGTGTACAGATCTCTGATATATCTAAAAAAAAAACGCTACCGGAGGGTTCTGAGCTCGGTGCCCCTGACCGGCAATTAAGCAAACCAAACCAGCCACTGATGGTAAGTAATTACAAACGAAGGTACATCGACATTCATAATACCCAGTACCCACCTCACATATTTCGACATATCGAGGTTAACCGTAAGTGCGATTCTACCCCTGAGGACTAAGCTGGAACGCCTCGGAAAATTATGTCTCCCTTACCACACCCTTCAAATCAGAACACAGCAGCGCTTAACACTGCTGTTAATAGGCATATATAGGTGACAGCGCGGTGCCTCCGGAGTAGATTCTACCACTTTCACAGTATCTACCAACATTACCGCTTACTTACACTTATGAACGCCGCGCCAAATTGCTAGTCCGCTCTGAAGTTGTTGCAGTAGGTGTAGTCATACAATTTGCTATGGCGACGCGATTCATTTCTATATTCAGGGCGGACTAGCAGTTTTACGCGGACTATACAATCCGTTATTTGTGTTATATTATTATGCTTTGAGTAAATAAACTCATATAATATAATGAATATATCATTATAAGTTACAAGATGACATTTGATAGTTACATACAGACATTTCAATTTAATTTATCAAAACCTACTCGTAAGACAAAAACGAACCACATATTAATATAAATAAAACGTGCATAGTTACCGGTCCTGATATTATGGTGAATATAAAAGATGCGTTTAAATTAACACGTGTTAGGAGCGGGAGCGGTTTTTAGACAAGCATTTTTTATAATCCACTTGATCTGTGGTCAATCCGACATAAGATTAGTCCTACCGCATCTGTGACCAACCTAAAGACAGAGGCCCTTCGCATACGAGTTATTTACTAGGAATACATGGGTATAAATGAATACCACACGAATACGTATATAGGGTACGAATTAATAGGGTAGCATTAGTAGGCGAGCTATGGTTCGCAAGTTGTCGCATTGCTTATAAATATCTCCGTGTGCGAAGAGCCTAAGCAGGAACGCCTCTGATAAGTGCGTCTCTTATGAATATAAATTACAATAATATTGTTCATTTATTGTTTTTAATAGAGTTTGTAATTAACTCACTTTTTTTTTGTTTACGAGGGGGAAACCTTCAAAAGGTACCCGGTGCCGTGGGAGTGACGCAGGGTTACGTGGGATTCTTACCGCACTAAAACCCCCCGGTGGCCGTCCTCGGCGCTTGGTGGAGAACTCCGGAAGAATACAACCGGAGTCCGATACACGTGGAGGACTCCGGGATCTCCAAAGGAACGCAACCGGAGTTCACTTAGCGCGTTGCCCCGTCGGGCTCCGCCTAGGTGAGCTTGATGCTCGCCACACCGTCTGGTGCGTACGACGGTATGCGACCACACATACCGCCGTCCTTCCCGGGGTCGCTGGCTGGACGGTTCGAGCTCACACTCTTGCCACCCGCAACCCCGGAAGCCCCCTTTTAGCCGCCTCTTACGACAGGCGGGGATACCGTAGCCCTATTCTGGTCCCGGAACTACAGGGACTGATTACAGTCCCTACAACAGTGATAACTTACCATCAGATGGACTACAAGCTCATTTGATACTTCAATCACATAAAAAGGGTTTCAGACCTTCCCTGTGGGCAGATATTCGTGCCCAGCAATTCAGACAAAGTGATTTTATAAATACCAATTAAACAATGCATTTACAATTATTTTATTAATTAATCAATCTTACAAACCTTATTTCCAAAGTTACAAACCGCCGTAACAAAACCCGTTAGTTTGAACGCGTCCTTATCTAACCAAAACTCGCTTATAGTTATCGTTTTTGGCTCCACGCTAAGAATGCCAGCAAATGTCAAATGTGAGTTCGCTTACCGGCCAAATAATAAAATCGGTTTGCACGTGGTACATTTGCCTAACTGGTATCTCTAATAGATGTATAGTTGCCATCCCCAAATTAAAAATCGTAAATACATGAAGGAAGGTGGTAGAACCCTTTGTGGTTCGACTCCGGCGGCACCACCGCCACACCTATTTCTGTTATAGCAGCAGTGTTAGGCGCTGCTGTGTTCCGGTTTGAAGGGTGTGGTAAGGGAGACATACTTTTCCGAGGCGTTCCAGCTTAGTCCTCAGGGGTAGCGGCGCATCTGTGGCCGCGCGACGTGCCGCGTGGCGGAGCGGTCACCATACCGGTCTGACGCGCAAAGGGTTCCGGGTTCGATCCCCGGCCAGACAGATATCTGAATGATGAATTTAGATATCTGGGTGTTTGTGTATTCGTCTTTGTGTGCGTCCACGGCACCCACAATACAGGGAATCCTAGTGTAGGGCTGTGAGTGTGGATAGCGTTTAACGGCAATCCTTACTAATCCTTACTAATATTATAAATCCGAAAGTAACTCTGTCTGTCTGGTTGTCTCTTCTTCACGCCTAAACCACTGAATCGATTTTAATGAAATTTTGTTCAAAGATAGTCTCAGACCCGAGAAAGGACATAGGATAGTTTTTACCCCGGAAATCCCACGGGAACTAGGCTGGGCGATCTAAGATCGATTAATAGTAGAATCGATCTTTCGGACCAAAATATTTTCGATATTTCGATATTTTAATCGATATTAGTAAGGATTGAATCGTAAACTATGCATTTGATCAAGTGATGATCTTTAGCAAAGTTGTTGTTTCTGAGTTAGTACGACCAATTTTCGCCAGATGGCGCCACTGTCATTCCAATTAAGGTACAATTTTTCAGTTTTATGTATGCTAGTGTGTCATATTATTTTCATTTAAACGCGGGCGAAAACTAGTACATTATATATCTAATACAAATAAAATATGTCATTACATAACTATTTAACGTATTCGGTAACTATGTGCGAAATTACTTAAATGATTGATAATTAAATTATTTTATCGATTACATAGATATACTGCGATAGATATATTATACAGATAGTGTTCTAACGTTCAACTTGTATTTATAAATTGGGAATTTGACTGTGATAACGTGCGTTATTAATAACCTATCCAATGTTCTTACCACAGATTGACATGTGACAATTCTGTCATATTAGACATTGTTTAATTTTCATCTTTAGTATGTAACAATTGGATAGATGTGTTATTAATATAGAAGTGGAGTCCACCTGATGGTAAGTGGTTACTGCCGTCCATGGACATCTGTAATCAATCCCAGATAGGATTAGAGTCCTACCTGAAGTCGGCCACAGACGCCGCTACCCCTGAGGACTAAGCTGGAACGCCTCGGATAAGTATGTCTCCCTTACCACATTCCAAACACAGCAGCGCTTAACACTGCTGTTATAACAGAAATAGGTGGCGGTGTCGCCGGAGTCGAACCACAAAGCGTTATACCACCTTCAGGGACACTTGAGAAACACTGATTCAGATTACGAGTATCATATCCGAAACATCAGGGGCGGATTTAAGGGAGGGCAACCGGGGCGGCAGCCCCGGGGCCTCCACAAAAGGGGGGCCCCCACAATAGAGACGTCGGATTTTTTTTTAAATTCCGACTAGTAAACACTAGTAAAAAAAATATATATTTTCCTTTGATATTCTTTTTCGCTGTTTTACCTTCATCTACAGTACGTCGTACAAACATGAATACTAGAAGAATCTACCTGCGTTTCACAATAAAATGTTTATTGAAAAACTCAACTGAAAAAATTGTTAATTTTATTCGAAAAATAATTAGGGGCCAGGGGGCCTCCACTCCTTTGTTGCCCCAAGGCCTCTAGACCTCTAAATCCCCTGCGAAACATGTTTTCTAAATGCGACAAAGTAACAGTAAAGCCGCCGAAAATATATCGATGCGATAATTAAGTATGCCTTGGTTAAATTAATTATTTATCAGAAAGCAATAAAGTTAATGTTCCATAGCTTTTTAGGGTTCCGTACCCAAAGGGTGAAAACGGAACCCTATTACTACGCCTCCCCTGTCTGTCCGTCTGTCGCAGGGCTTTCCCTGGAATCGTAATAGACAGACACTGGAATTTTCACAGAATATCTAAATATATATAACTCAAAGGTGACTGACTGACGTAGTGATCTATCAACGCACAGCTCAAACCACTGGACGAATCGGGCTGAAATTTGGCATGCAGGTATCTAAGGGGATAAAATAGGGGATGAAAATACTACATCGTAACGCGAGCGAAGCCGCGGGCAAAAGCTCGTGTATACATATAATGGTGACCGCTATAACAGCGAATACTAAAAATTAAAAAAAAGTCTTTAAAATAAATGGGGCTTGCCATAAGAAACCGTTAATTCGGCATTTTTCACTTTATCTATTGAACCGTAATAGATACACAGTTTAAAATTTGTGCATTCATTTCTATGGCTGTTATGATAACAAATACTAAAAATAAAAAAATAATTAAATTTGGTAGTACGGAACCTCAATGTACGAGTTCGACTCGCACTTGGCCAAATATTAGCATACATTTGTTTATTAGTACGACAACAAAGTATAATTTCTTATGTTCATAGGGACGCGCCTGGGATTCAAACCTTGGTCCGCTATCACTGTATAAAAGCAACGATCATCATCATCAACCCATTACTGTCGACCTGCTGGGCACGGGTCTCCTCTCAGAGTGAGAAGGATTAGGCCATAGTCCACCGCGCTGGCCAAGTGCGTATTGGTAGACTTCACATAGCTTTGAAAACTTTTGGTTTTTTTTTAAGAATTCTCAGGTATGCAGGTTTCCTCACGACGTTTTCCTTCATCGCTTAAACAAGTGATAATTAACTTCTAATACGCACATAACTTTGAAAAATCAGAGCGCGTGCCTGGGATTTGAACCTCGGACCCCTCGATCAAGAGGCCGCGTTTCTTAACCACTAGGCTATCGTTGGGGAAAAAACAACGATACCCTGTGATTTTTTAAAATAATTTGTAAATAAAAAAATATTTATCATTTGCTTAAACGGCGAAGGAAAACATCGCAAGGAAACCTGCATAACTGTGAGTTCTAAATAAAGTTCTCAAAGTTGTGTCAAGTCTACCAATTCGATGGACTATGGCCTAAATTACTCCCAGTTTGAGAGGAGATCGGTGCTCAGCAGTGGGACAGTAATGGATCGACGATAATTATCATTATCAAAGGTGGTAAAACCCTTTGTGGTTCGACTCCGGCGGCACCACCGCCACACCTATTTCTGCCTAATAACAGCGGTGTTAAGCGCTGCTGTGTTGAAGGGTATGGTAAGATATACCGAGGTGTTCCAGCTTAGTCCTCAGGGGTAGCGGCGCATCTGTGGCCGACCTCAGGTAGAAATCTAATCTTATCTGGTGTTGATTACAGATGTCCATACGGCAGTAGCCACTTAGGTACCATCAGGCACTGCATGCTCGTCTGCTACTCATATATTATAAAACTACTATCAACGCTTCTAACATTCGACTCATACTTAAATAGCGACTTAATAAAAAACTTGTAATAAAAAGCTCAGGACACTGGGTTCTACTAGTATAGTTATAAAGATAACATAATATGTTAATAGTGTTTTTACTACATTGACATCCAAACAGGCCGACCTCAATGTAGCATTTATAACTGGTTTGCTTTGGGAAACATTTATTTATCTCCACGCAAAAATATTTGATCCATTTAATCTAGTTTCATTTCACCGAACTTGAATCTGATCACTTTTTTTATAATATAGGAGTAGCAGACGAGCACGCAGCCCACCTGATGTCCAGATGTCATCTGTAATCAACTCCAGATAGGATTCGTTTCCTGCCGGGCGGCAACAGATGCGCCGCTACCCCTGAGGACTAAGCTGGAACGCCTCGGAAAAGTATGTCTCCCTTACCACATTTCAAACCAGAACACAGCAGCGCTTAACACTGCTGTTATAACAGAAACATGCGGTGGTGCCGCCGGAGTCGAACCACAGAGGGTTCTACCACCTTCGAACTCTTCAAACTACTTTTAAAAGATCTTTAATATATTTTGTAATAAAACTAACTATTTCTCACGGGTAACGGACGTCGATTAAAGACATGTTTGTATAATAATATGTATATGTTAAGTTTGATTACATGTGAAATATCCTGTGTTTTATAGATCAAGTTCATATCTACGGTGACAGTGGTCCCACGGTATTAGATTGTACAAATCAATAATTGATCCATTAATAATAAACTTGGTTTGCGCTCAAAGACCCAACTTATGCTGGTTTTTAGGGTTCCGTACCCAAAGGGTAAAAATGGAACCCTGTTACTAAGACTTCGCTGTCTGTCCGTCTGTCACAGGGCTCTATCTCCTGAACCGTAATAAATAGACACTTGAATTTTTCATAGAGTATGTATAAGGGGGTGGCCGCCATAACAACAAATACTAAAAATAAAAAAATGTGAGCCGTCACGGGACGCCTGGCAGATGTGAAACATCGACATTATTTTGTAAAAGTAATATGCAGAAAAGAACATATTGTGATAGGAACTAAATATGTCATAATGATAAAATAAAATATTACGATTTTTTTCCAGATAACGATGACTATTTATTGAATTCCATTGCGCATGGCGACGCGTCGCCACACCGTACACACTACTGCATATAGACTGTATATATATACCATCGTAACGCGTGGCGACGTCGTCACGGCATGCGTCCCCACGCCAGAAATCGGTTTTACGTGCGGCTATAGATGTTTCACATCAAAACGTTGAAAATAACTGGGGGTCGCCATACAATAAAGCGTTATTTTTCGACCATTTTCGCTTTATCCATTTAACTATAATAGGTAAACCTTTCAGATTTTCACAATGAATTTACTTCAATGGCTGCTATAATAACAAATACTAAAAATAAAAAAATGTTAATGGTACGGAACCCTCAGTGTGCGACTTGCACTTGGCCAATTATTTATAATCAATCAATAACAAATACTAAAAATAAAAAAATGTTAATGGTACGGAACCCTCAGTGTGCGACTTGCACTTGGCCAATTATTTATAATCAATCTATGTAATTGTTGCTCATCAAAGATTTTTTTTTGTAATATAGGAGTAGCAGACGAGCATACAGTCCACCTGATGGTAAGTGGCTACTGCCGCCCATGGACATCTGTAATCAAATCGGTCACAGATGCGCCGCTACCTCTGAGAACTAAGCTGGAACGCCTCGGAAAAGTCTGTCTCCCTTACCACATCCTTCAAACCGGAACACAGCAGCGACTAACACTGCTGTTATTAGGTAGAAATAGGTGTGGCGGTGGTGCCGCTGGAGTCGAACCACAAAGGGTTCTACCACCTTCAAAATTTAAATTTGAAAATCATGACTTACTAGAATTGTCAAATGTAGTTAGGCCCCAGGCTACTGCTCCAGGGCCTCCACAAGACAGGGGCCCGAATAGTAGAAACAATTTCGACGACTCAACACATTCTTGTTTTTGTACAATACATAATTAAAAAAAAATGGTTTTTTTCATTCAGCTAAGCAAAACAAAGTGTTAATTAATTTCTAATACACGTAATTTTGAAAAAAGGTGTGTTGAGATTTTAACTTCGGTCCTCTCCGATTTGAGAGGCTAATTTTAGAACCACTGCTTCTTGATAGCTTCTTAAGGTAAATTAACATATCCAGATTATTGAATGTTTTCTAAACGTTACAAAGTAACAGTAATTTCGGTGAGAATATATCGATAATAATAAATATATAAACCATACGATAACACGCTCCATTAATTATTTATAAGAAACTAACTAAATAAACTTAATGTATTATTCGTCGATAACTCATTACTGTCCCACTGCTGGGCGCGGGTCTCCTCTCAGAATGAGAAGAATTAGGCCATAGTCCACCGCGCTGGACAAGTGCGTATTGGTAGACTTCACACACCTTTGAGAATTTTTCTTTTTTAAATAATTAAGCGTGAAATTTCCTTACGATGTTTTCCTTCACCGTTAAAGCAAGAAAAATTGGTTGCCTGGGAATCGATATAACAGCAGTGTTATGCGCTGCTGTATTCTGGTTTGAAGTGTGGTAAGGGAGACTTACTTTTCCGAGGAGTTCCAGCTTAGTCCTCAGGGGTAGCGGCGCGGCGCCGACCTCAGGTAGGAATCTCTAATCCTATCTGGGATTGAATACAGATGAGATTGAATCTCACAGAAAAAAACGTTCAAACATGTCGTTAACAAACGCTATGGAGAAAAGCGTACTATAAACTAAGTGATTATTTGACTGACAAAACGGTGCGGTCTGAAGTAGTTCCAGCTCCACATGTACCAGGTTAAGTTTAACATTGTAAAAGACATATTCTTTTAAAAGATGTGTGTTATGGAGTTTCTTTCGCCGCTCCATAACACTTTTTGAAGTGGTGGTAGTTGTATTGACATTCAAAAAGTGCTCTGTAAAGAAGCTATTTGGAATAAAAATATTGATTTGATTTGATGTTCATGGGCGCCAGTAGCTTAACATTAGGTGGACTGCATGCTCGTCTACTTATCCTATACTAGTTTTTGCCCGCGGCTTCACCCGCGTTTAGAAGAAAATAATATAACATATTAACTTAAATAAAACTGAAAATTCGTACCTTCAACTTTGCTAAAGATCATCACTTGATCAAATGCATAGTTTACGATTCAATCCTTACTAATATCGATTAAAATAATGGATGTTTTGGGTCCAAAAGATCGATTCTCCGATTAATCGATCCCCATCCCTAGTTCCCGTGGGATTCCCGGGATAAAAACTATCCTATGTCCTTTCTCGGGTCTCAGACTATCTTTGTACAAAATTTCATTAAAATCGGTTCAGTGGTTTGGGCGTGAAGAGACAACCAGGCAAACAGACAGATAGACAGACAGAGTTACTTTCGGATTTATAATATTAGTAAGGATTATAAGGGTTTAGAATATAGAGCCCTGTGACAGACGGACAAACAGTAACAGGGTTCGTTTATACACTATGGGTACGGAACCCTAAAAACCATAGCTGGGATTCGAACTCCGGACCCCAGATACTTGCAAACAAACAAACGCTTTCTACAGTCACAGCCCCACACTAGGATTCCCTGTGTCGTGGGTGCCATGGACACACACATAGACAAATACACAAACACCCAGACCCAGAAACAGAAATCTAAATTCATCATTTAGATATCCGTCTGGCCGGGGATCGAACCCGGGACCCTCTGCGTGTCAGACCGGTATGGTGACCGCTCCGCCACGCGGGTCGTCAAAGTTGCACCTATCTTATTAGGCAGTGCCTACTATAAAACTTAGGCTACCTACATCCTAAGTCGATACAATCTTCGAAAACAAGTTTCGTTAAATTATTCATCTGTACTTGTAATTCTGGTCTAAGATCTTATGGTTTGGTCTTAGATGAGTAAAATACATAGATTGATACCTAACAAGAAAGTATACCTGAGAGATTTATAAAAGTAAAAAAATCTCACAGGTATGTGAAGTTCACCAATACGCACTTGACTATGGCCTAATCCTTCTCACTCTGAGAGGAGACCCGTGCCCAGCAGTGGGACAGTAATGGGTTGATGATGATGATGATGAGCAAGAAAGTGTTCAGTTTTGAGAATTGAAATTGCATAAATAAAGTGCTGTCACGTCCCCATTCGAAAATGTTTAAAATGCTTATTTATTTATTACGTAAAATACGTAGTATTTGTTATTTATACGTAAATATTCTCTAAAAATGTTTTTTATTAGTCAAGATTACAGACAATAAATGATAAAATCATACTTTTGTGGCTGCACTAGATTTCAAGGCGGTGAAGTATCTTTCTATTTTACTTATCAATGATTATGGTTTAGTGAGTTTTTTAGCATCGAATGGTTGATTTGTATTACTAGCTTTGATCCGCGGCTTCGACGGTCAGTTTTTATCTTTTTTCATAATATAGGAGTAGCAGACAAGCATCCCACCTGATGTAAGTGGCTACTGCCCATGGATATCTGTAATCAAACCCAGATAGGATAAGATATTCCTACCTGAAGTCGGTCACAGATGCGCCACTATCCCTGAGGACTAAGCTGGAAAGCCTCGGAAAAGTATGTCTCCCTTCCTTCAAACCAGAACACAGCAGCGCTTAACACTGCTGTTATAAATAGGTGTGGCGGTGGTGCCGCCGGAGTCGAACCACAAAGGGTTCTACCTTCAATAACAAGAGATAACCAACCAACCACTTTTATAGTAGCATTAAACCTGTGCGAAAAAATATCATTCACGATCACCTTCTTATCTTGACTTGCGTAACGTAACGTTTTTGATACACCAGTGCTACGAAGCAATGAGCGTTTCGTTTCTATTAGCATCGCGTTCCCAATAATATTCTATAATTGTTAATAAATCGTTTAATTGACTTTATTGGTTCACTCTGCCTCAATATTGCTTCGTTTGATATTGCTATCCCACAGCTGGGCACGGGTCTTATCACAAAGAAACGTCAAGATATTGTTTTATAAGATGCCCATATACTGCCGTTCTGCCGTATATGGGCATTTGTGATAGACCTCGGATAAGATTCAATTCCTACCTGAAGTCGGCCACAGATTCGCCGCTACCCCTGAGGACTAAGCTGTCTGCCTTACCATACCCTTCAAACCAGAACACAGCAGCGCTTAACACTGCTGTTATAAGACAGAAATAGATGCGGCGTACTTTTACCGCATTAAAACCCCACCGGTGGCCATCCTCTGCATAGAGGACTCCGGTATCGCCATAGGAACACAACCGGAGTCCTCCGAGCGCGATGCCCCGATCGGGCTCTGCCCTGGGAGAGCATTCGCTCTTCCCACACCATCTGGTGTTCACGACGTTATGCGACCGCACATACCGCCGTCCTTACCGGGGCCACTGGCCGAGCGGTTCGAGCTCCCACTCTTGCCGTCCGTAACCCCGGAAGCAAGTTTCTACTTACGAGAGGCAGAGGATACCGTAGCCCTATTGTGGTCCGAACAACGTCTGAGCTTCGAATTCCAGGAATGCCTCTGATTTTTCAAATTGTGCGTATTAGCAATTAATTATCACTTGCTTGGTGAAGGAAAACATAGTGAGGAAACCTGCATACTTAAGGGATCTTTAGAAATAGTTCTCAAAGGTATGTGAAGTCTACCAATGTGCACTTGGCCAGCGCGGTGGGCTATGGCCTAGTCTTTCTCATTCTGAGAGGAGACCCGTGCCCAGCGGGACAGTGGGACAGTAATGGGTTGTTGGAGATGGCAATTGATATGATCATTGTTTTGAATAACTTTTTTAGCAGAAGACTATAGTTCAGTAATCTATTTCTACATTCATTGCCCCACACTAGGATTCCCTGTGGGTGCCATAGACACACACAAAGATGAACACAAATATCCAAACACAGCGCAAAAATCTAAATTCATCATTAAACATGTCCAACCTTCAAAAGGTATCCAACGACGTGGGAGCGACGCCGTGTTATTTGGGATTTTTACCGCACCAAAACCCCCCGGTGGCCGTCTTCAGCGCTTGTAGGAGAACTCCGGGATCTCCAACGGAACACAACCGGAGTCCTCCAAGCGCGATGCCCAACGGGTTCTACCCTGGGGGAGGGAGGGACGGTATGCGACCACACATACCGCCGTCCTTCCCGGGGTCGCTTGCTGGACGGTTCGAGCTCCCACTCTTGCCGCCCGCAACCCCGGAAGCCCCCTTTTAGTCGCCTCTTACGACAAGCAGGGGATACCGTAGCCCTATTCTAGTCCCGGAACTACAGGGACAAACCAGAGATCAAACCTAGAATCCTCTGTGTATCAGACTGGTATGGTGACCACTTATATTTACCACTACGATTTATAAAATTAGCATAGAGCTTAGCAGCAAACTGTTTTATGTCCCTAAAAATGTGGGAATGACTGGCTCATATGCATATAGGCTTAGTAGTCAAGATGTTGTGCTCAAACTATACATCATCATCATCAACCCATTACTGTCCCGCTGCTGGGCACGGGTCTCCTCTCAGAATGAGAAGGATTAGGCCATAGTCTGCCGCGCTGGACAAGTGCGTGTTGGTAGACTTCACATACCTTTGAGATTTTTTTTTTAAATCTCCCAGGTATGCTGGTTTCCTCACGATGTTTTCCTTCACCGTTTAGCAAGTGATAATTAATTCCTAATACGCATATAAGTTTGAATAATCAGAGGTGCCTGGGATTCGAACCTCGGACCCCTCGATCAAGAGGCCAAGTTTCTTAACCACTAGGCTATCACTGCTTCCCACATTATACATAAGGCTGATTATATTATTCCTTTTTTCTATAGAAACTCAATTACTTCTTCAATCTCCTCCATCCAACTCCATAAGGAACAGGTTCTACCTCAAGCCTATCATAGATGCGGAGTCACACCTAGGGAGTAAGATTATCCGCTCACATGTACTTTAAAGGTGGTAGAACCCTTGGTGGTTCAGCTCATTCGTTTGTTAGCAAGGTATAGTTATTGCCAAACTGCTAGTCCGCTCTGAAGTTGTTGCGGGCAGGTGTAATCATACAATTTGCTATAGTGACGCGAATCATGTCTATATTCAGAGAGGACTAGCAGTTTTATGAGAAATATGTGTGTGGACAACCTAAGGTCAGAATTTAATCTCATCTGGGGTTTATTACAAATATCCATGAGCAGCAGTAGCCACATACCACTATGTGAACTGCAGCCTCATTTCCTATTTCAATGTTTAAAAAGAAATATCAACAATATGTTTCTTTAATATATTTTTAACCACACATCTTAAGTTATTCCACTTAACTACTGTTTAGTTTGCAGTTCATAAAGTGTGCGGTCTCAATAGGTATTAAGTGGATAATCCTACCAATAACTTCTAAAGGTGATAATAATGTTTGACTAGTTAAAGTTCAGTATTAAATAATATTTGTACAAATGGTGCGAAGGTAAGAACAGGTGTTAAAAAATATTGCATTTACCACGGTTTAGTAATTACAAAGTTAAATTTGAAACACTTTAAACAAATGGAATTATAGTTTTTATCTGTGAAGCACACTAAAATTAAATATTAGAGCATACAATGTCAATTCAAAGATAAAGCAGAGTTAATTTAAAAATAGAATAATAAATAATAAGTTGTTGATTAAAGTAATATTTACTTTTAAAAATAGAACATTTTAGCAACATTCCAATTAATTTTAAGTAGGTACAATTCGAAATTTAAAATTATACATTAAAAATTGTTTATCCTCATTATTGTAAATATAGAGAACTTTTATATATTCCTATTTAAAAAAATAGATAACAAGGGCATTCTATTGATAAATATTTGAAAAATACATAGCCTATTATGTATTAAAGTAAATAAAAGCGATCAGAATTTGGTTACTGGCAGGTAGATAACACTATCATTCTAAAAATGTAACAGATTACATACCATGGCATCTTATAGTAAAAAACTATTATCATTTGATTAGATAGAACAAAAAAATAACGAACCTGTATTTTTTCAAAACCGATGAGATCCAGTCGCCTTATTTACATACACCGGTTGCACAATAAAAAAAAAACATCCGAATCAGCCAACCAATTTTGGTAAAAATAGATAAAAATATGTAAGTGTATTAGTTTTATCACACGGTTTAGAGCCAATCAAAGGTTCAAATGTGAATTTTGTCCTAATTGAGATAACAACACAATTATGTACGATAAGTAACCGATTGGTTCTATGTTGATTTTGAATGCCGAACACAGCTCTTGTTCTGTTCAGGAACGCAGCTAATATATGCGGTGTCGAGACGGCCAGTAATAAAATTATACACGGCATAGCGTCAAATTACGCGTATCTCGCCTTTAGTTAAAAGGTTAACAGCCAATTGACTACAGTTTTTTTTAATCAGTTAAAAATAAGGACATTTAGCGTGTTATTCCACGTTTAGAACACTCACCAATACTAGCGAGCCGCATTCCACCGTTCTCGAAGTGCGTGGGATCTTATTTTCATCGTGTTCACGTAATACCACTTCACGAATTACTAATATTTTGTATCAAAATGCTGGGAGATATAAAAAATAAGATGACCACTGTTACATTACAACTGTCAAAGTAGTCAAAGTTTGAACTTCATTCGCTGTGCCAATTGCTATGGCAAGGTTACCTCGTAAAAATAGAACGGTGCCGCTACTCGACGCTAGATGGCGTTAGTAGGGTGTATGTGAATAATTTGTTATGCATTTTTAATTAAAAGTAAATAAATAAAACTTATGATTATTTATATTATGTAAGCCCTTGGATATTTTAATATTTTATACATAAACAAAGGTGTGGAGTAGAGTGAACCTCTCGACCATAGAACTAAGACACGTTATTTGTTAATATTTAATAAAATATTATAATTAAACTTTGTTGGTTTTTTAATGTACTTATTCTTTATATAATAAATATATATACCTATAAAGGCAATAGTTGTTGTTATCTATCATCATCATTATATCAATTCAATATAAAAAACCTAAACACGTAATTGTTTAAAAGCAAACATATATTTGTTGTATATTCCTATAGTTATGATTTACGGAACTGTTCTTGAGTTGAGCCTCTAAGAACTCTGTTATACTGTTCTTGCTATGTTTGGTGGGATCTTATGGAAAGCATGTTAAGTGCCTAATATTTTTATGATTTTTTGAAATTTAATGCAGTTCATCTAATAATTCTCTTCCGCACAATCTCGACCTAAACGATTTAAATCGTCACTTCTCTGTCATGTCTTCCATTGATAGCGAAACAAAAGCAAAAACTCTAAATCAACTGTCACATATTCCCAATCCAACCTCTCCTTTATTTTCGTTTAGTCAATTTTCGGATCGTGATGTCGAGGGGGCAATACTCTCCATACCATCTAATGCGGTCGGCAGTGATTGCATTAGCCGTAAAATGATCATCCCTCTCCTTGACATACTTCTCCCTTGCATTACGTCCTTGCTGAATAGTTCCGTCCGTAATAATTCCTTCCCTTCCATTTGGAAAGATGCCCATGTCATCCCTTTACCCAAAAAGTCCAACCCTTCCGAATTTGGGGACTTCAGACCCATATCCATACTTCCTTTCTTATCTAAAGTCCTCGAGCGCCTCATCCACCATCAGCTTAGCTCTTTTCTGTCCGCTAATGCTCTACTTAATCCTTTACAATCCGGTTTCCGTCCTGGTCATAGTACGGCTACTGCATTGCTAAAAATCACGGACGACATACGCATGGGGATGGATAATCAACAGCTGACGGTGTTGACGCTGTTGGATTTCAGCAATGCGTTCAATGCTGTTGATTTCGATATCCTCTTGGGGGTCTTGCGTTCTCTCTACATATCTCCGACGGCTATTGACTGGTTTCATAGTTACTTGCATGGCCGCCGGCAGCGGATTCAAATTAATGACAAATTTTCGTACTGGTTGAATACGGTTGCCGGTGTACCGCAAGGTGGCGTGTTGTCTCCTCTCCTGTTTACTATTTTCATAAATTCTATTAGTCTTCATCTCACTTCGCTCTACCATCTATATGCAGATAATTTACAAATCTACAATCATGCTTGCTTGAACAACTTACCCAACGCCATCAGGATTACTAATGCTGATTTGGATTGTATCTCGACTTGGAGCAAAACCTTCGGCCTAAAATTAAATGCTACCAAGTCTCAGGCTATTATCATAGGGAGTTCGCGTCTGATCTCTAGGATCGATTGGCACCAGTTACCACCAATCGTACTGGATGATGTGCGTATTCCCTATAGCAATAAGGTCAAAAATCTGGGTATCTACATGGACCAACACCTTTCATGGATACCTCAGATCTCAGAGGTCAGTAGAAAGCTCTTTGCTGCAGTGAGCTCGCTACGTAGGCTAAAAAATGTTTTACCCATTCCAACTAAAATTACGCTTGCACAGTCCCTCCTCTTACCAATACTTGACTATGCTGATGTGTGTTATCCCGACATTACCGAGGAGCAATTAAATAAGCTTGAGCGACTCCAAAACTTATGTATACGGTTTATATTCGGCCTAAGAAAATATGACCACGTTTCAGAATATCGTGCTAAACTCAAGTGGCTCCCAATTCGCCTTCGCCGGAATGCTCATATTCTATCTCTTCTCTATTGTTTACTATTTAATCCAACTGCTCCTCCTTACCTCAAACAACGCTTCCAGTTCCTCCACTTGTCCCATGACCGAACCCTTCGTTCCTCAGAAAATCTTGCTCTCTGTACTCCCTCTCACTCAACTTCTTTTTACAAAAAATCCTACACTGTATCCGCTATCCGTCTTTGGAACTCCCTCCCTGTATCTATTCGTTACTCCCAATCCTTATACTCCTTCAAAAATCTCGTAAAATCTCACTACCTTTCACCTCTAACTATTTTTCCTCCCAAAATCTGTGCTCTTGCTATTCACCTATAAAACTGTGTTAACTTTCTTTTTGTAATTTTATTTTTTTAGCTTCTTTCCCCTTTATTTATTATTTGTTCTATAGTATGCTATCTCTATATTTACACTTAATTTTATATATTAGTCCTGCATCTATCATTTAAATTGCACCCTCCCTATTATTTTAAGTCATCTCTTCTTTAACTCCTCATCCTAAGGTTGTCTGGAAGAGATCGCTGTTTTAGCGATAAGACCGCCTTTTGTATCGTCCAAAATTGTATGTTTTGTTTTGTGTTCTTTTTGGGTACAATAAAGAATATTATTATTATTATTATTATTATTATTATTCATCATCATCATCATCAACAACTACTGTCCCACTGCTGGGCACGGGTCTCCTCTCAGAATGAGAAGGATTAGGCCATAGTTCACCGCGCTGGCCAAGTGCGTATTGGTAGACTTCACATTACTTTTTGATTTTTTTTATAAATCTCTCAGGTATGCAGGTTTCCTCACGATGTTTTCCTTCACCGTTTAAGCAAGTGATAATTAATTTCTAATACGCACATAACTTTGAAAAGTCAAAGGTGCCTTGGATTTGAACCTCGGACCCTTCGATTGAAAGGCCGACATTCTTAACCACTAAGCTATCACTGCTGATATATACACATAACTTAGTAAATTAGAAATGCATGGGATTCGAACCTCACATCGACCGAGTAACGTGAGTTTCAAACCAGTGGGCTATCACTCCTTACCGAGATATATTGTTGGCTGATTTGTAATATAAAATATATCAAAAATCTTTTATTAGATAGTGGCAAGCTTGTTGTGTCCAAACGCTGTATTACGTGCTACGAATACTCTTAAAGTAGGTATAGTCCGCGCCAAACAGCTAGTCCGCTCTGAAGTTGTTGCGAGCGGATGTAGTCATACAATTTGCTATGGCGACGCGATTCATTTTTTTATTCAGAGCGGACTAGCAGTTTTACGCGGACTATACCTACTAGTCTTTTTTTCAATTTTATAATACGGGAAAAATTACCCCTTATTGTAACGAATCATTTTAAATTTTCAAATGAAAACGCTAGACTGTTTTTTATAATATTAAAGTAGTAAACGAGCATGCAGTCCACCTGATATTAAGTGGCTACTGCCGCCCATGGACATCTGTAATCAACCCCAGATAAGATTAGATTCCTACCTAAAGTCGCCCACAAATGCGCCGCAACCCGTGAGGACTAAACTGAAACGGCTCGGAAAAGTCTGTCTCCCTTACCACACCCTTCAAACCGGAACAAAGCAGCGCCTAACACTGCTGTTATGAGGCAGAAATAAGTGTGACAGTGGTGCCGCCGGAGTCAAACCACGGAGTATTCTACCACCTTCGAATCAATTCAGATAGAATTATATAAAAAAAAACAAAGCTAAAGCTAAACCAAGCTATTAAGCTAAATAATAAAGAGGAAAATGACAAAACAATATGTAAATATCATTATTTGGCGGCCGCCTGCAGCGTCATCGAACCAATTTGTTGTTTAGACGACGCGCCGCCATCTTGTGGGTCCTTTTTGAGAACAGGGGAGGTGTGGAGTAAACTGTTATTTTAGTAATCCGCGGAGGATAATTTCTTCGAGCGTTTGTTAGTAGAAGATCCCGATATAAGACGGCCTTCACCGAGCTGGTTAATGGATGAAACGTTTTTTTTTGTATAAAACTAGCTGACCCGGCAAACTTTGTACCGCCTCAAAATGTATTTATCAAATATATTTCATATAAAATATAGCCTATGTTACTCGTAGATAATGTAACTTTCGAATGGTGAAAGTATTTTTAAAATCGCTCCAGTAGTTTTTGAGCCAATTCATTACAACCAAACAAACAAACAAAGTTTTCCTCTTTATAATATTAGTGTAGATTACATATGTCAAAAGGTATATTGCAAATGGGTTGACTAAAAAATTCACTCCAGAATGGGCCAGGTAGGTCAACTTTTTTACCCGTCTTTACGTCGTTTTGACAGGAAAAGAATAGTCAACCTAACACTTGCATATTCCATAGGCTTCATACTTTCGATTGGTATGTAATTTTTTTATAAACCAGACCAGTGAAATGTTCAAGATTTTTATTTAATTGTAAAAATGTCATATTCAGGACTGAAAATTTTTAGACAACCCATTTGCAATGTAATTATCGACATACTTAATTCGACTTAAAATACTTTTCATTTATTATCCAGCTTGGTGAAGGTCGTTTTATATCGGGATCTTAGACCATGTGTATATCTCTCATGAGAACAGGAGATGTGGAGTACATTTCTCTCACTTGACTACGGAGGGTAATGTTTATCTAGCATCTGTATGTGTCATTTGTTGGCACGCTTTGCAACTTAAATGGCTTGACGATTCAACATTTTAAGCAGTCTAGTATTTTGTTTTTGTGATAATTAGGTACCTAGTTTATTCCTGTTGCCCATGGACATCGATAATCAACCCCAAATAAGATTCAGCCACAGAGGTATCCTGTACCCATAGATAAGTATAGATATCTAGCCTTGTAATTGAATGAAGCCATTAAATAGCCGACTCATGTAAAATGGCTGACTGTTTTTCCATTACGTCTCCGACTGTCATGGTGTAATTTACGCGGAACAATGCCGGCATGTGCAGTTAAGTGGTGCAAAAATAACACGAAATTGGAGAAAGAGTGCAGATAAATATTTCATTTGTGAATGCTCTAAAAAGTAGATTTAATATTTGTCAAACACGAAAATAGATGACAGTGATAATTTCAATAGTCAAAACTGGTTACATTTTCTTGTTAGGAGTGAGTAATCTTTACTAATCTATGTACCACACCTTTTAAACTATAGTCTGATTCATAATTAGGTGTCCAAAATGTAAACAAAGAAATGTCATTGTCAAAATTCGATTACAGGTATTGTAAACCTTAACAAATTAACAAGAAACGAAAAATTTCACAAAATTCAACATAAAACAAAAACTTAATAACTGCACACAATTAAAATTTTAAATTAAAAAACGCGCTAAGAAAACTATAAAAAATTCGAGTTCGATCACGATCACAAAAATGAATAATTTCAACTACGAAACTTAAAAATGGCGGCACAAAAAATGTGTCGGATGCCGATTGTGTGACCATTATCACAATTTAATTTTCTCTCATAAATCTTGTTTTTTATTATTATTACTGTATGAAATGAACTTGAGTTAATATAAATATTGGAAAATGTGAATTGATTTTAATTTATTTAGATTATTATTTGATTATCGATGTATTAATTTAATATTGTCAAAAATAAGAAACTGCCATTTGACACATATTTTCTTGATAGGTCAACACCTTTGTTTACATTTTGGACACCTAATTACGAATCGGACTATAGACCATAACAGTCCTATACTTTACTAGATACTGTTATAATAGGGGTGGCGGTGGTGCCTCCGGACTCGAAGGGTTCTACCATCTAAAAACTAAAACTTATCTACTAACTCAACTATGACTTAAGGTAAAGTCATCAGCATTAACTTATTATCGTCATTATTTTTGTAATTTAATATATTTAGGTAAATTATTTTAGAAAATGGAAGAAATTTTGAACTTATTTTAATTAACAACAACTTTATCTTATATAATTTTACTACTATTATAAAGAGGAAAACTTTGCTTGTTTGTTTGGTTGTAATGAATAGGCTCAAAAACTACTGGACCGATTTTAAAATTCTTTCACCATTCGAAAGCTACATTATCTACGAATAATATAGGCTGTATTTTATATGAAATATATTTGATAAATAGATTTTGAGGCGGTACAAAGTTTGCCGGGTCAGCTAGTCTTATATCATTTACTTAAGTATGTTAGTATTTATGAACTGAGAACTCCCTTTAGCTAGTTTTAAAAAATATAGTCAAAATGATACTATTACATAGGTTATCAATATTTTCTGAATACGAGAATAGGATTTAAGTGTTATTTTTAAGAGTAAATTGTGAAAATAAATTAGTATGAATACGTCTCTACGATCCCCCTGTCATCGATCTGCATTTTGAAATTGGAACGTGCGAGTCATAGACAATAATGATGGTATCGTTGGTCGTTTAGCATAGAACACGGCGTTTGGCAACAGAAACCTGTTCCATAGTGCCAGTGTTGCTTCATTTCAATTACAATGCTTTTGTTTTTAAATCATCGAGGCTTTAGTTGCTAACAATGTAATCTTGAGAGTGACTTTTACAAGCGACAAGTAGGTAAGTAGTAAGTACGTTTTCAATACAATTTGTAATGAAGGTAGAACTCTTTGTGGTACGACTCCGGCGGTACCACCGCTACACCTATTTCTACCTAATAACAGCAGTGTTAAGCGCTGCTGTGTTCTGGTTTGAAGGGTGTGGTAAGGGAGACATACTTTTCCGAGGCGTTCCAGCTTAGTTAGTGCTCAGGGGTAGCGGCGCATCTGTGGCCGACCTCAGGTAGGAATATCTAATCCTATCTGGGGATGATTACAAATGTTCATGGGCGGCAGTATCCACTTACCATCAGGTGGACTGCAGTTATTAGACAGTAAATTGTGATGAAGTAGTATTCCATGCCCTGGATACGCTATGACTAATAGACAAACATATAAAACTCTGTATATCTGCTTGGCCAGGATTCGACCCAAAACTATTATAAGTAATATCAGCAAAAGACCTCGAGGAGAGTCCGTTGTATTCTTGTTTTGATGTTCAAAATTCATTTAATAATTTATTTCGACCATTTTCCGACCGATGAACTATTTGTCCTGGAGTCTACATCACACTACCTCCGTTGCACCAGTGAGGTTCCATTCATATGTACTGGCAGCCTCATGATCATCAGAATGCATCATTCGGTTTTATATGAAATTAGCTGACCCGGCAAACTTTGTACCGCCTTAAAATCTATTTATCAAATATATTCATATAAAATATAGCCTATGTTACTCGTGGATAATGTAGCTTTCGAATGGTGAAAGAATTTTTAAAATCGGTCCAGTAGTTTTTGAGCCTATTCATTACAATCAAACAAATAAACAAAGTTTTCCTCTTTATAATATCAATATAGATAACCTTCCTTTCGAGGTAGGTATTCCCGGAGCGCTATAACAAGGAGTTCTTTAAGAAAGATGCAAAAATAGCGATTGTTTTCAACGCCGGCGATGTATTGACGTATAACGATGTAATTATTCGTGTTACAAATATCCGGCAACGGTGACTACGTTTTCTTGTACTTAGATTTAAGTATAAAATAATCAATAAAAAAACAATGGCGAATAGACCCAATTACTTTGATCAAATTCAAAAAGTGTTTACAAAAAGTCAATAAATTCATAATTCATAAGCAATCTGTGGCTTTGATTTTTTGTAACAGATAATATCTGTGGTTTGTTTGGAAATTTGGCGCGATTGTCTATGGGTATTGTTTTGGTTTTCGCCAGTCATCGCGATGTTTAAGCGATGAGGATTATACAGCCTTGTTGGGAGATGTTCTTATTAGATAATTGGTTTTAGTTTCACTTCCGCTAAGGATTGTAGTTTTTAGTTTTTAAACTTGTTCATTCATGAAGTTTATTTATGAATGAGTAGCGCGCACAATTCAATATTTATTGCTATATTTCTTTGAAGGGAACAATACGTTGCTTCCAAGTAGAGTAGAACAATAGACTCTTAAACGTAATACGTAGCGCCATTAGGTTAATTTGGTTCTGTTTTATTTCGTGGATAGGTAACCATAAGTATTAATAACCTGTGAGCGCTTGTAATGAAAACAATTACATAATTGTACCTATTTTTTACTTTACTTTCCTTCTATTTTTTATCTATGCTACTTCGATATACCTACATAGTAGGTACAGATTATAGTTTTGTTATAAGATAAAATGCAATTAAACATTTTCAAAAATACATTTATAAAACTTCTAAAATTATTATTTAAATGCATATTTATTCATATAATACAAATAAAATAGACGATTGCTTTAATAATTTACGATATAATTTCCCGATTCCCCGCCATAATGATATTGTTGTTTTTTTTAATCCACAAAACGTAAGGTAAAAGCATCGGCATTTAGCATTAACATTTAGTAAGCCACGATATTATTGATTTCCGATTTCCCGCCATATTGATTTTTTTAAATCCACAATGACGTAAGGCAAAAGTATCGGCATTTAGTAAACCACAATATTAAATTGCCCGATTTTACCGCCAACCCGCCATAATGATATATATTTTTTTTAAATCCACATTGACGTAAGACAAAGAAATCGGTATTAAACATTATTAGTAAACCACGATATTATAATTTTCCAATTTCCCGCCATAATGTTTTTTTTTAAATCCACAATGACGTAAGGCAAAAGCATCGACGTTTAGCATTAGCATTCAGTGACCGTCGACGCTGATCGACTTTATTGACTTGACACGCCACCTGTTCAGGTTGGGATATTAATATTTTATCCGTTAAAGTTTAAACAGCGGGTAATGATGTTGCTATGCGGATGCCATTAAAATAATAAAAAAAAGTTATTATTTTTGTTTTTTATTAGGGTTCCATACAGAAACAGTTGTAGGTAACTGGGACCAAAATTCTAATGTTGTCAGCTCTAAAACTAATTTAGAGCATTTACAAATGAAACGATATTTCTCGGCAGTTTTTCTTCGATTTCGTGTTGTTTTTACACCACTTAACCGCACATGTCGGCATTGTTCCTCGTAAATTACACCATGACAGTCGGAGACGTAATGGGGAAACAGTCAGCCATTTTACGTTTGTGTCAGCCACTTGTGGCATCCTTCAATTACAAGGCGGTGAGATACTATAGATACTAATCTATGGTTGTCAGCTTGACTATTACAAGGATCTATGGAACTCAAATAGATAGATAGACACTTGATTTTTTTTTCTTATTAGGTACTTTATTAGGGTTCCATGCAAAAAGTGTAAAAACGGGACTAAAATACTTAGCCTCCGCTATGTGTCCGTCTGTCACAAGGATCTATTGAACAGTAATGGATAGATAGACACTTGAATTTTTTTATTAGTTAACTGTTATAATAATAAATAGGTATTACACATAAAAAGGAAAAATTAATCGAAGGATTTTTTCGGTATTTTTTCGTTTATTAAAATAACTGTAACAGATAGACACTTTAAATTTTACAAAATTGATGTACCCACTTGTACAGTTGCTGCGTTAAAAACATAAAAGTAACCCAAACAATTATTTGTCGTAGTAAAAAAGAACATGGTCAATCTATTTTTAAAATAATTTGAAATTGAAAATTTGAAATTTCTCTCAATATTAATATAATTTTCCTTCATTTTTAAACAAAAAACAATAATTTAAATACATTCTACTTACCTACCTTTATTTTAATTTTCTCTTAATATCAATTTAATTTTTATCAAATTTATAGTTTTAATACAAAACCTATGAATCACCGATGACTAACAATAGAGCGCGAATATTAATACTTATTAACGGAAGCATCTAAAAAGGTTTATGGTCGCATAATGATACTTACTTCCTTATGGGGTCTATAAATGATATCATTCTGCGATGATTAACCTAACACACTAACTGACCTACGCCTTATTAATATTTAATCTATGAAATTGTTAACTATCCGAGATCGAAATTTTATTATGTCTAGTATGAAGAAAATGTCAAATACCGATCCTTGGTTAGCAAGAGGGGTAGTTTGATTATTAATAATGGACGTTAAGCGTGGTTCGACTCCAGAGGTACCACCGTCACATCTGTCTGCCTTATAACAGTAGTGTAAAGCGCTGCTGTGTTCCGGTTTGAAGGGTGTGGTAAGGGAGACATATTTTTCCGAGGCGTTCCAGCTTAGTCCTCAGGGGTAGCGGCACATACCTACACATCTGAAAGTTTCTTAAAAACAATATGAAAAAAATCTACTCATACACATATGATACACACATAGATAAGTATAGATATCTCACAGCCTTGTAATTGAAGGAAGCCATTAAATGACTTAAACAGCTGACAATACTGTCAGCCGTTTAATGGCTGTCATGGTGTAATTTACGCGGAATAATGCCGACATGCGCAGTTAAGACACGAAATCGAAGAAATAGTGCGAAGAAATATCGTTTCCTTCGTAAATGATCTAAAAACTACATTTTTTTTAATATTTTTCAAAGACGAAAATAATTGACAATGACAATTGTTAAAAGGTTACATTTTCTTGTTAGGAGCGAGTAATCTTTACTAATCTATGGATACACATGTTAAGTCTTGGCAGACTTGTAGTCTTGGTACACTTCGCACATCGCGAATTGGTATTCGCACTTGGCCAGCACGGTGAACTACCTTACCCTTCTTACTCTAACAGGAGACCCGTGACCAGCAGTGGGACAGTAATGGGTTGATGACGAAATGCGTGTAAAGTCTATCAATTGTTACTTTCCCAGCGCCTTATGCATTATGCCTTTGAGAAAAGACCAGTGGAACCCTCCTTACTCTGAGAGGAATCCCGTGCCCAGCTGTGGGACAGGTCTACAAGCATTACCCAGGTTTTTTACCCAGTTTAGGCAGCTGACGATACTTAATTTTGTTAAATAAATTACTATTATATAAAGATTACCTTAAGAATATCAAAATATACCTTTGTAATGCTTCATGAAATAAATACATTTATTATCAAGTTTTTGCGTTTCTCAGCTGAAGCTGGTAAGATTTGCAACATTTACGGGTAAAACCAAGTAAATATTGCAGTATTTACGGGGGACCTATAGGTTGAGTAACATTATGGGGACCGACTTCCTTTTCATCTATTTGCATGAACTTTCTCACAATTCGACAAGTATTTAATACGGCTGCTTTTTGTAAAATTATATATATGGAATGTTTTAAACCGATGAGTTTGATGCTTTGATGGAGATGATAAGGTATCACTCCGGTGGTAGAGAGGACAACAGGGACTACATATACTTTATTTTGCTTCCAGATTCTAGTTACTTCTTCTTTAAGTTCTACGTATTTGTTTATTTTTTCAGCTATTGTCTTTTGAATGTTATGTGTGTTGGGGACTGAAATATCTATCAGGTAAGTAATTTTATTTAATTTGTCTTGTAAAATTATGTCCGGTCTGTTATAGTGTATAGTTCTATCGGTAAGTATGGCGCGATCGTAATAGAGTTTATGAGACGTGTTTTCTATAATAGACTGCGGAGTATATTTGTAATAAGGTGTGTTTGTGTTCTGTATGAGGTTATGTTTTAGTGCAAGACTTTGATGAATTATGTTGGTGACTTGGTTGTGTCTGTGCGTGTAGTCTGTTTGTGTGAGATTGATGCATGCTCCTGTTATATGTTGTATTGTTTCAGGTTGAGAGTGGCACCTACGGCATTTGTCACTTTTAACATTGGGGTCTTTAATTATATGTTTTCTATAGTTTTTAGTGTTGATTACTTGATCTTGGATTGCTATCAAGAATCCTTCGGTTTCAGGGAATAAATTGCCTACTTGAAGCCATTTATTCGATGCTATTTTATCTATGTGTGTGTGTTCTATATCGTGTGGGTGTCTTCCGTGTAAAACTTTATTTTTCACTGTTCTATTTTCTGTAATTGTGAATGTCTGTTGTCAAGTGTATGTTGTACTGTGTGATCTGATAAATTGAGTGGTGTGAGGTTTTCGTCGTTGTGTGTGATTGCTGAATGGATGTTGCTTGTGGTCGATTTAGTGAAAAAGAAATGTCTTAGATTGCTTATTTGTTTTTGCCAAAGATAATTAATATCTATGACGCCTCTGCCGCCGTCCTGTCTCTTAATATTTATCCTTTCTACTGCAGATTTAGGGTGTAGATGATTGTGTTTAGTTAGAGTTGTTCGTATAGTTCTTTCCTGTTGTTCTATGTCTGTCTTTGTCCATTTTATTATACCAAATGAATACGTTAAAATTGGAATAGCGTAAGTGTTTATTGCTTTTGTGAGGTGTTTTCCAGATAAATGAGTTTTGCAGATAGCGTCTATTCTTCTTTTAAATTCTGTCGTAAGTGTCTGTTTGATTTGTGTGTGTAGTAATCCTTTTAACTGATTGTATCCTAGATATTTGTATACATCTGTAGGTTCCATAGCTGATATTATGTCATTATTGTTCACTCTATAATCTCCTGATGTAATTTTGCCTTTAATAATGTGAAGAGTTCTGCACTTATCTAAACCGAACTGCATGTTAATGTCTCTACTGAATTGCGTGGTTTTATCTAGAAGGTTTTGCATATGTTTATGGGTTTTGGCGTATAATTTAATATCATCTATATAAATCAAGTGAGAGATCGTAGTTTCTTCGGGCCTATTGTTAAAGCGGTATCCTGTTTGACAGTTATGTAAAATATTGGATAGTGGGTTTAAAGCGAGGCAGAACCATAAGGGGCTCAAGGAGTCCCCTTGGTAAATACCTTTTTTTATATTTATTTCTCTAGTTGAGATAGATTTATTTCCTTGATTTAAATGTACAGTAGTTTTCCAATGTTGCATAATATTACGTAAAAATTCTATTATAGTAGGGCTTATTTTGTATATTTGCAAGATTTGAATTAACCAGGAGTGAGGGATACTATCAAAAGCTTTTTTGTAATCGATGTATGTACAGTGTAAATTTCTGTGTTTTGTTGTGGCATGTTTATGTATAATAGAATCTATAACTAGTTGTTCTTTACACCCCATATGTCCTCGCCTGCAACCCTTTTGTTCTTCTGCCAATATATTATTAATATATTGTTGTGTATATGTGTATTGATCTTCGATGTTATAGTAGAGGTTAGGATCTTGTATATGGTGGGCAGGCATGTAATAGGTCTGTATTGTGATGGCTGTGTAGAGTTGATAGTTTTAGGTAGCATGTAGGTTATTCCTTTTGTGATGAAGTTGGGTATATTTTGTTTTCCTAAAATGATTTCTGTTAAAGCTCTTGCTAAAGGTTGATGTAATGTTGTTAATTTTTTATACCAGTAATTATGAATTTTGTCTACTCCAGGAGATTTCCAGTTATGTAATCTAGCTGTTATGTTACTTATGTCACGCTCTGTTACCTCTTGAAACTCCATTTTATCTATTCCCTCCCATTTGCCTTGTTCTTCTGCTATCCAGTCTGCTTTATCATTATGTCTAATGTTTTCCTCCCATATATTTGACCAATATGCTTCAAGTTCTTCTTTTGTGGGTATTTTATTATAATTATTTTCATTGGCTGTTAAATCTATTTTAGGTTTACAGAGATTTCTATAGAATAGTTTTTCATTTGTAGCGAATTGTGTATTATCTTTTTTGCGTTGTTGTGTTTTTTTGTATCTTTTAAGTCTGTGTGTCTTTAGTGCCAATTTTTGTTTCAGCGTATCCAGAAACTCTTCAGGTTTTCTATTATTACTTTCGTGTTTAGTGTGTATTGCAATTCTATTAAATATATGTTGTACTTTTTTAACTAATCTATCAGATCTATTGTTGTTTATGTATTGAGTAAGTCTACCAATATCTACCCTTAATTTTTCTATGTCTTTTTCTAGTCGTATTTGCCAAGATGGTTTGGTATAGTTTTTAGGTTTTGTATGTATTGTGTTGTGTACGATTTTGTAATTAAGTTCTTCCGCTATTACTAAAGCTGTGCAGTATATGAGAGTGTGAATATCGTTGAGTTGTATTTCTTTTGATATGAGTCGATGTAGGATATGTTGATTAAATAGATGAACTAGATCCTTAAGATGTTTTGTATATTTTATTCGGGGCAGCTTGGGTCTAGCTGTTGGATCCATCCCGGAGTATTGTGCTAATGTTGTTTGCAGTTTGTCATACATGTCTTGGAAACTGGCATCATTAGGTGAAGCGAGATCTGCTATTGTCTCGGTTTCGTTTTCTAGGAGTAATGTAATGAATTCAGTCTGTGTAGATGAATGTGAGGTTGGTACGAATAATTGAGTATGTGATTGTGATAAAATAACTGATTGAGATGAATTGTCTTGTAATTGTGTTTGAAATTCTCGTGTGATTCGATCAGCTTCGATATGAACTTGATCATTCTCATTATTAGCTAAGTTTATATTCTCTTCATCTTGTAACTGTATCGAAACTTCTTCCTTTAATTTATTTAATATTGCTTGTGATAAATATTTATTTTTAATAATCATTCTTCTTTGGTCTGAAACTCTCTGCTCTGAAACATTGACATCTGGATATTGAATTGAAAAAAGTTCATGCAAAGTTTTCCTATATGTTGTCATGTCTGTCTCTAATTTCGTGATATGATAGTAAGTACGCATAATGAAAATATTAACATCTTGACTCCATTTCATGCGTATTCTTGGTTTTCCAGCCTTAGTGGACGCGGGCAAAAAGGCATTTGCCCCCCGCGCAACAGCAGAGGCTGGGAGTGTAATAATTTGTGTTTGCTCAATACCTGCTGACATTGGCGATACTGTACTTGAACGGCTTACTGAATTACTTTGATTTTCAAATGAAAGAGGAGTTGAATTAGTAGATTGAAATAAGCTATGTGTGGATGATATTGGTGATGATGGATGAGATGATGATTCTGCAACAGTCTCATACTGGGCAGAATCTTTATTTTTATTTTTTATATTTTTTATTCTAGTTGACCTTCTCATTTTATTCCCACGAGAAGCTAGGGACTATAAGCGTCGACCACGGCAGAGCCCTGCGTTCACCGTGGTAAGGGTAAGTAAAACTGGGTTTCCCCCGGTGCCCAGAGTTCGCATACTAACGACTAAGTTCCCCTTAGCCATGCAGCCCTCGGCGTATGCAGTTCCACCTTGGCTTCGGTCGGTAAGATTGTATACCTGATATCCCTTGGTCTGATATTATGACCCCCTAGGAGAAGAAAACGGGAAACTAGAGCTTCGTTAGTCGCTGGTAAGTATTAAGACTTATTGTCTGTTGCCAGCGTCCGCCCCTCACGTGGCATCGGTGGTCATGCCGGACGTGAAGTTAGATTTTGAGGGGCACATTTATTATTATTATTGTTATTATTATTTATTACCTTTCGCATTCTACAAGCCCAGCACTGGGGCAGTGGGATGACGAAGTAAGGCAACGTGCAAAACTAACGTTACTATAGCCCATCAGGCCATAACGTTTCAATTACGAGCCTGTAAAGTTGATTTATGGCCGATTCATTAGAAACAAGGAGTCGCGCACGCTTCGCTTACTAATTCACCACGTCATAGACTAAACAAGCACGCCTGTCACGAGACATTCGGCATTTAACTACATTTTTTAGGGTTCCACCAGTGGCGGGCTAAAGTATAAAAACTTTATCTAAATATATATAACTCAAAGGTGACTGACTGACACAGTGATCTATCAACGCACAGCCCAAACCTCTGGACGGATCGGGCTGAAATTTGGCATGCAGGTAGATGTTATGACATAGGCATCCGCTAAGAAAGGATTTTGATCAATTCTACCCCCAAGGAGATAAAATAGGGGATGAAAATATTACTTCGTAACGCGAGCGAAGCCGCGGGCAAAAGCTCGTTTGATTACAAAATGACAAATGTGTCATAGAATTCGCATGTGATTCAGTGACCTTTTTTCTCGCATACACATTTCATAGATTGTTTGGTTCTGAGGACTATTTTGGTAACTGTGTTTGGAGGCCCAGGATCAGAGGCCAGGACCGTCCGCACCTTCCCCCCCCCCCTCCCTCCTTAAGCTGCTAGAGGTTCGATACCCAAAGGGTAAAAAGGGAACCCTATTAACAACAACGAATACTAAAAATAAAAACGGGGACGACCTGAGTGGCGGAGCGGTCACCATACGTAACTGACGCGCAAAGGATCCCGGGTTCGATCCCCGGACAGACAGATATCTGATAGATGAATTTAGATATCTGTCCTGGGTCTGGGTGTTTGTGTAATCGTCTTTGTGTGTCCAGGGCAACAACGACACAGGGTATCCTAGTGTGGGGCTGTGAGTGTAGGAAGCATTTTTTTTAAAGTTGAAAATAAATGGAGGTCGACATACAAGAAACCGCTAATTTTCAACGAATTTTGGTGGTAGCAGATAAGCATGCAGTCAACCTAATGGTAACCTAAAAAAACCCAATAAGATTGGATTCCTACCTGAGGTCGGCCACAGATGCCGCTACCTCTGATGACTAAGCTGGAACGCCTCGGAAAAGTATCCCTTACCACACTTCAAACCAGAACACAGCAGCGCTCAACACTGCTGTTATAACAGAAATAGGTGTGGCGGTGGTGCCGGAGTCGAACCACAAAGGGTTCTACCACCTTCACGAGTTGTATTATAGTACCTATTCTAACCTTTTATTTTGTTTTACTAGCTGACCCTGCAAACGTGTTGCCAGATAAATAAAAAAATGTTAAGGGTGAACAACCCTTATCACTTAGGGGTATGAAATATAGATAGTAGCCGATTCTCAGATCTACTGAATATGCATATAAAATTTGGTGAAAATCGGTAAAGCCGTTTCGAAGGAGTACGGTAACTAACATTGTGGCACGAGAATTTTATATATAAGATTTATTTGTTCTACCTTTTTTATTTCTTATTGTACCTATTCTACCTTTTATAACAAGCTACTCTTTGCCCACAAATCACACGTTGCATCAAAGTGGCCAAGCACGAATTTTGTTATATAATAATGGTTCCAATTGAGGAAAGTAACATAGATAATAGAGTGAGCCTATTTTTATAAAATGTAGCCTTAATAGATTTAATATTTGTAAAAATTCGGTAAATAATTTTATTTTATTTTAGATAATAAACTTATAACTAAATAACAAGAAATTATTAAAGCTAAAATATATACAAATTATTTCTAAATAACAATATATACATCAAGAGTAAAAAAGATTAAATAAATAATAAATTAAAGATAAAATAAAAAAAATAAAAAATTAAAATAAAAATAAAAGATAAAATAAATAATTAATTCGGTAAATCATTTTTAAAATATTGTCCACTTATACCAAAAATGATTCAATTTGAGATTCTAATTGTTCTTAGATTTTTTGTGTGACGAATATTTGCCTGATATAGCGTGAAAAACGTTTTTAAAGATGGTGGCCGTGGCACAAGAGTTACAATGCCACTAAATTGGATTTAGCTTCCCACAAAAAGCCCCCCTTGATATCCAAAATGCTAACCGTGCTAAAAATTAAAGCACATTTTTAGTACGGTTAGGACCAAACATTGTAATATTTCAATAAATTTCACGCAGTCTTCATGGTGAGTTGCTGTAGCAGCCCATGGACATCTGCAATCAACCTCAGATAGAACTTATATCTAATCCGCTTTAAAGAAGGGTAACGAAGACTTTTCCGTGGCATTTTTGCGGTTTGCTTTCTCGATCAGGCTATGTGTCCTTTTTTTTCTTTTCAAGGGGGAAGCCTTCGAAAGGTACCCGATGTCGTGGGAGCGATACAGGGTTATGTGGGACTTTTACCGCACTAAAACCCCCCCGGTGGCCGTCCTCTGCGCTGCGTAGAGGACTCCGGGATCTCCAAAGGAACGCAACCGGAGTCCTTTCAGCTCACTGCCCCGTCGGGCTCCGCCTAGGTGAGCTTGGCGCTCACCACACCGTCAGGTGCGTATGACGGTATGCGACCACACATACCGCCGCCCTTCCCGGGGCCGCTGGACGGGCGGTTCGAGTTCCCACTCTCACCGCCCGCAACCCCGGAAGCCCCCATTTTAGTCGCCTCTTACAGCAGGAGATACCGTAGCCCTATTCTGGTCCCGGAACTACAGGGACAAGGACGCGTGTCCTAACGCGACTTTAACATTTTTACCCAACACAAAAAGTACACAACGTTGCAAAAAACGTTTTAACTTCAAAAATGGTTTCATCATCAACCCATTACTGTCCCACTGCTGGGCACGGGTCTCTTCTCATAATGAGAAGGATTAGGCCATAGTCCACCGCGCTGGACAAGTGCGTATTGGTAGACTTTACATACCTTTGAGGTTTTTTTTATAAATCTCTCAAGTATGCTACGAGTACTTTCCTCACTATGTTTTCCTTCGCCGTTTAGCAAGTTATAATTAAGTTTAAACTTAAAATGGTTTAAACCCCGCGAAATATGCCCCTCATCCCCAAATACCAAAGCACTTAACACCAAATTATTTCTAGAAATCGATCAGCGCTAATGATGTCGTTAGGATGCGCCTCGCACGCCAATCCAATCAGCATTGCAATATTATTGGATTTTTGCATACAATCGGTGCCGGAATGTTTTGTGAGCGGTGTTAGGTGCTCCACACGTTGTGGGAACGTGGGATAATTATATTGATATTCGTATACAAATGTGAATGCCCATTCTTGGTACTGATTTTTCTCATGCGTCAAAATGAAAGTAATATTAAAATATATTTTTTGATTTTTTTACATAATTTGTCGATCAGAATAGTGTCTTTGAACAGGGGATTCCAATTAAGATAAAATAAGACGAAATGTTGACTGTTGTTCTTAAAAATTAAAATGGCGGTATTTTATACTCGGAATTCATTACTTTAAGTTTTTAGGATTATTTTAGGTTTTTTACCTACTATCTTTAAAAGCAAATGGAATATGTTAATCGAACTACATTATAGATACCTACTATCAGTTAAAACCGGTAAATAACTTCAGAACCATTTCGGTAAATAACTTCAGAACCCGGCTGCTGATCTAAAAAATAATGATTGGTGGTAGTATTTGGTTAATTATACATCGCCCACAACAAGTTTCAAATTGATGCAACTCTGGACGACGGTCCATACTTTCATGGGCATTGTCCTATGATAAGACGTTTCTAATCAGCGTGTGGTCACATTCCTTGGTCATATAATGGTGGTTTCTCTTATTAACAGTAGTGTTGTTACGTAAAAGAGCTGCTATGCAAGGGTTGCTCCGTAAGGGGTGCTGTTTTAAGGGGGACTTAGGTATCCACTCAAACGAGGCTTTCAAACTTACGCCGTAATTAGTATATTCGAAATATTCGAAGTTTACGCCGAATCCTTTCAAAATATTCGAAGTTTACCTTCTCGAAATCGAAAATTGACAATTTCTAGTATAAAGATATCGTTAAATTTCGTTTTTTGGTAGGAAATACATATAACAGATTCAATATTAATAACGGCAATGCATCTGTGGCCGACCTCGTAATCTCTCCTTAGAGACTCTAATATTAGGTATCTGGGGTTAAGGACGGCGGTATGTGTGACCGCGTAGCGTCGTAATCACCAGATGTTGTGGGAGGAGCGAACGCTTCCCCAGGGCAGAGCACGATCCGGGCATCGCGCTTGGAGGACTCCGGTTGTGTTCCGACGGAGACCCCGGAGTTCTCCAACAAGCGCTGAGGACGGCCACCGGGGGGGTTTTAGTGCGGTAAAAATCCCACATAACCCGGCGTCGCTCCCACGTCGTCGGGTACCTTTTGAAGGTTTCCCCCTCGAAAAAAAAAGGTATCTGGGGTTGATAAGAAATGTCCATCAACGGCAGTAGTAAATTTCCATCAGGTTAACTTATAAAAAAGCAGTCAATTTCCGTTTTTTTTCCTTTACAAGTCCCACAGTTGGACCGAATGCATTATGATAGAAATAGATATGGCGGCGGTACCTCCAAAGTAGCAAATAAAATGGCACAGGCATGCGTGTTGCAGCCGTCCGAGCAGCCCGGATGTAGGGGCAAACTGAAAATCAGCGCCATGACTCAGTTTACCTGCTCGTGGCACAAGCTGAGTTTGTCCCTTTTCGGTCGTTGCAACACATATAATAGTAAAAATTGAATGTACATTTTTATTGTCCTTTTCTTGATGTTTTTTTTTCTCTTTTGTTTTATGTTTTTTTTTTGTCTTTCCGTTATATAATTTATTTGTGTTGCAATTTATCCGAATAAAAATGTTTCTTTCTTTCAATATCAAAAAAAAAACAACAAAAACAAGATTTTTAGCTTAGGACGTCCTATAAAATTAAAATAGCTGGCAACATTATTCCCAAGTAATTGTCCACCATTTTGTGTGGGTGCCCGGAATGGCGGACAATGTCGTTCTAATTTGTCACAACAATGGCGCGCTTTGGCTAATTGGTTCATTATTTAATTTATTATCACGCGCATCCTGTTGTGATTGTCCTTGTTACTGGCTATGTGTAATATTTACAAAAAATACTTGTATTTAGGTATAGTCCGCGTAAAACTGCTAGTCCGCTCTGAATATAGAAATGAATCGCGTCGCCATAGCACATTGTATGACTACACTTGCTCGCAAAAACTTCAGAACGGACTAGCAGTTTGGTGCGAACTATACCTACTTAAGGTGTAAAGGTGGTAGAGCTCTGTGGTTCGACTCCGGCGGCACCACCGCCACACCTATTTCTACCTAATAACAGCAGTGTTAAGCGCTGCTGTGTTCTGGTTTGAAGGATGTGGTAAGGGAGACATATTTTCCAGGCAGGCCAGCTTAGTCCTCATGGATAGCGGCGCATCTGTGGTCGACTTCAGATAGAATTTTAATCTTATCTGGGGTTGATTACAGATGTCCATGGGCAACAGAAGCCACTTACCATCAGGTGGACTGCATGCTCGTCTGCTACTCCTATATTATAAAAAAAACTTATGTAAGTAAGAAGCTTACTTAGGTCTTAGACCAAGACCTTAGGGCGCTTCTTCCTCGGAAAGACAACGGCATGACAAGGCACCGATGCTGTCAGCATTTCTGTTGTTACTAAGTAAATTAGTACTAGCTATACACACAAAACTAAACCGCGCATATATCACCATTTGTCATAGATTAGTAAAGATACTTCACGCCTTGAAATTGAATGAAGCCACAAACAGCTTATTAGTAAGTTCTTTTTTTGAATTCTTGTCAAATAAAAACATTTTTAGAGAAAATTTACGAATAAAAGACAAATACTGCGTAATTTACATAATAAATAAATAATTTTTTCAAATATTTTAGGGACATTTTTGCACGGAGACGTCGCAAAATTTTTTTACGCAACTATTTCAATTCTCAAAACTGGGTACATTTTCTTGTTAGAAGTGAGTAATCTTTACTAATCTATGCCATTTGTATGAAACCAAGCGATTATTCACCTGTGACCTCACAAGTCAGATCTAACTGAGATAAGTCATCGAAAGTCGGTTTTACGACCAAAAATATTAAATAGAATCGATCTAGTGAATAATTTTCAGACGCTATATGGATATATATATTTAAAAAATACGTAATAATTAACTCTACAATTTGTAAAGAGCATTGTTCGTCACTTCGCTTCTTTTTCTTGCTTCAACACCCTTCAAACCAGAACACAGCAGCTTAACACTGCTGTTATAACAGAAATAGGTGTCGGTGCCTCCGGAGTCGAACCACCTCGACGGGACTAATGAAAAATTGATTCGAAAAATTCCATAAGGGCGATTAATGCATGTAAATAATATCCGTTTTCAAGTAGACAATGGATAGGAATCGATAATTAACATAATAAAGAGATTTGTTCACGCCTTGGGCTTAGGGACCGGACGCTGGCGCCCAGGGGGACAGTCGGCAAAAAAATGAAAATATTAAATCAATTTTACGTTAATATTTTATTAATAAACTTGATTAAAGTTTAAAGTTCTCTTAGTAAATGCTTCTTCGTCTTTTATAGATAAAGACATTCTGAAAAGACATTCTGAAAGAAAAAAAATATTATTCCACAATTATGTAATAGTTATCATTACGACTACTAACTCTAGTAGTAGGTAGGTTTAATGTACTAATAATATGTAGTTCAACGTGGAAAAATAACATTTTATTTTTAAAGGTCGAAATTATTAAAATTTAATGAAGTTTAGTGGTTCAATTCCGGCGGCATCACCGCCACACCTATTTCTGCCTAATAATAACATTGCTAAACGCTGCTGTGTTCTGGTTTGAAGGGTGTGGTAAGGGAGAGATACTTTTCCAAGGCGTTCCAGCTTAGTGCTCAGGGGTGGCGACGCACCCGTGGTCGACCTCAGGTAGGAATATCTAATCCTATTTAGGGTTGACTACATATGTCCATGGGCGGCAGTAGCCACTTACCATCAGGTGGACTGCATTCGTCTGCTACTCCTATATAATTAAAAAAAATGTTTTTTTGCTAACCGTACCTAAAACGCGTGTGTCCAAAGTCCCAAATCAATTCGGATAGAATAATCACTCATGCTTCGGCGTTCTCACATAGATTAAAGGAATGATAGAAGGCTCCATAGGCAGGAAGTATACTCCGCGTAAAACTGCTAGTCCGATCTGAATATAGAAATGAATCGCGTCGCCATAGCAAATTGTATGACTACACCTGCTCGCAACAACTTCAGAGCGGACTAGCAGTTTGGCGAAGACTATACCTTATTCTTATTTACAAAAGAATTAATATTTCTCACCTTTTTACAGCAGCAACTAGCAGTACCCGCGGCTTATCTTTTTGTTCAATCATACTAAAATATAGCCTATATCACTCCTAAATAGTGAATCTTTTTGATTGTTAAAGAATTTTATTATCGGTTCAGTATTTCCGAAGATAAACCCTTGCTTTACCTCTTTATAATAATACAGAAGTAGCAGACGAGCATGCAGTCCACCTGACGGTAAGTGGCTACTGCCGCCCATTGACATATGATCAACCCCAGATAGAATTAGATATTCCTACCTGAGGTAAGGCCACAGATGCGCCGCTACCCCCGAGGACTAAGCTGGATCACCTCGGAGAAGTATTTCTCCCTTACCACTCTTCAAACCAGAACACAGCAGCGCTTAACACTGCTGTTATAACAGAAATAGGTGTCGCGGTGGTGCCGCCGGAGTCTAACCACAAAGGGTTCTACAACTTTGTGTAGACACTCTGTTACATTTTTATTCTATGCTGCAATAGAAGTGTACGCCATTTTTCATTTTAATGGGGTATTAACATTGATATCGTAAATTCGATTGTACCTGTTACTATGTGGGTCCTGAACCTGTGGTCTATGGTACTTTGACAATTCTTGGAAAAGGATTATTTATAATCAAGGTACCAAATTAAAACGTGCTACCATTTTTTTATAATATAGGAGTAGCAGACGACCATGCAGTCCACCTGATGGTAAGTGGCTACTGCCGCGTATGGATATCTGTAATTAAACTCAGTTAAGATTCAAGTTCTACCTGAGGCAGACCATAGATGCGTTGCTAGTGAGCACTAAGCTGAAACGCCTCGGATAAGTATGTCTCCCTTACCACACCCTTCAAACCAGAACACAGCAGCGCTTAACACTGCTGTTATTAGACAGAAATGGGTGTGGCGGCGCGCCTGAGTCGAACCACAAAGGGTTCTACCACCGTTTTTGTTTTTTTTTTGTTTACGAGAGGGAAACCTTCAAAAGGTAGGTACCCTATGCTGTGGGAGCGACACGGGGTTATGTGGGATTCTTACCGCACTAAAACCCCCCCGGTGGCCATTCTCGGCGCTTCATTGAGGACTTCGGGATCTCCAGGGAACGCAACCGAAGTCCTCTTAGCGCGTTGCCCCATCAGGCTCCTTCCAGGTGAGCATAAGCTCGCCACATCCTCTGGTGTGTACAACGGCATGCGGCCACACATACCGCCGTCCTTCCCGGGGTCGCTGGCCGGGCGGTTCTAGCTCCCAATCTTGCCGCCGCAACCCCGGAAGCCCCTTTTAGTCGCCTCTTACGACAGGCAGGGGATACCGTAACCCTATTCTGGTCCCGGAACTACAGGGACAAGAGCTCTACCACCTTCGAAGTTCCTCAATTTGGTACGAAATATAGAAGTACCTAGTAAAACGATCTTTGTAGGCAAATCATCGGATTGATTATTAATAAGCGGCGAAGTTAGATCGTCTCGTATAAGTATGTCTCCCTTACCACACTATTATGACGGCGGTTCAAACGCGCGATAGCCATAGGATATCGTTGACTCATCGCATTAAACTTACTAAATAGATATGTAAACATTGACGAATAATTTTATAGACTCTTAATATTTCAAAATTATTCGTTCACTCAATTATTCGAACTTGTCATAAGGATTACATACTCTCAGGAGCTATACTAAAAGTTTTGAAATGTCCCCCCTGGGTCAAAATGTGATAGATTCAGTTTGGTTCAACTGAGGAGGTACCTTGAAGATGGTAGAACCTTTTGTGGTTCGACTCCGGCAGCACCACCGCCACACCTATTTCTGCCGAATAACAGCAGTGTTAGGCGCTGCTGTGTTCCGATATGAAGGTTTTGGTAAGGGAGATATACTTTTCCGAGGCGTTCCAGTTTAATCCTCAGGGGTAGCGGCGTATTTGTGGCCGACCTCAGGTAGGAATATCTAATCCTATCTGGGGTTGATTACAGATGTCCATGGGCGGCAGTAGCCACTTATCATCAGGTGGACTGCATGCTCGTTTGCTACTTCTATATAATAAAAAAAAAAACCATCGCCACACCTGTTCCTAGCATGAAATAGATAGAAAGATGAGTAGACGAAGTTCGCGGAGGCCCAGAGAGGAAAGTTGAAGGCCCCCAGCCCAAGTCAAGTCTAATCCGATTTAATTTTACATACTTTTACAAATATCAATACGTATTACAAGGTTAACAGAACTGTATAATTTTAAGAAATTTTGTTAAGCTTATTCCAGCAAATAAAGATGTATGAATGAATGAATGAATGGTTTGGTTCCGGCGATCCTTATTTTTTCTGATATACATTTCACAGATTGTTTGGTCCTGACGAGCTTTTTTAGCTGATACAACATTATCTACATACTAGTACATACACAAAAATTTTCGTTCATATTAATATTTCAAGGACTGTCTTTTAGTACGGAAGGGTTAGCAACTGTGGAGCAGGACCGGTAGCCCGGGGTAGACCGCCCCTTCCCCCTTCTCCCCTGAGTCCGCTACTGTGCGGCGCTTACCAGTCGAATCATTTATTAATAGGCCTACCATTTTTTGTAAAACCTGTAAAACCCATTAGTTACCTATATACTGTAAACCTGTAAAACCCAAACTTGTAAAACCCATAAGTTGGAGAAATTATTTGGAGTCTTTTCCCTTACTACCTCCACGCCGCTAGTTGGAAACATTCAAAAAATAATAAAACCATCGATGTTACGTGAGCAGCATACCCAACGCATACCAGGGACCAATCAATTAGACGTGCATGTGCATCGCATATGCAGCCCGCACGCCGCTTGATGCCGCCGCCGTGCGTGCGTCGCATATGCTGTGCACCGCAATTAGAAGAAGCGGCGGATGTGGAGTTCGATTTTATATGATTTATGATAACGTTGACTAAATATTGATTATTAATTTTTAAGGTAGTTAAAGGTGAGGTATGTCGAAGGAGGTACCAACGTCACATCTATTTCTGCCTTATAACAACAGTGTAGCTGCTGAGTTCTGGTTTGAAGGGTGTGGTAAGGGAGATATACTTTTCCGAGGCGTTCCAGCTTAGTCCTCAGGAGTAGCGGCGCATCTGTGGCCGATCTCAGGTAGGAATATCTAATTCTATGTGGGGTTGATTATAGATGTCCATGGGCGGCAGTAGCCACTTACCATCAGGTGGAGTGCATGCTCGTCTGCTACTCCTATATTATAAAAAAACCTAGTCTTATGTATGTTACGCTCACAATTTTCCGGAATTCAAATTTTAAGCGCCTATGACTTTACAAAGTAAGATGAAGTTGGTTTATGCGTATTAGAAATACATTATGTCTTGTTACAGTAAAGAAAACATCGTGAGAAATCCTGCACACCTCAGTATTTAGTAAAAAAAGGCGCATTAAGTTTACAAGATTTTATTTATTTATCTGTAGTCATAGATAAGTATAGATATCTCAGCGCCCATAGATTAGTAAAGATTACTCACTCCTAACAAGAAAATGTACCCAGTTTTGAGAATTGAAATAGTTGCGTAAAAAATTTTTGCCACGTCTCCGGGCTAAAATGTCCCTAAAATATTTGAAATTATTATTTATTTATTATGAAAATTACGCAGTATTAGTTATTTATTCGTAAATTTTCTCTAAAAATGTTTTTATTTATCAAGAATTCAAAAAAAGAACTTACTTAAACGGCTGACAGTTCTGTCAGCCGTTTAATGGCTGTCATGGTGTAATTTACGCGGAACAATGCCGACATGCGCAGTTAAGACACGAAATCGAAGAAAAAGTGCGAAGAAATATAGTTTCATTCGTAAATGATCTAAAAACTACATTTATTAATATTTTTTAAACACGAAAATAATTGACAGTGACAATTATCAAAAGGTTACACTTTCTTGTTAGGAGTGAGTAATCTTTACTAATCTGTGTCTGTAGTACGTAAATAAGTTACTTTCTGTTATTATTATTACTTAGCAAAATTAATTTATTTAATAGGCATCACAGCAGAGGCTTGAATAATCTAGTAATAACTAATAAAGCAATCAAAGTTTGATTAAAAATTCCACGCTCGCTCTTCTTGCATGTTGCCGCGCATTGTCTATGCCGTGCTCTATGCACGTGCACAGTAAAAATATGAATCCTTATACTGTGTTTATACTCTATGGTTTCTTTTTTTTAATTTATAATATAACTTTATTAAATGTAAAATATAAATGTTTCACCTTCAATTTTATTTAATTTAAAATTCAAGATTATACATTTGAAGATAATTTCAAAGTAGTACATACATATTATTTTCAAAGATCATTTATTAAGTTTTTATGAAAACAATCAAGTTATACCCAAGTATATTATTTTTCTAACTTCTACTTATAGTATGTGACTTATTATAAAATCATACATATTCTTAAATTGATCTGAAACGTAAAGCAGACAAACACACATTTAATAATTACCATTTGATTTTTGATACTTGAAAACCAAAAATGTCCATTAAGCATTTCGATATTTGAGATTGAAACTTAAATTAATTTATCAATTTGTAACTCTAAATCTAAAAGTCTAAACTTTAGCTTTTAAATAATTCCTACAAAAATCAAATGTTAATTATTAGTCATTAATAAAACAAGCAAGAGATTGTAGTATGACGCAGTAATAAACCAATCAACCATTGATTACGCATTCTGTGCACTCCCCTTATAAGTTACCGCGCATTGTCTATGCGCGCTCTATGCTCTATGGCCCATTTCTTTTTAATTTCTTTACGATACCGCCAGCGTTCGACGAATATCGAGTATCATATATTATCATATCGTGATCTAATAGTACGTGAAGGAGTTTTGTTGATGTTTTGTGTGATTGCAGTGGCAGACGAGCTTGCAGTCCACCTGATGGTAAGGCTACTGCCGCCTCTGGACATCTGCTATCAAGCTTAGATAGAATTAGAGTCCTTTTTTTTTGTTTTCGAGGGGGAAACCTTCGAAAGGTACCCGGTGCCGTGGGAGCGACACAGGGTTATGTGGGATTCTTACCGCACTAAAACCCCCCGGTGGCCGTCCTCGGCGCTGCGTAGAGGACTTCGGGATCTCCAAAGGAACGCAACCGGAGTCCTCTTAGCGCGTTGCCCCGTCGGGCTCCGTCTAGGTGAGCATGCCGCTCGCCACACCGTCTGTTTGCTACCCCTGACGAAGTTGCCTAGTATTAGCATATCTATCTTACCACAATTGCCGTAACATTAAAACCAAAATACACTGAAAGTTAACGTTTAACACTTCTGTTACGAAACAGAAATAGATGTGACGGTGGTGCCTTTGGAAGTTAAGGATTAACTACCGTGTTCAACATATAGACTTAATATAATAATGCATCCACAGCAACATCTATAATTACAATGCCGTTTTGGTTGTTACATAAGACGTTCTAACTTGGTCCTTAAAACTATGAATCTGTATTTAAACAAATTAAATTTGAACTTTGTGCAAGCCAAATAAGATACGAAAATTAGTATCTATAAACATATTATAACATTTTTTTTTTTGTAATTTATAAATGTGTGTATGTTTGGACTTCTAAGTGCTACGCCTTTGCCTGCACGTTTTATAAGACATCAACGCAGCTGTCATATTGACAGCCATTTTATCTTGAGCTCCCTCTCCCCTCTCATCTCATACAAAACTGGACCAAATCGGTGCTCAGTTTCAACTCCCAGGGGTCAAGTTGTACTAACCTATTTGAAATGGCCAATGCATGCGTTATGGTAATGCAATAATTGGAAATGTCTGTTTGTCGGTACGTTCAAAAGCGAAGCGATTTTTAGGCTTCTGTTCTATTAAGAATGGTAAAACGATATACGATACTCGTATAGGGTATAATTTCGAAAATATTTGGAGAGTTTACGGAGTATCTTAAAACATTGGATTTTTTTATAATATAGGAGTAGCAGATGAGCATACAGTCCACCTGATGGTAAGTGGCTACTGCCGCCCATGGACATCTGTAATCAACCAATAGGATTAGATATTCCTACCTGAGGTCGGCCACAAATGCGCCGCTACCCATGAGGACTTAGCTGGAACGTCTCGGAAAAGTATGTCTCCCTTACCACACCCTTCAAACCAGAACACAGAAGCGCTTAACACTGCTGTTATGAGGCAGAAATAGGTGTGTGAAGTCATATTCTATATGGAGTTGGTTGCAGATGATATTTGTGATTACTTACCATCAGGTGGACTGCAATATCGTTTCCTCCTTCAATTTCTTTAACAGAAATATTTTTTGGATAGTTTGTAATGCAACGTGTAGATACTCGACCGCATACAGACGAATAGACGTGACAACGAAGATGTATAATGTAAATATAGATTAGTAAAGATTACTCACTCCTAACAAGAAAATGTACCCAGTTTTGAGAATTCAAATAGTTGCGTAAAAACGTTTTGCCACGTCTCCGTGCTAAAATGTCCCTAAAATATTTGAAATACTTATTTATTTAATATGTAAATTACGCAGTATCAGTTATTTATTCGTAAATTTTCTCTAAAAATGTTTTCATTTGTCAAGAATTCAAAAAAAGAACTTACTAATAAGCCGTTTGTTGCTTCAATCAATTTCAAGGCGGCGAAGTATCTTTACTATTCTATGAATATAAATTTTTTTTTTCAGGTATATTCGATACTTGCCATTTATAGAAAAGACGAGTTTTCTCCGCGGCGTGTAGGTTTTTCAGTGAAAATTAAGGGATTACATGTCAATATTCGTGCATTCGTGTTTACATACTTGTCTCTATTCGGCGAGTTACTTGGCGAATTGTTCGCTAGTATCTTAAAAGTCATACGTCACCGCATGACAGCTACCTAACTCTCTACTAACAATAAATTAGTATTGTCGGTCCGTCGGTCCGTCAAAGTGATCCGACCGTCGATTAGGAGCGATTTTCTGAATGTCAAATCAAAATATCTTGAATTTCGTGGAAATGTGTGAGAACTGGAACTTGTCATCAACTAAAGATATGTCTGTTAATAATCAAACTATCCAATGCCTACTAAAGGTCGATGTTGGACAATTTCTTCATAGACGTTATATTTCGAAGTTATTTTCGGTAGGTGGTAGAATCCTTTGTGGTTCGGCTCCGGCGGCACCACCGCCACATCTATTTCTACCTAATAACAGCAGTGTTAGGCGCTGCTGTGTTCCGGTTTGAAGGGTGTGGTAAGGGAGACGGACTTTTCCGAGGCGTTCCAGCTTAGTCCTCAGGGGTAGCGGCGCATCTGTGGCCGACCTCAGGTAGGAATATCTAATCCTATCTGGGGTTGATTACAGATGTCCATGGGTGGCAGTAGCCACTTACCATCAGGTGGACTGCATGCTCGTCTGCTACTCCTATATTATAAAAAAAAAAGAAAAAAAAAATTCGATCTTTCGGGAGCAAAAATGTTATTACCCATTGGTAGTAAATATGTCAACTGTCAATCAATTTCAGATGGGATCAGTATGAAATGTAACATGTAACGTAAAAAATATTGAAGTAATTACCAAGATATAGATACTCGTATCTGTATTATAATTTTGGTAATTACTTCTTACTCTAATTATTTTGGTAAATACTCTGGTCTTAGGCTCTAAAAGGGTTGCTACCAAAGGGCTAAATTAAAACGCGTTACGTAAACAAAACATTTTAAAAAACAATCCCATTCTATTATTCTACCCGAAAATAAATTTCCAAAACACGTACCACGGCGCCATGTTTAAAAACAACCACAAATCCGGCGGATTAAGTAAAAAACAACAATAATATACCATAGACAAACGTTTTAATTAAAGACAGGCGCCATAGCCAAAAAAACTGACAACAGATAAAAAAAGACAATGTCAAATTGTCTATTGATTTGATTCATAATTTAATGAGTTTTTTATATGCGTTTCGCGTTTGTCGCTACTACTGTAGATTGTTTTTAAAAATAGATTTTGGATTTATGTTAATATCCTTTGTTTCATATCTCCTTTATTAAGTCTTTAAGATTACATAAAATAGGATTTATTGACGAACGGTGGTAGAACCAAAGAATATAGTAACCGGTGGTAGAACCCTTTGTGGTTCGACTCCGGCGGCACCACCGCGACACCTATTTCTACCTAATAACAGCAGTGTTAGGCGCTGCTGTGTTCCGGTTTGAAGGGTGTGGTAAGGGAAAGATACTATTCCGAGTCGTTCCAGCTTCGTCTTCAGAGGTAATAGCGCTGTGATCGACCTTAGGTAGGAATCTAATCTTATCTGGGGTTACTTTCAGATGTCTGTAGGCGGCCACTTACCATCAGGTGGACCGCATGCTCATCTGCTACTCCTACATTATATAAAAAAACTGCAAGCCCAATTGCCTCTTCAATAAAAAAGCAAAATAAATATGAAAATATACAGATTTATTTCAAAAATGACAAAAACAATCAATTTACATCTTAAGGGTAGTTTACCCCACAACCCCCAACAACCCCATGAATGGAGACGGGAGTAGCTGTCAGATTTCAGACGAGGGTACTCCGCATAAATTTTATGCACCACTTATTGCGTAGTGAAGTCTACTGTCGATAATTCTTTATCGATAGTATAAAGTATCGATAAAAATACTATTAGGCATTATTTACTTAATTAGTATTTTATGTCGATAAATTGTATCCACCATTTTTTTCATAAAGCCCTTTTTATACCTAAATTCCGTTAATTTCATACATTAATTGATTAAAATTAAAATTGTGCAGTTATTACTTGCTTTAACAATGAAGGGAATTATTGTGAAAAATATACACGCATGAGAATCATTTAAAAAAGTTCTCAAGATATGTGTAAAGTCTACCAATTCGCATTTGGCTATCGCTGTGGGCTATGAGCTAAATCTTTAAGCTCTGAGAAGATATCTGTGCCCAGCAGTAGGTATTTATTTAAAATAGGTTTAAATAAAATAGGTTTAAAATAGGTTAAAATAGGTTTAAAGGTTTAGGTTTAAAGTAGTAGGTATTTATTTAAAATTTCATATATTTTAGAAAAAAAATATTTATTTAAAATTTTGAACGTGGAAGTGTTTACCGTGCTTTTTTCAGATTGATTTCTTTTTCAGATGGTACAAAATGATGACAATACACGATTGTAATCATTTTGTACCATCACGATGGTTTAATTTTTTTAAACTATAATTGATTAATGTTTGATTATTATTTTTGATTACAGGTGTGCCGGCAACAACCACTAAGTACTTACTATTGGATGTTTAGTGATCTCTCGCTACTCGTCAAGAGATGGCGCCACTAGTATTCTAAATCACGCTATCGAAATTTTCTAAACATCTTGCATATATACAAGCTCGGAACTGAGACTGTCGGAGCACGGCCGCTGTCCGGGCATGATCACCTAGCCTGGCGGAAAGATCTCCCTCTTGCCAAAGGTGCTGGCTGGTTTTCTAATAAGATTTAGTACTATTAACTTATCGATAAAACAAGGCACATCACTATGCCATAATGGCGCTAAACGCACTTAGCATTAGCATTACAAATACAACGCGGAAATATATTTAAACGATTTGCAACATTGATATGAATATTTGAATATATTTGATTTTCAACGCAGTCACTTGATTTTGTGGTTTTATTGAACTACGCACTTAGTTGTTTATATATGTATTTACTTCATAATGCAGGAACAATCGACATTATATAGAAGATGTCTACAATAAGCGGTGGTTCATCATTGACCCATTAATACCCCACTGCTGGGCACGGGTCTCCTCTCAGAATGAGAAGGATTAGGCCATAGTCCACCGCGCTGGACAAGTGCGTATTGGTAGACTTCACATAGCTTTGAGAACGATTTTTTTAACGATTTCTCAGTTAGGCAGGATTCCTGGCATTGGTTTCCTTCACGGTTTAAGCAATTGGTAATTAATTTCTAATATGCTAGTGCGTTCCTGGGTTTGAACCTCGGACCCATCCCAATCTATCGACTATTACCGCTTTATCGAACTAAGTACTTTTTTTATAATATAAGGGGAGCAGACGAGCGTGCAGTCCACCTGATGGTAAGTGGCTACTGCCGCACATGGACATCTGTAATCAACCCCAGATAGGATTAGATATTCCTACCTGAGGTCGGCCACAGATGCGCCGCTACACCTGAGGACTAAGCTGGAACGCCTCGGAAAAGTATGTCTCCCTTACCACACCGGAACACAGCAGCGCCTAACACTGCTGTTATTAGGTAGAAATAGGTGTGGCGGTGGTGCCGCCGGAGTCGAACCACAAAGGGTTCTACCACCTTCCAAAATACACACACACACTTAATTTTTAATATATTTACTTATTACATGCTATTATTAGCTTGATATGATATACTTGAAGATGGTAGAGTCTTTGTGGTTTGATTCCGGCGGCACCATCATCACACCTATTACTGCCCAATAACAGTAGTGTTAAGCGCTGCTGTGTTCCGGTTTGAAGGGTGTGGTGAGGGTGGTGGTGTATCAGATGTCATTCTCGTCTGCTAATTTAGTATTATAAAAAAAACTTTATTCCTCAGGAATTGCAACGCATCTGTGATATCGGCTTCAGGTAGATATAATGTAACGAGTAGGTTACAGATGTTCATATGTCAGTGATAGCCTAGTGGTTAAGAAACTCGGCCTCTCGATCGAGGGGTCCGAGGTTCAAAGCCTAGGCACGCACGTCTCATTTTTCAAAGTTATGTGCGTATTAGAAATTAAACATCACTTGCTAAACGGTGAAGGAAAACATCGTGAGGAAACCTGCGTACCTGAGAGATTTATAAAAAAAAATCTCAAAGGTACGTGAAGTCTACCAATACGCACTTGTCCAGCGCGGTGGACTATGGCCTAATCCTTCTCATTCTGAGAGGAGACCCGTGCCCAGCAGTGGGGTATTAATGGATTGATAATGATGATGATGATATGGCATTGACTTACATATGGACCACATGCTCGCTTGCAATTACCCAAATTGAACGCCTGTTATTATTCCATCCAACAATATACCAGGATATCATATAGTGTTGCCAGATGTGCATTTAATTCGTGAATTTGCGCTAATCTGTGGGCGGAGATTTTTGACATACCCTTTGTGATAAATTGGCTTGCATTTTTGTCATTTATTTATTAAAATAACACATAACGGAATAAACAGACTCAATAACAATTGCTTATTGGAATTAGTAGATACTAAATGTAGTACCTAAATTATAAGCAATTGCTGAAACTCGGAATTTCAATCGGGGTTCCAAGTTTCCAATCCCAGGCACGCATCTCTTATTTTTCAGATAAATAAGCACTGACTTAATAGCAATTATTGATGGGAATTGATACTAAATTCAATTAAATCGTAAGCAGTTGTTGAAACTCCGCTTGTCAATCAGTGTTTCGGATCTCCGAGTTTCGAATCCTAAGCACGTTTTTGATTTTTCAAATTTATATGTTACGTGTGTATTGGAAATTAATTATTTATTATTATTATAATTATTTATTATAAAGGTAAGGTACAGTTTGTTAGTTACAGCAAATAATAATAAATTTCAAACACGCATGTTCCTTTTAAAAAATCAGCGTGCCTGGGATTTGAACCTCGGACCCCTCGACATTCAACCACTACGCTATCTGCTTTCGTTCTACATTAATCCAATTTTCGCAGTCGTCACAAATAACACAATGGACCCGCCCATACACATTACAATAAGCCTTTGTTAATGTTCGTGCTAACGCCTCATAATTGTTTGTGGGGATTTGTAAAGGGATTACGCTTTGACTTTTGGCTAAATGCTTTTTTATAAAATTGTAGTACCGTGAAATTCATGTGATAGTTATCCGTGTGGATTTTTTATAAGATTGCAGTAGCTCACGTTTGTTCTTTAGCGCGTCCTACAGCCCAAAGCGATTGACGGATTTAAAAATACCTACTAGTGATCGCCCAGAGGTCGAAATTCGACCACAATTATACAAATGTTGTTACCAAAATAAATATATTAAAGAAAAAGATATTATTATTAAAAATAAAAAGAGTATGTATGTGTAAGCTAAGTACCTTCGCTTAATTTGCATGCATGTAGGTTGTAGGTATACAATTGTTTTTTTCATGATTAAATATAATAATGTCAATGTGGCATTTTATAGGGAAAATATTGATTACATAGTTTGTGAATTGTATGTGTTTTTGTAAAATGCGTGGTAGTGTTATTTTTTTATTGATTTAATGTACTTTGTAAGCATTATTTTAAAGAAATATTAACCTTCTGCTCTTCTTCTCTATATTAACTGTAAGTGTGGCAAGTTTCATACTAGTCTGTCCGCGTAATTTTCGTAAAAAAGGGGTACAAAGTTTGTGCTTCACATATTAATATAAAGATTATGAAGTATTATTGGATAAGTCTCAATTACGGGATTGGATTCGTCTAAATGACAATGGCTATATTATCAAACAGTCAGTTGTTTTTTATAATAATTCTCTAGTCATTGATTGATGGATTCATGACGTTTCATCTACAACAACTGGACTCGTGGCGGTCCTCCACGCCTCGGTTTGCACGGACGTTCTTGCCACGAACGTGTTAGATGTGGAATGAGCTTCCTCCCGAGAGGTATTCCCGGACCGCTATTACATAGGGCTCTTCAAAAAAGATGCAAAAAGAGCTCTCATTCAAAGCCGGCGATGCATTGGCGACTCCTCTGGTGTTGCAAATGTTCATGGGCGACGTTGACTACTTTCCATCAGGTAGATGTCGTCAGAACGCCTGCTTAATCGTTAGGTTAATCAATAAAACAAGAAGTAAATTCCCAAAGCCCCACTACATTGCTAAAATGACGATTAGAATTATTTTTATTTTTGTTTTTGACAATTCGCGCTACAAATGCCGCCTCCATTACAATAATCCAATCTAACACACAACACCAACTAATCCATTACTTATAATGTTACCCATTTTGTGAAAAAAGTGAGCAAAACCGCGTATGTACCTATGGATCTTATTTTTTCTTATTTTTTGTCTTACCAATGACATTTTATACTAAACGAGCTTTTGCCCGCGGCTTCGCTCGCGTTACGAAGTAATATTTTCATCCCCTATTTTATCCCCTTGGGGGTAGAATTGATCAAAATCCTTTTTTAGCGGATGCCTACGTCATAACATCTACCTGCATGCCAAATTTCAGCCCGATCCGTCCAGTGGTTTGGGCTGTGCGTTGATAGATCACTATGTCAGTCAGTCACCTTTGAGTTATATATATTTAAAGATTTTACGAATACTATATTTTTACGCAGCCGGGTTTCCTGTTTTTATAATTAAGTATCTAGTTATATTTCAAAGCCCCTCCACATTGCTAAAATGGCGATTGGAATTATCTTTACATTTGTTTTTGACAATTTAATCGACAAAAATCAAGGTTCGAATTACTTTTTGTCAATTTTTTTAGCAGATATCGTGGTTGGAATTATCTATTAATTTGTTTTTTCCCTATAAATGTCGCCTCTGTTACAAATAATCCAATCTATTAGATCGTGTATTAGCACAACACCAACACTCATTTGGTGACAAAAGTGAGCAAAACCGCGAATGTACCTATGCTATTCAACCGCTGAATTATCTTTAAATTTGTTTTTGACAATTTATCGTATAAATATCTTTATTCTACATATATGGCGGTTGGAACTGTTTTTTAATTTGTTTTTGGCAATTTATTTTACAAATATAGTCGTTTGAATTGTGCGTTAATTTGTTTTTAACCGATTTCCCAAAAAGAGAGGTTACCTATTCGCCCGCGTATCTTTTGCTAGAAAAGTCGCCTCCATTACATATAATCCAATCTAACACAACACCAACTAATCACCCTACCTTAGCCATTTGACAAAAGTGCAAAACAGGGCGTGGAGAGCAGCTGCGTTTAATAGCTGCGATCTGGAGGCGGGGCGCTTTGCTTTTGTCAGAATGGGAGTGATGTGTGTGGCGATAGCGCAATTATTCGTGTTAATATCGAGCAAAAAATATTTTTTTGTACTAGTAAGTAAGAGTAAACCGCTCTTGGACTTGAATCAACCACAGATAAGTTGTGAGATAAGCGAATGTGTTAGTACTCTTAAGGGCTAATCTGGAGTCCGAAAAGTATATTATTATAGTTCGCGCTAATCTTCTAGTCCGCTCTGAAGTTGTTGCGAGCTGTAGTCATACAATTTGCTATGGCGACGCGATTATTTTCTATAATCAGAGCGGACTAGCAGTTTTACGCGGACTATAGGTATCTCTGCAAGTAACACGAGTAAACACATCAGCGCTAGTGCTGTTATTAGGCAGAAATAGGTGTAGCGGTGGTGCCGCAGGAGTCAAACCATACAGAGTTCTAACACCTCTACTTTAGGTAATTTCAGATCAAAAAAAGATCTATAAGCCTCACGGGACTCGCCAAGACTAGTCGTTGCTTAAAATTATGTAAGTTGAAAATAAATGGTACCTACCTATTAACAAAAATCTAGTTACAATTCTATTGTAGGTAACTTTCTCGTGGTCAAATCATTTCAATTTTGGGACTTTTAAAGGTGGTAGAACCCTTTGTGGTTCGACTCCGGCGGCACCACTGCCACACCTATTTCTACCTAATACAACAGTGTTAGGCGCTGCTGTGTTCCGTTTTGAAGGGTGTGGTAAGAGAGACATACTTTTCCGAGACGTTCCAGCTTAGACTTCAGGGGTACCGGAGCATCTGTTGCCGACCTCAGGTAGGAATATCTAGTCCTATCTGGGGTTGATTATTATGATACAGGACCCCAATGACAGACAGATAGACTGAGGAGACTAACGCTTCGTATCAATATTCAATCTTTTCAAATGTTGTCTATCAAATTTCTATTTGGCAATAGTCAATCTAGTATGCAAACATTGTCAAATGTCTTTTGTGGACAAAACATTAGTTAAATTGAGTTTTAGTAAAGACCATAGTATGTATAGTCCGCGAGGTCTAAGCTAAGCTTTGCATTAGTGTGAGTGAACACAAAGTAAAGTCAGATAAAAAACTATCAAAATTTTTTTAACACTTTTAGTTAGGGACAAAAGTTGACGAGGTATTCTGGTTTAAAAAAATACTAATACATTCACGTTTATTTATATTGGGTAAAAAAACGAACACAAAAGCAAATTATTAAAATTTAAATAATTTTGCTACCAGTACCAGAAGTGAGGAAGATGCATGATTGCCAAAAAGCAGTAGAAACCGGTTTAAATCAATTAATCGCTTTAATCTGACTTCACACTTACAAAATCCATGTGCACTCAGTCACTCACACAAATGCAAAGCTCAGCTTAGGCCTCGCGGACTATACCATCGTAGCTTGCGTTTTTACCCTTTGGCTACGCTTAAAAAGGGTAACAGAGTTCTTTAATTTAGTCTTAAGTCTAGGGTGTCCTTTTAACACTAGACTTAAGACTGAAACTTCATTTCAAGATTAATAAATAATTAATTAGGACTAAAAAGAAGTGCTGGCTTGGAGGAGGAAACTCGGCTTCTCGATCGAGGGGTCAGAACTCAGAAGTTCTAATATTTGGAACGCTCTTCTGATTTTCAAAATGTGTGTGATTGGAAAATAATTACTTGCTTTACCGGTTAAGTAAAACATCAATTTATAAAAAAAATCTTAAAAGTATGTAAATTGTAAAGTCTTCTAACACACTTGGCCAGCGCGGTGGACTATGGTCTAATCAACTCTAATCCTTCTCATTCTGAGTGGAGACCCGTGCCCAGCACTGGGACAGTAGGTAAATGGTTGACGAAGAAGAGGAATTTTACTATAGTAAAACTAAAGAAATAAATTTTATCACACTTTAATTAAAATAAATCTTATTACATATAATTTTAGGCAATCACTTAAATTTACATACAATAATTATAAAATTTTACATACATCTATATTTAACGTATTTAGCTGTATCGGCCATTTTGGTTCGGATAGTGCCTTAAGTTGGCAGCAGGGTTCAGTGGTGCCAACCTAGCGTCATAAATAGTGTTGCGAGGAATCGGTAACAGCGACTCTTGCCGATTTTCAGTTTTAGTCGCGCTCAAAAACGCAGACGTTTGTGACTGTAATAAACTCCCAGGTAGTGGCTGTGTTCTATCTAAACGGAATTGTAGATTTTGCTTCTCCATCTGATGGTGTTGGGTTCGGACAGCGAAACGGTTCACGTGAACCGGTATTGGGACGACTATTTTGGTGCCGGATCCGTTTTTGCCGCCGGAATGGCTGCCGGACGCGAGGCCCGCTTTCACGCGTTTCCATTTCGCCCGGCGATTTTGGAACCAAATTTTTACCTGTAATAAAAAAAATTGTTTAACTGACATCTTTTACATTTTTTTTAGTTTACAATAGCTTTAACAGTTTTGTTACAGCTTTTCTACGTTGTTTATAAAAATGTGCTTATTTCTCATTTCTGAAATATAATATGTTTATGTGGCTGAGGTTTTGTAGATACTGACATAAAATGCAAAAAATATAGTCCAATATTTACAATTAGATCGAGGTAGGTAATGGCTCTGCCTAAAGGCGATGTTGCATATACCTAAGTTTGATACTACACAAGGGTAAAATAAATAAATATTTTTTTAAATGTTCCAGATTAAACTAGCAAACAAGTACACAGTTCACTTAATGGTCACTTAATGGTGAAGGAAGGTCCTCGAGTGGCGACCACACGTAGGTAAAAGGAGTACAGGCCGCCCCCCGACCAGGCGGACCGACGACCTGAAGAAGACCGCGGGAAACCGCTGGCTTCAAAGGGCACGGTACCGGTTGGAGTGGCGCCAATTAGGGGAGGCCTATGTCCAGCAGTGGACCTCAAAAGGCTGATGGATGGATGGATGATAATGGTGTTCATTGCCTATGTATATCTGTAACCAACTTCCAAGTGTTTTGCCAAACCTAAGATCCAGCCTTTATAATCACACTATTTACAATTGCGGCAGCTCCATCGACACGCCTAGAGGAGGCATATGATAACCCAGCCGTGGTAAAAGAAACTGAATTAAATAAAAATATGTTGATTTTTATAGCCTTATAGACATATTGCTAATTATACTATTCTAGTACTACTACAACATCGGTACTTCTGTTTTTGAAGACTGACCTGATTTTATGCAGTCATCTGTCATTGTTTTGACTTATTTTTTTACTAAGGAAGGTGAATTGTAGATTCTGAACCTACCTGACCTTCACTAAGCCACAGTCAACCCGACCATCTGCACTACGTCATATTCTCGCGCTGAGTGTTCATGTCAATCTCAATTTTAGCTCGGAGTCGTTGCCTGGGTGGAGAGGTGAATAACTTGCAAACCAACCTGAACTTCACTTAGCTTCAACGCCGACGCGATCTGCGACCTCTCCGTGAGGCTCAAGTACTTCTTGGCGTGGAACTCCCGCTCCAGCTCCAGCAGCTGCTCTGACGTGAATGCAGTTCGTCTCCGTCGCGCCTTGTTCTCTCGTGGTGTGTCTGTGCCGTCCTCTGTCTCTTGCTCGGAGTCGTTTCCTGTTAAGAAAGATAAAATTATAACTTCATATTACAATGTGTCTAAATACTTATAGATTGGGTACAAATCACAGACCTATATCTAAAACAGGCCTGTGGAGGAGGAGTATAAATACTTCCTTTTTTTTTATAATATAAGAGTAGCAGACGAGCATGCAGTCCACCTGATGGTAAGTGGCTACTGCCGCCCATGGACATCTGTAATCAACCCCAGATAGAATTAGATATTCCTACCTGAGGTCGGCCACAGATGCGCCGCTACCCCTGAGGACTAAGCTGGAACGCCTCGGAAAAGTCTGTCTCCCTTACCACACCCTTCAAACCGGAACACAGCAGCGCCTAACACTGCTGTTATTAGGTAGAAATAGGTGTGGCGGTGGTGCCGCCGGAGTCGAACCACAAAGGGTTCTACCACCTTCAATTCAATTACAATTGAATAGTTTTTCACTTCCTGAAAAACTATTCCATTGTAAGTTTAATTAATACTTTAATCGCAGTAACAACATGATGCATAAATACAAACGAACTACATTTTTTTTTGTGTAAGAGGACATAACTACAGTATACCAAGCAGGAACTAAACTTAATAAAAGTTCAAATAACAAATATAGGTAATATGATGCAACATTAGTATCTATGAAAAGATTTAGACTCGATATTATGAATTAAGCATTACGAATCCATGCCGAGGGGAATGCAATGGCGCTGTTTATCACCTGATTATCACCTTTTATCTAAATTTAACTTAACTGCTAAGAACAAAGCACGCAGTCCTGCCATAACCTATTTTATTCAAACGTGGTAAAACGCTATGTGATTCGACACCGGAGCTACCACCGCCACGCCTATTTCTGCCTTGTAACAGCAGTGTTAAGCGCTGCTGTGTTCCGCTTTGAAGGATGTGGTAAGGAAGGCATACTTATACGAGGTATTACTACTTAATCCTTAAGTGTAGCAGTGTATCCGTGGCTGAACTCAGGGATAAATCTAATCTTATCTCAGATTGATTACAGATATCCATGTACGGCAGTAGCCACTTACTATCAGATGGACTACATGCTCGGTTTTTACTTCAAGACTAAAGTATAATAAAAAACAATAACAACAAAGTAAATAAACATTCTAAAGCCACAACTTCCTTTTCAGCTTCACATTTAGCAAAAACAAGATCAAATCAGGGAAACAGTAACGATGAGATCAGTAAAACTGACCCTTCGAAGGGACGATAAAGCGACGGCCGATGTCAGCGCCACGCCTACCCCCAGTACTCGTAACGATTTAAACCATTAAGCTGGAGAAATAACAATTTCAATAAATTTAGTCATAGATTTACTAATAATTGTAGTAGAATTTTACAAATATATTGTCGTTAGTGCAAAAGTTAAAAAAAGCAAAGACTTAATTCAAAAGATATACCTACAGGGTTGCTTTCTATTCATTACAAAATACATAATAATCTTTAAACAAATTTTGTTTTGAAGACAAACATTAGCTTTGAATTACAGCAATGATACATTCAAAACTTATTACGTTTTGAATTAACTAAGGATATTATCGTTTTTGGTTGTACTCGTTAAGCATAATTAAAAATAATAATAATAACGTTTATTCACGGATTTAAAACAAGGACTACAGCAATCATTATGACAAAATACAAAATCACATAAAAACACAAAAAAAAAATTAAAAAAATCGACTTATAAATATACCTATTTTACAGACAATGTTTTGCATACCGTGCTGCAGGCCAAGCTCGCAAAAAGGTTACCGGAACTCAGCGTAAGTCGCGAAAACATGGTTCACGACACTGATTTTCAGTCCGGTCCCGGTATTGAAGTAACTCGGACGGCTGTCTGTGTGTATTTTCATTCTTGCTTTTTTTGGAATATGCTTATGTATTATCCTATGAGTAGTATCAAAATTTAACTTATTAGTATACACATAATCTAAAACCTAATGAGAAGCTACAACTCTGAGGGTCGATAAAATTAAGTTAAGAGACTAGTTTACCATGACAATTGCAGAAGGAAAAATGAAAATACATTATACGAAAAGGAATTTAAGTGTAATGTAGCGTTTGTGGGGCATCATCATCAATCCATTAATACGAGTACCTGGTAGTTGAGTACGAATCTTCGTTCTTAATTAAGAAGGTTTAGAGGTATTTATATAATATAGGAGTAGCAGACGAGCATGCAGTCCACCTGATGGAAAGTGGCGGCAGCCGCTCATGGACATATGTAATAACGTCAGATAGGATTAGATAATTCTACCTGAGGTCGGCTGCAGATGCGCCGCTACCCCTGAGGACTAAGCTGGAACGCCTCGGAAAAGTTTGTCTCCCTTACCACACCCTTTAAAACGGAACACAGCAGCGCCTAGCACTGCTGTTATTAGGCAGAAATATGTGTGGTGGTGGTGTGGTATTTATGGTAGTTCTACCACCATAAATATTTTTATGGTTTAGGATTTATTGCAGAGTAAGTAATTTAGTATAACATATTTTTAGCAGAACAATTTATTCTTGTTTGCACATGAATCAGTTCTATTTAAATATTTTTCTTGTAAACGTTTCAAGTGGTAAAACGACCAGTAATATAGATTACTAAATATACAATAACATATAAAATATTTACACACACACATTAGGTCTATCATAGTCCATGTCAGATCAACTGTAGGTCAGTCTCATACATATCATAACTTAAGAACACTAAAAATATGTTAATTGAAAAATGCTATTACGATTATAACGAATTCCTAAATGAATGAAAATATAGACATACAAATACACCTACCTATTGCTCCTATATTATTTAAAAAAGTACTTTGTGAGGTTTATTTATTACTGACTAACTATTCTTATAAATTACGATTATATGAGAGCCATTCATTAAGAACGCCTTAATCGGCCTATTAAATTTTTGCTGGTTTCTTTTGACCTATTATGGCTATTGTAACCCAAAAATTTACTAAATAAAGATGAATTATGAATTATAGAGAATTTACATCATGTACATTTAAGTTCCCTTAACACCAAATAGACGCACTAGGTGCTTCGAAAAATCAAAGATCTCAGAAGTCTCGAACCATAGTCTTCTATATTGAGAAGCTAAAAAGCTGAAGCTACTCAACCCACTTCCTCGTTGTTACGGCAGTTGTTAGTACGGGCATGAACACCAACATGAGACCTCAATGACACATCGAAAGAATCCGTCACAGACAGTTTAAGAGAAACCCCAAGGGGTATGTTTACCGACCGACCTCCCTCGGGATATGCTATACCCTCAGGACAAGCGTGACACAAGTTAGTTTTGATGTAGTAAGGATTTTTTTATATTGTCAAGCAGTGAAGAATGATTTATAATGATAATTAGGTGTACTTATTGAATAAATAAAAGCGTATTAAAAAGAGTATTAACTCTTTAATTTCTTCAAAATTTTCAAATGGCAAAATTATTTGTAGGTTAATCTTTGATAAGTTAAATAGGTATTTTACTCATCTAAGAATTTAATAATAGATCAATTTTACTAAGATTTAATAGTCTTGCAAATTATATTAATTTTCTGTATTTTGTATAAATTGGTTGTTTTAAATATTATGTAAGCGGATTACACTAATATATTCAATTGGTTTACATGATATATTGCTACTTATGAAATTACTTGCTGCAATAGAGTATTAAAATGATAATCGGCTACTTTAAGAATTTTGCAATACGAGAGTTGTAGAATTAATTAAATAAATAAGTATTAAGATAAATATAACAAGAACATGTAAGTTAAGATTTCTACTAGATCGACATAGTTATATGTACAAAAACAAAACCTATAAAGTCTTAAATTTACTTCAATGTTTTTAAAAAGCTATCCATTAATATACATTATTTAAAAGATAGTTTAACGATCAAAATATCGGCATTAATTTGCTAATAAAATATTTATATTTTCCACAGACGTTATGAGACAAAGAGGATACGTCAAACAATAACTACTCGTATTTAGCAACCACACAGCGTATTTCCCAAGAATTTTTAACCAAACAATACTAAGTGCCAAAACTAACACCGAATTTAGTATTCGCGCGTGCAATTGTGCAATTTCCATGAAAAACCGTCCATAAAACGATCCCTTAGCAAATAAATACTTTATTTCTTATGGCCGCGTCAACCACGATTGACAGTTATCGAGCGCGCCAAATGAATCGTAAAACCCGCGGAAACATCGACTTTGCAAGCCCTAAACTCCAAAATCACCTTTATTCCCACCAACATAGATGTCACTACATTCGAATGTAGATGTAAAATGATATTTGTAAACATAAAGCTCAGTTCCCGCCATAACGCTGCGTTCTGAATTTAAAACACGAATTCGTAAATAGTGCGTTCGAAAGCAAGCGGCGAGTTAAATGGTTCGAAAATGTTTTAATATGCAGTTTCGTTGAATCGGATATTTATCGGTAAATTTGGATAAGCGGACGTCACTAGCGATTGCAGTCACGTTCGAATCGGTTTAAATTTTTCACACTGCGCGCGGGAAAAGTGACGTTGACTGCTAATAAGACAATATGGCGACTGACGGTTGAATTGTTTTTCAGTTTTGCTAGTGTTCGTAAAATAGTTACATACAACTATAGACTATGGATAACAGCTGGCCAGAGAAAGTACTTTAATGTGGTTCTAAGAACTCTGTTGTTTAACTCCCTACTCACAATTAATATATATTTTCCTACCCATAGATTAATATATGTTCTATGTGTATTTTATTAATCTATGTCATAGATTAGTAGAAATTACTCACTCCTAACAAGAAAATGTACCCAGTTTTGAGAAATTGCAATAGTTGTGTAAAAAAGTTTTGCCACGTCTCCGTGCTAAAATGTCCCTAAAATATTTGAAATAATTATTTATTTATCATGTAAATTACGCTGTATTAGTTATTTATTCGTACATTTTTCTCTAAACATGTTTTTATTTGTCAAGAATTCAAAAAAAGAACTTACTAATAAGCCGTTTGTGGCTTCATTCAATGTCAAGGCGGCGAAGTATCTTTACTAATCTATGGGTAGAACAAATATTCAGTCAATTCATTCATGATCTTTCAGACGATGACACAAGAGGGAGGGAGAAATATGGGCTCTGAGTTATTTATATCATCATTGGTCTGAATCCTTAAAAGCAAATTCTTTAAAAGCCCACCTTTCGCTGCGTCAAGCGTTCTATCAGGACTCCCAAAAGAAACTGCTTTCACTGTTGTGTAAAAAAACAGTGATATCCTATCGGTAAAAACTCAACCCCTTGATGGAGGGGTCCGAGGTTCGAATCCCAGATACTACCTCTACATTTTCAAAGTTATGTGCATGTTAAAGCTTAATCATCACTTACTTTAACAAGAAAGGATCGTGAGAAAACCTGCGTACCTTAAAAAAACTTATTTATGGTATGTGAAGTCTATCAATGTTGTTTTCCTTCACCCTTTAAGTGATATTTCCGAAAAATTAGGGGGCATGCGTGAGGATTCGAATTCCGGACCCTCAGATTGACAGTCCGAGAGTCTATCCACTACTAGTAGTAGTAGTAGTAGTAGTAGTATAGTAGTAGTAGTAGTAGCAGATATATCTACATATATCTGCTTACTATTATTATTATATTATTTATTATTATTATTATATATTATTATATTATTTCTTTTGATGTCCTTATGTCCAGTAGGGAGTTAAAAATATTCATAAATCATTTTTAAGAACCTTCTCTACATGATTTAAATGACTCATTTATTTTAAGGAAACCTACCCACATATATAAGACCGAGAGTGAAATGAAATATATTTATTTGTATAGGCCAACGGCGGCACTTACAAATTGTCAGTTACAATATTTTCTTAAACTACTACCGGATCGGAACGCGACCTCTACTGAGAAGATCCGGTAAGAAACTCAGTGGGTTTGTCTTTTTTTAATAATAATTATTCTATTTTACCTTTTTTTAAATGCCATCATTTTTACATATAATTAATTAATTAAAGTGCTTCATTATTATCACTATTAAATTGATAAAAAATGATGATTTAACAAACAAGCATGTAATCCACTCGTGGTAACTGGGCCTCCGTTAGATTAAATATCTGTACCTATGTTCTTGGAGTCCCACATTCAACTATTCTTCTGCTGAGAATTAAGTTGGAACGGGTCATATACGTATCTCTATCTTACAACCCGTCAAACCAGAATACAGTAGAGTATTCTGGTTTGACTTTTGTAGTTTTTATAATATAAGAGAAGCAAACGAGCATGCAGTCCACAAGATGGTATATAACCATAAGTGGCTACTGCCGCCTATGGACATCTGCAAACAACCCGCCAGGTCCGCCACAGGTGCGCCCCTACCCCTGAGGACTAAGCTGGAACGCCTGGAAAAAGTATGTCTCCCTTACCACACCCTTCAAGCCAGAACACAGCAGCGCTTAACACTGCTGTTATGAGGCAGAAATAGGTGTGAGGGTGGTGCCGCCGGAATCTACATACTCGTTTATTTCTATATTATAAAAGTATAAAGATAAACAACTACTAATTATAATAAAAACAAAAACACGATTTTTCTAAATCACATCCTTCGTTACTCTCACAATTAAGAAGAATCTAACCACATCTTTTTTATAATATGTGGAGCATGCAGTCCACCTGATGGTAAGTGGCTACTGCCGCCCATAGACATCTGTAATCAACCCTAGTTAGGATTAAATATTCCTACCTGAGGTCGGCCACAGATGCGCCGCTACACCTGAGGACTAAGTTGGAACGCTTCGGAAAAGTCTGTCTCCCTTACCACACCCTTCAAACCAGAACACAGCAGCGCCTAACACTGCTGTTATTAGATAGAAATAGGTGTGGCGGTGGTGCCGCCGGAGTCGAACCACAAAGGGTTCTACCACCTTATACCTCCTCTTAAGTTAAAATCTGCCAAGATTTTCAACTGCTCTTATAAGGCACAAAGGTTGTAGCGGTGGTGTCTCCAAAATTGAACCACGTGTAAGCCTATCTTAAAAATATGAATATGTATAAGTTATTATTATTAGAATTATATAAATATTACATTTACTATATTTGCCAATTTTGTTTTACATTAAGAAATTTTTGAATTTTAGTCTGATTCATATCACATTAGATACGCTGTTTACGTCGTTATCCAATGAAATATATTGAGCGCCGACTTCACAAATATGTACTAAACCAACATTTATTTCAATTATTTTTTACTTTGTAGTGACATAGAAGTCGGTTGTATTTTTTTGTTAAAAATTTTTTTCACCCTTTTTAGTGATGACATAATAACATTTATATTAATACAATATAAATTTTAAAAAACGCGATCATGAATGAAGGTAAGGTCTGAGTTTACATTGATTGGAACCGCCCGCTCGCAGGGCGCTCCCGCGCCCTGCTCGCTTAATTGTATATTGTCTTATATGTTCCAACCTAACCTAACTAAATAGTCAATGATGAACTGGCTTTGCAATTTCATTAGAACCTACACCAACTATCTTCAACCAAAACTCAATTATACCCATCGGTTGCGGAGTTACATATTTTGTCTCCAGAACCCACTCTGATCCTCATTATATTTAAATGGGACCAACTTGTAGCAATTATACACACACGAAATTAAAGGCATTAAAATAGGTTCATAAACGGCGAAGTTATGGCTGTTGTATTTACATGGGTGGAGGAGTTCCCCTCATTTTCTCCAGAACCCATCGATGGATCCTAACCATATTTAAATGGGACCAACTTCCAGCTCGTCTCTATACAATAAAAAAAGAATTATTAAAATCGGTCCACTAACGGCGGAGTAATTCGTGTACATACATAAAAAAAAAGATACCGGTCGAATTGATAACCACCTCCTTTTTGAAGTCGGTTAATGAAGGACTGTTTAGTGAATATACGATCGTATCAAAACTGTATGTGGTTTCATTTTTGGCGCAATAGTGATTTAGTTTTCACACGAAGGGCTCAACCTTTAAAATCAATACTTCCAATTATTTGTCACTCGATAATAATGGCGATCTTACAAATCGATTAGTGCCGGCTCGTTCAAATAGCAAATGTCACGCCACTCGAACACATCTGTACCGTGAAATTGTTCTGAAACGAATGCTTTTGGCGCGAAAATCACAGCTGGCATAGGTTCAAAGATTTAATTATTGTTATTATCATCTTTTATAACAAACATTGATGGTATAGCTCTTTGTAGGTCGGCTCCGGCGACACCGTCACGCCTATTATAATTTCTGCCTCATAACAGCAGTGTAGCGCTGCTGAGTTCTGGATTGACTATTGAAGGTGGTAAAGCTGTTTGTGCTTCGACTCCGGCGACACCACGGCTACACCTATTTCTGTCTAATAAGTGCAGTGTTAAGCGCTGCTGTGTTTTGATTTGATGGGAGTGGTAAGGGAGACATACTTTTCCGACGCATTCCAGCTTAGTCCTCAGGGATAGCTTCGCATGTGTGGCCGACCTCAGATAGGAATCCTATGTTATCTGGGCTTGATTTCAGATGTGTCATTCTCATTTTTATTATTGTTATTGTGGTTCTGTATCTGTTCTGTGTTGGCTGTATGTATTGTTTGCCTTATAAAAGCAAATAACACTGTTTTGTTGTGGTTTTGAAGAATTTGGCAAGGAAGACATACTTTTCCAAAACTCCCAACTTAATCCTCGTGGGTGGCATTTAATTTTTAACAAAATCTGCCTCATAACTACTTTCAGAATTATTCTCTAATCGTTATAGATTCGGATTTAGGTCTGAAGGCTCATTTGAAATATTCACTATGTTACCGGCGGAAATCGTAAGAAGTCGTGGAAACTATGATAAAACGGACGCAAAGGAGATGTTTCAAAATGTATGGGCTCCCGGCCACCTTTTGTACACTATACTAAAAACTAAGAAATCATGCAAAGAACAATTCGTAGGGGTTCATTTTCTTCAAATCATGTTCGTTTAATTGTTTAAAAACAATAATTTACACTTAAACTTGCAACACAACAGTGGAAAAACATCATGGCGGTAGTGACGACCATAGTAATGTCATCTGTCATTCATTTTAACTTACTATATACATTATATACTTTTTAATATATTGTTTACGCGAATGGGCGTAGATATATAAATATTGTATTGTATGTATTGAGGAACAATACCTATATTTGATAAACATTTAAGTGTGTAAATAAAACATAATATTTTGTTTATTCTTCACTTAGATAAGTACATTATTTATTCATTTTCAATATATTCCCTTATCCATATTTTAATCCAATCATGTAGCAGGTTCTGTAATATCCTGTGACGAGCTCAGCCCAAACATCAAACAATGGTCATAATGTGAGCGCAGCTACCTACGAGTACGGTTCGTTGCCCAGCGATGCAGTTGCAATAATAACTGATTATTTTGTCATCCCAAGAATGTCCTTGTCTTGCTATTGTAATTATCTAAAAAAAGAGAAATGTAAAAAGATTAGCTTCTCTAGTTTGAAATTATTAACGATTATTTCACGATTAATACAACTAACGGATGTATATTTTACCTGATGATATTGAATTCTTGTCAACACAATCCACAGCGATCGCACGAAAATCACAAGAGTCCATAAAACATAAGCTGGGTAAACAAGTAAGGTAGAATCAGTCCAAAATCGTAAGCAGCACAGAGCAGAAACATATTCAGGATTGAAATGGAATCATCTCATCAGTACATATTTATTCAACGTTTACATTGGATTCCACTATTCTATAATATGTATATATCCACTTTTACACATATCAAATTGACAACTTCTTCTTTTTTAATTTGACATGTCACTTACATCTATAAAACCAGATACTATTTAAAAGGTGGTTTTGTTATAATTATTATAAATAATTAGTTAAATTCAGAAATAATGACTTGATACCCAAAACAAAAGCCAGCTTGTAAAGTACTAAGGTAACAATAACTTTACGACAATAACAGCGAAATACAGAATTACCGACATCTAAAGAGTATAGTAACCTATGTGTGGGGTACACAATTACACATAGGTTCCCTGACCGACATCAACAGTTTTGAAAACTTGACATTGACAGTATTCCGCCATATTTAATATTTCAATGAGGAATGCTTATTTTAAATATTTTTAAACAGGAATACTTTAGGCTATCAAAATATATGTGTATTTTTCTTCAATTATACAAATTATTCGTGTTTTTTAGATATAGTGTACATGAGATGGCCGAAAATGAAACATCTCCTTTGTGTCAAAGCTGGTGGAAGACACTTGACAGATATCGTATTTTCTAATTAGCAAAAAAAGTTACAGGTCCTGGTAAAAAATTCTATTACTCAAAATCCCTTTTTTTATTCAGTACAAAAGTTATTCAAAAACAAAATAAGATGAATAATCTTGCGCCACACTATACTAAAAATAAAATATTTTAAATATTTTAAATTAACACATTAATTTTAAATATTCTTGTATAAGAACCCGCTATTTTTCGGCGTTTTTCGCTTTATCTACTGCTTTACCCACAAATACCTTAAATAAAAAAGAAACAAAGTAGTACGGATCCCTTCGTGTGCGAGTTCGACTTGCACTTGGCCAATTATTTTTAAACTGCTACCAGAGATTCTAGAATTAGTTATCACAATGAAACCTGTTTGCAAGTAGTAAATCCGAATAAAAGCTACGGCGCTACAGACAGAAACACATAGGTTAAAATAAACTTTCAGATTATGCCGCGTTCATACTTGAAACATAAAAATAAATTATATTATATTTTTATTATATTATATTATATTAAATTATATTATTATTATTATTATATTATTAAACTCGACCTCTCAGTAAGAGGTTCGAATCCTCTACCAGTCGTAGTAAAAGTTATGGTCGGGAGCAAGAGGTGTTGGAAAGTCGAGAAATCATTCCGCAAGGAAGTAATTTCGCAATGGCTGCCGTGAATAAGAGCTTAAAAACCTTCGAACTCATTATTATAATAAAACAGTAGCAGACGAACATGCAGTTCACCTGATGGTAACTGCCACGCATGGACATCTGCAATCAACCCCAGATATGTATCAAAGTATGCCTCCCTTATCACACCCGTAAAACCATAACACAGCAGCGCATATCACTGCAGTTATTATGAAGAAATAGGTGTGGCGGTGGTGCCGCCCGAGTCGAACCACAGACGTTCTACGCTCCAGCGCCATCCCAAGCCGAGATGGGCTGAGACGGGCAAACGTCGTCGGAACTACGGACGAGTGCTACTATTGTACCCGTAGTCCCGACAAAGGGTGTACAGAGGAACACCGTGGGGTTTTAGCCGGTAGGAGTCCGGCATATGCTCTCCGCTGCCCCCGCGGCTGAGAGGAACCCATGTAGGTAGGTGAAAGGCACTAATTTCTGATTTTTCAAAGATTTGTGCGTATTAGAATTAAATTATCTGCTATAACGGTGAAGGAAAACATCGTGAAGAAATCTACACGCCTGAGAATTACAAAAAATATCGCAAAGGTACGTAAAGTGTACCAATTCGCACTTGACCACCGCTGTATGGCCTAAATTCCTTTCACTTTGAGAGATCCGTGCCCAACAGTGGGACAGTAATGGGATGACGATGAAACTTTTAGAAGTCGTCTTGTAATAAGGGAAATAAAATAATAAAGTAAGATTTAAGTAACAGTCGTTTTAAGTTATGGTGTCTTGTTTTGAAGGTTCTAGACAGCTCTAGCGGGCTAAAGGGGGGGGTCCGCACCGGGCCCCTATACCTGGGGGGCCCTCAAACATAGTTGCTAACTAGCTAAAAAACAAATCTGTAAAATGTATAAATCAGCGAAAAATAAAATCCGCCGGAATCATTCGTATTTGCCAACGAATAAATCTATGACACAATGGTAATTTTTAAAATCAATTTACACTGGGGGCCTCGTGAAACAGAAAAAACAAAGGGGCCTCCTTAGGCCGGCACTGCTAGATATATAGACATTATCACAGGATGTTCTAACTTAAATATAAAAGTAACAGTCTCAGGCAAGGTTTCAATTTTGCCCCTGGCAAGTTTTAAATTTGAACAGACATTTTCTAATAAGAGAATTAACAAATATTAAATTTGAAAACTTGACCACATTCTTTCGCCAAATTATCAAATATTACTAGGATTTTCGCAGACTATTGTAATGGAATGTATTAGGCATGTCTACCTGATGGTAAGTGGCTACTGCCGCCAATGGAAATCTGTAATTAACCCCAGATTACATCAACAGATGCCTCGCTACTCCCGAGGACTAAGTTGGAAAATCTCGGATAAGTATTCCCCCTTCAAACCAGAATACGGCGCTAAGCGCTGCTGTTATTAGTCAGAAATAAATGTGCTTGTGGTGTCGAAGCACAGAGGATTCTATCACATGAATACTTATTTCATTGCAACAAGAACTAAGTACTGCCACCGTTCGGTTTACACGATAATCTTTACGACCACGACTTCCTCCCGAGGTATTCCCAGAGCGATATGACATGGGGCTCTTCAAGAAAAGTGCTAAAAAGAACTTTCTTCCAAATTCCGTGATGAATTAGCGACTCTTCTGGTGTTGTAAATGTCAATAGATGACGGTAAAAAGGCTGAACAATAGCGCTTTCTTGTATGGCGACCTCTATTTATTTTAAAACTTTTTTATTTTTAGTATGCCGTATATATAGCATCAACGTTATTTCATGGGCTGAAAAATCAAGTGTCTATCTATTACAGTCCAAAAGATGAGCCATGATTTCTTTTATAATATAGGAGTAGTAGACGAGCATGCAGTCCACCTGATGGTAAGTGACTCCTGCCGCCCATGGACATCCGTAATCAACCCCAGATAAGATTAGATATTCGTACCTGAGGTTGGCCACGGATGCGCCGCTACCCCTGAGGACTAAGCAGGAACGCCTCAGATAATAATGTCTCCCTTACCATACCCTTCAAACCAGAACACAGCAGTGCTTAACACTGCTGTTATGAGGCAGAAATAGGTGTGGCGGTGGTGCCGCCGGAGTCGAACCAAAAAGGGTTCTACCACATTCAAAACACACAGACAGACGGACAGACAGCGGAGGCTTAGTAATAGTACCTTTTGGATACGGAACCTTAAAAACTAAAAAATATTTGGACAAAAATTACAAACCTTGAGCATTATCGTCGCCTCCATCGCTCTCCACTTCACTCCCAACACTGACAGGACTCTCCCTCTTCTCATCTCTGCTCTCTTGCGTACTGGGCGCCTGGTTCAGCATCCGTAACCACGGCTCAGGATAACCAAGTAGAAACGGAAAATTGACACCATTTTGTAAAAATGGCGCGTTTAAATAATAACGCATCCGGTTCAATCCATCCAATCGCTCGCTCTCGTCATCCTCCGAGTTTCTAGAATGTTCCGAAATGTTATTCTCTATGTCGATTTCTGGTGATTTTCTATCCGTTCCAATAAGAGACTCTATTGTGAACGGTTTTGGGGATTTCTTCTTCGTTTGTGTCTCTATTTCCTCCATTGCACTCACAATTTAAACAGATACAAAAGAACAATGTCACTTTAAACAGATTAAAAAAATGTTTTTTTTGTCTAAAACACTAGGATAGCAGCACTTGCGAGTTATTAACACGATTACGGCAGCACGGTACAAGCGTGTACGCGACTCGACGTCAACGATACCCACTGATACTCTGATACATCGTCCGAACCACGCCCACATACGGGGTGTTGTCGAAAAATAATTTTATTTTATTACCGACTTCGGCCGCGGGAACATAAGCTTTATTACTACCAGCGTAATAGCACTGTCGTTTTTTCGCCCATTTTCCTTTAAACGTCTCATGTATTCGTCGCTTGAATTAAAAAACAACCTTTTCTCGTGAAAATAAAGTCGTTTTTCACACAGACAACAGCAAAACGATTTGTAAGTCGCTATTTTTGGAATTTCCACCCAATTTTGAATACAGAAGGTTGAATTTCCTTAACCAGCGCCATCTACTTAAGTTACTTTGGTTTTAGTTAAGAAATGATTAAGAACACTTAACGACTTCGCCAGAAAGAGACAGAATAGGGCTAGATAAACGCGTGGAAAAGAGATAGAAGACAGATTGTGGCTAGAATACACTGGTAATTGGTGGTGATCAAAATGTTTTGCTTGTGTCAGCGTTTCTGTAGTCCGTTTTATGCTTCGTTTACTGTGATTTCTTTTTCTCTCTTGTAAGTGACTGAAATAATATTGAATGTAAATTATATTGAGATCTAATTCTTTTATATTTTCTATATCGCTTAGAATTTGGCACGTTATGTCTTTAACCCTATTAAAACTGGGAGAACTCTACTTGGTTCGATGGCGACGGAATTATAACTACTTTATGCTATACTAGTCTGTAGTGTAGCTCAGCTATGTAGAAATATTGTTTAAATTGGGCATTATAATTATTATTAAATAAATATTACTTTTAATTGAGCATTGAAGGACTCTTCAAAGGATTCTTGCAGATGTAGATAGATAAACTAGTCGATAGATAGGTATGCTGAAACACTTTGCAGGTGAAGTAGCCTATTGGTAGGTAATTTTAGTCTCTAACTATTAAAAATCAAGTTCAGACTTATTTCGTTGATTAAATTAAGTACCCAGAGCTGGGCAGGGATCTCCTTTCAGAGAGGAGTTTAGGTTTAGGTTTGGTGGCAAATGCGAAGAGTGAAACTTCTGTGAAACTTTTTTTAAGAACTCTCAGTGTAAATTTCCTCACGATATTTTCCTTCAGTATTACAATGCTAACAAGTGATAATTATTTTTAATACATACCTAACCCCTCAGTTGAGAGGCCGACTCACAACCTCTAGGCTATCACTGTCAATTTTATTTGGAGAAAAAAAAATCTTGTATTTATTATATTTGAGATAAATCTCAACATTGTAGGTATCATATTATTTTATATCCCTACTGTTTAGCACTTGTATAATAGGAAAGTAAAAACTATGAGTAGAACTATGAGTTTGGACTACTTACATAATTAAATTGAATGCTTTATCTCCATAACGAAACACCTTGTGAAGTGGTGATAGATGTAATGACATTCAAAAAGAGCTCTGTGAAGAACCTATTTTGAACAAAAAAAAATGATTTGATTTGAATGAAGTGTATCGAGCCGAATTTAGCCAGAATCGTATACTATAATCATAAAACGTCCCGTTCTGAGATGAGACTTCGGTACTTTCAGCAGTAAAATTTTAATAATTTGGAGATATAATAAAATGATCATTTCATCAATTAGGAAAATACCACTCTTCATAAAGTTACGGTAAAACTATTTTACAATACCATTTTATTTCCACAAATGTTGTTCGCGGATTATTTATTTAATTAAGGCTCACCGCAGAAAACACAATGACAATTCACAAAGATAACAGCAGAGAACAAAAGGTCGTGTCCCCACAATTATAGGTGAGCACGGCATACGTAATAAATTACGCCTTAAAAGATTACACAATACTAGATCAATTTACAAATATTTATTACAAGGTTATTTTATAGCAGTTTAGGAATTGAATATACTTAATGATACCCAAGATTAGGTAAATTGTTCATACAAGCGAGATCTAGAGTATTTATCTCTTAATCCACTTTACTCTCCCGATAAAACAAACCATCCCCCGTCCCGCTCACCCCGGTCATTAGGGAGCAATTTGGCCCCTTCAACCCCCACCCTACAGACTTGTCTGGATCCTAGGTAATCGTATAGTTAGGTTTTGTTACAATATCTCATGTAATTGAGATTATGTATACCAGACAATAAGAAAGCTTACTAATAAATTATAAATATAAATGTTTCTTTATTAGTTTAACTACATTCGATTTGACAAAGTAATCCGTTTAGTTAACTTATAATTTAATAATAAAATAATAAGCAGTGATAGCCTAGTGGTTAAGAAACTCGGGCTTTCGATCGAGGGGTCCGAGGTTCAAATCCCAGGCACGCACCTCTGGTATTTCAAAGTTATGTGCGTATTAGAATTTAATTATCACTTACTAAACGGTGAAGGAAAACATCGTGAGGAAACCTGCATACCTGAGAGATTTATAAAAAAATAATGTCAAAGATATGTGAAGTCTACCAATACGCACTTGGCCAGCGCGGTGGACTATGGCCTAATCCTTCTCATTCTGAGAGGAGACCCGTGCCCAGCAGTGGGACAGTAGGTAATGGGTTGTTGAGGATGATGATGATGATGAATAAAATAATATCAATTAAAAATTGCTGTAATGTCTTTAAATAAACAATTACTTACTCGGTTGTTTTAACCTATCAGGATTACATAATATAGGATTACATAAATAAGGATATTAGTGAATCATAAAGTCTAAGTACTAACTTAGGCATACTTATCTAACTTAGAAAGCTCATGCACAAGAGTTACTGATTGTTTTTTAAATTGATTGTCTTATTTATTATAAACTAGTTTTATAACCGTGCAGTTTGTTTATTTATTTTGTCTATTTGCAATTGTAGATACTGTGTGTTGCAATATTCTAAGTATTTTCTTTCTTTCTCTCTTTCTTTCTTTCTATTTATACATGACGATCATTCTAATGTAACATATGAATAGCACATCTGTTTATTCTTTGTTTAAATAGTTCCTAAATTTTCGTAATCGGTGTTTTCTCTATATGTTTATTTTATTTGTACGATCATTTACATATTATTACTATCATTTATTGATTCAAATCCTTTATAATTTTCAATTTACATACTAATTTTAGATAATAACCTTAATAACACTGTTTTATTTTCTGTATCTTAACACTGCATCTCTTGCTACTTCGATATTAAATTTCGGTCAATTGTGTCAACTTTCGGATATATTTCAAGGGTCTTTACTCCCCCGCTTTATCACTTAGCGACCCCTGTCGTTCCAAATTTATCGTGACTGTTCATTTTGGATTACAACTATTTTGTTGGCGATACTTTGATGGTTTATTGTTTTATAATAGGTATACTTAGTCTATGATGTAGGTATATTTTTTATTTCTATCATTTACTTAAAGTGAGAATAGGATCAATGAGAGTAAGAATTAATATAATAAGTAAAATAAAACAAGCCTTTATTTCTGTTACAATAATATCTAGGCATAAATATTTTCCAATTATTTTATTCCATTTCAATAGCATATCCTTAAACAGAGGTCTCCTCTAATGATTTGGGCCAGCCACTTCTTTAATGTTCCCAGCGTTATCTTTGACGCCCTTTATTTCTTTTACCATCCCTAGGGTACCAAAAATGAATATAAGTAGATAAATAAATTGATGAATCTTATAGCTGTGCTAAGTAAAAAATCTATATAATTAATTTAATTAATCGATGATTTCGAAATTATTAGATACTTTTGACATATATTTTTTTTAATATGTAGGTATCTAATTGTAAAAACAGGTTTTCGGTTGTATGTTTGCAAATCTGTATAAAAAAGCAACAAAAGCCAAACTTGTTATAATTTATTTTGAATAAAATTTTCAAACATTGATATTATTGGGTCTGGCAGCTCCTTGAAAATACTTATTTAAATTCCATAAGCGTTTTGTTGGATCAGGGAGCAATATGTTGAATCTATAAAGCTTTCTTAAACCAAGCTTATATGTAGGTACTTGTAACTCCTCTATGTTCTTGTTCAGCTGTTTAAGATGTTAACGAAGGAGAAACCTACAAAAGGTACCTACCCGGTGCCGTGGGACACAGGGTTATGTAGGACTTTTACCGCAATTTCCCGGTGGCCGTCCTCAGCGCTGCGTAGAGGACTCCGGAATCTCCAAAGGAACGCAACCGGAGTCCTTTTAGCGCGGTGCCCCGTCGGGCTCTGCCCAGGTGAGCTTGATGCTCGCTACACCGTCTGGTGTTTATGACGGTATGCGACCACACATACCGCCATCCTTCCCGGGGCCGCTGGCCGGGCGGTTCGAGCTCCCACTCTTGCCGTCCGCAACCCCGGAAGCCCCCTTTTAGTCGCCTCTTACGACAGGCAGGGGATACCGTAGCCCTATTCTAGTCCCGGAACTACAGGGACAATGCATTGCTACCCTAAGGACTAACTTAACAGTGTCTCTTCATTTGCCACACCCATCAAACCAAAGTGTAGCAAGCGTGACTCGCTGCTGTTGTAAGGTAAAAATATCTCTATTACCTATATTATGTTACCTTCAAGAATATTATGAACGTAGATAATAGATAGGTAATTGTATCAGTTTATTTAGGTATAGTGAGTGTGTATGTACATTTAGTAATCAACAATACAGTGTACATAACATTACAGCGAAATAGTTGAGGATATCTTTATAATAAAGTCAGCATAGTTTAAACGAAGTTTCACTTTGCAAATGATATTCTTATTTTATTCTAACAAAAGAACGACATACGAGCACCGACTACCTATTCTTATATTGACACCAATAGCCAACTCTTTTCCTTAAACAATTTCCTTGAGCCGAGAAAACAATAGCTCTAATGACAGCGTCTAGACTGCATTACAGTGTTAGTCTAGACATTTTGCAAGTCCGGTCTCGTGGCCAGTTCTCACATAACAGAATTAGCCTCCCAAATGGCCTCCACGAATAGAATCCATTACGATACGCTAGAACAATAGGCAGTAACGCAATAAAAATATGTCTAAACACCCATTCAAGTCAATCTGACGAAGCAAGCTTGGTTTCCGATAAGTTGAAACTGTAAATTTAAGTAGGTATATTTTTTATTATATTTTGAGTAGTTACCTATATTTAGGGAAGTTAAAAGGTAGAACGGTGGTAGAACCCTTTGTGGTTCGACTCCGGCGGCACCACCGCTACACGTATTTCTACCTAATAACAGCAGTGTTAGGCGTGATTACAGATGTCCATGGGTGGCAGTAGCCACTTACCATCAGGTGGACTGCATGCTCGTCTGCTACTTCTATATTATATAAAAAAAGAATGTGAATTGATGAGTGAATCATAGCTGCATAGATTGGTGGTTCTTCTGCTTATTGGTTTAAATTTTATAATATTAAGGTCAGCGGTAGCGACGCATCTAATTCCCATAATTAATCTACACCTGCTTACACCTTACACCTGCCTGCGTCTGTCTGTCAATATTTGATCTTATGTAGGTAAAATTAGATAGATTAATTATTAATACGGGGCGTTCATGTAGAGTTCTTGTTACAAATAACTATACCTAAGCGATAGCGGTTACCTACTGATAGCTTATATTGGTTGTTATATGGTGGACTATAGAAGAAACGTTACTGCTTCTACCTATTTCTTCAAAAACTAGGTAGGTATACTGAAAAGTAGAGCCTGGTCTGGTAGTTGTGACAAAAAAGCGATATTATAACTTAGGACGATACTTAATACGGTCTACTGTTTTCTACTTATACCTATGTTAAACGCTGCTGTGTTCTGGTTTGAAGGGTGTGGTACAGAGGACATACTTTTCCGAGGCATTCCAGCTTAGTCCTCAGGAGTAGCGGCGTACCTGTGACCACAGGTGAGTATCTAATCTATGATTGATTAGGTACAGATGTACATGAGTGGCAGTAGGCACTTATCATCAGGTGGACTGAAAGCTCTTATGCCATTTCTATATAAAATAATTAAAAAAACTATATTCCAGGATACCTATAGATTTAGCAAGGCCAAAAAATTATTAGTACAAAGAATTAAAAGTAGGTAATCGCCGTAATAATCTTAAATCAATATTTAATACAACTACATATACTCGTAACAAAATTAAAAAGAAATCATCATTAACACGACTATCCACACTAACAAAATGACTGAACGTACTATTCACAATTTCTTCTAAATTCCATTCCCAAAAAGTGAATACTAATCCAATGAGATATCATAAATCACTACTAAAACTATTAGGCCTCCCGTTCCCATAACACAAACAGACCAAATTAATCTTGAACTCGTTAGAAGGGACCCTTACAATTCGCGATTCTCTTACCCGCCATTACTCGCCCACATAAATCCAAAATAATCAACTTATTCATAACAATGTTAATATGACCATAAAATTAAATATTAAAACAGGCTGTATCTGTAACGATTTCGTCTATTCAAATATTTCCATCTCACTCCAATCTTACCAAAATTCGTACGTGTGACAGAGATAGATATACTTATCTTATTGCGCCTAAATCAGTCTACCGTGAGTAATGTTCACGGTCACGCCCCCCAATCAACTTTCAGCGTCCTGATTGGTCGGATGTAATGAGGCCTGAGTTTGAAATGTTCTTTTTTTGAACAATTTTCTTTCATTATAATTCGAGCGTTTCATGAACCCCTAGTTATGTTAAATTTAATTATACTCCCTAAGGACGATTTTATTTTGATTTTTGGCTTAATGGTTATGGGAATGGTCATTTTGTTTTGTTATTTTGGAAATAGATTTCAAAATCACGCCACCAGACATAGGTATTTCTAGCAAAGCAGTACCATTACCAAGAGTTTTAACGGTATGTCAAATATGACTGTTTTGGTATTTGTTTACGTATTTGCCCATACTATTTCCAATCAGCGCCCCTAGCGGATTGTGTCAGAACTTGAAAATTGTATAGACTTATCTTGCGTTCCGGTGAAAATGTGCAATTTACATACTCTTTACATTACATTACATACTTGAAGGTGGTAGAACCCTTTGTGGTTCGACTCCGGCGGCACCACCGCCACACCTATTTCTGCGTAATAACAGCAGTGTTAAGCACTGCTGTGTTCCGGTTTGAAGGGTGTGGTAAGGGAGACATACTTATTCGAGGCGTTCCAGCTTAGTCCTCAGGGGTAGCGGCGCATCTGTGGCCGACCTCAGGTAGGAATATTTAACCCTATCTGCGGTTGATTACAAATGTCCATGGGCGGCAGTAACCACTTACCATCAGGTGGACTGCATGCTCGTCTGCTACTTCTATATTATAAAAGTGTATAAAAGTAATAGTGGCGGTGGTGCCGCCGGAGTCGAACCACAGAGGGTTCTACCGGCTTCCAAATAGACCTAATAGACCTAACTTGAAAGAAAAGTGTCGAATAGATAACCTCTCTTCCTTGGGAAGTCGGTTAAAAAGTACCTTAAATTTTAACAAATCGAAGACAGTGATTTCAAAATACATTTTTCTCTTTTTTCTTCTACAAACAAACTAAGTATTTCAACTTTGAATCAATTGAAGTAATTTTGTAAGAACTATGGCGAAGTAGAGTTGGCATGTATCAATTGTTTGACGACCCGCGTAGTGGAGCGGTCACCATACTGGTCGGACGCGCAGAGGGTCCCGGGTTCGATCCCCGGCCAGACAGATATTTAAATGATGAATTTAAATTTCTGTTTCTGGGTCTGGGTGTTTGTGTATTTGTCTATGTGTGTGTCCATGGCACCCACGATACAGGGAAACCTAGTGTGGGGCTGTGAGTGTAGAAAGCGTTTATTGTAGATTTAGAATTAACATAGGTAGGTAGATAATTTAAGAAAGATTTTAAGTTATTTTATTTGTAATACATTTTGTTTACATTACTTACTACGTTTCCTGAAAAAAATCTTTACTGAGAAACTAACAACCAATGTAATTTTAATATCTTAGAAAATATATTTTTGAAAATAGAACACTTAACTTTCTCCTTTCACACTTGGCGCTTAGTATTGAATATCGTCATTCCCCAAATCCCCGGCCATTAGAAATTTGAATTACGAACGTCAAATACGCATCACTACAGATGACAGTAAAAAGCGAAACTGAGTTCCAAATTCAAATGCACCCCACGTGACGAATGACACGTCACACCACTACTTGAGTAGGGTTGTCAAACGTAGTATGAGGTAATACTAGGGAGCTGAATAAAAAATATTGGGTGTTATAAAAATTAAATTATAATTATTAATTAGGTATCAATATTTTTTTTATTTTTGAAGTCAAAAAATGGTCTATGTTAGAGTATTTTTGATTAGGATAATATAGCTACCTAGCTAAAAATTATTCAGGTTAGTAATGGGTCACCTGGAAGGTAACTATTACGACAAAAAATTAAAAAATGATTTAAATTTCATAAACTAAATTTAACAAAAATCGGTAGAGTCGTTGAGTATTTCAAACAACCAAATACTTAGGATTTTATAGGTATATGTTTTGAGATTGGCGTAATCCACGTTTCATTGTGATGCAATCAATCAAAAGTTAGACTACTCTCTTATCAAATTATGGTCAAATCCAAAATCCATCGATTACGTTTTGCAAACAGACATACAGTAGTTGTATTTTATATGTACATATATACTAGGAGACCATATTCCCAAGATTTCATAGGATAAATGTACCAAAATAGAAAACATCGCGTTAAAGTTTCATGGCGTTGAATAAATGATAAAATAACATATGTACAGGACATACATTCTTTTTTACATATCGATACCTTAATTCGCAAATCAGCCAACACTACTTTTTTTCAAAATTTTTTTTTTATTTATTTTGATTTCGTTCAACTGCATTTATTATCAAAATAAATAAAATAAACATTTTTTTGAAAAAAAATGGAGTTGGCTGATTTGCGAATTAAAGTATCGATATTATACTAACGCAAGAAGATTCTGAAACATGCTGCAATCGTATGAAAAATTGGCATCCCTACATTAAGTGCGTAACACGTTCTATTACAATATTATAAAATACATTCCAAATTAATTTGAACTTCTTTAAGTTTAAAGCAATAAGACTTATATTCGTTCTATAATACAATATTAACAGCAAACAAAGTTTGTCAGTAATAAATATTATATCATGCGGTTTTATTATGAATATATCATCTTTATTTCAAATCAATAAGAGTTATTTTCACAAAACTTTAGTTTACCAATGTCAAAGTTATAGAATTAATATATCAAAAGATCTATTTAATCCCGTAACTTAATTTGAATCTTGTGTCAATAAAATAAAGCTCAATTTGTACTAAAGGGTATTGTTAACAAATTAAATTTGGCACGGATATCAGAAGCGTTCGCGCGTTTGAAAATGGAATGTCTTTTGACGTTTTTGACAGTTCGTGGAGAGGGCGCGAAATTATCGTTTTACTATACCATAGACATTATTGTAGTTTTTAATTTACGTGTTACTTGTCAACGATTTTATTGTGTTTTTTTAAGTTCAACTTTTGGCGCGTTTGGGAATATAGAATACAGTTTATTTTTAGGCGTCGATGTAAATCGTATTCTATTTCTTAATTATTAATAATTTTTACTTATTTCCTGATTAAGTAACAAGTTTACTCTTGTGCTCAAAAAGGTTTTAATGTAGTAACAAATTGGTTAAAAAACAATCTACTTAGTCTTAACGCAACCAAAACTAAAGTTCTAACCTTCTCGATATTACCAAATCAGCAACCAACCCTACCCCAATACACCATAAAAGCACACGGTAGTAATAACAATTTATTATGTTCAAGTAACAATTGTGAATGTGACACATTAGAAAGAGCTGAAACGGTTAGATACCTAGGAGTTATATTGGACTCGTCATTAAACTTTAAAGAACATATTAAAGCAGTAACAAGCAGATGTCGTAAACTTACTGCTTTATTTAGAATTATTAGACATGTAATTGATAAACAGACCTTTAGGACAATATATTTTGCACTATGTCAATCTATAATCACTTACTGTATCGATACTTGGGGTGGAGCTGCAAAAACGAATTTATTGCCACTAGAACGAGCTCAACGTACTATACTTAAAGTAAGCAACTTCTTACCATTCAGGTATCCTACAACATCATTATACGAAGAATGCGGCGTACTATCTGTAAGAAAACTTTTTATACTTAAATTAATTCTAAATCAGCATAAGTTCGTTCCTATTAATTCTCTTGACGTGCCTAAGCTAACTAAGCGGAGGGAAGACAGAGTATTCGAAATTAATAAAGTCAAAACAGCATTTGCTAAGAGGTTTCCTCATTTTCTAGGTAGTCTTATCTATAACAAACTTTCCAAAATCAGTAAAATCAATAACTTAAATCTATTTGGCCTTAAGAAAGAAATCACCAAAATTCTTTATAACTTTACTTATGATGACACCGAAAATCTTCTCTCAGTTTTAAAATGACACGTATAATTTGTTTACTTACCTTACATCCTCACTTCATCACACTGCGTAAGCACATCTCACACACAATAAACACACAAACGCACGCACACACACACACGCGCGCGCAGACACACACACACACACACACACACACGCACACACACACGCACACACACACACAGGTACGCACACATACATTCACACATAAAAATACTAATTCACTAATATTATACAACAAAAGAACCTTACACTATATATTGCCGTTATGTTTAAGATTACTTGCACTGTTTCTGTAACTTTGTACATAGAGTACCTTAGTCTATTATAGTATCCTTGACTCACACCGGGAGGGATCGGTTGCCTATATTACAGGTTCACGCCCAGTTTAGGCAACTGAAGATAAATGTTATGTCCAATCTTACTATAATGTTACCCTGCACCTAATAACAATGTGTACTAAATTGTGTTATGTTATGAAATAAAGATTTTATTATTTATTATTAAGTAAATACACATGTTTTTTTCTTATGTTATAGTAGATCGCTTTATAGAAATTATGTACTAGATCTATTTTATTGATTTTAATCTTTTAATACCAAAGTTTATACAAATGAAATTTAAGATCTCATAACATTTATAAATGGAACACAGAAATGTAATACATAAAGTTTAGGTAAAAAATATTGCAACTATCTAGATAAACACAACAACTTTTTTAAATAGATTTTTTTACTTAACATTAAGTTATTTAACGTTTTGATATACTTCCACACATTTTAATATTCTCAGAAAGTATAATTAGATATCGTCTAATTATATCAATGTGTCATCAAGAACCTAAATTAGTTTTCGTTAAACAACCAGTGAACGTAATTGGCACCGAATTAATGAGAATGTTGACAGACAATACATTTTAAGATAATACTAATATAGCATCATAGATCTCATTATAGATCATGGTTGTAATGAATAGGCTCAAAACCTACTGGTCCAATTTTAAAAATTCTTTCACCATTCGAAAGCTACATTATCCACGAGTACCATAGGCTATATTTTATCTGAAATATATTTGATAAATAGATTTTGAGGCGGTACAAAGTTTGCCGGGTCAACTAGAGCTTTATATAAGTCACTTAAGTCCTGCATGGCGGAGCGGTCACCATACCAGTCTGACGCGCAGAGAATCCCGAGTTCGATCCCCGGCCAGACAGATATCTAAATGATGAATTTAGATATCTGTTTCTGGGTCTGGGTGTTTGTGTATTTGTCTATGTTTGTGTCCACGGCACCCTCGACACAGGGAAACCTAGTGTGGGGCTGTGAGTGTAGAAAGGGTTAAGTGTAACTTAATTAATGATATGACTATTAGGTACAATAATCCTTGTGATCTTCAATGTTTATTTATAAAATGTAGTAAAGAATCATCACTGCATGCATAAAATCACTGCATGCAATGCATAAAATCGGTCCAGTAGTTTTTGAGCCTATTTATTACAAACAAACATACAAACAAAGTTTTCCTCTTTATAATATTAGTTTAGATTTACAAATAAGCTAATCAATCATCATAAATCATCACAAAAGAACGACATATCATCCATTAGACCAAACCAAAATACCAGAAGCCACATTCAACAAGAAAAAGCAATATTTTGTCTATACCCACAATTGCGATTTCCTACATAATCTGTAGCCATTTCCCGCGTTTCAGCGGAAGGGGCGTGGCTTCCGGTCGCGTTCCGTTTTACTCACATGATCCATTAAGCTACACCATAATAATTTAAGCTCCCCCTGTGCTTGTTTTGATCTTTAAATAAATAAGTACGTAGGTATTTTAGAAATAAATAAAATTGCGTGCAATTTTCATATTATTTTTCTTTTTAGCTTATAAAACATTATTTGCTACAAGCATAGATTAGTAAAGATACTTCGCCGCCTTGAAATTGAATGAAGTCACAAACGGCTTATTAGTATCTTTTTTTGAACTCTTGACAAATAAAAAAATTTTTAGAGAAAATTTACGAATAAGTAACTATGTAATTACATAATAAATAAATAATTATTTCAAATATTTTAGGGACATTTTAGCACGGAGACTTTTTTACGCAACTATTTCAATTGTCAAAACTGGTTACGTTTTCTTGTTAGGAGTGAGTAATCTTTACTAATCTATGGGCTACAAGTACCTAGTTAATCGAAATACATAAAAAAGATGTTCAAATTTTTCCTCTATTTATCTACGTGTATTTTCTCCGCTCTATTGTCTTTTATGTTTGATCTCGAGATCTTAAGAAAAATCGTAGAATATAATATATATACTTTTATAATATAGGAGTAGCAGACGAGCATGCAGTCCACCTGATGGTAAGTGGCTACTGCCGCCCATGGACATCTGTAATAAACCCCACATAGGATTGGAAATTCCTACCTGAGATCGGCCACAGATGCGCCGCTACCCCTGAGGACTAAGCTGGAACGCCTCGGAAAACTATGTCTCCCTTACCACACCCTTCAAACCAGAACACAGCAGCGCCTAACACTGCTGTTATTAGGTAGAAATAGGTGTGGCGGTGGTGCCGCCGGATTCAACCACAAAGGGTTCTACCACCTAGGAATATCATATTATAGTCCGCGTAAAACTGCTAGTCCGCTCGCAGCAACTTCAGAGCGGACTAGTAGTTCAGCGTAGACTACTCTTAAATGTCTATCAATTTTCTCCTAATAACAGCCCTCCTCTTAAATTATTCTGTAGATTTTGATTCTTAAAAAAACCTATTAATATTGTATTTTTGTAAAAAAATGTTTATAATGTCATTACGAATCTTAGCTTTAATTACACCTCATGATTGTTTAAGATCAAATCGAACCTCTATAGAAAAGAAAAGAAATAAGTAGTTTCATTGCATAATAACTTCGAAATCATAAAATAACCAAAACCACGATAGTTATTTTAAATTTCAAACACTTCAATCATTTATATTTATCCTATACTAGCTGACCCGGCAAACTTTGTACCGCCTCAAAATCTATTTATCAAATATATTTCATATAAAATATAGCCTATGTTACTCGTGGATAATGTAGCTTTCGAAGGGTGTGAAAGAATTTTTA